>CM064883.1:31279849-31631723 GCA_003313485.2 Penstemon barbatus
ACAAGTAAAGAAGTATCAGAAGAGTTCAAAGACTCAGAAGACTAGTGATCTCTTGCTGAAACAGCGAACAGAAGGGTAGGTCATCAGCCGAGTCAAATCAGTTAGTTCAGTATTTGATCAGCAGAGTATCTATCAGAAGGGTCGTTTTGATCAGCAGAGTAGAGAGATCAAGAGATTAGTTCCAACGGTAATAAATGCACTTGGTGTAATAAATGCTGAAAGAGAAGGGTAGTAATGGCAAATGATTGAAGATATCCTCGGATCAGCAGAGTGCATTAAATGCAGCATTAAATGTGATGGACAGAAAAGGTACTGTACATGTACGATTGCTGCAGGGAGCCGTTTCAAAAGAGCTGAAGGATGGATTTGAAGATGTGATTTTCCTTCAACGGTCATAAATTCAAATCCAAGTATAAATAGAGCAAAGTTCGAAGAGAGAGACACACAACAACAATCAGAGATCGAAATTTTGAAGCAGAATTTTCTAAGTCTCAAAAGCTCGAACAGCTCACTCGTCTGGTGGAAGTCATCTGTTGACAGAAACCCAGTTGAAGAAAACAGAAAAACATTATCTGAGTGATTTTGTAAAAGCTGAGTGTTGTGCGAAGTAGAATCCGTCTTTGTGAGTGATTCTACTTTAGAGGATAGGTTTTCTTTGTGAATTCCTATTGTGAGCTTATAGCCTTTTCATTAGTTGTTTAGGTGTAAGTGGAGAAATATTGTAATCTGTGATTATAGTATAACCCAGAATCTGAGTGATCTGGAAGAGTGGACTAAAGGATTTTTATCCATATAACCACTATAAAAATTCTTTGTGTTATCTTGCATTAAAGTTTTTGCATATTTAAAGTTTGCATATTTAAACACTTTGAATTATTCTAAAAGATTTTAAAAGGAGTTTTGTAAAAACTGGGGATAAAATCTTTTCAAGAACTTAGTCTACTTGTGAAAAACACTTTGAAACAATCCGCTGCAAGTATACTCTTTGAAAAACTGTTTTGCTGAAAAACAGCTAAGTTACTGTAAGAAGAGTGGTCAGTTCTGTTCAAGATTTGTTCACGATCAGACTAGTCTGCTTACTGTTCTTCATCAGCTTAGTCTGCTGACAGAAGACTGAAAAGTTTTTAAGTTCAAAAATTTTCAGAGGTCTATTCACCCCCCCCTCTAGACCTCATCTGACCACTTGGGACCAACAAGTGGTATCAGAGCAGTGGTTCTGATTTGAAGTGTTTTTCAAAACTTTTCAAAAGAGCATCTTTTTGAAAAATCAAAACTTTTTGAAAAATGGATTGTATCAGCCATGTTCCCCACATTGCTGGTATGTCCTTTGAGGACTGGAAAATCAGAATGGAGATTTTCCTTGCTGCTTATAATGACAACATGTACACATGTATCATTAAAGGTCCATTCAGATTCACAAGACCATAAAGATAAATGAAGTGATACGGTTGTGGAAAAAGACCTTCATGAGATGACTCCAGAGAAATAAAGCTTTCAATCTAGATAAAGTTGGGAGATTCATCATGACTAAAGCCCTGGATAATGATCGGTTTGACAAGGTCAAACATTGCAAACTGCAAAGGAGATGTGGGACAAAGTCAGAGATATGAGCGAAGGCAATGATGCTATCAAGGAGCATCAGCTCACTGTTGCTTGGAAAACTTGAACTTCAAGATGAAGTCTGGAGAAACCATTGATCAGATGGATACCAGATTCACCAGAACTTGAATGAAGTTTTAAAGTTGGGAAAGACCTTCACAGACAAGAGATAACCTCAGAGTACTGAAGGCCTACCCCAAAGTTCAACATGAAAGTGACAGCAATGGAAGAATCAAGGGATTGGGAAAGATCTCTCTTACAGAGCTGTTTTCTGTACTCAAGGCTTTGAGTATAAACTGCCTAGGATGGGTATTGAAGAAACCTCAACTTCAGGACCCACAGCTGCACTGTTGCTGCTGAAAACACCAGAAGACCAGCACAGAAAAGCAAAGAAGTGGACTCATCTGATGAAGCCACTCTACTCAACAAGAAGGAGTACACTGCTGGAGACGTTGCACTGTTGATGAACAATTTCAAGAAGTTCTACAAAAGAAAAATGAAGAACAAATACAACAATGCTTCTACTTCTAAACCTAACTTTTCTTCTCAAGATAAAGATGATTATAAATCAAAACTAATGTGTTACAACTGCAGGAAATTGGGACACTTCATCAAAGACTGCCCATATCCAAAAGCAGAAAAGTACACTGAAGAGGAGAAGAAAGTGAGAAAAGAAAGAAAGCATCAGAGAGGGAAAGCAATGATGGCTGAAGCAGAAAAGCTTGCTGCTGTCTACTCATCTGATTCAGATTCAGACTCGTCTGATGAAGAATCTTCTGATGAAGAAAACCTGCTCTCCTGTGCCTGATGGCAAAGGACTCTGATGACTCTGAGGATGAGGTAACTCCTCAAAATAATGAACTGTTTGATTCTCTAGAGCAAATGATGTTAAATAATACTACTATTGCTGGAGAATTTGTTAAGCTTAAGGAAGAGATGAGCTTGCTAAAAGAGCAAAATAACTCACTGAAACTTAAAGCTGAAAAGCCAAAAGAATCAGCTGAGTATAAACAGCTTGAGCAAGAGCATGAATCTCTGAAAGCTGAATGTGGTTATAAAGGAAAAATCATGGAACTTGAAAATTATCGAGTCTCATGAAATCACTGTTGCATCCGCATACATCTAGTAAACAGAGACCTTTAGAAAGGATAAATAGAATTGAACCATACTGAAAAATTCATATCTGACAATAGTAAGGTCATTCTGTATGTTCAAACTGCTAACCTACTTCACCTGAGAAAGTTAAAGGAGAAGAAATCTCCTAAGGCTAAAAAGAGCAAAGAGCCTAGTGTAGGAAAAAGACTAGTAAGACCAAACAGCAGAGTCCTAAGAAGTCTGCTGATAAGCTAAAGTAATCAGACTAGTGGAAAACTAAGTCTAGTAATGAGCAAGTAGTAAACCAAAGAAGCATAAGAATAAGAAAAATCAAAATGCTTGGTATGGAAATGAGTCATATTATGTGCAACCTGCTGCATATCATCCTATGTATCATGCACCTCAATTTCCTAGTTACTATGCACCTTACCCTGCTCATCCAATGCATGCATATCCTGCTTATCATGCACCTTACCCTGCTTATGAACATTATTCTTATCATACTGATCATCAACATGACTTATCTGATAATTATGATAAAAATGAAACTGTTCATGCTCCTGTCAAAACTCAGAAACCTAAGAAGCCTAAGACTTCAACATCTTGGGTTGTCAAAGGTGGAACTAATCCTTCAGGACCCTCTCAATAAGGGTACCTAAAACAATTTTATTTTTGTTTTGTAGGTTAGGATTAGGAGTAGGAGTAAAGTAGAGAAGATTTGGTACTTGGACAGTGGATGTTCAAGACACATGTGTGGAAACATACATGAGCTGACTGATGCAGTTGCTGTGGATGGTCCAAAGGTTACTTTTGGAGACAGCAAAGAAGGCAAGATTAAAGCTAAAGGAAGTTAATCAGAGGAAACATAGAGATATCTGACGTCTCATATGTCAAAGGCCTCAAATATAATCTGCTGAGCATAAGTCAATTTTGTGACAAGGGATATTCAGTCATCTTCTCAACAGATAAGTGCTTTGTTGAACAGATTGGTACAAAGAAGGTAATTTTATCTGGAAGACGACAAGGGAATGTCTACATAGTCGACTGGATTCTGCTGACAAGAATTCAAGTGTTTGTTTGGTGCATCTGCACCAAGTGAAGTTAGTTGGCTGTGGCACAAAAGGATGAATCACTTAAACTTCAAGACCATAAACAGATTAATCAAGAATGATTTGGTAGAAGGGATTCCAAAAGCAGTCATGAGCAAAGACAAGCTCTGTGACGCCTGTCAGAAGGGTAAACAAATCAAGTCATCATTCAAAAGCAAGAAGCACCAATCTTCTGAAAGAATTTGGAGCTGCTACATATGGACTTATTTGGACCCATTGATCCAGTCAGCAATGGTGGAAAGAAATACTGCCTAGCTGTTGTGGATGATTATTCAAGATATACTTGGGTGATTTTCATGAAGAAGAAAAGTGAAACCAAGGAACATCTTACTAATCTGATGGAACTGATCCAGAATGAGAAGAGTATCAAAATATTGAAGATCAGATCAGATAGAGGGACAGAGTTTACAAACTCTACTGTTGAAGAGTATTGTAATATCAAAGGAATACATCATGAGTACTCTGCTGCCAGAACCCCTCAACAGAATGGTGTTGCTGAAAGGAGAAACAGAACACTAAAAGAAGCTGTCAGAACCATGATAGCTGAAGCTAAACTGCCTCAAAGATTTTGGGCAGAAGCAACAAATACAGCATGCTTACCCAGAACAGATGTATGATCAACAAAAATCAGAACAAGACTCCATATGAAGTTTGGAACAACAGGAAACCAAACATTCATTACTTTAAGATTTTTGGTTGTAAATGTTTTGTATTGAATAATGGGAAAAATCACCTTACTGCATTTGCAGAAAAGGCTGATGAAGCTGTTTTTGTAGGATACTCATCTGTTAGTAAAGCTTATAGAGTTTTCAATAAAAGAACATTACTAATAGAAGAATCTATCCATGTAGTATTTGATGAGCCAAGTCAATCTTCTGAAAAGAATCAAAGTGTTAATCAAGATCTGTCTACTGATTACAGAAGTTAGACATTGGAAGAAATGAAGAATATGTTCCCATCATACTACCTAATCTAAATTCAGCTGATAACTCAAGTGCTGTTCAAAATCACAGTGCTGATTGTCTAACAGACGAGTTGCAAACAGCTGACAGACCAGAGACTGTTCAACAGACTGCAAATGTTCAACAGACTACTACTGCAACTCCAACAGTAGTGTTGCAAGATCAAAACAGAGGACAACATTCAGACCTGCAACCTGATCTCAGATGGCTCAGAAACCATCCACCAGAGTTGGTGATTGGTGATCCATTAGATAGAGTGAAAACAAGAAGAGCTGCTGCACAAGATGCTATGTTTGTCACTTTTCTATCTCAAATAGAGCCTAAGCAAATTGAAGAAGCTCTAAATGATTCCTTCTGGATAGAAGCTATGCAAGAAGAGTTGAATCAATTTGAAAGGAATGAAGTCTGGTACTTAGTTCCTAGACCAAGTCATCAAAGGGTAATTGGCACTAAGTGGGTTTTCAGAAATAAGATGAATGAAGATGGTATTGTTACCAGAAACAAAGCAAGACTAGTGGCCAAGGGTTATTGTCAAGAAGAAGGAATTGACTTTGATGAAACTTTTGCACCAGTAGCAAGACTTGAAGCAATCAGACTGTTTCTGCCTATGCTGCTTACAAGAACTTCACTGTCTATCAGATGGATGTGAAGTCTGCTTTTCTCAATGGAGAATTGCAAGAAGAAGTATATGTTGAACAACCTCCTGGATTTGAAGTCTATCAAGAAGAGGACAAAGTATATCGTCTGAAGAAAGCCCTCTATGGACTGAAACAGGCTCCAAGAGCATGGTATGATACCCTATCTGATTTTCTTTTAATTAAAGGATTTCATAAAGGTAAGGTAGATAAAACCTTGTTCACAATTGAATGGGAAATCATATATTATTGTGCAAATATATGTGGACGATATTATTTTTGGTTCAACTAACCAACAGATGTGTGATAAGTTCTCCAAGCTGATGCAGAATAAGTTTGAAATGAGCATGATGGGTGAACTTAATTATTTTCTTGGTTTACAAGTCAAACAGCTGCCTGATGGAATATTATCACAAGCAAAATACACAAGAGATCTGTTCAAGAAGTTTGGTATGGAAACTAGCTCTACTGCTACTATTCCTATGTCTACAAGTCTTCGTTTGGATAAAGATGAAGATGGCAAATCAGTGGACATAACCAAATATAGAGGCATTATAGGGTCACTGTTATATCTAACAGCAAGCAGACCTGACATAATGTACTCAGTTGGAGTCTGTGCAAGATTTCAATCAAACCCCAAGGAATCTCATCTCTTAGCTGCCAAGAGGATATTGAAATATGTTAAAGGCACTCAAGAATTGGGATTGTGGTATCCTAGAGAATCTGGATTTGAGCTTATTGGTTATTCAGATTCAGACCTTGCTGGCTGCAAGATTGACAGAAAAAGCACAACAGGTGCTTGTCAGTTCTTAGGTAGTCGTCTGATCTCATGGATGAGTAAGAAACAAACTCAGTTTCTATATCTACTGCTGAAGCTGAATATATAGCTGCTGGAGCTTGCTGTGCACAGATACTTTGGTTGAAGCATCAACTAGAAGACTACAACATCAAGATCAGTGGAATTCCAATCTACTGTGACAATACAAGTGCAATTTCACTTACTCAGAATACTACAAGTCATTCAAGGACTAAACATATAGAGATCAAGCATCACTTCATTAGAGATCATGTGGAAAAAGGCAATGTTATGATAGAGTATGTTCATACTGACAATCAGATTGCTGATATCTTCACTAAACCTCTAAGTGAAGCAAGGTTCTCAACTCTAAGAGCTGAGTTAGGACTACTTAATTTGGATGCATAAGCTGAGGGGGAACTCATCAGAAGACTGGAGTTCAACAGCTTAGTTATCCGTTATTTATTCAAGAATTAACTTTCAACAGACTAGTTAGCTTATGGATTCTTAAAGACAGGGGGAACGTGTAAGACTAGCGGTACTTCTGTTCTAAAGATGAAATTGTTAATGTCAGTTAGTGAAGTTATATTATCTGAAGATCTGTTCTTAATTCTTGAAGACTGAAGATTATTTTATCTTGCTGGATTGACAAACAGCAGAGGAAGATTACTAGCTATTGGCATTCTCTAGTAATATCAGATAACAGATCACTCGTTCTATTGCTCAACATCCTTGATTCTGTTCCTGAGAATTATGATGAATCAGAAGACCTCAAGGAAAGATCTATAAAGTTGGCTATTGCTCAAGCAATGGAGCTTTGGGCAAAGAAATCAAGGAAGTTAAGGGGACAACCAAGCTCATTGGTCCCTCTTCCAAACATCAAACACATTGTCTACGGGCCAAATATCAAACCTTATGAAGAGCTGCCTGAGGAACCCTCATCCACTTTTATTCCTCTTGATAATTTTACTAGGATTTCCAACAGGTCAGCTGTGGACAATGAAGGAATGATGAAGACAGTTGAGACTGTCAAGAAGATTATATCCCCTGCTGATAAAGAAAAAGCAGAGTCTTCTGATCAACCAGAGCAAAAGGAGGGTACATCAGACCCATCTGATCAGAACAAAGCACAGGGTGATAAGTCTGATGCTGCTGATGACTCAAAGAAAGAAGAGGATATTCCAGCAGATCAGATCAAGGACAAAGAAGTTGCTGCTGAAGGAGATGATCAAGCTAAGGAGAAGGAAAACACTCCAAGCCTTGCTGGTAGTCCAGCAGATCAGTCCCTTGCATTAATAACTCAACCAACATAGCAACTTATCAAAGAAACACTTCCTGCTACAACAAATATGCCTTCAACTTCTCAAGGTGCTCAGACAAATCTGTTGGACTCCATCCAACAAATGATCATCAAATCTTTGAAGGATATGAAGGAAGAATTAGCTGCAGAAGTGTTAGCTGCTGTCAAACAACCAAATCAGAAAGCTACTGCTGTCCCAACCGATCTGATAGAAGACACTGCTCAGAATGTCAAATCCATCTGTCAAGATATGGATATACTTAGAAGACGGACTCAGAGCACTACTGAAGGTTGGAGACAGATTGAACAAACAGTTGAAACGGCTCTCCAAGCAGAAGATGAAGTCATGGGAAATATGATGAAAGACTTCACTGCTTCATCAAATTGGATTGTGGGAACTCAAATTCAATTAGGTGATCAAGGAGAAGATTTGCTCAAGGAAGTCAAAACTGTTAAGGCCAATCAACTCAAACAACAAGCTCAAATAACTGCCATGGAAGAGAATATCAAGCTTCTCTGTGATTCACTTCTGATTACCCCAATCTTACCAAATTATCAAATCAACCCTGCTGATGATGACAAAAAGGGGGAAGAGAGGATATTTGGACAGAAAAGAGTTGGAACCTCTCTTGTATTGGAAGCTGAAGATGATGCTGAAGAAACAGAAGTGTTAGAAGAGTCTGCTGATGATGATGATAAGAATGATGCAGCAAATGAAGGCACAAGCAGATCAACAGATGAAAAGATCACAGAAGAAGAAGGTGAAGCTGCTGAAGAAACTGAAGCTGAAGCAAAGGCTAAGTCTGATAAGGAGATAGCTGCTGCTAAGGACTCAGCTGAAGAACAGCTTGATCCTGATACTAAAAAGAAGAAGTTAGAGCTGTTGAAGCAGAAATTGGAAGATGAAACTTCCAAACTTGCTGAAGAAGATAAAGAAGACAAGCTAGGAGATTAGTCATGTTTAATTTACCTATGTATCTCCTTGTAATTTTCTTTACAACTCATCTGAACAAACTTGTAATATGTAATCAGTTCAATATCTATAAAATTGCAAGTTTTAATCCAACAGACTATTTCTATCTCAGAAATTTTTGAGGATCAAAACTTTAGTTTAGGTACAGGTACTTAGCTGAAGTTTTGTCATCATCAAAAAGGGGGAAATTGTTGGATGAAGATGAAGATAAAAGAAGTCAGAAATTAAGGGAAGGTTTTGATGATTTCCAAAACATCATAATCAGCTATGTATGGAAAGCTTAGTTCCCTTGGAAGGATCTTTGAACAAGTAAAGAAGATATCAGAAGAGTTCAAAGACCAGAAGACTAATGATCTCTTGCTGAAACAGCAAACAGAAGGGTAGGTCATCAGCCGAGTCAAATCAGATTAGTTCAGTATTTGATCAGCAGAGTACCTATCAGAAGGGTTGCTTCGATCAGCAGAGTGGAAGAGATCATGAGATCAGTTCAACGGTAATAAATGCACTTGGTGTAATAAATGCTGGAAGAGAAGGGTAGTAATGGCAAATGATTGAAGATATCCTCGTATCAGCAGAGTGCATTTAATGCAGCATTAAATGTGATGGACAGAAAAGTACTGTACAGTGTACGGATTGCTGCAGAGAGCCGTTTCAAAAGAGCTGAAGGATGGATTTGAAGACTTGATTTGCTTCAACGGTCATAAATTCAAATCCAAGTATAAATAGAGCAAAGTTCGAAGAGAGAGACACACAACAACAATCAGAGATTTCGATTTTGAAGCAGAAATTTTCTAAGTCTCAAAAGCTCGAACAGCTCACTCGTCTGGTGGAAGTCATCTGTTGACAGAAACCCAGTTGAAGAAAACAGAAAAACATTATCTGAGTGATTTTGTAATAGCTGAGTGTTGTGCGAAGTGAGAATCCATCTTTGTGAGTGATTCTACTTTAGAGGATAGGTTTTCTTTGTGAATTCCTATTGTGAGCTTATAGCCATTTCATTAGTTGTCTAGGTATAAGTGGAGAAATATTGTAATCTTTGTGATTATAGTATAACCCAGAATCTGAGTGGTCTGGAAGAGTGGACTAAAGGATTTTTATCCATATAACCACTATAAAAATTCTTTGTGTTATCTTGCATTCAAGTTTTCTTGCATATTTAAAGTTTGCATATTTAAACACTTTGAATTATCTAAAAGATTTTTAAAAGGAGTTTGTAAAACTGGGGATAAAATCTTTTAAGAACTTAGTCTACTTGTGAAAAACACTTTAAAACAATCCGCTGCAAGTATACTCTTTGAAAACTGTTTGCTGGAAAATCAGCTAAGTATTTGTAAGAAGAGTGGTCAGTCTGCTATTCAAGATTTGTTCACGATCAGCCGAGTCTGCTTACTGTTCTTCACCAGCTTAGTCTGCTGACAGAAGACTGAAAAGTTTTTAAGTTCAAAAATTTTCAGAGGTCTATTCACCCCCCCCCCTCTAGACCTCATCTGACCACTTGGGACCAACACGTATCTACCACTAGGAATTTGATCATTCTTGTTATATTCTTTGGCTTGCTTCCTAGAGTCGTGCTCAGGAGAATGGTCCCAAGCGGGACGATCTCCGATCCCCCAAAACCAACCAAAGGAGTGGTTACTCGATCCAGATGTGGGTGACAAAGATTCATCCTTGTGAGAGCTTCCGAAGAGATAATATTTGCCGAGCTTCCATTATCGACCAACACTCTCTTAACCTCGAAATTAGCGATTTTCAATGTCAGCACCATGGAAAAATCTGGATCATCTTCGCTTGTATCCCAATTAACGTCTGAAGGTCGATCAGCCTCACTGAAACTTATAACTTGATTTTCCATGGAGGGAAATTGAAATTCCAAGGATAGAATTTCCCTCTTTGCAGAGACCCCAGCCTTTATTGATCTCAATGTTCTTTTTCTAGCATTTCTGCTATCTCCTCCTGCTGGTCCGCCAGCAATCATGTTTATCACTCCGTTTGACCGCTCTTCCGTTTGATTTTGAACCTGCTTCTGTTGAGTATTAAACTTTCGCGGGCTCCTGGACCTATAACGATTGTTATAGTTACCTCCTTTGACGAATTCTTTGAGTTTTCCTTGTGCAATTAGTTTTTCTATCTCGACTTTCAGTTGGTAACAGTTTTCGGTGCTGTGCCTCCGAGCCCGGTGGTATCGACAGTATTGGTCGTAACCCAACGCACCTGGCCTAGCCTGAGTGACTCTTTGAGCCTCAGGAATCAAATTTCCTTCTTCTAATACAGTTAACACCTCTTCCTTTGAACTGTTAAGTTCGGTAAACTGAATTTTTCCCGGTCTAGGAGGTCGAGCTCGTTCATAGGGAGGCCCATAGGAATTCGACCCTTGGGGCGGCAAATGTGCTTTATAAGTGTTGATTCGTTGCCAAACAGACCCTCTGGTCGATCCTCCGTAATCACTGGGCTTTGGGATAGGAGCCCGATCTTGTTTCTTGTTAAGAGGAAGTTTCACAGTATGCGAGCTTTTTAACTTATTCATTTCCTCCTGAATCATGTATTTCTCAGCGATCTCCATAATTCGCTCGAAGGATTTCGGTTGTTTTCTGCACAAGGCGTTTCCGAACTGAGTGCTCCTTGTTAGTTCAAACATTAATGATGACAAATATTCGATCTGCGGAGTGTCAACTTTGAGAAGTTCGATACCTAACCTTGCTAACCATTGTCTCAAAGTTTCTCCTTCCAATTGTTTTACGGTTCCCAAATGATTTGCTGGTAACCTCAGTTTCCTTTGACTAGCAAATTGGTGTTTTAATTTATCGCAAAATTCCTCGAAGGAAAATATGGAGTTAGGTGGCAACTTCCCGAATCAGTCGAGGGCAATTCCCTCAAAGGTAGTAACCATGATATTGCAACAAAAGTCCTCAGAATGTCCGTATAAGTTCATCACATTAATAAAGCTGTTGATGTGTTCCCCGGGGTCGGTAGTCCCGTTATACCGTGGCAGCCTGGTCGGTACTGTTTTTGCGTTTCGAGCTTCGCGTATTTCTTGACAAAACGGCGAACAACGCATGATACTGTTTGAAACCTCCCTGTCTCGTAGACTTTCTCTATTCGGAACATTTCCCGCTCGCCTGTCAGCACAATTGCCGCGAGGAATCAATGTACCTTCCTTCTCCAACTCCTTAGCTACTCTCTCTTGCACTATCCTTTCCAGTTCAAAATCAGTGATCCTTTTGTAGGTCGATTTTTTGTCCCTGACAACACCAGAAGGGTGGCTCTCCCCTACTATTGAATCTTCCACATCATGTACTGTATTCGGCGGAATTTCTGATCGGGCATTGATTCTTGATGGCACACCCCGGGGAGGGTTTGTTGCTGGCGCATGCGATATAGATCGCAGTACACTGTTCTCCCTCTGGATGTTCGAAGATGGTATTTCTGGTCTCCCATGAACTGCTGGCTGATCTACAGGCGATTGATCAGCCCTTCCTCCGTTCAGAAACTCCCTACACATCGTGCCTAAGATGGACCTTAGATCTCCAACCGTCGTGTGAATTGGAACATTATCCTGCGGTACAACCGGTGGAACCTCTGGTTGTTAAGCCGCACGCGACAGATTATCGGGCTCATTATTGACCGAATTCTGCGCTCTTGCTGCATGGGAAGGTTCTCCTCGGTTATAAGTATTCCTCCTCGTAGTAGGCATATTTCGATCTAATACTCGAATAAGGCCCCACGATGGGCGCCAATTGATCTTACGCGTTTTCGTTAGTTCGATATGAGTGGTATAAAATGCTGTGCTAATGTATGTAAATAGAGATAAAAGATCAATAGTATTGTATTCAGAATGATTGAGTACAAATTACAAGAATTGAGAGTCCTATCCGAGCATTATTGGATGCCGTATGAGCTAGAGGGTGTAATACATATAAAGTAAGCCTATACTATACTTTCTAAGTAATTCCGAGCTGCAGCCTCGGAGGAAGAGCACCTGGGAAGTTGTGTGTTGTCATAAATGCTTGGACTATTTATAGCTGAGATCTGGAACCAGGTGAACCACCCACAGGTGTGTATTTCTCAGCCCACGGGCCTGGGCCTGAGCTCGGCCCAACAGTGATTTTGGACCCTAAGCTTCCTTTGTAGAGTCAGCGTAGGATTCCTGAGCTTTGGGCTCGGATTTATGCTCGTGAGGTCGAGATTGGTGAATTTCGACCTTGCTAGGCTGTAGTGATGCAGAATCCAAGTTACCCCTCATCAAAAAGTTTCTTTGGAAGCAAAGGAAAAGAAAGTACGAATTTGAATCTCGAACATTTTTATGGAGGATAAATGTTTGGCCATTAAGGGTAAAAATCGTGCATACAGATCGAACAAAATTTTTTACAAGAAAAGTAATAATACGATGGTAAAATGACAACCAGTCAGAGGTATTTATAGGGGAAGGAAACAAACACCAAAGGCTCAGATCTCCTGGAATGAATGGTCGCGATACGAGCGATAAATGCGCTGACGGTTCCGCTTCCCGATAAATAGGGGAATATTCAAACATTCGCAGCAGTACATTTACGCCCGCTATACAAAGATCGAATAGTAGTAACAATTATCAAAGCATAAAATATTTTGTGACAATTATGTTCGGAATAGACTGATTAAAAAGTAGAGAACATGCCAGTATAATTAAGAGAATAGTTATAGCCATCAAAGAACGGCATAACTATCAGGAAAATGGCACATGGCCCAGTACATGGTCCGAAATGCAGAAATGAAAACACACGAAACAAATTCAAACTTATTCAGAGTTACAACACAAATGCAAAATGGAAAGTTAAAATTACAATGAATTCAACAATTAAGGTATCTACTGAAGTTTATTATCGGAAAAAATCTTCCGAAGCTCGGCACTGCGGTCATCATCCCCACGAGCATAAGCCTTCTGTTCACGAAGCTCAAAGTCCTTTTTCTCCCGCTCATAAAGTCCTTTGAGCACTTCGAGCTCTTTGCTCAACTGTTGATGGATTTCTTCCCCCTGATCCTTGGCGGCCTTCTCCTTCTCTAAAGCCAGCTTCTCCTCGAGTGCACGATCCAATTCGATTTTCTTCTTCTCCAGTTCGAGGGCAACAACAGCATGTTGACTCAATTCCCGCTCAGCTAACACTTTGAGCTCTAGGAACTCTTGTCCAGCCTGCATTACGAATGAATGGGTTAGTAAAAAAAAAAAAAAAAAAGAAGAGAAAGAGAGAAAAACCTGAAAGAGATAATTCGATCCGGATTGAAACTGTTCTGAAGGGCTTTTTTCCTTAGACACGCCCGCTTCAGAAATGGAGATATCAGCCTGCAGGAGACTCTTAACAGGATTCTCGAGTACCACTTTTGGAGCAGACTCATCTTTCACCGGGGAAGGAAAGATCACAAGAGGAGCAGAAGGGGCACGAGGGTCGGAAAGATCCTCAAATTTCGAGGATTCAGCTGTTGCTCCAGAAACT
Source organism: Penstemon barbatus (assembly GCA_003313485.2). Lineage (NCBI taxonomy): Eukaryota > Viridiplantae > Streptophyta > Magnoliopsida > Lamiales > Plantaginaceae > Penstemon > Penstemon barbatus. The sequence continues at coordinate 31,293,784 of CM064883.1, forward strand.
AAAGAGCCTTCACCAGTATCGGTCAGTTTAAGTTTCTTGCCCAAACTTTCTTTTGGGGAACCAGCTGCAGAATCACCGGCCAACAACTCATTTCCAGAGACAAGCTTCTGCAAGGTCTCAATGGGGGTGATCCCATCAGAATAAGGCCTTTTGTGCCAAGCAAGAACCGAAGCCTTCTGCCTAGCCAGCGCTCGTTTGGAATTGTCAAGAGGTTTCGATGGGAGCCCTCGGATTCCTCGTCGAGATCCTCATCTAAAATCGATTTGCTAGGAATAATCTTGACATGTTTGGTTGAAGCCTGTTTTTCTTTCTTAGTCTCCCCTCCCTTAGAGGCTTTGGGGGAAGACGCGGAAGTTGTTGGAGAAGCCCTGAAGGACTTCTTATCCTTAGTCGACTTCTGATCTTTGGGCGGACCTTTGCTTTTGGAGCCACCCAACAACGACAGGGGATCGATAGCTTTACCCAATATTTGATCCATGATGAGCGAAGAAATAAATTCGAAAGTTTGAAAATAAATATTAAGCGCGGAGCTCCGATCTAAATGCTTAAGAGTTATAGGCAAAATGATTCAAAACAGTCCTTATATTTATAGAGGCTTCACCCTACCTTTACAATGATTGAACCGGTGCGACTCTCAAGAAATTTAATAAGGAACTATAGAATTCGACCAGAAAAATAAAGAAGACTTCGAACGGTAAAGAAGCAAAATGTGGATAAACAAGTATTTCCAAGTTAAGGATTTTATAGATTATATAAAACGAAAAACATTGAGGAATAATCCTATTACAACAACTATTACTCCTATTACATAGCTGTGGTCGGATTTCTAGCTACTAGACTTTGAATCACTCATTTCCGAGCTAACTGTTCCATTATCTGAGCTGCCACTACCTTCGCCGTCATCACCCTATTGCTCTATTTGACGGTCGAGTTAATCATTTTGCTCATCAGGTTCGCTATCTATGTCAACATAATGATCTTCCCCTAAGGCAGATCGGAGATCATTGCCGGATAACTCGAGCAAATCAGGATTCGGCATTAGAACGCCAAATTCCTCAACAAACGGGGCAAAATGGTGATCCTGCCAGCTCAAGATTTCCTGGGGCAATGACGAAGTTTTGTAGTCTTTTCCTTCAGCATTCTTATAAGGATCCATATGTAGAAAATATTCGTCCATCTTGTCCGAAATTATCTTGGCCGAAACTAGTTGTTGAACCCCTTTGTAGAAAATTGTTTGGAGAATCCCGCCTATCCTTCTTCGAACCAAGGGGTCAAGAACATGAGACTTCAAAAACTCTCGTATAGCTGGGATCACTGCCTCTTCCTGCCCCTGAGAATATGCACGATCGGAATCTTGCTTGGCTTGTTCGAGCTCAACCTTAGCTTTCCTAAGCTCCTCCTCGAGAGCACTTTTCTCCTTAACTATTGACACCAAATCCTCCTCCACGGACGGGGTGTGTTTTTTGGTACTACTCTCTAATTCCTTCTTGGTTTCAGATAATTCACGACGGGTATCTGTTAGTCTACTCGTAGCGTCATCCAGAGTAGCTCGAAGCGTTCTATTCTCGGCCAAAGTCTGTGCAAGCGCATTATGAGCCTCTTGTGACTCTTGTTCCAGCAATGCTAAACGATAGGTCTGAAGGGCGAAATAATCCCCAGCCTGTGAAGAAGCAAAGCATGTCAGTAGACTATTTAAAAATTAAGAAAAAGTACTCAAAACTTAAGCATGTCAGGACCTCGAAGTCGCTTTTCACGGTATGGTGAAGCAAATCCCGCTTGAATCGTCCTACCATAAAGATTTTTGTGGATTTGTCAAACTCATTTTCACCATCGGGTCCGAGATCGGACAAAATGGTTCCTTCTTCCAGATACCAGCCGGCCCTACACCCGCGAAAATGCTCGTCCATGAAGTCTGCTACATCAGGTTCAGATCTACCTGGGAGACAAGGGACTGAGTCAGAGTTCCTGCCAAATGGTTTCACCCTCCTCGAGGGTCCCGGATGATCAGCATTTCGTTTCCGAGCCATACTCTCCTCATGTTCTTGTATACCTAAAATACGGTTCCAGGAATATTGACTGTAACCAGCGGATGATGGATTAGAAGTCTCAATCGAGAATACGCTGCGTAGAGGACCCGCTACGGCCGGATTCGATGAACTTGTGCCACTAACCCCTCTCAAAGCTGGGAGTATAGCTGGCATGTCAATCGGGTCAACGACCAGATTACTTATTTCCATCCCTTCCGGCTTGATTTCCTTTATTTGCTGGGATTGGTTCGGTACACGCCTGAAATTGGCGGTCTCAATCGAGCGAACGAGGGAGAGTCGGAACTTTTCAACAGTTTGATCTGCAAAGAAAATGCAATGCATTTAGAAAGCTAAATGAGAAAGTACAATTTGTCGCGCATTAAAATACGAATGATAGTAGCATACTTAAAGTAAGAGAGGCGCGAGGTAAAAAGGCCGGTGCGGACGTATTTCCGAACGATCGTGCAGACCCGTCGAGGGATCGAGTTAACGAAGAAAGAGAAAATTCGACCATCGGAGCGGGGTAGTCGCATTTACTCAGACCTGCCATCCTCAAAACCCCTTCTTGAACAAGTAGCATGGTCTGGTAGGGATTGGACTGCAGCTGTTTCGATAGTTCGTCAGAAAGGTGATGACTAAGCTTTTCCTTGATTCTGCGGCGACCGTATACCCAAGTGATAGAATAGTGCCCGGCAAGCCAATCTAAATTAGCTTATTTGAGGACTATCTTCTTATGGTTTATAATTAATACGCCCGTTTATTCATAGTACGTGAATTAAACAATGGCCAACTTCATCTCTCGCGAACCTATCTAAGCGATTGGATGAAATCCTGAGTTCACAATAGACTATGGGACTATACACTTCAGTACTGAGTGCACTTATCATGAAACAGTCTCAAAGGTCGTGATCTCGAAAACGTTCCAAGTCATAGATTCATATCGAGACGGGGTATCGAATGAATCGTCAAGACTTGTACGATTATGCATGATTCACATGGAGTGAATTTGTTGTAGTTTCATGAACAAGGCATTTGAGGCCAGTGCATATGACTAGGTGGTTCGATAGAGGATCGAATGCATCGAACGACCCGAACAGAGAAACCCATTGTGGAAGCGCATGTCGCATATCGGTGATGGGATGTTTCTCAAGGATTATAATAGTGTACGATTTAGTCCTTAGACTTGAAGTGCTAGGGCGAATTCGGTGCATGAAAGTGCGTACTTTGATTTAGGTATAGGCCACTTAGCTTGGTCATAACATGCCTAAGTTGGGTGCGTACGGAAGTGTACGCGAGTGGTTAGTACTAAGAAAGGATCCATCGACTCATCCTGATAAGGTGGGAGAATTTCCTGTACGTTCTTCGATAATAGTTCCGAGAAACCCGTGGCCACGGTCAGTGACGAATTTGGAAGGGACTTCCAAATTTAGCAGTCACACTGGAATTACTATCCTGAATTAGAAAGTACAGAATCGAGATAATTAGAGGTGCCGATCAATTCACACACCCTAGGTCTCGGTCGGGAAATCAGTCATGGAAGGACCGTATGTACATGGCAGTTATAATAGGTGAGGTTCACAAATATCAATTCACCTGAAGTTGGGCTTCATGGGCTTGTGGCTAGACATCGACCATGAAGTGTAGGTACTCCTGAATTAATAAGGAAATTAATTCTGGAGTGGTCAATTAAAGATAGTTTAAAGTTGATCGGAGCATTTAATTGCTCGTTAATAAAATCACGAGAGTCGTGGGCCTACTGCCAATTGATGGTGAACCCAGAGGGTCACACACAATACAATTGGACAGTGACAGTCATTAAGGGAAATGTGAAAGATTTAAAGTTGTTAAATCAAAGTTATTGAATTAAAGCATTAATTCAAGTAAGAGATTATTAATTAGATATTTAATTAATTAATGTTCAATTAATTAATTAAGGGTTATCTGATTAATTATGAAATTAATTAAAGTGGTTAATTAATTAAGTTGGAAGAATAAATTTAATTGGTAATTTTCGGATTAGCCAATTAAATAACAAGGGGGTCGATTTGTAATTATCACAAATAGAAGTGATAGGCGATTTTTGAAGATAAGGAAAAGGAAGTTTTTAATCTTGGAAGACAAGCAAGAAGAGATATATCAAATCTCAGATTCCTAATTAGATAAGGAAGAAGAGATTTGATAAACAAGGAAGAAGATATCTTATAGGAGTAGGACTCTTCTCCTATAAATACTTCTTCTCCTCTCTTCATTAATAGAGAATGAGAAGAAAAACTTTTTGAGAGAAAACTCTGCAAAATTTTTGAGAGAAAGCTACAACCGATTTTTGTGAGAAATCTGATTTTCGAAATAAGTTTTATAAATTGCATATTCGCCCCAAACTATTTCGCCCCGAACCCTAGTCGCCCATCCTAGCTCGGCCGAACCTAACCTGGCCGATCCAAGCTTGGCCGAACCAAATCCAGCCGCATAAGCCCTGCGTGTTTGGTCTTCTTCCAGTTGATCTCCAAACCCGAACCTAGATCAAAGTCCTGATCAAGTTCAGAAGTACCTTTGTTGACAAACTTTCAAGTTCCAGTTCTTAGCCTACGACTTGGAAGTGTTGCTACAATCCAGTTGGTGTGGATACATTCTGGAGGTGAGACACTTGGATCACTATATTGTGAATCGAACATGAAGCCTGGAGGTAACCACCACCGAGCTGTGGTGAGGTAATTTCGATTAACCCCCTATGTTTTATTTATGCTTGCGTTCGTTTCTTGCTTTTCGTATACATAATATGGAGACTTTATTTATGGGACTGTAGGTGTGTCTTGAAAATTTTTAAATTCCGCACTCTGTTGTATTGACAATCGAGGCACAAACCCAACACCAAGACCCTACACCATCCCATCGGTATGGTCTAGTTTTTGAACTTCCCTCCGAGACGGGGATATTAGGACCTTTCACGAAGAAGAACCTTCTTTTCCAGCCCTTGGTTTTATCCATAGCCACACTCAAAAGGATGGGCCGACTCGACCGTTGACTGAAATATACGAACCCCGCATTGGAGCCCTTAGACATACCCATCTGGAACATTTGCCAGAAATTCCGAAAGGAAGCTTCTTCCCCTTTGGCTTGCATAAGAACGCTGAATGCTACAATATACGCAATAGAGTTCGGAAGGATTTGAGCGGGGGAAAGAGAAAAAGACTTTAAAATGCTTCTGATCAGGGGAATAAAAGGGATGTGCAATCCATGAGAAAATTTCTTTTCATAAAATGCCTGACACCCCGCTGGGGGATCAGTCGCGCGCTGACGATAAAAAGGGATAACGATCGAAAAACCCTTAGGAAGAAATTTCCCGAACTCTTTATCCAAATAAGCGCGGTCGTCCTTACCAAAAATGTAGGAAGTTTGAGCGGCGCCAAGCTCAGCCTTATTATGACCGACCACTCTAGAAGGATCTTCTGGTTTGTATATCCTAACGAAGGCATTATCACCGATGCTATGCTTCTCGACCACATTCTCCTCAAGATCTTCAACCTGATCAACATCCTCACGCTCGGGATCAAATTCCCCTTCCTCGAAGTTATCGATAAGCCTCAAGACAGGATCAGATTCTTAGTCTTCCCGGACTTTGCGCTTGCCCCTCAGCTCTCTAGAACTAGACATTGTTAGAAAGAAGCAAATATCCGAAAATAATAGCTCAATTCGATCTCTATGCTCCGATCTTAGGAAGAAAGTCGCCTTGTAAATAATTTTCAACAAGTCATTGTATATATACAAGGTTAAAAAGGTAAATTGCAAGCCGGACCCCGTATAACCGTGACGATTGAACTCCCTCAAGGCTAATTCAAAACTGTCTTCCTGGTAATTGCACTTTAGACCCCTATACTTTCTGTAGATGGGAGCCGAGCAGCCACATATGAAAAGACGCGCCTCTTGGGTATCAATGTTCATTTATCAACCCATTCTTCCGCTTTGTCCTGTGATCGAGCATAAGGAGCCAATTGCGGCAGTACGGTAACCAATTTGGAAGTATACTTTGATTCATGAATCAGTTCGAAAGGCCAGACGAAGGTTGTTAACGTCAAATTTTATATCATCACAGTAATAGCCATTAGGTTGTTTCCCAAGATGTGCACTCTTTTTCCCTAATTCGGTTTTTATCCCAATGGGTTTTTCCGAGTTAGGTTTTTTAATGAGGCATATCCGAGGCACATTATAGATGGCTTGCTCATCCCCATGAATCGAAGCAGTATATACTTCTTCGAGCTTAAGCTTCACTCTGCACTCGAGAAGTGGGGGAGTATTGATGAGGGATATTTTGGACTCTACTTTGAGGAGCCTTGACAAGAACGAAGAACATGAATCCCGACTTTGGAAGAGTAGAATCGAGCCCAAGTCACAGTCTATGCAATCCGATCAACTAGAGAGAGCTCATGATCGGAGGTTACTGTTGGGCCAATCACAGGCCCAAGCCTGTGGGCCGAGAAATATATCCCTGCGGGCGGACCAGCTAGCTCACCGTTTCCACTATAAATACCACCGGCATTTATGACGCCAGACACGCTTTCCCAGGTGCACTCTACTCGAAGCTGCTGCTCGAAGCCATCTTGGAAAGTTAGCTTAGGTCACTTATTGTATTATTCCTCTAGCTTGTACGGCATCCTATAATGCTCAAATAGGACCCCCATCATTTGTAATCTGTACTCGCACGATCGGAATATATATACATTACTAATCTTTCATTCATTTATTACTATCTTTAGTTATATTCTTCACTTCTTTAATCTTATACGAAACTACGTAAGATCACATGGATAATTTTATAATAAACTCCCTTCAATCATTTCTCTCTCTCTATATTTTTTTTTCATAATTTCTTTTTCTCTCTCTCTCTCTCTCTCTCTCTCTTTTTTTTTTTAAAACAAAGACATACTACAACTTCATTAACCCTGACACTTATTTCTGGCACCCAATTATAGTGATGAATAATGCTCCAGTAGCTCTAAGACTTGGGTAAAGATGTCATTTTTTTTTGGGCTTAAAGTTTGTAATGTGGGTTAAACAAAAACAAGAAAAGGCTAAAGAAAGGCTCAAAATGGGATGAACGAGGGGGAATTTAATTCAAGGTAGGCTATTTGGCTTAAGTGGCTCACAAAAAAAAATTTGCCTTAATCATATTCATGTATGCATGAGTCAATATGGCCTCAAATAGAATCAATGCAAGTTCTAGAGAAACAGGACCATGGAAGAATATCTCTCATTTAAATATTAAAAATGAGATCGATATTGATGTGTCGATCTAAAGGTTCGAAACCTCACCGACTTTTGTCTACAAAACTTAGTTACTACCATTATCAAAGAAAATGTCAAAACTAATCAATTTTATGTTGTAAGATTACTTATTCAATCATGTTATGACTTTCTCAAGTTCAATCGAACTTTCGCTCATGACAAAAAAAACCTTTTTTTTTATTAACTAAAACTTCTCCCCCCACACTTGATGCTGACATTGCCCCCGATGTACGGAAAAACTACCAAACCAAACCTAAAAAATAAAATAAAATAAGAATAATAAAGATGTACTCCCCTTGGGTTGTCTCCCAAGCAGCGCCTATGTTTACTGTCGTTGGCTCGACCCAATGCTTCCTTTTCTAGTCAGAATAAGTTGGATCCTCAACGTCCAATGTAGCCACATTGTCTACTTGAAAACCTTCATAGACGGTTTTTAGTCTATGGCCATTCACCTTGAATATTTTGGAGGTCTCCATACTTCGAATTTCAACTGCACCATGAAGAAAAACATTAGTAACAACAAAAGGTCCAATCCAACGAGAACGTAACTTACCTGGAAACAAACGAAGTCGAGAATGGTACAGAAGGACTTTTTGACCAACTTTGAACTCCTTCCTACTAATCATCTTGTCATGAAAAGCCTTCGTCCTTTCTTTGTAAATCCTAGCATTCTCATAGGCATCATTGCGAATTTCCTCTAACTCTTGTAGTTGCAACTTCCTATGTTCTCCACTTTCATCCATCTTCATGTTGAAACTCTTGATAGCCCAATATGCCTTATGCTCTAATCAACTGGAAGGCGACATGGCTTCCCAAACACCAATCGATAAGGTGACGTACCAATGGGCGTCTTATATGCAGTACGATATGCCCACAAGGCATCATCCAAGCGCAAACTCCAATCTTTCCTACTTGGACTGACAGTCTTTTCAAGGATGGACTTGATCTCTCGGTTTGATACTTCTGCTTGTCCATTAGTTTGTGGGTGATATGCAGTAGAAACCTTGTTTGTCACGTGGTACTTTCTAAGCAAAGTCTCCATAGTACAGTTGCAAAAGTGAGTGCCTCGATCACTTATTATAGCTTTTGGGATTCCAAACCTGGAGAAAATGTTAGACTTGATAAAATCTGTAACAACTTTAGAATCATTAGTCCTAGTGGCTTTAGCTTCCACCCATTTCGAGACATAATCAACAGCAAGTAATATGTAAACATAGCCGAAAGATACAGGAAAGGGTCCCATGAAATCGATGCCCCAAACATCAAAAATTTCACAAAATAGTATAGAAGTTTGTGGTATCTCATTCTTCTGAGAAATATTACCCGTTTTTTGACAATGCTCGCATGATTTACAAAATAAATATGAGTCACGAAATAAAGATGGCCAATAAAAACCACATTCTAGTACCTTTCTTGCTGTTATTTTTGCTCCAAAGTGACCTCCACAAGCATAAGAATGACAAAAGGTGAGAACAAAAATATTATCATTATCAGAGACACACCTTCCTATTATTTGATCACCACAATGCTTCCATAAGTACGGGTCATCCCATACATAATACTTTGCGTCACTTTTCATCTTATCTTTTTGAGCCTTAGATAAACCAGGAGGTAACATATTAGTAGCCAAAAAATTCACAATATTTGCATACCTAGGTAAAGTCACACTCGTGGAAAGTAGTTGCTCGTCAGGGAAGGTCTCGTGTAAAGGAACTTCGTCCTCCATACGAACTAGGCGACTCAAATGATCAGCCACTTGATTTTCTATCCCTCTTTTGTCCTTTATCTCCAAATCGAATTCACTTAAGAGAAGTATCCATCTTATTAACCTTGGTTTCGCTTCTTTCTTGGTCATCAAATATTCGAATGGCTGCATGATCAGAGTAAACAATAACTTTAGTACTAAGCAAATAAGATCGAAACTTTTCTAAAGCAAAAACAATAGCTAAAAGTTCTTTCTCAGTAGTCGAATAGTTTCTTTGGGCATCATCCAAAGTCCGTGAAGCATAATAAATGGCATGAGATGATTTTCCAACTCTCTGACCAAAAACAGCCTCGATTGCATAGTCACCTGCGTCGTACATTATTTCAAAAGGAATATTCCAGTCAGGGGGCTGGATGATTGGGGCAGAAGTTAGCAACTCCTTCAGCTTATCAAACGCTTTTCTACATGCTTCATTAAACTCAAACGACACATCCTTTTGTAACAACTTGCATAGGGATACTGCTATTTTGGAGAAGCCTTCGATAAATCTTCGATAAAAACCTGCATGTCCGAGAAAAGAACGAACTTCCCGGACACAAGTAGGCTAAGGTAAAGATTGAATAATATCAATTTTAGCTCTATCTACCTCTATTCCCTTAGGTGAAACAACATGGCCTAAAACTATTCCTTGTTCAACCATTGATGGGGGCTATTTCGCATCCCTTATAACCTCCGGATTGATCGAGGGTTATGGAATCGGTTCGACCAAGACAAACCCATTCGGAAGCATCTATCGACCTAGTGGAACACGACCCTCCTCATCGAGCAAACTGCAATCCGGACTCAAAAAGGACAAGTGGGCCGAGTCCTACTAGAACTATGTTTCCTTGTAAAGCTAGGGTTAATGTCATATAAATACCTAGTTTATCATTGTATTACACACACATTTTGAAGATAGGGTTGGAGCTTACGCCTATACACTTGGGCATACACAGCTTACGCCTGTAAAACAAAACAACTCGAGATTATTGAATAGAAAAGCTCTTGCTATACAATTTACATATACTTCGTCTTGCTTACTTGTTGTTCTTTACGTGATTGTCTTCCTTGAGATTGATCCATCCGGAATAAAGTAACAAAGCCCTATAATCAATACATATTTCAACCTCAGAAACTAACCTCATTGATTTAATCTAACCTTACGAAAAACGGTTAAATCAGTTGGCGCCCACCGTGGGGCTAGGTTAATTATTCGATCGACATATGGCTCGCCCAAGGAAAAGCGCTCGTAACGGAGCAAGAAGTAACACGACCAACCAGCATAATGCGTCTGAGGATCCACAGGGCAATACTGATAATAACGCACCTGCATCCAACAACAACCAGCAACAGAATGAGCATCATCAGAATCAGGTGGAACCACAAACGATCCCTACTGGCGCAGTACCGGAAGAACTTGCGGCTCAAACGATACCGGTTCCCCTGTCAGCCGCTCAGGAGAAGTTGCGACAAGTGGCTATGCTCCTTAAATCACTCTTCCCAGAAGAATTGCTCGTACTCGAACAAGTTCCTCGAAACGTTAGAACTACTAGGGCAAATCCCGCCCAAAGAACGCCGAGGCAAAACGATCAAATCTCTCAACAAGCTGACAGCCCGGCAAGCGAGCGCCACTCGCTACACAGTCCGCCGCAGGGCAATTCAAAACCCACCGATGATAACGACCGAAGAAAAACGGATCGAAGGAGAACACAATGCAACGAATCGAAGGAACATACCATAATCCCCATCGAAGATGACGTAGGCGAGGAAATCCCGGTCCAACAAAGAACAATGTGATTCTCGGAAAGAGAAATCGAAAAGATGGTACAGGAACGGCTTGAGCAACGCTTACGATCCGTTCAAAACCCCTGGACCAGAACCAACGAACTTCAAGAGAGCCTAGCAGCGTGCTCTCCCTTCTGCAAAGAAATAAAAGAAGCGCAATCGATTGGACAGGTCCCGGGTAGATTACCCAGATACGATGGAACCACTGATCCTGATGACTATATTTTTAGCTTCACAAATATAATGAACCTGTATGCTCACTCGGCGGAATTCACCGCTAAATTAATGGTGACTACGTTTGAAGGACTTGCTTTGGACTGGTTCGCCAAGCAACCGGCCAACTCAATATTCAGTTTCCGGGAATTATGCAACAAATTGACACAACAGTTTGCCAGTCAGAAGAGGCAAAAACTTCCGATGAGCTACTTAGGAACTATCTATCAACAAGAGGGAGAATCCTTGAGAAACTGGCTAGCAAGGTTTAACGTAGAATTACTTAAAATCGATTCCCCAAATATCGATTACATAATCTCTATTCTCTTCGACCTCATGAAGAACAGGCAGTTCGGAAATGCCCTCAGTCGAAAACAACCAAGGACGTTCGCCGACATCATGAGCTTGGCGTCTAAATATATGACCCAGGAAGAGATGAATTCTTTTAAAGATAAAAACAAAAATAAAGTTACAGCCTCAGGCTCCAAACGGCAAGATAGGATTCCTGCCCAAAGATCCATGGATTATGAACGATCTTTTAGAAAAGGCAACGTTTTCCAGCGGTTGGAATACAATAAAACCGACCAGGACAGACAACCCAATTTCTATCAAAGACCCAGAAACGCCGAACTGGCAATCAGAAGTAGGGTTAATCAAGTAGAACACCCGAGGCTAACTGTTCCGATAGAAGAAATATTGGAAGTACTAGAAAGGAATAATTGGATCCCGGAAGCAAGGAAAATCGCTCAGCCCAGACCAGGATCACGAAATTATGAGCTATACTGCAAGTATCATCGGGCACATGGACATCGAACAGAAGATTGTTTTCACCTTAAAAAATAAATTGAAAAGCTAATCGAACAAGGAAAACTAGACGACTATTTAGAGCGGGATAACCGCAAGAGAGGAAGAAGTAGGAGCCCTCGGAATAATAATCGAAGAAGGAGTTCCCGTCGAAGGTCACCCGAGCACGGTCCTGCACAGGAGTTGAACCATGACCAGATCAATGGTACCATCCATACAATTTCCGGAGGACCCGCAGGCGGGGATAGTCGTAACGCTCGACGAAGGACCGCTAGATCCATAATTGGAAGCTTAAAATACCCAAAGGAAATATGGACTCTAGAAAGCAAATCAACGAATGATCAGCTGATCAGTTTTAACGAGGGCGAAGTACCCAAAAATCTTGTTTGGGACACAAAAGAAGATAACCCCGATTTCCCGATGGTGGTATCCCTAGAAATAGCAAATTATAACGTCAAAAGGATCCTGATCGATAATGGGAGCTCGGCGAATATCATCTCCAGGGAGGTTTTAGCCTAGATGAACTTGGGACAGGTAACCTTACAAAAAGTAGTTACACCGTTGGTAGGGTTTGGAGGATCCGAAATTGTCCCCAGCGGAACAATAACCTTAAGTGTCTCACTTAGGAGGAAACCGCATCGGATAGTAAAGTTGGTAAAATTCTTAGTAGTGGAAACTCCTTTTGCCTACAATGCGATCTAATTAGGGCGACCTTCCCTCAACCTATTCCGAGTAGTTGTTTCAACTTATCATCAGAAGATAAAATTTCCGACCAACGCAGGTATAGGGGAAATAGTAAATGACCATTTTATGGCATGGGATTGCTATAGCACATCATTAACTTTGAAAAACCACCCTGAATCGATTACCCCGAACAAAAGAAAGCTCGAAGACAATATCGGTAGAAACGAGGTTGACATCCCTAGCACTGATCGAATAGATAAGAAGGGAAAAGAACCGGTAGATTTGGCTTTAAAACCACCGGAACATAAGGATGACATACTAGTGCAAGGGGACTCGTCGAAAACAACAAGAATAGGTACTGAATTAAGCAAGGAAGGGGAAATAATGTTGATTAACTTTCTCAGAGACAATGTTGATATCTTCGCTTGGAGTGCGAATGACATTGAAGGGATTGATCCTCGAGTAATCAACCATTCGCTAAAAATTGACCCCTTGGCAAAACCCGCTAGACAAAAGAAGAGAAATCACGGACCAGTAAAAGATAAAATTATCAAAGCGGAAGTAGAAAGGCTACTCAAAGCTAAACAAATTCGAGAAATACACTTCTCGGAATGGCTATGTAATGTTGTTCTAGTAGCAAAAGGGGATAAAAAGGATAACAAGAGGAGAATGTGCAACGATTTCACCGACCTTAACAAATTATGCCCACGTGATCCATATCCCCTCCCAAGGATCGACTTGTTAGTTGACTCAACCGCTGGTTTCGCGATCTTCAGCATGATGGATGCTTTTCAAGGGTTTTATCAAATATATATGAATGAGCAGGACCAAGAGAAAACCGCATTCATAACCGAGCAAGGAGTATATTGCTTTATAGTTATGCCATTTGGATTGAAGAACGCAGGGGCTACTTACCAAAGATTAGTAAACCTAATGTTCAAAGAATTAATCGGAGAAATAATGGAAGTCTATGTAGACGACATGTTAGTCAAAAGCATGAATGAGGCGGATCACATAAGACACCTTGATCGATGTTTCCGAATATTGAGAAAATACCGCATGAAGTTAAATCCCGCAAAATGCACATTCGGTGTAAAATCGGGAAAATTCTTGGGATATTTGGAACATCAACGAGGAATTGAGGCCAACCCAGAAAAAATTCGAGCCATAACCGAAATGAAGCCTCCCAAACCATCTCCCAAGTACAAAGCTTGGTAGGAAAAATCGTAGCGTTGAACAGATTCATATCAAAGTCAGCGGACAAAAGTTTGCCTTTCTTCCAAACACTTCGAAAGGCAAAGAACTTTGTTTGGACCGAAGAATGCGATCGGGCTTTCGACCAGCTAAAAGAATATTTGACGACATCCCCGTTGTTGGCCAAACCGACGGAAGGGGAACCATTGTATATCTATATTTCGATCTCCGATGCGGCCGTTAGTTCAGTATTGGTCAAAATAGAAGGTTCAGAGCATAAGCCTATCTATTATTTAAGCAAATTGTTACAAGGGGCGGAGAAGAATTACTTGGAAATTGAAAAATTCGCTTAGGCTTTGGTAGTGGCAGCACGAAAACTCCGACCTTACTTTTTTACCTATAAAATCGTGGTTTTAACAAATCAACCACTAAGATAGGTCTTAGCAAAGCCAGAAGCCTCCGGAAGACTAATCAAATGGGCAATCGAACTTGGTCAATTCGAAATCGAGTACAAACCGAGAGTTGCGATTAAGGCCCAGGTGTTAGCTGATTTCCTGCTAGAAACCCCAACACAGGCCACTGAACTATCGAACAGCCTCAACGACGATATCTTGATCATAGAAGATCAAACCTGGTTAATGCATGTTGACGGTGCTTCGTGCCGAGAAGGAGGAGGAGCCGTAATCAACTTCACCGGACCAAATAAAGAGGATTTAAATTATGCGATAACGTTGGACTTCGTTGTAACAAACAATGAAGCAGAATATGAAGCATTAATCGCAGGAATGAAAATGGCAATCAAGGCCAACATTAAAAGCCTGAAAGTATTGACCGATTCAGAGTTAGTGCAAAGACAAATAGAAGGCCTATACGAAGCTAAGGAATTTAATATGGTTAAATACCTTGCCAAAGTGAAAACACTAGCTGAAAAATTCGAAAGCTTCGGCATACAGAACATTCCACGCTCGGAAAATAAATGGGCCGATCAACTGTCTAGGTTCACAGGAGCCCATGACGGAAAAACCGAAAGGGTAATCAATTGGTTAATCTCCAATACGCCAGCGATCGATATAGATGAAACACCTGCAATCGATATAATGGAAATCGAAGAACCTGAAGTAAACTGGATGACTCCAATGATAGACTATCTTCGAGAGGGAAAATTGTCGCCTGACCAAAATGAAGCTCGGAAAATAAAATATCGGGCTCCGAAATATACATTAGTAGAAGGAAAACTTTACCAAAGATCGGTATCAGGGATTCTTCTGAAATGCGTCTCTGAATCACAAACCACTGATATCCTACAAGAGGTACATGAAGGAGACGCGGGAAACCACAGCGGAGCAAGGGCATTAGCTTTAAAATGCCTCTGAACAGGTTATTATTGGCCTACCATCAACAATGATGCCATTCAGTATGTCCAAAAATGCCATCACTGCCAAGTCCATGCTAATATATGTCATCGACCAGTAGAAAACTGTTGGGATATGGCTCGATTTGTCATACAACAAAGTGCGGAATTTAAAAATTTTCGAGTCATCCAATGGTCCCATAAAATAAGTCTCCATATTATGTATACAAAAACATGAAACAAAAACACACACAATGAATTAACAAGGGGGTTTTTGCGATATACCTCACCACAGGCAAGGTGGTGGAAACCTCCAACTTCGTTTCTGAATCTGGATCTGGTTCACAGGAGTGATCCAAGTGTCTCACCTCCAAAGATAGTCCACACCAATTGGATTCTGGCAACACCTCAAGATCTTAGGCTCAGAACTGGATTCAGGAGATTTGTTATTGCAGGATTGTGTTGAATCTCTTGACAGATCAAGATCTAACACAACGGAACAGGGAGATGGTGGCGGCGGCACCAAGGCAGCCCACGGCAGCAGGTGGCGGCGACTCAAGGTGGCGGCGGCGGCTAGGGTTTCTAGCTAAGGGGGGCGGCGGCTACTAGGGCAGAAGGAGACTAGGGTTTTCTCTTAGAGTGTTTTTCATTTGAACTCTAGTTGTGCTCTATTTATAAACTCCTTCTGACCTAGGTTTGCAAGACTCCTTATGGGCTTTAATTAATAGAAGCCCATGTCTTGCAATCCTTTATTTAATTAACTACTTTAATTAAATGCCCAGTCCAATTAAATCATTATTTCTTTAGCAACTCAATTATTAATTAAGTTAGCCAATTAATTAATCTCCCACTTGAATTAAATACCTTTAATTCATTTAATTGATTTAATTACCTTTAAATCAATTAATTCCTTTCATGTCCTTTTATAACAGTCACCGTCCAATTGTATTGTGTGTGACCCTCTGGGTTCACCATCAATTGGCAGCAGGCCCACGAATCCTTCGTGATTTAATTTATGAACAATAAATAGTTCCGGTCAATTAAACAACCTTTAATTGACCACTCCTAGAATTAAATCCTCTATTAATTCAGGAGTACCCACACTTCATGGTCGATGTCTAGCCACAAGCCCATGAAGCCCAACTTCAGGTGAATTGATATTTGTGAACCTCGTCTCATATAATTGCCATGTACATACGGTCCTTCTATCGACTAATATTCCCGATCAAGACTTAGGGTGTGTGAATTGATCGGCACCTCTAAATTTGTCTCGATAACTATACTTTCTAATTCAGGATAATATTCCTTTGTGACCTTCTAAATTTGGAAACCCCTTTCCAAATCCGTCACCGACCACGGCCGTGGATTCCTTGGATATATTATCTAAGAATCGTATAGGAAATTCTCTCACCCATTACAGTGAGTCAATAGATTCCATATCGGTACTAACCACTCGCGTACATGTCCATACGCACCCAACCTAGGCATGTTATGACCAAGCTACGTGGCCTATACCTAGATCTAAGCACGCACTTTCATGCACCGAATTCGCCCTAGTACCTCAAGTCAAAGGACTAAATCGTACACTATTATAATCCTTGAGAAACATCCCATCACCGATATGCGTCATGCGCTTCCACAATGGGTTTCTCTGTTCGGGTCGTTCGATGCGTTCAATCTTCCATTGAACCACCTACTCGTATGCACTGGCCTCAAATGCCTTGCTCATGAAACGCTACAAATTCACTCCATGTGAATCATGCATACTCGTACAAGTCTTTGCGATTCCTACGATACCTCGTCTCGTTTCGGAATCTATGACTTGGAACAGTTTTAAGATTACGACCTTTGAGACTGTTTCATGATTGCACTCAGTATTGAAGTGAATCGTCCCATAGTCAAATGTAATCTAAGGATTTCATCCAATCGCTTAAATGTATTCGCGAGAGATGAAGTTGGCCATTGTTTATCCTTATACACATATAAATAAACGTGCGTATTAAGTCATTTATACTAAAGAAAGATAATGATAGTTTCACTACAAGCTAAATATATTGGCTTGCAGGGCACTATTCCATCAATCTCCCACTTGCCCTAAAGCCAATCATAAACGTTTCTAGGACCCATCTTTCTAAAGATGTTCTTCGAACTCATTTCATGATATAGTCTCTTTTAGTGGATCCGCTAAGTTGTCTTCCGAGTAGACGCGATCCATTACGCGCGTTAACTCTACCAATGATTTTTCTAATCAAATGGTACCTTTCTTTCAATTGTGTTTAGATTTCTAGTAAGATCTCGAATACTTTGCTTTGACAATAGCTCCAATGTTATCATAGAAGATAACCATGAGCTTCGCAATGCTAGGCACTACATCCAACCATAGGATGAAGTTTTATATCCAAACACTTTCTTAAGCCGCATTTAATGCTACATTTAATGCTGCAATATATCTTGCTTCAGTGGTTTAGATGGTTATGGTGATTTGCTTGGAACCCTTTCAAATTCACCGTTACCCCATTGATGCAGGATATGTATCCAAAGATGGATATTCTTAATTCATCCACATCAGACTGAAAATTCGAATCAGTGAATCCTTCGAATTTTAATTCTCCACTACCACCGTAGACCAAGAACAAATCCTTAGTCTTTGTCAAGAGCTTAAGGATATCTTTTACGGTGGTCCAGTACTTCTTCACTGGAGTTTGACTAGCAACTGCTCGCGACACTTGAGCATGTTCTACGTCTGGTCTAGTACATAGTAAAGCATGCCACATGCAACCTTTTGTTTGAACACATAAGGTATTTGAGACATCCTCCTTTGTTCTCATTTTATGAAGGGCACATCAATTTTGGATCAAGGCATACGGGTCTCACTGGAAGCAATCCTTTCTTGAATTCTTCATACTGAATATTTCCAGTATTGATTCTATGTACTTAGATTTAGAGAGTGTCAGCATCTTTTTCTGATCTATTCTATAGATACGTATCCCAATACGCAAGATGCTTCTCCTAAATCTTTCATGGAGAATTGCATGGACAATCATGCTTTCGTCTGTGCTAATATTCCGATATCATCCCTGATAACCAGAACATTATCGACATATAAAATATGAGCTTCATCGTGCTCCCACTAATCATTTTGTACACTCATGGTTCATACTCGTATTGATGAAGTCAAATGTCTTGACTATCTCATCAGAACAAATGTGAATCTAAATGGATTCAGATATCGCTAATGGAGAAAAGCTTTCAACAAAGTCTGTTCCAGAACATTGTGAATAGCCCCTTTTCTGTTAGTCGATTCTTAGAGGTCAACACCTCTCCATTCATTCCAAGTTTGAAGATCCACTTACAATTTACTTATAGGGATAAATCCCTCGGGTGGATCAATCAAGGTTATACCTTGTTGGAATGGATGGGATCCATTTCGGTTTACATGGCTTTGAGCCATGCACCCGAGTTTATGTCTGACATCGCTTCTTGATAGGTCTTTGGATTACTTTCCACATTCTTGTTTTCGTGAATGAAACCAAATCGCTTTGGCTCCTTACGAATTCGATCAGACCTTCGAAGAGTAGGTGTACAAGTAGATTTAGTAAATTCTGGATTAACTCCCACTGTTTGCGGGGATGGGTCCAAATCTTGGACTTCATCAAGTTCCATGACGTTTCCATTTCCTTTGACGAGAGATTCATCAACAGAGGAACTGGTATCTAGGAGAAACGATTGTTTCTCATTGTCGTGGAACAGGTATCCAATGGATTTCGTTGGATACCCCACAATTATATACAAATTGGATCTACTAGCCAATTTATCTCCTTTCTCGTTTCTACCATCGGCAGGAGATCTCCATACTCAGAGGTAAGAGCATAGAGGTATTTTGCCATACCTTTCTTGGTAAAGCTTTGTAGGCACAAATTTTTTAAGGTACTTTGCTTAGTATCTTCGATGCAGTCAGGAGCACTAACCCCTAGAATGCATAAGGAAGCTTTAACAAATCTCAATATGGATCGAACAATGTTAGAATCCATCTCTTTAGACACTTCAATAAGTCGTGACGTCTTAGGAGGAGTTTGTTGTATGAGAATCTCATTCTCATCAAGATAATTGAGGAATCCTTGACAAGTATTTGCTATCTCGATTAGATCGAATGGTCGTAATACTTTGTCTTTGTTGATTCTCTACTTCGCATTGAAATACCTTTCTTGGTTTTTCAGATTTGTATCTCACTAGATTCATTTCTTACTAACGACCAGGGTCTTTAGTAAAAAGGTACGAAGTATGAGTAATCCCCTCTCACAGTAACCTTTAGTGATCCATACTCATGGATTAAATCCAGATTTTATTTGGTTCACTCTTGATTCCCTGTGACGGGAGATCTGGTCATCTCTCCTTTGAGACATGATTCGCAGGTTGGAAGTTCATCCAAGTTCTATTTTTCAAGAAGCTTAGGTGAAACCAACTTTTGAATCCTACTCTTGGAGATGTGTCCAAGTCTAGCATACCAAAGTTATGGATTATTATCTTTGTATTAATTTGAATTTCACACATTAATTCAAATAAAATTGAGCTAATGGTTTAATTCAATTAATTTACTTCCTTTCAATTAACTTCTTTAATTGAATCCTTTTCCTTTCCAATTAACCCTTTAATTGAAACGTTGTTTAATTAATTAGATCATCTAATCAATTAAACACATCAATGCCTTTCTTAGATGCAGTGGGATAATTCGACTTATAGGCTACTTGCGTTCTTTCGACTACCTTTATGGTCGAATTAGAAGAGAATAAATTCTTCTTCATTTTACTCTTCTATGACTTTGCAGTCCACGAAGTGTAAACGATCATGACAGGTCTATCCTATTTGCCTTTAACCAATTCTTTGGTTGATTCATGAAATGTGATCAACTTATCAAATAAGATCAGTGTATTTCAAGAGTCATTTGAATGAGCAGGAGGAGAATTTAGGAGGAAGTTAATGTTAAGATCACTTGCAGGCTTACGTTTAATTGATCCAGTTTTTCAACTAGATTGATAAAACAAAGACAGTGATCCTTGACACTAGTTCCTTTATTATTCTCGAGTTTTGAAACAATTCCTTTAGAAGTCTCGAATCATATTGATTCAAGACTACTCCTCAAAACAAGCCTTTTGAGGTGGAGGTTTGTTTCAGAAGATTGGTCCTCAAAACGGGCCTTTTGAGGTGGAAGCTTCAAACATGCTCCTCATGTTGCTTCCATAGCTCGTTCAATCTTGATGCTTATTTGAGGAAACGATCATTTAAGATTCCCATACTCTATAGGTGATTCGTTTCACTTTTGAGATTCATCTATATATGAGAAACGATCATTAATATTCCCATATTCTACAGGTGATTCGTTTCTTATATTTTGATTTATCTCATAAGCGCATAAGGCATAGGATTGTCTTTTAAGAACATCATCCACTCTTGGAATTCAAGACAATTCTCAAGTTTCTTGCCTAGTTGATATTTTAATCCAGCTATTTTATTAGTTGAGGATAAATAGTAAAATGGATAATTACTGATATCTCAGTATCTAATTTAAAGAGAAGACAAACATTCAGTGGACTAGTTAATGATTAATACTTATAATCTACGAAGGTTGGACTTTCTATCGTAGAAGTTCTCCCACTATTTTATCGAAACAATTACCCCTTCAATTGTTCGGGAAATTCTATTTCCTAGTAGGTCTTGACGTCCCAGCGGCAATTAATTGCACCCACGACTCGTGGCCATACAACCAATTCCCCAGGTAGGCATACTTATTGCCAATTGTGTTACTCCACAACCTTCAAGCTATTTTGCCTCGGTTTTCGCACTTATCTAGCACTGCTACATCATAAGTGTTACTAATCGTTAAGTCTAACCCATCAATCATGATGAGCAACGAGCCCGGTCGTGAGTTCTCCGTAACTAGTTATCGGTCGATCCTCACATCCCGACCAATCCTCACCCTTGTCGTGTTTAGTTAAAAACATGAGTCAAGGAATTTCACGTATTGTCCCTTTCTTCGACTCGGGTGCCAGACTCTGGATCACCTCTATCGATAAGTAGACAACATACGCTAGTCCCTATTGATGGAAGGCTTGGATTTATATAAATACTTCATTTTATTTTAATCCAATATGACTTAATATTTAATTCAAGAGGGGTTTTACTGGTGTGAAAGTTATACTAACTCTCCTCGAGATCTCACCGCTTCAATTATGCTTTATCTTTTATTACGATCTAGATTCTAGCGCGCATCTCATACAAGCTAAATATAAATCGACAAATAAATAAAAGCCATACAAGCCTAGCATGCATACTACCACAATATGTTTTCGATCGGGAGCCTCCTACGCAGGCCATCATCGAGCCAATGATGTTGGCCCAATTGGTCAATCTAAAGGTTTCTCAAACGGGCCCTATCCAACTTCGTTTCTGAATCTGGATCTGGTTCACAGGAGTGATCCAAGTGTCTCACCTCCAAAGATAGTCCACACCAATTGGATTCTGGCAACACCTCAAGATCTTAGGCTCAGAACTGGATTCAGGAGATTTGTTATTGCAGGATTGTGTTGAATCTCTTAACAGATCAAGATCTAACACAACGGAACAGGGAGATGGCGGCGGCGGCACCAAGGCAGCCCACGGCAGCAGGTGGCGGCGACTCAAGGTGGCGGCGGCGGCTAGGGTTTCTAGCTAAGGGGGGCGGCGGCTACTAGAGCAGAAGGAGACTAGGGTTTTCTCTTAGAGTGTTTTTCATTTGAGCTCTAGTTGTGCTCTATTTATAAACTCCTTCTGACCTAGGTTTGCAAGACTCCTTATGGGCTTTAATTAATAGAAGCCCAAGTCTTGCAATCCTTTATTTAATTAACTACTTTAATTAAATGCCCAGTCCAATTAAATCATTATTTCTTTAGCAACTCAATTATTAATTAAGTTAGCCAATTAATTAATCTCCCACTTGAATTAAATACCTTTAATTCATTTAATTGATTTAATTACCTTTAAATCAATTAATTCCTTTCATGTCCTTTTATAACAGTCACCGTCCAATTGTATTGTGTGTGACCCTCTGGGTTCACCATCAATTGGCAGCAGGCCCACGAATCCTTCGTGATTTAATTTATGAACAATAAATAGTTCCGGTCAATTAAACAACCTTTAATTGACCACTCCTAGAATTAAATCCTCTATTAATTCAGGAGTACCCACACTTCATGGTCGATGTCTAGCCACAAGCCCATGAAGCCCAACTTCAGGTGAATTGATATTTGTGAACCTCGTCTCATATAATTGCCATGTACATACGGTCCTTCTATCGACTAATATTCCCGATCAAGACTTAGGGTGTGTGAATTGATCGGCACCTCTAAATTTGTCTCGATAACTATACTTTCTAATTCAGGATAATATTCCTTTGTGACCTTCTAAATTTGGAAACCCCTTTCCAAATCCGTCACCGACCACGGCCGTGGATTCCTTGGATATATTATCTAAGAATCGTATAGGAAATTCTCTCACCCATTACAGTGAGTCAATAGATTCCATATCGGTACTAACCACTCGCGTACATGTCCATACGCACCCAACCTAGGCATGTTATGACCAAGCTACGTGGCCTATACCTAGATCTAAGCACGCACTTTCATGCACCGAATTCGCCCTAGTACCTCAAGTCAAAGGACTAAATCGTACACTATTATAATCCTTGAGAAACATCCCATCACCGATATGCGTCATGCGCTTCCACAATGGGTTTCTCTGTTCGGGTCGTTCGATGCGTTCAATCTTCCATTGAACCACCTACTCGTATGCACTGGCCTCAAATGCCTTGCTCATGAAACGCTACAAATTCACTCCATGTGAATCATGCATACTCGTACAAGTCTTTGCGATTCCTACGATACCTCGTCTCGTTTCGGAATCTATGACTTGGAACAGTTTTAAGATTACGACCTTTGAGACTGTTTCATGATTGCACTCAGTATTGAAGTGAATCGTCCCATAGTCAAATGTAATCTAAGGATTTCATCCAATCGCTTAAATGTATTCGCGAGAGATGAAGTTGGCCATTGTTTATCCTTATACACATATAAATAAACGTGCGTATTAAGTCATTTATACTAAAGAAAGATAATGATAGTTTCACTACAAGCTAAATATATTGGCTTGCAGGGCACTATTCCATCAAAAACATGCACCCAATACCGGTATGTTGGCCGTTCGATCAATGGGGAATGGACATTGTGGGACCGTTCCCAGCGGCTAGATCCAAGAAAGCTTACGTCCTGGTCGATGTTGAATACTTCAGCAAATAGATAGAATGTATCGCCCTTGCACGAATAACTCAATTCCAAGTGATCAACTTTCTGTGGAAATTCATAGTATGCCGCTTTGGCATTCCGAGGATCCTAATTTCTGATAATGGAACCCAATTCGCGGGAAAACAGGTGATAGAATGGTGTTCAAAACTAGGAATTCAGCAAAATTTCACTTCGGTCGGACATCCTAGAGCGAACGGACAGACTGAGGTAGCAAACCGAGAAATAATAAAATCTTTAGAAAAAAGATTAGGAGCGGCCAAAGGAAAATGGCTCGATGAACTCCCAGGAGTACTTTGGGCTAATCGAACCACAGTCAGGAGCTCAACCGGGGAAACCCCATTTAGCTTGGTATATGGCTCGGAAACTGTTATTCCTGTTGAAACACTAATTCCCACACCAAGAATTGAATTGTATGACGACCAGGAAAACTGGAAAACAAGAGAAAATGATATTGACTTAACTGAAGCTCTAAGGGAAAAAGCGGCTGTACGTTTGCAAGTTACTAAGGCCAATATGGAAAGGGGGTACAATCAAAAGGTACGCATCCGAACCTTCAAAGAAGGGGACCTGGACTTAAAAAAGGTAGAGGTATCCAAGCATGTGGGAAAGTTACAACAAAATTGGGATGGACCTTACGTTGTCATCGCTGTAGGAAAGAAAGGTTCATACAGAATTGCACAATTGGATGGAACAGCCTTACCAAGAACTTGGAATGCAGTCAACCTTAGAAAATACTATGGTAAATAAATTTTATTAGATCATGCTACTTTATTTTAATTAAATTGTCAGGGCGGGGAGTCGCCGACCGCAAGATATCCTTAACCTGCTCAAGGATACAACGATCATCTAACAGACGAGGGGATTCCCTCTCGTTGGGGCTAACTGAGGTTTCCTTACCCGAAGCAGATATAACGGTCCGGCGACCAGACCTTGACTCAGTTCGACCTCCAGAAGGCCCGCCAGATTCAAAGGAGGCATTAACAATAGTTGTATCATGGAATAAAAAATCAGAAAAATCATGAGACACAGATTGTGTCATAGACGAATCCAAAAAAGAATCTTCACCAACTGCCCCCGCTGCATCTCCCCTTAGGGGTTCGCTGACAAGCTGGGTGGTAGAAAGAGACGAAGGAACGGAGCTGTTAGCAAACTCTCCGTGAAAAACATGCTCAAAGGAAGAAACACCTGAAGTAACTGGTATATTATAAGTCTGCTCCTCATTGGACATATCACCAAAAGCCACCCGACCAGGGGAAGGCATACTCCCAACATCACCGGAAGAAGAAAATTTTGGTTGTGCAAAAGATGTACTAACTACAGAAGAGGGTTCGTAAGGAATGACTGGAGTGTCGATCACCGACCTAGTAATAGAAGAGGAACGAGGAGGATCCATCGAGGGCCCCTCTGTTCGAGACTTTTTCGGTCTAAGATTCCTAGCGCCCTCGCGAAAAGGACGCTTCGAGGTGTTACCAAAAAGATTACTCATGATCGGATTTTAAAAAGTAAAATTAAGATATCGAGAAAACTTATCGACCTGCAGAAGAAAGAGTATTCTGTCAACGATATAAGTAAAGCAGTAAATAGCGAGTCAAGTTTTTACCTTTGGTATTTATACTATATGAAAAGACGCGATAGACCCAAAGAAAGGGCGTGAAATACAGAGACTAGCCTTGGGATAAGCACTAGAATTTGAAAAGACATACGCATAATGATTACGGCGAAGTTAATGAATTGTCCGAATTATTACAGAGAAAATGAAAGGACGTGACTGTCGGAATATGAAACGTTTGTCTCACAAAGGGATAAAAAAGTAATATTACAAATAGTATTACAGTATACAAGTTACAAAAATATTTTCATCATTATATCATGCAGCCTGATCGCCCTCCGGAATCTTCTGTTCGCTAACGACGTCTCCTTCTTTTGCCGGCTCAATAACATCTTCCTCTTCCTCTGGATCGATAAAATTGTCATCGACCTCATCATTAATATCGGAAGGAGGAATCGGCAATGGATTTCCAAACTCTTTAACGAGATGAGCCAAAGGAAAATTTTGATAAACGACGTCTGGAAGCTCAGAAGGAGAATATACTTCGCCATAACGGTTCAACCGAATATGCGCCATTTTAAAATATTCCTTTCGACGATCCTCTATCATTTCGAAAGCGACCAACTGATGAACCGCCTTCTTGAACGTACTTTCTAGGAGCGGACCAACCATTTGATACAACAGCGCCATATGAACAGGAGAATTGAGGAATTCACGAACCACTTTCTCATCAGGGTTCCGGCCGTAACGATCCCTGAGTCCACTAAGAGGAATATCCCTCTCATACTCCTCTAAAGAAGCCTGAAGGTTTGATACTTGAGATTCCAACTCACTGATTCAAGCAGTACTCTGAAGTTGGAACTCTTCTAACCTTTTAGCCATTTGATTGGTTTGTTCCTGCGCACGAGAAGTCTCCAGGACCTTGTCCATAATCTCTTGGTCAATGGCCGCCGTAGCATGAGTCTCCACGACCGAAAGAGATGGAGGAATCGAGGGACCAGCTTCTGAAGCGGAAGTCCTGCTAAGCAAAGTTTTATGTTTCTCTTCCAGAAACTCACATTGTTGTTTCCAGAGAGCAGTTTCATAAGCATATGATGCCAAACAAGTTTTGGTCTGAAAGAACAAAGGAGTAAAAAGAAATAAGTTAGCAAACTAAAGTAATCCACAAAGAAGATTACTTTATAAAGCACAATCAAAAAGCAGATCACCTTTTCAGCATAAAGAGAAGCTCGCTGAAATTTCTCTAAAGGATCCTTGTGAATAAGTTTATTCATATCACGAGTAAAAACGCCGGACAAAAGAACACGAGTTGCCTTATCCACTGCATTCTCACTCTCATCGTGAATCAAAGAATCATTCTCAGGATAACCAACAGCTCTTTTTCCCTCTAAATGATCCTCGATCATCTTGACCAAAGTAGGTTTTGGATGATTCTCGCCGAGTAAGGAAAGATCGTTACCAGAACGGCCATAATAACTCTTCTTTCTCTCAACTGGATTATCATTAGGATGAGGCATCAACCAGCTGCGACATCCACGTATACCCAAAGATGTCCTAAACTGCAGAGGGGGATAACCGGACCCTGTCCCTTGGCGAATAGGGGACTCTTGAGAAGAATCAGGAGATTCCTCTCTATTCTTCTCGGAGTCATGACTTAACTCCAGTTTCCTCTTTCGAGACGCTCTCTGCTCGATAGGAGCGTTCTCTATGGTTTTCGTTGATTTGGACAACACTATTTTTCCCTTTGAAGAATGACGGGAATTTTCTACCATACGAGCTGAAAAAGAAATACAGTAAAAGTCAGACCTTCAGCAGAAAAGTGATCATCATAATACTATAAATACGTACCAAGCGAATCGGATGACGAAGTAATTGGAAAAACATGAGCACTCAATCCTGCTTTCCTAAGGAAAGTTTCACCTATAAGGAGAGCACTCTGATATTTGTTGGCACGCATAGCCGGAATTTCACCAATGAACTGAGCGTCGTCAGGAACAAGTTCACCAGTCGGCAAGCGACCTCCGTAAACCCATTTGGAGTCATGATCCCATGAGAAGGGCGTGGTCGAACCATCCGCCAAACGAAGATGAGATGGGGGACGAACAAAGAAAAAATGAGATTTCCAAAAAGGATTGCTAGAAACTGGGGAGTCAAAGATCGCTCGACTAGGTCTCTGACTAGTGAAGAAATATCCGCGATTGGAGGAACTGGAAATGTTGAAACGAAACAATTGTGTAAAGTTACGAAAGGAGGGTTGGAACCCTTTCGCAATCATCAAAACAGAAAAGCAAACCATGAAGGCCACGGAATTGGGGACTAATTGAGTCAAAGACACGCTAAAAACTTTCAAAATATCGAGAAAGAGGGCAGACAACGGAAGACGCAGACCACTGTTAAAATGCGCCGTGTAAAAAGCTCGACATCCCTCCGACGGTGATGTAACCTTATCAGAGGAAGAAGGGAGAATAATCTCCGAACCTTCTGGAAAATATTTGGCGTAATTGTTTACGACCTCAGAGAAAGTCTCCACTGTATAGGCACAAGCAAGATCCTCAATCGGTTCAGAAATTTGAGGAGCTGTACCCTTACATTTCTTAGCCGTGGCAGAAACGTCCGTATCAGAGAGAATTTGTACCTTAAAAGAATCCTCAGAAGGAACAATGAATTCGGAAACTCCAACCTGCTCGCTCGAAGGATTATGAACCTCCTCGATAGTAGGAGTGACTCGCTCCCCTACAAACGAAGAAACCTTTCTCATTGAACTCATTCTTGGAATTCTCGGAAGATATGAATCGATGAAAGTATTTGTGAAATGACAAGCGACCAATCAAGAAAATAATTGCGAGATCAAAAGAAGTGCAAAGTAAAAATGACTAATATAACAGTCACCTATTTATAGGGAAAACTGAAAATCGTTTCGAACTTCTCACGGCTGATCACATTCCCGCCAAACGAAAAAAGAAACGCTTCCCTGAAAAGACACGTAGCAATTCACAATTGGAACAAGAAAACGACTATCTATGAGGCATAGCACTCTTTTCCTTATTTAGGATTTTTTCCCACAGGGTTTTTTCCTAAGTAAGGTTTTTAACGAGGCACAATTCATAGAAATTACAGTCGAAATCATCCTTCTACTTCCTCGAGCTTCTATTACATACACGCTCGAAGAAGTGAGGGAGTACTGATGGGGGCTATTTAGCATCCCTTATAACCTCCGGATCGATCGAGGGTTATGGAATCGGTTCGACCAAGACAAACCCATTCGGAAGCATCTATCGACCTAGTGGAACACGACCCTCCTCATCGAGCAAACTGCAATCCGGACTCAAAAAGGACAAGTGGGCCGAGTCCTACTAGAACTATGTTTCCTTGTAAAGCTAGGGTTAATGTCATATAAATACCTAGTTTATCATTGTATTACACACACATTTTGAAGATAGGATTGGAGCTTACGCCTATACACTTGGGCATACACAGCTTACGCCTGTAAAACAAAACAACTCGAGATTATTGAATAGAAAAGCTCTTGCTATACAATTTACATATACTTCGTCTTGCTTACTTGTTGTTCTTTACGTGATTGTCTTCCTTGAGATTGATCCATCCAGAATAAATTAACAAAGCCCTATAATCAATACATATTTCAACCTCAGAAACTAACCTCATTGATTTAATCTAACCCTACGAAAAACGGTTAAATCAATGATAAAGTGACATTTTTCATAATTTAAAACAAGGTTAGTTTCTATATATCTTTTAAGAACAAGTTTAAGGTTGTGCAAACAATTATCAAAGCAATCTCCATGAACGGTGAAATCGTCCATAAAGACCTCTATGACGTGTTCAATATAATCTGAAAATATGCTAACCATACACCTTTGAAAAGTCGCAAGGGCATTGAAAAGGCCAAAGGGCATGCGCCTATAAGCAAAAGTACTGAAAGGGCATGTGAAAGTCATTTTTTCTTGATCCTCTGGGGCGATTGCAATCTGAAAATAACCTGAAAAACCATCAAGAAAACAATAGAAAGCATGACTAGTTAATCTCTCAAGCATTTAATCAATAAAAGGTAAAGGAAAATGATCTTTGCGGGTTACACTATTTAATTTTCTATAATCTTTACAAACCCGCCACCCATTCCGAACTCGGGTAGGAATCAACTCATCGTTCTGATTTTTTATGACAGTTACTCCGGTCTTTTTAGGAACCACTTGAACCGGGCTAACCCAATTACTATCTGAAATAGGAAAAATCATCCCAACTTCAAGGAGTTTGAGGATCTCCTTTTTAACTACATCCATCATAGGTGGGTTCAATCTCCTTTGCGCTTGTCGAGATGGTTTTGCTCCCTCTTCAAGCAAAATTCAATGCATGCACGTAGACGGACTAATTCCTCTGATATCCGCAATGGTCCAACCAATGGCTTCTTTATGCTCCTTAAGTACTTCCACGAGCTTTTCTTCCTGTAGTGCACTAAGTTTGCTAGAGAGGATCACAGGCAGTGTATTTCCTTCTCCAAGGAACACGTACTTGAGATGACTAGGAAGAGGCTTCAAATCTAGAATAGGGGCCTGTAAAATAGAAGGCAAAGGTTTCTTGTTAGAAACTGGTAGCGTAATATATGAAATGTTACCTGTTTGTTTTAACTTTGGAAATTCATTCAACGCTGCGAGAGTTTCATGTAAATCAATGTTCAAGGCTAACTCCTCATTTTCTTTCTCAATATGCTTACTAATAGCAACTTACAATTTATCTTCTCCATCATGTTCAAAAATTTCCTGTGCTAAAGAATCAATGATATCAATAGAAAAACAGAATTATCATCACTAGGATATTTCATGGCATCATAAATATTAAATTTAACAATTTCACCATCAAACTCCATAGTTAGTGTGCCACTATGAACATCTATTTTAGTCTTGGATGTCTTTAAGAATGGTCTCCCCAACATAATAGGTGTAGCTTGATCACCATTCTCCATATCAAGCACATAAAAGTCAGCAAGAAAAACCAAATCATTAACTTGCACAAGAATATCCTCAACTATTCCCTTAGGATATGCATTAGATCTATCAGCCAATTGAATCATAACACCAGTTTTGTTTAAAGGTCCAATTTTTAGAGAAGCATACACAGAATATGGCATGACATTGATCGATGCTCCTAAATCTAACATGGCCTTTTCAAATCTAGTGTTACCTATCTTACAAGGGATAGTAAACATGCCTGGATCTTTACATTTAGCAGGTATTTTTCTTTGAATAATTGCAGAAACATTCTCTCCTACTGTCACCTTTTCACTTCCCTTAAGTTTTTGTTTTCTTTTGATTGTGCACAGTTCTTTTAGAAATTTAGCATAACGAGGTACTTGTTTAATAGCATCTAAAAGTGGAATATTTACCTCGCATCTACGGAATGAAAAGGGGGTATTGGTTTATAATCAGGAAAAGGCAAAAACTTACGGTTAGGTATGTCCTCGTCCTTACGAATGTCTTTCTCCACTATAATTTCTTTCTCCTTTTCTTGTTTTGACGGTGCATGAACTGCCTCAGTTGGAATTTCAACCTCTTTTCCGCTTCTCAAAACTATAGCACTTGCATTTTCTCTTGGATTTACTATCGTTTGAGACGGTAATTTTCCCGAACTTTGTGCCTCTAGCCGACTAATTGCGGTTGCCATTTGACCCATTTGATTATCCAAGTTCTGAAGTGGTCCTCGTTTCTTGTTGAAATTGTTTGGTCTCCTGCTGAAATTGCAAAGTATTAGTTGGAAGAGACTTAACAATATCTTCTAACGACATACCAGAATTAGAAGGTTGGATTATCCATTTGATTATCCAAGTTCTAACGACTTAACAATATCTTCTAACAATATTTGCTGCCATATTTGCAATCAAGTTCTTAGCAGCCTCCGGAGTTTTATCCACTAAAGATCCTCCACTAGCGGCATCAATCATGTTTCTATCGGTGTGTAGGAGACCCTCATAAAAATACTGGATAAGTAGTTGCTCAGTAATTTGATGATGGGGGCAGCTTGCACATAATTTCTTAAATCGTTCCCAATATTCGTAAAGAGATTCTCCATTGTGCTGCCTTACACCACAAATTTCCTTTTGAATGTTTGCTGCTCTTGAAGCTGGGAAATATTTCTCTAGGAACATCCTTTTCATCTCGTTCCATGTAGTAATGGTCCCGGAGGGTAGATAATACAACCAATCCTTAGCCAAATCTTTCAAAGAAAATGGAAAGGCTCTCAATTTTATTTGTTCTTCAGTCACCCCCACAGGTTTCATACTCGTGCATACCACATGTAGTTCCTTTAGATGCTTATGAGGATCTTCCCCTGCAAAACCATGGAAAGTTGGTAAAAGATGTATTAGTCCTGATTTTAATTCAAAGGTAGTAGCAGCATCTAAAGTAGGAAAAGTAATGCATAGAGGGTGTTGATTCAAATCAGGGGCATCAAGCTCTTTCAAAGTTTGATTTCTAGCCATGATTTCTTTCTCTTCAGAATTATAATTGCTTATAGACCAATCAGAAGTTGGATTGATTTCTTCAGTGTCTTCTCGAAGTTTCTTCTTTAACCTGCGCAAGGTTTTCTCAATTTCTGTATCGTACTGCAATTCACTTTGATTAGAAGATCGAGTTGCCAACATAAAAATAAATAAATAAATAAGGATCACAAAAAGCAAAAAAATCAACTAGAAAATTCCCCGGCAACGGCACCAAAATTTGGTGTGCTGTCGTACGCAACCAAAAATAAAACCTATACTCCTAATAATGTAGTAAAGCGAGTAAGGATCGATCCCACAGAGAATATCTAGTCTAATTTTATGCTAAATGGATTAAAACAAATGGGGTTTAAGTGTGATGGAATTCAATAATTAAGAAGTAATGCAAATTAAATTTAATCAAAGTAACAAATATTGGTACAAGTCAACATTCACTATCGGAATCATATAACTGATCATCGATGCAAATATATATATATAACAATTCATACTTTGAATATTCACCGTTGAAACTAATCCCCTATCTCTCCTTAGTTTTAATTAGTAAGAAGAAGTGATCCAATTAATCCTAACTACTAAATAACCCAAGATAAGCACTAAAGGTTTAATATATCAGATGCTTTAAGAATTAGAGAGATCAATGAAACTAAACAATTCAAACACAAGCGGTTGGATTTAATTTAGTCGATTTATCTTCTTAAGATTACCAATTTCTGAAGCAACAAATTATTGAATCTTAGATGCTTCACAAAATTAGATGGATCAAACAATTACGGATTTGATATCTAATCAAGCAGTAGATTGAAAAGAATAATATACTAGTAGGCCTCCTAGTAATTAAACAAAACAACCGTATTAATTATGACAGAAGAGCAATCGATATTCAAAACATAAATCGTATAATAAAACTAATTAGATCTCACAGTTTTCTTGTTTCCGAAGCTTTAGTTTTCTTCGACCAATAAAAAAGATTTAGCCACGTAAGGCCATTAATAACTCTTAAGTATATGTGGGAGGAAAGAATGAACTAGGTGGTCTTCTAAAGTCCTATTTATAAAAGAAGCCAACACAACCCTAAAAGAATCCTCTAAAATTGATATCCAATCTTTATATTATAAGAATAATATAAAAATTAGGATATTATCTCAATGTAAATAGGAGAATGCTGATTTTTTCATCCTTCCAAATTCGTCCATCAAGGATTGCCCCAATATCAAGTCAATATATTAGACTAGATATTTAGGAAACTTTCCATAAAACAGGTACAACGACTTTAAGTCCAATTTCGTCTAGGATCCCTTCATAATCTTGGAAATCCCCAAAGATGAAAGTTGTAGACATTCCTCTTGCCGATCTAAAGCATCTTGTATCATCTCATTTGGATCTTATATGAGAATTTTACGCCCTTAATACGAAGTAGTGTCAAAACTGTCCAGAAATTGTCTACTTAGCTTCTTTTGCACTTAATGCCTCCAATTGTATCCTAGATCAAAATATAAGAATAATGAGTGTGGTTCGGTGTCAAATAAATATTAAATAGTAAATAATAATGCATAAAAACTTGACACTTTGTATTCTTATCAAGACCAAACAGCATATTCCTGAGAAAATTACCGATAAGAGTAAAACCAATCAAACTAGTGGAAAAGTTAAGTCGTCTGTTAATGAGCAAGTAAAAAGTAAGCCAAAGAAGCATAAGAACAAGAGAAATTATAATGCTTGGTATGGAAATGAGACATCATATTATGTGCAATCACCTTCATATCCACCTGTATATCATGCACCTCATTTTCCAACTTACTACACACATTACCCTGCTCATCCAATGCATGCATATCCTGCATATCATGCACCTTACTCTGCTTATGAACATTTTCCTCGTCATCATGATTATCAACATGACCCATCTGCTACATATGATGAAGATAAAACTATTCAAGCTCCTGCAAAAACTCAAAAACCTAAAAAGCCAAAAACTTCAACATCTTGGGTTGTCAAAGGTGACACTAATCCGTTAGGACCCTCTCAGTAAAGGTACCTAAAACAATTTTCTTTTGTTTTTTAGGCTAGGATTAGGAGTAGGAGCAAAGTAGAAAGAAAATGGTACTTGGACAGTGGATGTTCAAGACATATGTGTGGAAACATACATGAACTGACGAATGCGATTGCTGTAGACGGTCCAAAAGTAACATTTGGTGACAACAAAGAAGGCAAGATTGTGGCGCACGGAAAACTGATCAAAGGCAACATTGAGATATCTGACGTCTCTTATGTTCGAGGCCTCAAATACAATTTGGTAAGCATAAGTCAATTTTTGTGACAAAGGATTCTCGGTTATCTTCTCAACAGATAAATGCTATGTTGAACAAGTCGGAACCAAGAAGGTCATATTATCTGGAAGACGACAAGGGAATATCTATGTAGTTGACTGCAATTCTACTGACAAGAATTCTAATATCTGTTTGGTGGCCTTTACACCAAGTGAGATTAGTTGGCTATGGCACAAAAGAACGAATCAAGTGAATTTCAAGACCATTAACAGATCAATCAAGAATGATCTGGTAGAAGGAATTCCCAAAATAGTCATGAGAAAAGACAAGCTCTGCGATGCATGTCAGAAGGGTAAACAAATCAAGTCATCATTTAAAAGCAAGAAGCACCTATCTTCTACAAGAATTTTGGAGCTACTTCACATGGACTTATTTGGACCCATTGATCTAATCAGTAACGGTGGAAAGAAATACTGCCTAGCTGTTGTGGATGATTATTCAAGATACACTTGGGTGATTTTCATGAAAAAGAAAAGTGAAACCAAGGAACATCTTACTAATCTGATGGAACTGATCCAAAATGAAAAGAATATAAAATAGTGAAGATCAGATCAGATAGAGGGACAGAGTTTACGAACTCCACAGTTGAAAAGTATTGTAATACCAGAGAAATCTATCATGAATACTCTGTTGCCAGATCCCCTCAACAAAACGGAGTTGCTAAAAGGAGAAACAGAAATCCAAAAAAAGCTACCAGAACGATGATAGCTGAAAAAAAAACTGCCCCAAAGATTCCGGGCAGAAGCAACAAATACAGCATGCTTCACTCAGAACAGATGCACGATCAACAAAAATCAAAACAAGAAGCCATATGAAGTTTGGAACAACATAAAGCCAAACATTCATTACCTAAGAATTTTTGGTTGTAAATGCTATGTGCTAAACAATGGGAAAAACCACCTTGCTGGATTTGCAGAAAAGGCTGATGAAGCAATTTTTGTTGGTTACTCTACTGTCAGTAAAGCATATAGAGTCTTTAACAAAATAACTTTACTAGTAGAAGAATTTATTCATGTAGTATTTGATAAACCAAATCAATCTTCTGAAAAGAATAAATCCACAAATTAAGAACTGTCTACTGATTTTCAGAAATTGAGTACTGAAAGAAACGAAGAATATGTTCCCATTATACTACCTTATCTCAAATCAGCTGTTAGCTCAAGTGTTGTTCAACATTAGTCCGCTGATTGTCTAACAGACGAGTTATCACCAGCTGACCGACCAGAGGCTGTTCAACAGACTACTACTGAAGCCCCAACAGTAGTGTTGCAAGATCAATCAAAAGGACAACATCCTGATCTACTACATCATAATCTAACGCCTGTTTTGAGATCCAGATGTAGCCGGGTTATTCGGATCAACAATATTTAATGCTCTCATTCTTGAATTGATAGTCGTTGTTGTTTCTTCCATGACTGATCTCATTACATCAACATTAGTCATGTCAAATTTTTCTTGGTTTTTTATTCCAGCCATGCATTTGTACATAAAACATTTTACTTCTTTGCGCTTGTTCTCTATTTGCAAGCGCTGGAGGTCTTTTTTCACCTTTTCTAGGCGATCTTTGGTGAAACTTTCTAGATTAGTCATGTATCTAGTTTGTTCCATCTCCGGAAGACTATTGAAACGTGACAACACTGATGCGGTTTCTTCTGGCGATGGCCATACCACTGGTTGACTTTCAAACGGACTGTAGATGATGGCGCATCCATCTACGGCACAAAGGGTGCAAAGTTCACTTGCTTTTTTAATTAATCCCTTTTTTCTTTTGTTAAACGATGTCCTTCTTTCGGATTTGTTGGACATATAAGCGAGTGTAACTTTCCTTCTTGGCATTTTTGACAAGTTTTTTTCTTTCATGGGAATATGAGGATTGAGGGAATATGAGGAAGAAGCTATTTATAAATATATGTATTATGTATGTATATATATATAGATATTTGAAGAGATTTGGATAGATTTATTTTGAGAATTTTGAATTGTATATTATCAATATCTGAGTTTTTTGAGATTATGGTATTATATTCTATTGACAACTATTTTCTTCAAAGATGTTTTGTGGTATTTATTGATTTTCTTACTTTGGATGTTCATAAAATTCTACTTGCTTAATTATGATATTATGATGATAAGAAAATTAATTTTAAAATTTGAATATTCCTTAATTGGAAAATCTATAATGTTAGAAATCAAAAATTTCCAGACATACAAAATAATAGGGCAAAAAAGTAATATTAGTCCTTCAACCTTTGCAGGGACCCATCAATGTGACACATGTAGTTTCATAAAGTAATTCATACCCTTAAAAGTTTTAAGTCGCTGCAGTTTTAGTTTTCTTACCTGTAATTTTTGTACTTAACAAACCTAAATTGAAACCAGAGCCCAAAAATTACAATTATTTATGGGGAAGGAAGAAATAAAGGGAGATTCTAATTTATTTTACCATAAAAACAATATGTGGGGAATGAAATTCTGTTACTTTCCTCCAATTTCAGTTGACTTACTAAACTAGGTGGTTGGTTTCCCCAAAATCACCAAACTGTGTGCTTGCATGAAAATTTCTATGCATTGATTTCAATTCCGACGAGCTTAGGAATGAAATTGTAGGTAAGATTACTAAAATTGTGGAAACATAATATTCAAAGTATGTAAATAAACTACATATGTCTCATTTTCGCATCTTGGAAAAGTCAAAGGACTAATATTTTTTTTGCCAGAATAATTGTTCTAGACATGCAAAAAGGATATAGTTGTACTAGTATAATTAAGAGCAAAATTCATGCTCAACAATCTTTTACAACTGAACAAAGAGCATAAGCGAAATTTTAAAGTTAGCAGTGCAAAAAGATTGACTCCAACAAAAGGGAAACTTATTGTTCAAAATAATTAACTTTGAAGCATAGATTTTAGTTAATCATGGTACAATGTTAGGATATTTGGTATTTCTTTCCCATGTAAATACTTTTATTTATGTGAGCTGAAAATCTAGTTTGTTCAACAAATTTCCATCTGAGTTACTTGTTTATGTTCAACAATATCTAGTTTGTTCAATTCAAACTCAATGTGATAACTTGGAACCGACAAAATATATAATTGTGATGCAACTTGTCTTTGAATAGTAGATATTAAATAGGATTGAGATACAATTTCAAGTTTGATAAAGAAACAATATCAAACATAAACAATATAAATGACGAGCATATGAGAAATTCATGATATGGTTTAA
Organism: Penstemon barbatus; assembly: GCA_003313485.2. Classification (NCBI taxonomy): domain Eukaryota; kingdom Viridiplantae; phylum Streptophyta; class Magnoliopsida; order Lamiales; family Plantaginaceae; genus Penstemon; species Penstemon barbatus. Next base: position 31,330,815 of record CM064883.1, read on the forward strand.
AGAAGGTTTGGTAGTTGGCCCCCTCCTAGTAGCTTAACCCTATAGAACCCCTCCCCTCACCCTCTCTTATATGGATTGTTCCATGCATTCGGTGCAAACGTTAACCATTCGTCTCTCTCACTCGATCATAACTACATGCTATATACTTCATGCTTCCGGAATAGGGTGTTGTTGGACTTCCCAAGACTCACTTGCATATTAAACATGAGTACTTCTTTCATTTATTATTAAAACTAGAACTACAACTAAATATGATAAATCAAACTCCTACAAACATAATATTTATAAAATGTTTCCATTTTTTTTTGTGATATAAAAATATGTACCAGTTTCAACCAAAGGTGAAGAAAATAAATAAAATTTATACGGCCAGTAAATGTCGTGCTTTTTGACCAATATATAATATGTAAGAATGAGATCTCATTAACAAAAAAAAAAATAGATTTCTATGTTCAAGATTTCACACAAGAAATTGCATCCATTCAATTAAAAGGTTACTTAGACTAAAAATGTAGATCATCAAGAAAATGCTGAATGACATCAACATCATGCCCAATGCCTAGGCTGAAGCAAAATAGGAGAAAATGTTAAAAAACTTCATGACATACATATTGTACCTTATTAAGTATTCATTTCGATCTTTCAAGTTATAAGCGTGATTAATTTTTAAATGAATTAAAATCGACTGAGCTTTAACCGAAAAATGTCAAATGCTGAATATTTTAATAAATTCATGTATATTTTTTCAATTTTTTGTATTATCAAGTAATGCGCAAAATTTTCAACATCACCAAATATTTTATATTTGTTATGTATCAAATTTAGCTTATTTTTAACCAGAGACAGAGTTGGCTTGCAAGATGAGCTGGCTTAAGAGTTGAGACTAGCAAGAGAAGTCGAAGAAGCAATGGACCTTCTTGTGAACAAGACAACTGATAAGGCTATGGAAGCATGCGCGATAGTATGCACATTAGAGCGGTCAAGGCCAAGACATATTTGGTGATGAAAGCTACATATAGGGTTCATATGATCGTAGTCCAATAAATATATAGGAGATACGACTTGGCAGTAGTGTTTAAGGTGGTGTCACGCTGCAGGAAGATTATGCTAGAACTACTACTAGCAATTATACGAGAAAACTAATTTGTTGCCAAATTTTCTTAGTTCAAGAGTATACTATAGATGCATGTTATTGTTCCCATTTATTTTTTTAATTCCAACAACGGTAATACATTTATGGGTGAATACCACAAATTATCCTCCTTATTTATAACTTTTTATAAAGTCGTCTCCTTAGATTTTTTCTTATAAATATGTTTCGCATTGTTTGTGTAATTTCTGAAATATGGGAGAACTAAACTAGACCTCCAGATTGAATATATCTTATTTTTTAGACAACAATAACTTGAGAATTTATTAATTACATTAGATATATTTGTAATAGGAAATTAAAATTAAATATATATATATATATACATATATCATTGTTTATAGTTCTTACTCTTAGGTTTCCTTCCTTTTGTTATCTGATTGGATAGTTATGTAACACAAAGATTAAAATTAAAAACTAGTTTAATTGTAATCAACCGTAGATCTCCCGCTCAGGTTTGATCTTTGAGCAGAATAGCTTATGTTTACTTAAGTGATCATATCCATGTATAACTTCAATTTAATGGAAAGTAATTGCATTAGATATATTTGTAATAGAAATTTTAAATTAAATATATATAATATATTATTTTTCATAGTTCTTACTCTTAGGTTTCTTCCTTTTTGTTATTTGATTGGATAGTTATGTAACACAAGGATTAAAATTGAAAACTAGTTTAATCATAATCAACCGTAGATCTCCCACTCAGGTTTGATCTTTCAACTGAATAGCTTATGTTTATTTAAGTGATCATATCCATGTATAACTTGAATTTAATAGGACATAAAAGTGAGACATTCGTGAAATGATATACAATTTAGTATTCAACAAAATTACAAGTCATATTTGAGATATGATCACTTAATTTTCAAGTGAAGATAAACAGTGAGGAATATAATAAATTTAATTTAGAATAAAAAATTAACAGATTCATTTATAAATGAAGAGAAGTTTTCATTTGAGTTGATACATCAATATTATCAATTTTTTAAAAACACTTTTGTCCAAAATAAATGCAAAACACTTACTCGTGTTATGTGAAATCCACCTGAAACTATCTCGTGAAATTTTTATTGCATAGAATCCTCATGCAATATCAAATATTATGCATGAAGTTCCATATGGAATGGTTTATTGCGTATAAATATTCGTGCCAGTCCCCATCCCCGCCCGTAAAATTTGGACGACATTTAATGTCCGTATTTGGGCATTTGTGCCAAATATTTAATAGTACAGGGTATTCTATGTAATAAATATATCACCTAGCAGTTTCAAAGAGTTTTCGTATAATACGGAGAGTTCCTGCATTCAACCCGCTCATATATTATCATTAGTCATGATATATATTATTACTAAATATGCTTATTTTCACATTCCTGTGCAAAAAAACTTGAGATCACTCGTAGAAGTAATTTGTTGAGCGTTATAAAAAAAAAAAAAAGAGTTAAACAAAGTTTCTTAAATTTATAACTTGACTGTTTGTTTCTTAATGAAGTCGTGTTATGATCTAATTTTTACACTTATAAAAGTACAAATTAAATTCTTATTTGTCGTGAGTTTAAATAAAATAAAGTTATATCCTACTGTTTTCCCAATTCAACCACATGTATTATATACAAACTCATAAAAAGAGAGTTCGTTAGATTCACACGGTGTTGGATAAGGATGAAGATGAAGGCACTGAAAACAAATTTAGAAGGGAGGTTTTGATGCATTCCAAAACTTCAAAATCTGCTAAGTATGGAGTAACTTAGCTGATGATCCCTTTGGAAGGAATTCTGACTTAGTACAAGAAGATATCAGAAGAGTCAATATTTCAAGGTCCAAGACTTTTGATCTGCTGAAGGAAAGTTATCAGACTGATGAAGATCAGCCGACTCAAATCAGATTTGTTCAAGTTTGGGATCAGCTTTGCTCATCATCAGACTTGCACCTCCGACAGCCAAGTTGAAAGGATCATAAAGTCTTCCCAACGGTAATAAATGCCCCTGGAAGTAATAAATGCTGAAGTACAAGGATATTAAAGACAAATGATTGAAGAAATGCTTCGCATCAGCTGGGTACATTTAATGCTGCATTTAATGCTGCCTGCAGAATAGTACTGTTGACAGTACGGACAGACTGCAAAAGAGCCGTTCGCGGATTTTAAGGACCAGTACTCGAGGAATTTGAATCTTGTCTCTCTTCAACGGACATTTTTCAAACCTCAAGTATAAATAGCTGAAAGAGACGAAGAGAAAACAATCAACACAATCTCTGAGAAATTTTCGAAGCAAAATCTTTAAGTCTCAAGAACAGCTCACTCATCAGCTTAGTCATCTGTTGACGAAAAGCGAAGTTGAAGAACAAAGCTATATACATCTTCTGAGTGATTTTGTAAAAAAGAGTGTTGTGAGAAGTAGATATCCATCTAAGTGAGTGATATTACTTCAGAGAGTAGGATTTCTTTGTGATTTCTTACTGCGCACTTACGGCCTGTTCATTTGTTGATCGGCGTAAGCAGAGTGTACTGGTTACTTTGTGTTTCTAGTATAACCCAAGATCTTTGTGACTTGGACGAGTGGATTAAAGGATATTTACATCCATATAACCACTATAAAAATTACTTGTGTTTTTATTTGCATTTTTACTTGCATATTTCAAGTTTGCATAAAACACTCTACTTAACTGTTTGAAAAGAGTTTAGAAGAAGTTTATAAAACTGGGGAAACATTTTTCAAACTGCTGAGAATACTTGTGAAAAACAATTTGAAAAAATCCGCTACAAGTACTCTAAGTGTTAAAACTGATTTTGACAAAATCAGCTAAGTAACTATCAGTTTAGTGGTCTACGAAGCTGTTCAAAGATTTGTTCGCGATCAGCCGAGGAACCTACTGTTGATAACAGCTTAGTCTGTTTAAGTTAACAAAAAGGTTTTAAAGTTAAAAATTGTAAAAAGTGTAGAGGTCTATTCACCCCCCGCCCTCTAGACCTCATCTGGCCACTTGGGACCAACAAGTGGTATCAGAGCAGGTGGTTCATTTGAATCAGCTGCCTGATCAACGAGCTTGATCCAAGTGTTTTTCAAAGGTTTTAAAACTTTTCAAAAGAGCATATTTTTGAAAAATCAAAACTTTTTGAAAAATGGACTGTATCAGCCATGTTCCCCACATTGCTGGTATGTCTTTTGAAGACTGGAAAATCAAGATGGAGATTTTCCTAGCTGCTTATAATGATAACATGTACACATGTATCATAAAAGGTCCATTCAAATTCACCAAGACCATTATAGTTGCGAAGCTGAACTGGTGGTGGAAAAAGATCTGACAGATATGACAGCCGAAGAAATAAAGATGTTCAATCTGGATAAAGTTGGCCGTTTCATCATGACCAAAGCCCTGGACAATGATCGGTTTGACAAAGTCAAACATTGCAAAACTGCAAAGGAGATGTGGGACAAGGTTCGTGACATGAGCGAAGGAAACGACGCCATCAAAGAGCATCAGCTGAGTGTTTCTCTGGAAAAGCTGGACAACTTCAAGATGAAGTCTGCGGAAACCATTGACCAGATGGATACAAGGTTTATAAGGACGTTGAATGAAGTGTTAAAGCTTGGAAAAACCTTTACGGACAAGGAGATAACCGTCAGAGTTCTGAAGGCTCTACCTCCAAAGTTCAACATGAAGGTGACAGTCATGGAAGAGTCAAGAGATCTGGGCAAGATTTCTCTCACCGAGCTGTTCTCAGTACTCAAGGCATATGAGTATAAACTGCCAAGAATGGGTGTTGAAGAAACCTCAACTTCAAGTCCCACAGCTGCACTTGTTGCTGTTGAAATCCCAGAAGGCCAGCTCACAAAAGCAAAGATGTGGACTCATCTGATGAAGCCACACTACTCAACAAAAAGGAGTACACTGCTGGAGACGTTGCATTGCTGATGAACAACTTCAAAAAGTTCTACAGACGAAAAATGAAGATCAACAAGTATAACAATGCTTCTACTTCTAACCCTACTTCTTCTTCTCAGGATAAGTATTCTTATAAATCTAAGATGATGTGCTATAACTGCAGGAAACTGGGTCATTTCATTAGAGACTGCCCATATCCTAAAGCTGAGAAGTATACTGAAGAAGAAAAGAGAATCAGAAAGGAAAGAAAGCATCAGAAAGCTAAGGCGATGGTAGCAGAAGCAGAAAAGCAGAAAAGCAAAGATGTAACTCCTCTTGATAATGAATTATTTAATTCATTTGAACAAATGATGCTTAACAATACTACTATTGCTGAAGCATGTAAAAAGCTTAAGGAAGAGATGATATTGCTAAAAGAGCAAAATAGTTCACTGAAACTCACAGTTGAAAAGCCAAGAGAATCAGCTGAATATAAACAGCTTGAGCAAGAACATGAATCTCTGAAAGCTGAATGTGAAGTCTATAAGGGTAAAATCATTGAGCTTGAGAAAGTCATTGAGTCTCATGAGAAGTCATCTGTTGCATCCACTCATATGTTTAGTAAACAGAAGACACCTTTAGAACAGGATAAGCAAGAATTGAATCATACTGAGAAATTTATATCTGCTGACAATAGTAAGGTCATCCTGTATGTTTAAACTGCTAGACCTGCTTCACCTGAGAAAGTATTAAAGGAGACGAAAACTCCTAAGGCTAAAAAGAGCAAAAGAGCCTAGTGTAGGAAAACAGACTAGTAAGCCTAAACAGAAGAGTCCTAGGAAGTCCTCTGATAAGGCTAAAACTAATCAGACTAGTGATAAAACTAAGTCGTCTGTTAGTGAGCAAGCAAGTAGTAAACCAAAGAAGCATAAGAATAAGAAAAATCAAAATGTTTGGTATGGAAATGAGTCTTATTATGTGCAACCTGCTGCATATCATCCTATGTATCATGCACCTCAATTTCCAACTTACTATGCACCCTATCCTGCTCATCCAATGCATGCATATCCTCCTTATCATGCATCTTACTCTGCATTTGAACATTATCCTTTTCATGCTGATCATCAACAATATGACAAATCTGATGAACGTGGTAAAGGCAAAGCTGTTCATACTCCTGTTGAAACTCAGAAACCTAAGAAGCCTAAGACTTCATCATCTTGGGTTGTCAAAGGTGGAACTAATCCTTCAGGACCCTCTCAATAAGGGTACCTAAAACAATTTTATTTTGTTTTGTAGGTTAGGATTAGGAGTAGGAGTAAGGTAGAGAAGATTTGGTACTTGGACAGTGGCTGTTCAAGGCACATGTGTGGAAGCATACATGAACTGACTGATGTTGTTGCTGTGGATGGTCCAAAAGTTACTTTTGGAGACAGTAAAGAAGGCAAGATTGTAGCAAAAGGAAGCTTAATCAAGGGAAACATAGAGATATCTGACGTCTCATATGTTAAAGGCCTCAAATATAATATGCTGAGCATAAGTCAATTTTGTGACAAATGATATTCAGTCATCTTCTCAACAGATAAGTGCTATGTTGAACAGATTGGTACAAAGAAGGTAATTTTATCTGGAAGACGACGAGGAAATATCTACATAGTCGACTGGAATTCTGCTGACAAGAATTCAAACGTTTGTTTGGTGGCATCAACACCAAGTGAAGTTAGTTGGCTGTGGCACAAAAGATTGAATCATGTGAATTTCAAGACCATCAACAGACTTATCAAGAACAATCTGGTAGAAGGAATTCCAAAGACAGTCATGAGCAAAGATAAGCTTTGTGACGCTTGTCAGAAGGGTAAACAAATCAAGTCATCGTTCAAAAGCAAGAAGCATCAATCTTCTGGAAGAATATTGGAGCTGCTACATATGGTCTTATTTGGACCCATTGATCCAGTCAGCAATGGTGGAAAGAAATACTGCCTAGCTGTTGTGGATGACTATTCAAGATATACTTGGGTGATATTCATGAAAAAGAAAAGTGAAACCAAGGAACATCTTACTAATCTGATGGAGCTGATCCAAAATGAGAAAAGCATAAAGATATTGAAGATCAGATCAGATAGAGGGACAGAGTTTACAAACTCTACTGTTGAAGAGTATTGTAATATCAAAGGAATACATCATGAGTATTCAGCTGCTAGAACCCCTCAACAGAATGGTGTTGCTGAAAGGAGAAACATAACACCGAAGGAAGCTGTCAGAACCATGATAGCTGAAGCTAAACTGCCTCAAAGATTTTGGGCAGAAGCAACAAACACAGCATGTTTTACTCAAAACAGATGCATGATCAACAAGCACCAGAACAAGATTCCATATGATGTTTGGAACAACAGGAAGCCAAACATTCATTACTTTAAGATTTTTGGTTGTAAATGCTATGTTTTAAATAATGGTAAAAATCACCTTACTGCATTTGCAGAAAAGGCTGATGAAGCTGTCTTTGTAGGATACTCTACTGTTAGTAAAGCTTATAGAGTTTTTAACAAAAGAACATTACTAATAGAGGAATCCATTCATGTAGTATTTGATGAACCAAGTCAATCTTCTGAAAAGAATCAAAATATTAATCAAGATTTGTCTACTGATTTACAGAATTTGAATGTTGGAAGGAATGAAAAATATGTTCCCATCATACTACCTGATCTCAACCCAGCTGATAACTCAAGTGCTGTTCAAAATCACAGTGTTGATTGTCTAACAGACGAGTTGCAAACAGCTAATAGACCAGAGACTGTTCAACAGACAACGAATGTTCAACAGACTACTACTGGAACTCCAACAGTAGTGTTGCAAGATCAAAACAAAGGACAACATTATGATTTGCAACCTGATCTCAGATGGCTCAAGAATCACCCACCAGAGTTGGTGATTGGTGATCCTTTGGATAAAGTAAAGACTAGGAGAGCTGCTGCAAGTGACGCAATGTTCGTCAGCTTCCTATCCCAAATTGAGCCCAAACAGATTGAGGAAGCTCTTAATGATTCCAACTGGATTGAAGCTATGCAAGAAGAGCTAAATCAATTTGAAAGGAATGAAGTCTGGTACTTAGTTCATAGACCAAGTCATCAAAGAGTCATTGGCACTAAATGGGTATTCAGAAATAAGATGAATGAAGATGGTGAAGTCACCAGAAACAATGCAAGATTAGTGGCCAAGGGTTACTGCCAAGAAGAAGGCGTTGACTTTGATGAAACGTTTGCACCAGTAGCAAGATTAGAGGCAATCAGACTCTTTCTTGCTTATGCTGCTCACAAGAATTTCACTGTCTATCAGATGGATGTGAAATCAGCTTTTCTCAACGGAGAATTGCAAGAAGAAGTTTATTTTGAACAACCACCTGGATTTGAAGTTTATCAAGAAGAAGACAAGGTGTATCGTCTAAAGAAAGCCCTCTATGGACTGAAACAGGCTCCAAGAGCATGGTATGATACCTTATCTGATTTTCTTTTAATTAAAGGATTTCGCAAAGGTAAAGTTGACAAAACCTTGTTCACTATTGAATGGGAAGAATATATTTTGCTTGTGCAAATTTATGTGGACGATATTATTTTTGGTTCAACTAACCAACAGATGTGTGATAAGTTCTCAAAGCTGATGCAGAACAAGTTTGAAATGAGCATGATGGGAGAACTTAATTATTTTCTTGGTTTGCAAGTAAGATAGTTGCCTGATGGAATTTTCATCAGCCAAGCAAAATACACAAAGGATCTGTTCAAGAAATTTGGTATGGAAACTAGCTCTACTGCTACTATTCCAATATCTACAAGTCTTCGTTTGGATAAAGATGAAGATGGCAAATCAGTGGACATCACCAAATACAGAGGCATTATTGTGTCACTGTTATATCTAACAGCAAGCAGACCTGATATCATGTACTCAGTTGGGGTCTGTGCAAGATTCCAATCAAATCCCAAGGAATCTCATCTCTTAGCTGCCAAGAGAATACTTAAATATATTAAGGGCACTCAAGATTTGGGGTTGTGGTATCCTAAAGAGTCTGGATACGAACTTATTGGATATTCAGATTCTGACCTTGCTGGCTGCAAGATTGATAGAAAAAGCACAACAGGTGTCTGTCAACTCTTAGGTAGTCGTCTGATCTCATGGATGAGTAAGAAACAGACTTCAGTATCCATATCTACTGCTGAAGCTGAATACATAGCTGCTGGAGCTTTCTGTGCACAAATCTTATGGTTGAAGCATCAACTGGAAGACTACAATATCAAGATCAGTGGAATACCAATCTACTGTGACAATACTAGTGCAATCAGCCTTACTCAGAATACTACAAGTCATTCAAGGACTAAGCATATTGAGATCAAGCATCATTTTATTAGAGATCATGTGGAGAAAGGAAATGTCATAATAGAATATGTGTTTACTGAAAATCAAATTGCTGACATCTTCACAAAACCTTTAAGTGAGACAAGGTTTTCAACTCTAAGAGCTGAACTAGGTTTGTTAAAATTGGATGCATAAGCTGAGGGGGAACTTATCAAAAGACTAAAGTTCAACAGCTTACTCATCTTATTGGCTTTCACTGATAACAACAATGTATTCAGGACATTAGTCCATCAGATAAGTATTTATTTTACTCATCTGATCGCTTGTGCAAAAGCTGACTGTTTAAAACGTTTTATTTTAAAATACGCTTTTACAAGTGATAGAAGGGCGGTACAAATTCCCGCTCCTCATTTAATGCGATTTGAATTTGAAAGGTCGTAACTGACGCCGCACGATCAGCACTGACAAGAAACGGATCTAACGGTTAGATGGTATCACGGAAACCAAGATACCCTAACTCTATAAATCCCAATCTGATCAGCCGTGTAGTTCCTTACGCACCCTAAATATTCAAAGCATACTTGAGAGAAAAATTTACTTGTATTCTCTGCAAAAATCTTCCTATCTCTCTAACTTTCAACAGATTAAGATGGCTGGTGAAGGTATGTTCCTAGTTTATGAATCCTACTACCAATCTGGTACGGATTTGATGAAGGAACTGTTGGAGAAATTCAAATCTGCTCAGTTGGTAAATTTCATGGAGTACAACGAAGGAATAATCTGGACTGACCAGGTTATGGAATATTACAAGACGGCATCTGCTGATTACAACTCTATGGAAATCAAGGCTAAATCGGTGACAAATCTGTGGTCATCACACCCACTGTTCTTCACGAGACGTTTGGGCTTCCAAATAGAGGACGACACGATGTTACAGTGCTGACTGAAGAAAAGCACCAACAATTCTGGGCGATCTGCGCCAAGGAAAGAGAAATGTTGACTGGCAACATAAGGAAGAAACAGCGGAAGGATGAATAGCAGAGGATGGCTGATATGGTCTCGAAGCTAATAGAGAACTGTACTTTTTCTCTGGATGATGTTACCATGAAAAGGTTTAGCATCATGGTTGCTATCTACTATGGGCTGGAAGTCAACTGGTCCATCCATAGTTTGGTACATCTTCGCTGATTTCCTTGAAGTGAAGAAAGGAAAAGGCCCCTACACCAACCACAGAATCACACTCAGTTATCTGCTGTCAAAATTGGGTTGTGTTATGTTGAATGGAAAGGAGATCCATAAGTCCAAGGCAATGTCCAGGTACTTGCCTGTTATGAAGAGGAAGGCTGGTGAGCCTGAAGAGGATGAAGATGAGGAACCAAAGGAGGTTCCTGCCAAAAGGCAAAGGAGACTAGTCAAAACAGCTAACTTGGCTGTTGAGACTAAAAAGAAAAAGGCTGCTGATAAGCCTAAGGAGAAGGCTTCAAGGAAAATGGAGTCAGTGACTGCTGCTGATCAGGCCACGAAGATTATTGATCAAGTCACTGCTGATGTCAGGACTGCTTCACCTGCATCACCTTCTAGAACTCCATCTGTTGAAATGCCTGGTGAGAATGTTGCTCACAGGACAAGAAGTCAACAGAAAGACACTGCTCCTTCAAGACCCATTCAGGGGTTGTCAAAGAAGTCAGCAAGGAAGCAGATGACGTTCATAGAAAAGGACACTGAGTTGGTGGACTTAGTGAGACAAAGTCCAGTGTCTGCTGAAAGACCCGTTGAAGCTGTTGGGACTTCTATTGCTGACAAAGCTGATGTGCAACGGTTGACTCAAACTGCACCAATAGCTGAGGCTTCTCAACCTCAAGATGATCCAGATGTCATGATCATCAATCCTATAGCTGCTGCTCCCATATCATCTGCTGGTCCAGCTCCTGCTCCAGCTGATATGACAAAAGGAAGATAGTGCTTAAGAGAAAGAAAATATCTAAAGCTGATAAGAAAGCAAGGGAAGAAGCTTAACAGAGAAAGCAAGATGAATTGGAGGAAAAGAAAGCTCTTGAGCTGAGCAAAGCTCAAGCTGCTAAGGATGAAGCCAGAAGGAAGATGTCCGAGGCAGAGAGACAAGCTGCTGAGGCTGCTGAATTGGCCTTGTTCATTGAGCTTAGCAAGACTGATGCTCATGGACCTGTCCATGGTGGAGGCATCAAAATTGGCGAAGGCAAAGATGAAGACAAGAAGAGAAAGCCAAAAATGCCTGCTGTTGAGGCCAAGCCCAAGGAAAAGTTTGAAGTAAGGAGAGCATTCAACATAGTATATGCTGACAAGGAACTCTTCCGAAGGTTTGAAAAGTCCTTAGCTTATTATGATCAGAAGTTAATGTTAAGGACGCTGTTCAATCAAGAAAAGCCAAGGTACATCAAATGGAGAGACAACAGGCTGAACTTGTCCATAACAGAACTTCAAAACTTGAAGGAGTTAGCTGATGAAGAACAATGGGTTCTTAATTGGCTAAGAACAGACTCCATTCAAAAGGCACTGGATCCCAGTTATGTCAGAGACATCATGCGTCAGTATGCAAAGGAATTTGCACTGGAGGAGGCCAAGAAAATTGACAACTCCCTGCCAGCCAAGAGAAGAAAGTCTGATAAAGCTGAAGAGAGAGCAGTTAACATTGCTGTTATGACCGCCTTGAAGAGATGGGCAGAAAGGTCAAGATATCAGCAAGGACAATCAAGTGAGTTGCCTCAGCTGCCAAGTATTCAACAAATTGTTTTTGGCAAGGAAGTTAAGGAGTACAGTGAAGTGCCCAAGGGAAATAATGCACCTGTCAACCCTTGGATCATTGTGAGGCAGATTAGACAAACAACTTGCTTCAATGATGATGGCACCATCACTGAACTGTTCTATGACGACGTCACTGATGAACAGAAAGCTGCTGACAAGTCTGCTGGCAGGTCTGCTGACAAGTCTGCTGACAAGCTCTTAGCCATTGAGTGGAATGCTAAGGCTTCTGAAGATCATCAGGAGACAAAGATGGAAGACGTCCCTGTCCACCAGGAGACTGAAGAAAAGGATGAAGCTGCTGCTTCTGCTTCATCAGGTGATGAACACTCATCACTGATGGAAGCTTTCCAGATGCTGATGGAGAATTCAGTAAAGGAACTGGAAGAGAAGCATAATCAGCAGCTGATGAAGGTCAAAGAGGAGCTGAAGAATGAACTTAAAGTAGAATTGGCAGAGTCCAATAAACTTCAGCTGGAATCTATGCAACAGTCAACAGAGAAGATCATCAAGAAAGAAGTTGATAGTTTTCCTATTCCTCAAGACAACTCTTTGCAGTTAGTGCACAGCTTGAATGACATGAACAGAAATGTAGAAAATGTGAAGGCTGATGTAAATCACCTTCATGCTGCCTTACAAAGAGCTGAGCACAAGATCGCTGATTTAACTGCAACATTCATCAAAGTCAGTGAAGAAGAGAAGTTTATCAATGCTGGTTTGTTGCAGGAACTTCAGAAAGCTGGAGATGTTATTCACGAAGAACTTTCAACCATGCAACTCAACATTGACTGCTTCAATGATCAGACTGACAACATCAGTACAACTCTTCATCACCTAACAGCAAGTCATGATGTAGTGAATCAGAATTTGAAGACTTTAGGTGCTGCACTGAAAGTTCCAACAGTTGCACTCAACCCTGCTGCTAAACCTGAAGAAGTCATCAAGTCTGATGATGACAAAAAGGGGGAAGATAAAGGGGAAGAAACAACCAAGGAAACTTCTGTTGCTGTTGAAGCCAAGAAGACTGATGAAGCTACTGAACTGACCAAAAATGCTGAAGAAGAACTTGGAAAGGTACAAGGCAAAGACAAGTCTGAAGAAGAGACCAAAGAAAAAGCCAAAACTGATGAAGTAATGGCTGAATCCAAAGACTCTACTGCTGATCAATAAGAGCCGTTGACCAAGTACAAAAATACAGAATCAGCTAGGAAGGCGGTGGAACTTCTGAAAGAGCAGAAACTTAAAGAGAAAATGGAATCTGCTAAAGAAGTCATCCTTCAAGGTGAAGAAGCTGATGAAGATGAAGAAGAAGATGACGAAGAGTCATCTTATGAATACGAAGAAGTGCTTAAAGAATCTGATGAAGAAGCTGATAGTTAGAAATTATAAAATCTTTGTAATCAGTTTACTTTATCCATTCTTCAGACATCTCATCTGATGAACTTGTACTTGCAATTATTTTCCAATATCAATAAAAAGACAAGTTCAATCCAATAAACTTTTTCTATCTCAGAAAATTTTGAGGATTACAATCTTTAGCATAAGTTTTAACAGGTACTTGGCTGAAGTTTTGTCATCATCAAAAAGGGGGAAATTGTTGGATAAGGATGAAGATGAAGGCACTGAAGACAAATTTAGAAGGGAGGTTTTGATGCATTCCAAAACTTCAAAATCTGCTAAGTATGGAGTAACTTAGCTGATGATCCCTTTGGAAGGAATTTTGACTTAGTACAAGAAGACATCAGAAGAGTCAATATTTCAAGGTCCAAGACTTTTGATCTGCTGAAGGAAAGTTATCAGACTGATGAAGATCAGCCGACTCAAATCAGATTTGTTCAAGTTTGGGATCAGCTTTGCTCATCATCAGACTTGCACCTCCGACAGCCAAGTTGAAAGGATCATAAAGTCTTCCCAACGGTAATAAATGCCCCTGGAAGTAATAAATGCTGAAGTACAAGGATATTAAAGACAAATGATTGAAGAAATGCTTCGCATCAGCTGGGTACATTTAATGCTGCATTTAATGCTGCCGCAGAATAGTACTGTTGACAGTACGGACAGACTGCAAAAGAGCCGTTCACGGATTTTAAGGACCAGTACTCGAGGAATTTGAATCTTGTCTCTCTTCAACGAACATTTTTCAAACCTCAAGTATAAATAGCTGAAAGAGACGAAGAGAAAACAAGGAACACAATCTCTGAGAAATTTTCGAAGGAAAATCTTTAAGTCTCAAGAACAGCTCACTCATCAGCTTAGTCATCCGTTGACGAAAAGCGAAGTTGAAGAACAAAGCTATATACATCTTCTGAGTGATTTTGTGAAAAAGAGTGTTGTGAGAAGTAGATATCCATCTAAGTGAGTGATGTTACTTCAGAGAGTAGGATTTCTTTGTGATTTCTTACTGCGCACTTACGGCCTATTCATTTGTTGATCGGCGTAAGCAGAGTGTACTGGTTACTTTGTGTTTCTAGTATAACCCAAGATCTTTGTGACTTGGACGAGTGGATTAAAGGATATTTACATCCATATAACCACTATAAAAATTACTTGTGTTTTTATTTACATTTTTACTTGCATATTTCAAGTTTGCATAAAACACTCTACTTAACTGTTTGAAAAGAGTTTAGAAGATGTTTATAAAACTGGGGAAACATTTTTCAAACTGCTGAGAATACTTGTGAAAAACAATTTGAAAAAATCCGCTGCAAGTACTCTAAGTGTTAAAACTGATTTTGACAAAATCAGCTAAGTAACTATCAGTTTAGTGGTCTACGAAGCTGTTCAAAGATTTGTTCGCGATCAGCCGAGGAACCTACTGTTGATAACAGCTTAGTCTGTTTAAGTTAACAAAAAGGTTTTAAAGTTAAAAATTGTAAAAAGTGTAGAGGTCTATTCACCCCCCCCCCTCTAGACCTCATCTGACCACTTGGGACCAACACACGGCCAGATGGCCTAGGAAAACATTTCTCAAGAAAAAAGTCCAAAGGACAACTTGAAATTTCATTACATAAAACTAGAACAACGTAGAAATAACATAAAGTCATTTTTATTTTATGATACAAAGTATTTTTCGCATTAGTTTGTGTCTTTTTCTTATAATCACATTGGTAATAAAGAAGTTGATCTGACAGTATTTTAAGATAAATATAAACATTTTAAAATACAACCATCATTGACAATCAATCGAATCTTTTAATTATTGTGTAGGAATCCTATGTATTAGTGTTATATAACAATCATGAATTAGTATTACATTTATTGGTGAATACCACAAATTATCCTCCTTATTTATAATTTTTTATAAAGTCGTCTCTTTAGATTTTTTCATATAAATATCTTTCGCATTGTTTGAGTAATTTCTGAAATATGAGAGAACTAAACTAAACCTCCATATTGAATATATCTTATTTTTTAGACAACAATAACTTGAGAATTTATTAAAAAAATTAGATATATTTGTATTTGGAATTTAAAATTAAATATATATACATATATCATTGTTTATAGTTCTTACTCTTAAGTTTCCTTCCTTTTGTTATCTGATTGGATAGTTATGTAACACAAAGATTAAAATTAAAAACTAGTTTAATCATAATCAACCGTAGATCTCCAACTCATGTTTGATCCTTGAACTTAGTAGCTTATGTTTACTTAAGTGATCATATCCATGTATAACTTGAATTTAATAGGACATAAAAGTGAGACATTCGTGAAATTATATACAATTTAATATTCAACAAAATTACAAGTCATATTTGAGATATGATCACTTAATTTCAAATGAAGATAAACAGTGAGGAATATAATTAATTTAATGTAGAATAAAAAATTGTCAGATTCTTTTATAAATGAAGAGACGTTTTCATTTTAGTTGATACTTCAATATAATCAAATTTTTCAAAACACTTTTGCCCAAAATAAATGCAAAACACTTACTCGTGTTATGTGAAATCCCCATGAAACTATCTCGTTATATTTTTATTGCATGGAATCCTCATGCAATATCGAATATTCTGCACAAAACTCCATATGGAATGGTTCATTGCGTTTAAATATTCGTTCCAATCCCCATCCCTGCCCGTAAAATTTGGACGACATTTAATGTCCGTATTTGGGCATTTGTGCCAAATATTTAATAGTACAAGGAATTCTATGTAATAAATCTATCACCTAGTAGTTTCATAGATTTTTCGTATAATACGTAATAGTTTTTGCATTCAACCCGCTCATATATTATCATTAGTCATGATATATATTATTAGTAAATTTTCTTATTTTCACATTCCTGTGCAAAAAAACTTGAGATCACTCGTAGAAGTCGTTTGTTGGGCGTTATAAAAAAAACAGAAAAAGAGGAAAACAATGTTTCTTAAATTTAACACTTGACTGTTTATTTCTTAATGAAGTCGTATTATGATCTAATTTTTACACTTATAAAAAGTACAAATTAAATTCTTATTTGTCGTGAGTTTAAATAAAATAAAGTTATATCCTACTGTTTTCCCAATTGCACCACATGTATGATATACAAACTCATAAAAAGAGAGTTCGTTAGATTCACACGGCCAGATGGCCTAGGAAATTATTTCTCAAGAAAAAATTCCAAAGGACAACTTGGATTTCATTACATAAAACTAGAACAACGTAGAAATATCATAAAGTCGTTTTTATTTTATGATACAAAGTATTTTTCGCATTAGTTTGTGTCTTTTTCTTATAATCACATTGGTAATAAAGAAGTTGATATGACAGTATTTTAAGATAAATATAACCATCTTTGACAATCTATCAAATCTTTTAATTATTGTGAAGGAATCCTATGTTTTAGTGTTATATAACAATCATGAATTAGTAAAACAATGTGAATTGTAACGAACCACGTTAGAAACAGGTATAGATTGGTTATATACAAACTTTCTTCCGTATAAATAAGAAGTTAGTATTATCCAATACATTACCAATGTTTTTGAAATTAGACTACTTGGTTCGACAATTATATATATTTTCATATTTCAAATGTCATGAGATCTACTCACTTGATCTGATAAATGGTAGGTAATGATCAAATTTTGTGTGAAAAACTTTCTCATGAACTTATACAATGGATTAACCAGAAAATTTGATGAGTATTACACTAAAATTATCATTAACTAACATTATTAAGTATATTATTAATTTATTTAGTAAGAGCAACTTATCAATAATTTTTCATCTTATATGTAACATAGGTATTATTATTTTCTAATTTACATATTGTGAGAAAAGTCTACTAGTACAATTTTGACAATGCGAAGAACTATTAAATTTTATTTTTTGATCATGATCATATCTTAAATGTTTATATTTATTGCAATTCAAATATAATTGTTGCCATTTGAAGATCGGTCTAAAATTTACTCAATTAATTATTCCTACAATTGATATCGTTAGAACTATGCACATATATAATGTTAATCACTGAATTAAATTAAGATTTGAAAGAATGATATCTCAATAAATATGAAAGTATTCTCATGTCTTATACATGGAAATAGTTGTCTCACTGTCACGTTTTTCCTAGGTCAAAGCTTTTGGGTGTTTCAGCCGTGGTTGTCTTCTTATATTCCATTTTCAATTCTTCATGTTTTCGTTTTTTGTGACATCATTTAACCCTTCATAAATTCTTAATTGCACTTAATGGTTATTAATGAAAGTTTATTTATCAAAAAATAAAAAAACTTAGAGAAAAATAAAAAGATTTTCATGCTTCATTGCATAACTTATTTGTGACCATGAGTGCATCCTTTAGTTTTTTCGCTCTTATCTTTCGACTGCATTAGAAGCCAATTGCCCAATGTTTACTGTATCATGTTTCCTAATTTTAGTTTTCAGTTTAGCTTCACGTGGGACATGCAAATGCAAAAAAAGTATTTAAAAAAGGATTGTTGAAATGATGTTATACCAATAAATAATGTCATTTATATCAAATAATCTCTCTTAGTTAGTTAAAACTATCACATTTTAAATTTACTTTTTCGTTATCAATGTTGCAAGTTATATTTTGAATTCGAAAATCTTGTTGATGTTCTACATATTTCCATCAAAGTAAGAAAATCTTACAACTTACTTAGGGTTTAAATAAATACTTTCACAAACTATTAAAATATAGTCAGTTGTAAAAGTTACTTAAAAATTTAAAAATTTAACAAATCTATACATAAAGCAGATATATGGTATCAATGAGAATTGGAAATGTATAAAATAAATAAATTGATAGGAATAATCTAATATAATAATTTTAAAAGAAATTGAAAAATATTACAATCATCTAATACCACATAAATCATTATTATTACATTTTATTTTCATTGTATTTTAGTGTTTTTTCGCATATCATTAGATTGATTAACATACAACTGATTTTTTTAACTAGTTTCACTTAACACAACATTTATTTTGGTTTTTAACTACACGAAAATAAAAAATAAAAAAAATTCAATTCATTAATACACAATTTTGGGCTTAATTGATTACAAATGATTATTGTCTTAATTTCAAATGTTAGTTCAAGAATTAACTTAAATATCAATTTTCTCATTAAAAAAATGTTATTAAGAACCTACATGCCACCAAATAAAATTACCTGAATATGACGAAATAACACATATACATCTAGATTAAGTCAAATCAACAAAGAAAAAAATATACTTGAATCGATACGCCAATAAATAAAACAATCTGAAATAGATAAAATTACTCAAACATATAGACTAGATTGAAACAAAAAGAATAAATGCACTAGAAAGAATAACATTAGGCCTGGAATTACAAGCTCTAGTAGATTATTACATCAAAATCTAATGCCTGTTTTGAGATCCATATGTAGCCGGGTTATTCTGATCAACAATATTTAATGCTCTCATTCTTGAATTGAGAGCCATTGTTGTTTCTTCCATGACTGATCTCATTACATCAGCATTAGTCATGTCAAATTCTTCTGGTTTTTTTATTCCAGCCATGCATTTGTACATAAAACATTTTACTTCTTTGTGCTTGTTCTCTATTTGCAAGCGCTGGAGGTCTTTTTTCACATTTTCTAGGCGATCTTTAGTGAAACTTTCTAGATTAGTCATGTATCTAGTTTGTTCCATCTCCGGAAGACTATTGAAACGTGACAACACTGATGCGGTTTCTTCTGGCGATGGCCATACCACTGGTTGACTTTCAAATGGACTGTAGATGATGGCGCATCCATCTACTGCACAAAGGGTGCAAAGTTCACTTGCTTTTTTAATTAATCCCTTTTTTCTTTTGTTAAACGATGTCCTTCTTTCGGATTTGTTGGACATATATGCGAGTGTAACTTTCCTTCTTGGCATTTTTGACAAGTTTTTTTCTTTCTTGGGAATATGAGGATTGAGGGAATATGAGGAAGAAGCTATTTATAAATATATGTATTATGTATGTATATATATAGATATTTGAAGAGATTTGGATAGATTTATTTTGAGAATTTTGAATTGTATATTATCAATATCTGAGTTTTTTGAGATTATGGTATTATATTCTATTGACAACTATTTTCTTCAAAGATGTTTTGTGGTATTTATTGATTTTCTTACTTTGGATGTTCATAAAATTCTACTTGCCTAATTATGATATTATGATGATAAGAAAATTAATTTTAAAATTTGAATATTCCTTAATTGGAAAATCTATAATGTTAGAAATCAAAAATTTCCAGACATATAAAATAATAGGGCAAAAAAGTAATATTAGTCCTTCAACCTTTGCAGGGACGCATCAATGTGACACATGTAGTTTCATAAAGTAATTCATACCCTTAAAAGTTTTAAGTCGCTGCAGTTTTAGTTTTCTTACCTGTAATTTTTGTACTTAACAAACCTAAATTGAAACCAGAGCCCAAAAATTACAATTATTTATGGGGAAGGAAGAAATAAAGGGAGATTCTAATTTATTTTACCATAAAAACAATATGTGGGGAATGAAATTCTGTTACTTTCCTCCAATTTCAGTTGACTTACTAAACTACGTGGTTGGTTTCCCCAAAATCACAAAACTGTGTGCTTGCATGAAAATTTCTATGCATTGATTTCAATTCCGACGAGCTTAGGAATGAAATTGTAGGTAAGATTACTAAAATTGTGGAAACATAATATTCAAAGTATGTAAATAAACTACATATGTCTCATTTTCGCATCTTGGAAAAGTCAAAGGACTAATATTTTTTTTGCCAGAATAATTGTTCTAGACATGCAAAAAGGATATAGTTGTACTAGTATAATTAAGAGCAAAATTCATGCTCAACAATCTTTTACAACTGAACAAAGAGCATAAGCGAAATTTTAAAGTTAGCAGTGCAAAAAGATTGACTCCAACAAAAGGGAAACTTATTGTTCAAAATAATTAACTTTGAAGCATAGATTTTAGTTAATCATGGTACAATGTTAGGATATTTGGTATTTCTTTCCCATGTAAAAACTTTTATTTATGTGAGCTGAAAATCTAGTTTGTTCAACAAATTTCCATCTGAGTTACTTGTTTATGTTGAACAATGTCATTTGGTGATTCTTGAAGTTCAATTCAAACTCAATGTGATAACTTGGAACCGACAAAATATATAATTGTGATGCAACTTGTCTTTGAATAGTAAATATTAAATAGGATGGAGATACAATTTCAAGTTTGATAAAGAAACAATATCAAACATAAACAATATAAATGACGAGCATATGAGAAATTAATGATATGGTTTAAAGAAGGTTTGGTAGTTGGCCCCCTCCTAGTAGCTTAACCCTATAGAACCCCTCCCCTAACCCTCTCTTATATGGATTGTTCCATGCATTCGGTGCAAACGTTAACCATTCGTCTCTCTCACTCGATCATAACTACATGCTATATACTTCATGCTTCCGGAATAGGGTGTTGTTGGACTTCCCAAGACTCACTTGCATATTAAACACGAGTACTTCTTTCATTTATTATTAAAACTAGAACTACAACTAAATATGATAAATCAAATTCCTACAAACATAATATTTATAAAATGTTTCCATTTTTTTTTTGTGATATAAAAATATGTACCAGTTTCAACCAAAGGTGAAGAAAATAAATAAAATTTATACGGCCAGTAAATGTCGTGCTTTTTGACCAATATATAATATGTAAGAATGAGATCTCATTAACAAAAAAAAAATAGATTTCTATGTTCAAGCTTTCACGCAACAAATTGCATCCATTCAATTAAAAGGTTACTTAGACTAAAAATGTAGATCATCAAGAAAATGCTGAATGACATCAACATCATGCCCAATGCCTAGGCTGAAGCAAAATAGGAGAAAATGTTAAATAACTTCATGACATACATATTATACCTTATTAAGTATTCATTTCGATCTTTCAAGTTATAAGCGTGATTAATTTTTAAATGAATTAAAATCGACTGAGCTTTAACCGAAAAATGTCAAATGCTGAATATTTTAATAAATTCATGTATATTTTTTCAATTTTTTGTTTTATCAAGTAATGCGCAAAATTTTCAACATCACCAAACATTTTATATTTGTTATGTATCAAATTTAGCTTATTTTTAACCAGAGACAGAGTTGGCTTGCAAGATGAGCTGGCTTAAGAGAGGAGACTAGCAAGAGAAGTCGAGGAAGCAATGGACCTTCTTGTGTACAAGACAACTGATAAGGCTATGGAAGCATGCGTGATAGTATGCACATTAGAGCTGTCAAGGCCAAGACATATTTGGTGATGAAAGCTAAACATAGGGTTCATATGATCGTAGTCCAATAAATATATAGGAGATACGACTTGGCAGTAGTGTTGAAGGTGGTGTCACGATGCAGGAAGATTATGCTAGAACACCTACTAGCAATTATACAAGAAAACTAATTTGTTGCCAAATTTTCTTAATTCAAGAGTATACTATAGCTGCATGTTATTGTTCCCATTTATTTTTTTAATTCCATCAACGGTAATACATTTATGGGTGAATACCACAAATTATCCTCCTTATTTATAACTTTTTATAAAGTCGTCTCTTTAGATTTTTTCTTATAAATATGTTTCGCATTGTTTGTGTAATTTCTGAAATATGAGAGAACTAAACTAAACCTCCAGATTGAATATATCTTATTTTTTAGACAACAATAACTTGAGAATTTATTAACTACATTAGATATATTTGTAATAGGAAATTAAAATTAAATATATATATATATATATATATATACATATATCATTGTTTATAGTTCTTACTCTTAGGTTTCCTTCCTTTTGTTATCCGATTGGATAGTTATGTAACACAAAGATTAAAATTAAAAACTAGTTTAATCATAATCAACCGTAGATCTCCCACTCAGGTTTGATCTTTGAGCAGAATAGCTTATGTTTACTTAAATGATCATATCCATGTATAACTTCAATTTAATGGAAAGTAATTACATTAGATATATTTGTAATAGAAATTTTAAATTAAATATATATACATATATTATTTTTTATAGTTCTTACTCTTAGGTTTCTTCCTTTTTGTTATTTGATTGGATAGTTATGTAACACAAGGATTAAAATTGAAAACTAGTTTAATCATAATCAACCGTAGATCTCCCACTCAGGTTTGATCTTTCAACTGAATAGCTTATGTTTATTTAAGTGATCATATCCATGTATAACTTGAATTTAATATGACATAAAAGTTAGACATTCGTGAAATGATACACAATTTAGTATTCAACAAAATTACAAGTCATATTTGAGATATGATCACCTAATTTTCAAATGAAGATAAACAGTGAGGAATATAATAAATTTAATGTAGAATAAAAAATTAACAGATTCATTTATAAAAGAAGAGATGTTTTCATTTGAGTTGATACTTCAATATTATCAATTTTTTCAAAACACTTTTGTCCAAAATAAATGCAAAACACTTACTCGTGAAACTATCTCGTGAAATTTTTATTGCATAGAATCCTCATGCAATATCAAATATTATGCATGAAGTTCCATATGGAATGGTTTATTGCGTATAAATATTCGTGCCAGTCCCCATCCCCGCCCGTAAAATTTGGACGACATTTAATGTCCGTATTTGGGCATTTGTGCCAAATATTTAATAGTATAGGGTATTCTATGTAATAAATATATCACCTAGCAGTTTCAAAGAGTTTTCGTATAATACGGAGAGTTCCTGCATTCAACCCGCTCATATATTATCATTAGTCATGATATATATTATTACTAAATATGCTTATTTTCACATTCCTGTGCAAAAAAACTTGAGATCACTCGTAGAAGTAATTTGTTGAGCGTTATGAAAAAAAAAAAAAAAAGAGAGTAAAACAAAGTTTCTTAAATTTATAACTGGACTGTTTGTTTCTTAATGAAGTCGTGTTATGATCTAATTTTTACACATATAAAAAGTACAAATTAAATTCTTATTTGTCGTTTGTTGAGCGTTATAAAAAAAAATAGAAAAAGAGGAAAACCAAGTTTCTTAAATTTAACACTTGACTGCTTATTTCTTAATGAAGTCGTATTATGATCTAATTTTTACACTTATAATAAGTACAAATTAAATTCTTATTTGTCGTGAGTTTAAATAAAATAAAGTTATATCCTACTGTTTTCCCAATTGCACCACATGTATTATATACAAACTCATAAAAAGAGAGTTCGTTAGATTCACACCGCTAGATGGCCTAGGAAAACATTTCTCAAGAAAAAAGTCCAAAGGACAACTTGAAATTTCATTACATAAAACTAGAACAACGTAGAAATAGCATAAAGTCATTTTTATTTTATGATACAAAGTATTTTTCGCATTAGTTTGTGTCTTTTTCTTATAATCACATTGGTAATAAAGAAGTTGATCTGACAGTATTTTAAGATAAATATAAACATTTTAAAATACAACCATCATTGACAATCAATCAAATCTTTTAATTATTGGTTAGGAATCCTATGTATTAGTGTTATATAACAATCATGAATTAGTATTACATTTATTGGTGAATACCACAAATTATCCTCCTTATTTATAATTTTTTATAAAGTCGTCTCTTTAGATTTTTTCATATGAATATCTTTCGCATTGTTTGAGTAATTTCTGAAATATGAGAGAACTAAACTAAACCTCCATATTGAATATATCTTATTTTTTAGACAACAATAACTTGAGAATTTATTAATCACATTAGATATATTTGTAATTGGAAATTAAAATTAAATATATATACATATATCATTGTTTATAGTTCTTACTCTTAAGTTTCCTTCCTTTTGTTATCTGATTGGATAGTTATGTAACACAAAGATTAAAATTAAAAACTAGTATAATCATAATCAACCGTAGATCGCCCACTCATGTTTGATCTTTGAACTTAATAGCTTATGTTTACTTAAGTGATCATATCCATGTATAACTTGAATATAATAGGACATAAAAGTGAGACATTCGTGAAATTATATACCATTTAATATTCAACAAAATTACAAGTCATATTTGAGATATGATCACTTAATTTCAAATGAAGATAAACAGTGAGGAATATAATTAATTTAATGTAGAATAAAAAATTGACAGATTCTTTTATAAATGAAGAGACGTTTTCATTTTAGTTGATAGTTCAATATAATCAAATTTTTCAAAACACTTTTGCCCAAAATAAATGCAAAACACTTACTCGTGTTATGTGAAATCCCCATGAAACTATCTCGTGAAATTTTTATTGCATGGAATCCTCATGCAATATCGAATATTCTGCACGAAACTCCATATGGAATGGTTCATTGCGTTTAAATATTCGTTCCAATCCCCATCCCTGCCCGTAAAATTTGGACGACATTTAATGTCCGTATTTGGGCATTTGTGCCAAATATTTAATAGTACAAGGAATTCTATGTAATAAATCTATCACCTAGTAGTTTCATAGATTTTTCGTATAATACGTAATAGTTCTTGCATTCAACCCGCTCATATATTATCATTAGTCATGATATATATTATTAGTAAATTTTCTTATTTTCACATTCCTGTGCAAAAAAACTTGAGATCACTCGTATAAGTCGTTTGTTGGGCGTTATAAAAAAAACAGAAAAAGAGGAAAACAAAGTTTCTTAAATTTAATACTTGACTGTTTATTTCTTAATGAAGTCGTATTATGATCTAATTTTTACACTTATAAAAAGTACAAATTAAATTCTTATTTGTCGTGAGTTTAAATAAAATAAAGTTATATCCTACTGTTTTCCCAATTGCACCACATGTATGATATACAAACTCATAAAAAGAGAGTTCGTTAGATTCACACGGCCAGATGGCCTAGGAAATTATTTCTCAAGAAAAAATTCCAAAGGACAACTTGGATTTCATTACATAAAACTAGAACAACGTAGAAATATCATAAAGTCGTTTTTATTTTATGATACAAAGTATTTTTCGCATTAGTTTGTGTCTTTTTCTTATAATCACATTGGTAATAAAGAAGTTGATATGACAGTATTTTAAGATAAATATAACCATCTTTGATAATCTATCAAATCTTTTAATTATTGTGAAGGAATCCAATGTTTTAGTGTTATATAACAATCATGAATTAGTAAAACAATGTGAATTGTAACGAACCACGTTAGAAACAAGTATAGATTGGTGATATACAAACTTTCTTCCGTATAAATAAGAAGTTAGTATTATCCAATACATTACCAATGTTTTTGAAATTAGACTACTTGGTTCGACAATTATATATAATTTCATATTTCAAATGTCATGAGATCTACTCACTTGATTTGATAAATGGTAGGTAACGATAAAATTTAGTGTGAAAAACTTTCTCATGAACTTATACAATGGAGTAACCAGAAAATTTGATGAGTTTTACACTAAAATTATCATTAACTAACATTATTAAGTATATTATTAATTTATTTAGTAAAAACAACTTATCAATAATTTTTCATCTTATATGTAACATAAGTATTATTATTTTCTAATTTACATATTGTGAGAAAAGTCTACTAGTACAATTTTGACAATGCGAAGAACTATTAAATTTTATTTTTTGATCATGATCATATCTTAAATGTTTATATTTATTGCAATTCAAATATAATTGTTGCCATTTGAAGATCGGTCTAAAATTTACTCAATTAATTATTCCTACAATTGATATCGTTAGAACTATGAACATATATAATGTTAATCAATGAATTAAATTAAGCTTTGAAAGAATGATATCTCAATAAATATGAAAGTATTCTCATGTCTTATACATGGAAATAGTTGTCTCACTGTCACGTTTTTCCCAGGTCAAAGCTTTTGGGTGTCTCAGCTGTAGTTGTCTTCTTATATTCCATTTTCAATTCTTCATGTTTTCGTTTTTTGTGACAGCATTTAACCCTTCATAAATTCTTAATTGCACTTAATGGCTATTAATGAAAGTTTATTTATCAAAAAATAAAAAAAACTTAGAGAAAAATAAAAAAGATTTTCATGCTTCATTGCATAACTTATTTGTGACCATGAGTGCATCCTTTAGTTTTTCCGCTCTTATCTTTCTACTGCATTAGAAGCCAATTGCCCAATGTTTACTGTATCATGTTTCCTAATTTTAGTTTTCAGTTTTGCTTCACGTGTGACATGCAAATGCAAAAAAAGTATTTAAAAAAGGATTGTTGAAATGATGTTATACCAATAAATAATGTCATTTGTATCAAATAATTTCTCTTAGTTAGTTAAAACTATCACATTTTAAATTTACTTTTTCGTTATCAATGTTGCAAGTGATATTTTGAATTCGAAAATCTTGTTGATGTTCTACATATTTCCATCAAAGTAAGAAAATCTTACAACTTACTTAGGGTTTAAATAAATACTTTCACAAACTATTAAAATATAGTTAGTTGTAAAAGTTACTTAACAATTTAAAAATTCAACAAATCTATACATAAAGCAGATATATGGTATCAATGAGAATTGGAAATGTATAAAATAAATAAATTGATAGGAATAATCTAATATAATAATTTTAAAAGAAATTGAAAAATATTACAATCATCTAATACCACATAAATCATTATTATTACATTTTATTTTCATTGTATTTTAGTGTTTTTTCGCATATCATTAGATTGATTAACATACAACTGATTTTTTTAACTAGTTTCACTTAACACAACATTTATTTTGGTTTTTAACTACACGAAAATAAAAAATAAAAAAAATTCAATTCATTAATACACAATTTTGGGCTTAATTGATTACAAATGATTATTGTCTTAATTTCAAATGTTAGTTCAAGAATTAACTTAAATATCAATTTTCTCATTAAAAAAATGTTATTAAGAACCTACATGCCACCAAATAAAATTACCTGAATATGACGAAATAACACATATACATCTAGATTAAGTCAAATCAACAAAGAAAAAAATATACTTGAATCGATACGCCAATAAATAAAACAATCTGAAATAGATAAAATTACTCAAACATATAGACTAGATTGAAACAAAAAGAATAAATGCACTAGAAAGAATAACATTAGGCCTGGAATTACAAGCTCTAGTAGATTATTACATCAAAATCTAATGCCTGTTTTGAGATCCATATGTAGCCGGGTTATTCTGATCAACAATATTTAATGCTCTCATTCTTGAATTGAGAGCCATTGTTGTTTCTTCCATGACTGATCTCATTACATCAGCATTAGTCATGTCAAATTCTTCTGGTTTTTTTATTCCAGCCATGCATTTGTACATAAAACATTTTACTTCTTTGTGCTTGTTCTCTATTTGCAAGCGCTGGAGGTCTTTTTTCACATTTTCTAGGCGATCTTTAGTGAAACTTTCTAGATTAGTCATGTATCTAGTTTGTTCCATCTCCGGAAGACTATTGAAACGTGACAACACTGATGCGGTTTCTTCTGGCGATGGCCATACCACTGGTTGACTTTCAAATGGACTGTAGATGATGGCGCATCCATCTACTGCACAAAGGGTGCAAAGTTCACTTGCTTTTTTAATTAATCCCTTTTTTCTTTTGTTAAACGATGTCCTTCTTTCGGATTTGTTGGACATATATGCGAGTGTAACTTTCCTTCTTGGCATTTTTGACAAGTTTTTTTCTTTCTTGGGAATATGAGGATTGAGGGAATATGAGGAAGAAGCTATTTATAAATATATGTATTATGTATGTATATATATAGATATTTGAAGAGATTTGGATAGATTTATTTTGAGAATTTTGAATTGTATATTATCAATATCTGAGTTTTTTGAGATTATGGTATTATATTCTATTGACAACTATTTTCTTCAAAGATGTTTTGTGGTATTTATTGATTTTCTTACTTTGGATGTTCATAAAATTCTACTTGCCTAATTATGATATTATGATGATAAGAAAATTAATTTTAAAATTTGAATATTCCTTAATTGGAAAATCTATAATGTTAGAAATCAAAAATTTCCAGACATATAAAATAATAGGGCAAAAAAGTAATATTAGTCCTTCAACCTTTGCAGGGACGCATCAATGTGACACATGTAGTTTCATAAAGTAATTCATACCCTTAAAAGT
The DNA here is from genome assembly GCA_003313485.2 of Penstemon barbatus. Classification (NCBI taxonomy): domain Eukaryota; kingdom Viridiplantae; phylum Streptophyta; class Magnoliopsida; order Lamiales; family Plantaginaceae; genus Penstemon; species Penstemon barbatus. The sequence goes on from CM064883.1 coordinate 31,359,545, forward strand.
TTTAAGTCGCTGCAGTTTTAGTTTTCTTACCTGTAATTTTTGTACTTAACAAACCTAAATTGAAACCAGAGCCCAAAAATTACAATTATTTATGGGGAAGGAAGAAATAAAGGGAGATTCTAATTTATTTTACCATAAAAACAATATGTGGGGAATGAAATTCTGTTACTTTCCTCCAATTTCAGTTGACTTACTAAACTACGTGGTTGGTTTCCCCAAAATCACAAAACTGTGTGCTTGCATGAAAATTTCTATGCATTGATTTCAATTCCGACGAGCTTAGGAATGAAATTGTAGGTAAGATTACTAAAATTGTGGAAACATAATATTCAAAGTATGTAAATAAACTACATATGTCTCATTTTCGCATCTTGGAAAAGTCAAAGGACTAATATTTTTTTTGCCAGAATAATTGTTCTAGACATGCAAAAAGGATATAGTTGTACTAGTATAATTAAGAGCAAAATTCATGCTCAACAATCTTTTACAACTGAACAAAGAGCATAAGCGAAATTTTAAAGTTAGCAGTGCAAAAAGATTGACTCCAACAAAAGGGAAACTTATTGTTCAAAATAATTAACTTTGAAGCATAGATTTTAGTTAATCATGGTACAATGTTAGGATATTTGGTATTTCTTTCCCATGTAAAAACTTTTATTTATGTGAGCTGAAAATCTAGTTTGTTCAACAAATTTCCATCTGAGTTACTTGTTTATGTTGAACAATGTCATTTGGTGATTCTTGAAGTTCAATTCAAACTCAATGTGATAACTTGGAACCGACAAAATATATAATTGTGATGCAACTTGTCTTTGAATAGTAAATATTAAATAGGATGGAGATACAATTTCAAGTTTGATAAAGAAACAATATCAAACATAAACAATATAAATGACGAGCATATGAGAAATTAATGATATGGTTTAAAGAAGGTTTGGTAGTTGGCCCCCTCCTAGTAGCTTAACCCTATAGAACCCCTCCCCTAACCCTCTCTTATATGGATTGTTCCATGCATTCGGTGCAAACGTTAACCATTCGTCTCTCTCACTCGATCATAACTACATGCTATATACTTCATGCTTCCGGAATAGGGTGTTGTTGGACTTCCCAAGACTCACTTGCATATTAAACACGAGTACTTCTTTCATTTATTATTAAAACTAGAACTACAACTAAATATGATAAATCAAATTCCTACAAACATAATATTTATAAAATGTTTCCATTTTTTTTTTTGTGATATAAAAATATGTACCAGTTTCAACCAAAGGTGAAGAAAATAAATAAAATTTATACGGCCAGTAAATGTCGTGCTTTTTGACCAATATATAATATGTAAGAATGAGATCTCATTAACAAAAAAAAAATAGATTTCTATGTTCAAGCTTTCACGCAACAAATTGCATCCATTCAATTAAAAGGTTACTTAGACTAAAAATGTAGATCATCAAGAAAATGCTGAATGACATCAACATCATGCCCAATGCCTAGGCTGAAGCAAAATAGGAGAAAATGTTAAATAACTTCATGACATACATATTATACCTTATTAAGTATTCATTTCGATCTTTCAAGTTATAAGCGTGATTAATTTTTAAATGAATTAAAATCGACTGAGCTTTAACCGAAAAATGTCAAATGCTGAATATTTTAATAAATTCATGTATATTTTTTCAATTTTTTGTTTTATCAAGTAATGCGCAAAATTTTCAACATCACCAAACATTTTATATTTGTTATGTATCAAATTTAGCTTATTTTTAACCAGAGACAGAGTTGGCTTGCAAGATGAGCTGGCTTAAGAGAGGAGACTAGCAAGAGAAGTCGAGGAAGCAATGGACCTTCTTGTGTACAAGACAACTGATAAGGCTATGGAAGCATGCGTGATAGTATGCACATTAGAGCTGTCAAGGCCAAGACATATTTGGTGATGAAAGCTAAACATAGGGTTCATATGATCGTAGTCCAATAAATATATAGGAGATACGACTTGGCAGTAGTGTTGAAGGTGGTGTCACGATGCAGGAAGATTATGCTAGAACACCTACTAGCAATTATACAAGAAAACTAATTTGTTGCCAAATTTTCTTAATTCAAGAGTATACTATAGCTGCATGTTATTGTTCCCATTTATTTTTTTAATTCCATCAACGGTAATACATTTATGGGTGAATACCACAAATTATCCTCCTTATTTATAACTTTTTATAAAGTCGTCTCTTTAGATTTTTTCTTATAAATATGTTTCGCATTGTTTGTGTAATTTCTGAAATATGAGAGAACTAAACTAAACCTCCAGATTGAATATATCTTATTTTTTAGACAACAATAACTTGAGAATTTATTAACTACATTAGATATATTTGTAATAGGAAATTAAAATTAAATATATATATATATATATATATATATATATACATATATCATTGTTTATAGTTCTTACTCTTAGGTTTCCTTCCTTTTGTTATCCGATTGGATAGTTATGTAACACAAAGATTAAAATTAAAAACTAGTTTAATCATAATCAACCGTAGATCTCCCACTCAGGTTTGATCTTTGAGCAGAATAGCTTATGTTTACTTAAATGATCATATCCATGTATAACTTCAATTTAATGGAAAGTAATTACATTAGATATATTTGTAATAGAAATTTTAAATTAAATATATATACATATATTATTTTTTATAGTTCTTACTCTTAGGTTTCTTCCTTTTTGTTATTTGATTGGATAGTTATGTAACACAAGGATTAAAATTGAAAACTAGTTTAATCATAATCAACCGTAGATCTCCCACTCAGGTTTGATCTTTCAACTGAATAGCTTATGTTTATTTAAGTGATCATATCCATGTATAACTTGAATTTAATATGACATAAAAGTTAGACATTCGTGAAATGATACACAATTTAGTATTCAACAAAATTACAAGTCATATTTGAGATATGATCACCTAATTTTCAAATGAAGATAAACAGTGAGGAATATAATAAATTTAATGTAGAATAAAAAATTAACAGATTCATTTATAAAAGAAGAGATGTTTTCATTTGAGTTGATACTTCAATATTATCAATTTTTTCAAAACACTTTTGTCCAAAATAAATGCAAAACACTTACTCGTGAAACTATCTCGTGAAATTTTTATTGCATAGAATCCTCATGCAATATCAAATATTATGCATGAAGTTCCATATGGAATGGTTTATTGCGTATAAATATTCGTGCCAGTCCCCATCCCCGCCCGTAAAATTTGGACGACATTTAATGTCCGTATTTGGGCATTTGTGCCAAATATTTAATAGTATAGGGTATTCTATGTAATAAATATATCACCTAGCAGTTTCAAAGAGTTTTCGTATAATACGGAGAGTTCCTGCATTCAACCCGCTCATATATTATCATTAGTCATGATATATATTATTACTAAATATGCTTATTTTCACATTCCTGTGCAAAAAAACTTGAGATCACTCGTAGAAGTAATTTGTTGAGCGTTATGAAAAAAAAAAAAAAAAGAGAGTAAAACAAAGTTTCTTAAATTTATAACTGGACTGTTTGTTTCTTAATGAAGTCGTGTTATGATCTAATTTTTACACATATAAAAAGTACAAATTAAATTCTTATTTGTCGTTTGTTGAGCGTTATAAAAAAAAATAGAAAAAGAGGAAAACCAAGTTTCTTAAATTTAACACTTGACTGCTTATTTCTTAATGAAGTCGTATTATGATCTAATTTTTACACTTATAATAAGTACAAATTAAATTCTTATTTGTCGTGAGTTTAAATAAAATAAAGTTATATCCTACTGTTTTCCCAATTGCACCACATGTATTATATACAAACTCATAAAAAGAGAGTTCGTTAGATTCACACCGCTAGATGGCCTAGGAAAACATTTCTCAAGAAAAAAGTCCAAAGGACAACTTGAAATTTCATTACATAAAACTAGAACAACGTAGAAATAGCATAAAGTCATTTTTATTTTATGATACAAAGTATTTTTCGCATTAGTTTGTGTCTTTTTCTTATAATCACATTGGTAATAAAGAAGTTGATCTGACAGTATTTTAAGATAAATATAAACATTTTAAAATACAACCATCATTGACAATCAATCAAATCTTTTAATTATTGGTTAGGAATCCTATGTATTAGTGTTATATAACAATCATGAATTAGTATTACATTTATTGGTGAATACCACAAATTATCCTCCTTATTTATAATTTTTTATAAAGTCGTCTCTTTAGATTTTTTCATATGAATATCTTTCGCATTGTTTGAGTAATTTCTGAAATATGAGAGAACTAAACTAAACCTCCATATTGAATATATCTTATTTTTTAGACAACAATAACTTGAGAATTTATTAATCACATTAGATATATTTGTAATTGGAAATTAAAATTAAATATATATACATATATCATTGTTTATAGTTCTTACTCTTAAGTTTCCTTCCTTTTGTTATCTGATTGGATAGTTATGTAACACAAAGATTAAAATTAAAAACTAGTATAATCATAATCAACCGTAGATCGCCCACTCATGTTTGATCTTTGAACTTAATAGCTTATGTTTACTTAAGTGATCATATCCATGTATAACTTGAATATAATAGGACATAAAAGTGAGACATTCGTGAAATTATATACCATTTAATATTCAACAAAATTACAAGTCATATTTGAGATATGATCACTTAATTTCAAATGAAGATAAACAGTGAGGAATATAATTAATTTAATGTAGAATAAAAAATTGACAGATTCTTTTATAAATGAAGAGACGTTTTCATTTTAGTTGATAGTTCAATATAATCAAATTTTTCAAAACACTTTTGCCCAAAATAAATGCAAAACACTTACTCGTGTTATGTGAAATCCCCATGAAACTATCTCGTGAAATTTTTATTGCATGGAATCCTCATGCAATATCGAATATTCTGCACGAAACTCCATATGGAATGGTTCATTGCGTTTAAATATTCGTTCCAATCCCCATCCCTGCCCGTAAAATTTGGACGACATTTAATGTCCGTATTTGGGCATTTGTGCCAAATATTTAATAGTACAAGGAATTCTATGTAATAAATCTATCACCTAGTAGTTTCATAGATTTTTCGTATAATACGTAATAGTTCTTGCATTCAACCCGCTCATATATTATCATTAGTCATGATATATATTATTAGTAAATTTTCTTATTTTCACATTCCTGTGCAAAAAAACTTGAGATCACTCGTATAAGTCGTTTGTTGGGCGTTATAAAAAAAACAGAAAAAGAGGAAAACAAAGTTTCTTAAATTTAATACTTGACTGTTTATTTCTTAATGAAGTCGTATTATGATCTAATTTTTACACTTATAAAAAGTACAAATTAAATTCTTATTTGTCGTGAGTTTAAATAAAATAAAGTTATATCCTACTGTTTTCCCAATTGCACCACATGTATGATATACAAACTCATAAAAAGAGAGTTCGTTAGATTCACACGGCCAGATGGCCTAGGAAATTATTTCTCAAGAAAAAATTCCAAAGGACAACTTGGATTTCATTACATAAAACTAGAACAACGTAGAAATATCATAAAGTCGTTTTTATTTTATGATACAAAGTATTTTTCGCATTAGTTTGTGTCTTTTTCTTATAATCACATTGGTAATAAAGAAGTTGATATGACAGTATTTTAAGATAAATATAACCATCTTTGATAATCTATCAAATCTTTTAATTATTGTGAAGGAATCCAATGTTTTAGTGTTATATAACAATCATGAATTAGTAAAACAATGTGAATTGTAACGAACCACGTTAGAAACAAGTATAGATTGGTGATATACAAACTTTCTTCCGTATAAATAAGAAGTTAGTATTATCCAATACATTACCAATGTTTTTGAAATTAGACTACTTGGTTCGACAATTATATATAATTTCATATTTCAAATGTCATGAGATCTACTCACTTGATTTGATAAATGGTAGGTAACGATAAAATTTAGTGTGAAAAACTTTCTCATGAACTTATACAATGGAGTAACCAGAAAATTTGATGAGTTTTACACTAAAATTATCATTAACTAACATTATTAAGTATATTATTAATTTATTTAGTAAAAACAACTTATCAATAATTTTTCATCTTATATGTAACATAAGTATTATTATTTTCTAATTTACATATTGTGAGAAAAGTCTACTAGTACAATTTTGACAATGCGAAGAACTATTAAATTTTATTTTTTGATCATGATCATATCTTAAATGTTTATATTTATTGCAATTCAAATATAATTGTTGCCATTTGAAGATCGGTCTAAAATTTACTCAATTAATTATTCCTACAATTGATATCGTTAGAACTATGAACATATATAATGTTAATCAATGAATTAAATTAAGCTTTGAAAGAATGATATCTCAATAAATATGAAAGTATTCTCATGTCTTATACATGGAAATAGTTGTCTCACTGTCACGTTTTTCCCAGGTCAAAGCTTTTGGGTGTCTCAGCTGTAGTTGTCTTCTTATATTCCATTTTCAATTCTTCATGTTTTCGTTTTTTGTGACAGCATTTAACCCTTCATAAATTCTTAATTGCACTTAATGGCTATTAATGAAAGTTTATTTATCAAAAAATAAAAAAAACTTAGAGAAAAATAAAAAAGATTTTCATGCTTCATTGCATAACTTATTTGTGACCATGAGTGCATCCTTTAGTTTTTCCGCTCTTATCTTTCTACTGCATTAGAAGCCAATTGCCCAATGTTTACTGTATCATGTTTCCTAATTTTAGTTTTCAGTTTTGCTTCACGTGTGACATGCAAATGCAAAAAAAGTATTTAAAAAAGGATTGTTGAAATGATGTTATACCAATAAATAATGTCATTTGTATCAAATAATTTCTCTTAGTTAGTTAAAACTATCACATTTTAAATTTACTTTTTCGTTATCAATGTTGCAAGTGATATTTTGAATTCGAAAATCTTGTTGATGTTCTACATATTTCCATCAAAGTAAGAAAATCTTACAACTTACTTAGGGTTTAAATAAATACTTTCACAAACTATTAAAATATAGTTAGTTGTAAAAGTTACTTAACAATTTAAAAATTCAACAAATCTATACATAAAGCAGATATATGGTATCAATGAGAATTGGAAATGTATAAAATAAATAAATTGATAGGAATAATCTAATATAATAATTTTAAAAGAAATTGAAAAATATTACAATCATCTAATACCACATAAATCATTATTATTACATTTTATTTTCATTGTATTTTAGTGTTTTTTCGCATATCATTAGATTGATTAACATACAACTGATATTTTTAACTAGTTTCACTTAACACAACATTTATTTTGGTTTTTAACTACACAAAAATAAAATAAAAAAATTCAATTCATTAATACACAATTTTGGGCTTAATTGATTACAAATGATTATTGTCTTAATTTCAAATGTTAGTTCAAGAATTAACTTAAATATCAATTTTCTCATAAAAAAATGTTATTAAGAACCTACATGCCACCAAATAAAATTACCTGAATATGACGAAATAACACATATACATCTAGATTAAGTCAAAACAACAAAGAATAAAATATACTTGAATCGATACGCCAATAAATAAAAAAATCTGAAATAGATAAAATTACTCAAACATATAGACTAGATTGAAACAAAAAGAATAAATGCACTAGAAAGAATAACATTAGGCCTGGAATTACAAGCTCTAGTAGATTATTACATCAAAATCTAATGCCTGTTTTGAGATCCATATGTAGCCGGGTTATTCGGATCAACAATATTTAATGCTCTCATTCTTGAATTGAGAGCCGTTGTTGTTTCTTCCATGACTGATCTCATTACATCAGCATTAGTCATGTCAAATTCTTCTGGTTTTCTTATTCCAGCCATGCATTTGTACATAAAACATTTTACTTCTTTGTACTTGTTCTCTATTTGCAAGTGCTGGAGGTCTTTTTTCACCTTTTCTAGGCGATCTTTAGTGAAACTTTCTAGATTAGTCATGTATCTAGTTTGTTCCATCTCCGAAAGACTATTTAAACGTGACAACACTGATGCGGTTTCTTCTGGCGATGGCCATACCACTGGTTGACTTTCAAATGAACTGTAGATGATGGCGCATCCATCTACGGCACAAAGGGTGCAAAGTTCACTTGCTTTTTTAATTAATCCCTTTTTTCTTTTGTTAAACGATGTCCTTCTTTCGGATTTGTTGGACATATATGCGAGTGTAACTTTCCTTCTTGGCATTTTTTACAAGTGTTTTTCTTTCTTGGGAATATGAGGATTGAGGGAATACGAGGAAGATGCTATTTATAAATATATGTATTATGTATGTATATATATAGATATTTGAAGAGATTTGGATAGATTTATTTTGAGAATTTTGAATTGTATATTATCAATATCTGAGTTTTTTGAGATTATGGTATTATATTCTATTGACAACTATTTTCTTCAAAGATGTTTTGTGGTATTTATTGATTTTCTTACTTTGGATGTTCATAAAATTCTACTTGCCTAATTATGATATTATGATGATAAGAAAATTAATTTTAAAATTTGAATATTCCTTAATTGGAAAATCTATAATGTTAGAAATCAAAAATTTCCAGACATACAAAATAATAGGGCAAAAAAGTAATATTAGTCCTTCAACCTTTGCAGGGACGCATCAATGTGACACATGTAGTTTCATAAAGTAATTCATACCCTTAAAAGTTTTAAGTCGCTGCAGTTTTAGTTTTCTTACCTGTAATTTTTGTACTTAACAAACCTAAATTGAAACCAGAGCCCAAAAATTACAATTATTTATGGGGAAGGAAGAAATAAAGGGAGATTCTAATTTATTTTACCATAAAAACAATATGTGGGGAATGAAATTCTGTTACTTTCCTCCAATTTCAGTTGACTTACTAAACTACGTGGTTGGTTTCCCCAAAATCACAAAACTGTGTGCTTGCATGAAAATTTCTATGCATTGATTTCAATTCCGACGAGCTTAGGAATGAAATTGTAGGTAAGATTACTAAAATTGTGGAAACATAATATTCAAAGTATGTAAATAAACTACATATGTCTCATTTTCGCATCTTGGAAAAGTCAAAGGACTAATATTTTTTTTGCCAGAATAATTGTTCTAGACATGCAAAAAGGATATAGTTGTACTAGTATAATTAAGAGCAAAATTCATGCTCAACAATCTTTTACAACTGAACAAAGAGCATAAGCGAAATTTTAAAGTTAGCAGTGCAAAAAGATTGACTCCAACAAAAGGGAAACTTATTGTTCAAAATAATTAACTTTGAAGCATAGATTTTAGTTAATCATGGTACAATGTTAGGATATTTGGTATTTCTTTCCCATGTAAAAACTTTTATTTATGTGAGCTGAAAATCTAGTTTGTTCAACAAATTTCCATCTGAGTTACTTGTTTATGTTGAACAATGTCATTTGGTGATTCTTGAAGTTCAATTCAAACTCAATGTGATAACTTGGAACCGACAAAATATATAATTGTGATGCAACTTGTCTTTGAATAGTAAATATTAAATAGGATGGAGATACAATTTCAAGTTTGATAAAGAAACAATATCAAACATAAACAATATAAATGACGAGCATATGAGAAATTAATGATATGGTTTAAAGAAGGTTTGGTAGTTGGCCCCCTCCTAGTAGCTTAACCCTATAGAACCCCTCCCCTCACCCTCTCTTATATGGATTGTTCCATGCATTCGGTGCAAACGTTAACCATTCGTCTCTCTCACTCGATCATAACTACATGCTATATACTTCATGCTTCCGGAATAGGGTGTTGTTGGACTTCCCAAGACTCACTTGCATATTAAACACGAGTACTTCTTTCATTTATTATTAAAACTAGAACTACAACTAAATATGATAAATCAAATTCCTACAAACATAATATTTATAAAATGTTTCCATTTTTTTTTTGTGATATAAAAATATGTACCAGTTTCAACCAAAGGTGAAGAAAATAAATAAAATTTATACGGCCAGTAAATGTCGTGCTTTTTGACCAATATATAATATGTAAGAATGAGATCTCATTAACAAAAAAAAAATAGATTTCTATGTTCAAGCTTTCACGCAACAAATTGCATCCATTCAATTAAAAGGTTACTTAGACTAAAAATGTAGATCATCAAGAAAATGCTGAATGACATCAACATCATGCCCAATGCCTAGGCTGAAGCAAAATAGGAGAAAATGTTAAATAACTTCATGACATACATATTATACCTTATTAAGTATTCATTTCGATCTTTCAAGTTATAAGCGTGATTAATTTTTAAATGAATTAAAATCGACTGAGCTTTAACCGAAAAATGTCAAATGCTGAATATTTTAATAAATTCATGTATATTTTTTCAATTTTTTGTTTTATCAAGTAATGCGCAAAATTTTCAACATCACCAAACATTTTATATTTGTTATGTATCAAATTTAGCTTATTTTTAACCAGAGACAGAGTTGGCTTGCAAGATGAGCTGGCTTAAGAGAGGAGACTAGCAAGAGAAGTCGAGGAAGCAATGGACCTTCTTGTGTACAAGACAACTGATAAGGCTATGGAAGCATGCGTGATAGTATGCACATTAGAGCGGTCAAGGCCAAGACATATTTGGTGATGAAAGCTAAACATAGGGTTCATATGATCGTAGTCCAATAAATATATAGGAGATACGACTTGGCAGTAGTGTTGAAGGTGGTGTCACGATGCAGGAAGATTATGCTAGAACACCTACTAGCAATTATACAAGAAAACTAATTTGTTGCCAAATTTTCTTAGTTCAAGAGTATACTATAGCTGCATGTTATTGTTCCCATTTATTTTTTTAATTCCATCAACGGTAATACATTTATGGGTGAATACCACAAATTATCCTCCTTATTTATAACTTTTTATAAAGTCGTCTCTTTAGATTTTTTCTTATAAATATGTTCCGCATTGTTTGTGTAATTTCTGAAATATGAGAGAACTAAACTAAACCTCCAGATTGAATATATCTTATTTTTTAGACAACAATAACTTGAGAATTTATTAACTACATTAGATATATTTGTAATAGGAAATTAAAATTAAATATATATATATATATATACATATATCATTGTTTATAGTTCTTACTCTTAGGTTTCCTTCCTTTTGTTATCCGATTGGATAGTTATGTAACACAAAGATTAAAATTAAAAACTAGTTTAATCATAATCAACCGTAGATCTCCCACTCAGGTTTGATCTTTGAGCAGAATAGCTTATGTTTACTTAAATGATCATATCCATGTATAACTTCAATTTAATGGAAAGTAATTACATTAGATATATTTGTAATAGAAATTTTAAATTAAATATACATACATATATTATTTTTTATAGTTCTTACTCTTAGGTTTCTTCCTTTTTGTTATTTGATTGGATAGTTATGTAACACAAGGATTAAAATTGAAAACTAGTTTAATCATAATCAACCGTAGATCTCCCACTCAGGTTTGATCTTTCAACTGAATAGCTTATGTTTATTTAAGTGATCATATCCATGTATAACTTGAATTTAATATGACATAAAAGTTAGACATTCGTGAAATGATACACAATTTAGTATTCAACAAAATTACAAGTCATATTTGAGATATGATCACCTAATTTTCAAATGAAGATAAACAGTGAGGAATATAATAAATTTAATGTAGAATAAAAAATTAACAGATTCATTTATAAATGAAGAGATGTTTTCATTTGAGTTGATACTTCAATATTATCAATTTTTTCAAAACACTTTTGTCCAAAATAAATGCAAAACACTTACTCGTGTTATGTGAAATCCACTTGAAACTATCTCGTGAAATTTTTATTGCATAGAATCCTCATGCAATATCAAATATTATGCATGAAGTTCCATATGGAATGGTTTATTGCGTATAAATATTCGTGCCAGTCCCCATCCCCGCCCGTAAAATTTGGACGACATTTAATGTCCGTATTTGGGCATTTGTGCCAAATATTTAATAGTATAGGGTATTCTATGTAATAAATATATCACCTAGCAGTTTCAAAGAGTTTTCGTATAATACGGAGAGTTCCTGCATTCAACCCGCTCATATATTATCATTAGTCATGATATATATTATTACTAAATATGCTTATTTTCAAATTCCTGTGCAAAAAAACTTGAGATCACTCGTAGAAGTAATTTGTTGAGCGTTATGAAAAAAAAAAAAAAAAGAGTAAAACAAAGTTTCTTAAATTTATAACTGGACTGTTTGTTTCTTAATGAAGTCGTGTTATGATCTAATTTTTACACATATAAAAAGTACAAATTAAATTCTTATTTGTCGTTTGTTGAGCGTTATAAAAAAAACAGAAAAAGAGGAAAACCAAGTTTCTTAAATTTAACACTTGACTGCTTATTTCTTAATGAAGTCGTATTATGATCTAATCTTTACACTTATAATAAGTACAAATTAAATTCTTATTTGTCGTGAGTTTAAATAAAATAAAGTTATATCCTACTGTTTTCCCAATTGCACCACATGTATTATATACAAACTCATAAAAAGAGAGTTCGTTAGATTCACACCGCTAGATGGCCTAGGAAAACATTTCTCAAGAAAAAAGTCCAAAGGACAACTTGAAATTTCATTACATAAAACTAGAACAACGTAGAAATAGCATAAAGTCATTTTTATTTTATGATACAAAGTATTTTTCGCATTAGTTTGTGTCTTTTTCTTATAATCACATTGGTAATAAAGAAGTTGATCTGACAGTATTTTAAGATAAATATAAATATTTTAAAATACAACCATCATTGACAATCAATCAAATCTTTTAATTATTGGTTAGGAATCCTATGTATTAGTGTTATATAACAATCATGAATTAGTATTACATTTATTGGTGAATACCACAAATTATCCTCCTTATTTATAATTTTTTATAAAGTCGTCTCTTTAGATTTTTTCATATGAATATCTTTCGCATTGTTTGAGTAATTTCTGAAATATGAGAGAACTAAACTAAACCTCCATATTGAATATATCTTATTTTTTAGACAACAATAACTTGAGAATTTATTAATCACATTAGATATATTTGTAATTGGAAATTAAAATTAAATATATATACATATATCATTGTTTATAGTTCTTACTCTTAAGTTTCCTTCCTTTTGTTATCTGATTGGATAGTTATGTAACACAAAGATTAAAATTAAAAACTAGTATAATCATAATCAACCGTAGATCTCCCACTCATGTTTGATCTTTGAACTTAATAGCTTATGTTTACTTAAGTGATCATATCCATGTATAACTTGAATATAATAGGACATAAAAGTGAGACATTCGTGAAATTATATACCATTTAATATTCAACAAAATTACAAGTCATATTTGAGATATGATCACTTAATTTCAAATGAAGATAAACAGTGAGGAATATAATTAATTTAATGTAGAATAAAAAATTGACAGATTCTTTTATAAATGAAGAGACGTTTTCATTTTAGTTGATAGTTCAATATAATCAAATTTTTCAAAACACTTTTGCCCAAAATAAATGCAAAACACTTACTCGTGTTATGTGAAATCCACATGAAACTATCTTGTAAAATTTTTATTGCATGGAATCCTCATGCAATATCGAATATTCTGCACGAAACTCAATATGGAATGGTTCATTGCGTTTAAATATTCGTACCAATCCCCATCCCTGCCCGTAAAATTTGGACGACATTTAATGTCCGTATTTGGGCATTTGTGCCAAATATTTAATAGTACAAGGAATTCTATGTAATAAATATATCACCTAGTAGTTTCATAGATTTTTCGTATAATACGTGAGAGTTCTTGCATTCAACCCGCTCATATATTATCATTAGTCATGATATATATTATTACTAAATTTTCTTACTTTCACATTCATGTGCAAAAAAACTGGAGATCACTCGTAGAAATCGTTTGTTGAGCGTTATAAAAAAAACAGAAAAAGAGGAAAACAAAGTTTCTTAAATTTAACACTTGACTGCTTATTTCTTAATGAAGTCGTATTATGATCTAATTTTTACACTTATAAAAAGTACAAATTAAATTCTTATTTGTCGTGAGTTTAAATAAAATAAAGTTATATCCTACTGTTTTCCCAATTGCACCACATGTATTATATACAAACTCATATAAAGAGAGTTCGTTAGATTCACACGGCCAGATGGCCTAGGAAAACATTTATCAAGAAAAAAGTCCGAAGGACAACTTGAAATTTCATTACATAAAACTAGAACAACGTAGAAATAGCATAAAGTCATTTTTATTTTATGATACAAAGTATTTTTCGTATTAGTTTGTGTCTTTTTCTTATAATCACATTGGTAATAAAGAAGTTGATCTGACAGTATTTTAAGATAAATATAAACATTTTAAAATACAACCATCATTGACAATCAATCGAATCTTTTAATTATTGTGTAGGAATCCTATGTATTAGTGTTATATAACAATCATGAATTAGTATTACATTTATTGGTGAATACCACAAATTATCCTCCTTATTTATAATTTTTTATAAAGTCGTCTCTTTAGAATTTTTCATATAAATATCTTTCGCATTGTTTGAGTAATTTCTGAAATATGAGAGAACTAAACTAAACCTCCATATTGAATATATCTTATTTTTTAGACAACAATAACTTGAGAATTTATTAAAAAATTTAGATATATTTGTATTTGGAATTTAAAATTAAATATATATACATATATCATTGTTTATAGTTCTTACTCTTAAGTTTCCTTCCTTTTGTTATCTGATTGGATAGTTATGTAACACAAAGATTAAAATTAAAAACTAGTTTAATCATAATCAACCGTAGATCTCCCACTCATGTTTGATCTTTGAACTTAGTAGCTTATGTTTACTTAAGTGATCATATCCATGTATAACATGAATTTAATAGGACATAAAAGTGAGACATTCGTGTTATACAATTTAATATTCAACAAAATTCCAAGTCATATTTGAGATATGATCACTTAATTTCAAATGAAGATAAACAGTGAGGAATATAATTAATTTAATGTAGAATAAAAAATTGACAGATTCTTTTATAAATGAAGAGACGTTTTCATTTTAGTTGATAGTTCAATATAATCAAATTTTTCAAAACACTTTTGCCCAAAATAAATGCAAAACACTTACTCGTGTTATGTGAAATCCCCATGAAACTATCTCGTGAAATTTTTATTGCATGGAATCCTCATGCAATATCGAATATTCTGCACGAAACTCCATATGGAATGGTTCATTGCGTTTAAATATTCGTTCCAATCCCCATCCCTGCCCGTAAAATTTGGACGACATTTAATGTCCGTATTTGGGCATTTGTGCCAAATATTTAATAGTACAAGGAATTTTATGTAATAAATCTATCACCTAGTAGTTTCATAGATTTTTCGTATAATACGTAATAGTTCTTGCATTCAACCCGCTCATATATTATCATTAGTCATGATATATATTATTAGTAAATTTTCTTATTTTCACATTCCTGTGCAAAAAAACTTGAGATCACTCGTATAAGTCGTTTGTTGGGCGTTATAAAAAAAACAGAAAAAGAGGAAAACAAAGTTTCTTAAATTTAATACTTGACTGTTTATTTCTTAATGAAGTCGTATTATGATCTAATTTTTACACTTATAAAAAGTACAAATTAAATTCTTATTTGTCGTGAGTTTAAATAAAATAAAGTTATATCCTACTGTTTTCCCAATTGCACCACATGTATGATATACAAACTCATAAAAAGAGAGTTCGTTAGATTCACACGGCCAGATGGCCTAGGAAAATATTTCTCAAGAAAAAATTCCAAAGGACAACTTGGATTTCATTACATAAAACTAGAACAACGTAGAAATATCATAAAGTCGTTTTTATTTTATGATACAAAGTATTTTTCGCATTAGTTTGTGTCTTTTTCTTATAATCACATTGGTAATAAAGAAGTTGATATGACAGTACTTTAAGATAAATATAACCATCTTTGACAATCTATCAAATCTTTTAATTATTGTGAAGGAATCCTATGTTTTAGTGCTATATAACAATCATGAATTAGTAAAACAATGTGAATTGTAACGAACCACGTTAGAAACAGGTATAGATTGGTGATATACAAACTTTCTTCCTTATAAATAAGACGTTAGTATTATCCAATACATTACCAATGTTTTTGAAATTAGACTACTTGGTTAGACAATTATATATAATTTCATATTTCAAATGTCATGAGATCTACTCACTTGATTTGATAAATGGTAGGTAACGATCAAATTTAGTGTGAAAAACTTTCTCATGAACTTATACAATGGAGTAACCAGAAAATTTGATGAGTATTACACTAAAATTATCATTAACTAACATTATCAAGTATATTATTAATTTATTTAGTAAGAACAACTTATCAATAATTTTTCATCTTATATGTAACATAGGTATTATTATTTTCTAATTTACATATTGTGAGAAAAGTCTACTAGTACAATTTTGACAATGCGAAGAACTATTAAATTTTATTTTTTGATCATGATCATATCTTAAATGTTTATATTTATTGCAATTCAAATATAATTGTTGCCATTTGAAGATCGGTCTAAAATTTACTCAATTAATTATTCCTACAATTAATATCGTTTGAACTATGCACATATATAATGTTAATCAATGAATTAAATTAAGCTTTGAAAGAATGATATCTCAATAAATATGAAAGTATTCTCATGTCTTATACATGGAAATAGTTGTCTCACTGTCACGTTTTTCCCAGGTCAAAGCTTTCGGGTGTCTCACCCGTAGTTGTCTTCTTATATTCCATTTTCAATTCTTCATGTTTTCGTTTTTTGTGACAGTATTTAACCCTTCATAAATTCTTAATTGCACTTAATGGTTGTTGGTCCCAAGTGGTCAGAAGAGGTTTAGAGGGGGGGGAGGGTGAATAAACCTCTTTAAAATTTTCTTCCAAGTTTTAACTTTAAAACTTTTCTCTAACTGAACAGACTAAGCTGATCAGAAGGGTAAGTTACAATTCTGTTCGCGAACAAATCTTTGAACAGTTTTGTTGACCACTCGTCTGATTGTTACTTAGCTGATTTTGTTAAAATCAGTTTTAATACTTAGAGTACTTGGAACGGATTTTTCAAAGTGTTTTTCACAAGTAATCTCAGCAGTTTGAAAAATGTTTCCCCAGTTTTATAAACTCCTTTCAAGTAGTTTTCAAACAGTTAACTTAATGTGTTTTTATGCAATCAGAAAATATGCAAGTTTAAAAGCAATGTAAAAACACAGATCTTGGGTAATTTTTATAGTGGTTATATGGATGTGAATATCCTTTAATCCACTCGTCCAAGTCACAAAGATCTTGGGTTATACTAAAAACACACAGTAATCAGTATACTCTGCTTACGCCTTACAACAAATGAACAGGCCGTAAGTTCGCAGTAAGAAATCACTAAGAAATCCTACTCTCTGAAGTAATATCACTCACTTAGATGGATATCTACTTCTCACAACACTCTGTATTACAAATTCACTCAGAAGATGTGTTTAGCTTTGTTCTTCAACTTCGCTTTTCGTCAACAAATGACTAAGCTGATGAGTGAGCTGTTCTTGAGACTTAAGAGTTCTGCTTCAAAAATTCTCTCAGAAAATGTGTTGCTTACAATCTCTTCGTCTCTTTCAGCTATTTATACTTGAGGTTTGAAATATGTCCGTTGAAGAGAGACAAGATTCAAATTCCTCGAGTACTGGTCCTTAAAATCCGCGAACGGCTCTTTTGCAGTCTGTCCGTACTGTGAACAGTACTATTCTGCAGGCAGCATTAAATGCGGCATTAAATGCACCCAGCTGATGCGAAGCATTTCTTCAATCATTTGTCTTTAATAACCTTGTACTTCAGCATTTATTACTCCAAGGGGCATTTATTACCGTTGGGAAGACTTTATGATCCTTTCCACTTGGCTGTCGGAAGTGCAAGTCTGATGGCGAACTCGGCTGATCTCAAACTTGAACAAATCTGATTTGAGTCGGCTGATCTTCATCAGTCTGATATCTTTCCTTCAGCAGATCAGAAGTCTTGGACCTTGAAATTTGACTCTTCTGAAGTCTTCATTACTTAGTCAAAATTTCTTCAAAGGGATCACCAGCCAAGTTAATCCATACTTAGCCAATTCTGAAGTTTTGGAAATCTTCAAAACCTCCCTTTATAAATTGTCTTCAGTGCCTTCATCTTCATCCTTATCCAACAATTTATCCCTTTTTGATGATGACAAAACTTCAGCTAAGTACCTGTTAAAATACCTAAACTAAAGAATGTAATCCTCAAAATTTTCTGAGATAGAAAAAGTATATTGGATTGAACTTGTCTGTTTATTTATATTTGAAAATGATTACAAGTACAAGTTCATCAGATGAGATGTCTGAAGAATGGATAAAGTAGACTGATTACAAAGATTTTACAAGTTCTAACTATCAGCTTCTTCATCAGATTCTTCAAGCACTTCTTCATACTCATAAGATGACTCCTCATCATCTTCTTCTTCATCTTCATCTTCATCAGCTTCTTCACCTTGAAGGATGACTTCTTTAGCAGCTTCCATTTTCTCTTTGAGTTTCTGCTCTCTTAGAAGTTCCATCGCCTTCCTAGCTGATTCTGTATTTTTGTACTTAGTTAAAGGCTCTGATTGATCAGCAGTAGAGTCTTTGGATTCAGCCATTACTTCATCAGGTTTGGCTTCTCCCTTGGTCTCTTTTTCAGATTTGTCTTCGCCTTGAACCTTTCCAGTTTCTTCCTCAGCAGGCTTGGTCAAATCAGTAGCTTTATCAGTCTTGTTGGCTTCAGTGGAGGCTTCCTTGGTTGATTCTCCCCTTTTCTCTTCCCCCTTTTTGTCATCATCAGACTTGATGACTTCTTCAGGTTTAGCAGCAGGGTTGAGGGCAACTATTGGAACCTTCATAGCAACACCTATATTCTTCAAGTTCTGATTCACTACATCATGACTTGATGTAAGGTGATGAAGAGTTGTGCTGATGTTGTCAGTCTGGTCATTGAAGTAGTCAATGTTAAGGTTTATAGTTGCAATCTCATTTTGAATTTCCTGTGCAGCATTTGATACTTCATGCAACATCCCTAGATTGATTTCCTTCTCCTCTTCACTGACTTTGATGAAGGTTGCAGTCAGATCAGCGATCTTGTTCTCAGCTCTTTGAAGGGCAACATGAAGATGATTTACATCACCTTTCACATCTTCCGAGTTTCTGTTCATGTCATTTAAGCTGTGAACTAACTGCAAGGAGTTGTCTTGAGGAATAGGGATACTTGTGATTTCAGTCTTGATAATCTTTTCAGTAGACTGTTGCACAGTTTCCAGCTGAAGTTTATTTGACTCTGCCAATTCTGTCTTAAGCTCATTCTTCAGCTCCTCTTTGACCTTCATCAGCTGCTTGTGATGCTTCTCTTCCAGTTCCTTTAACGAATCTTCCATCAGCATCTGGAAAGCTTCCATCAGTGATGAGTGTTCATCACCTGATGAAGCAGAAGCAGCAGCTTCATCCTTTTCTTCAGTCGCCTGGTAGACAGGGACATCTTCCATCTTCGTCTCCTGATGATCTTCAGAAGCCTTAGCATTCCACCCAATGGCTAAGGGCTTGTCAGCAGACTTGTCAGCAGCTTTGTGTTCATCAGTGACGTCATCATAGAACATATCAGTGATTGTGCCATCATCATTGAAGCATGTTGTTTGTCTAATTTGCCTCACAATGATCCAGGGGTTGACAAAAGCGTTATTCCCCTTGGGCACCTCACAGTAATCCTTCACTTCCTTGCCAAAAATAATATGCTGGATACTTGGCAGTTGGGGTAACTCACTTGAGTGACCCTGCTGATATCTTGACCTTTCTGCCCATCTCTTCAAGGCGGTCATAACAGCAATTTGGACTGCTCTTTCTTCAGCATTGTCAGACTTTCTTCTCTTGGCATGCAGGGAGTTGTCTATCTTCTTGGCCTCCTCCAGTGCAAACTCCTTTGCATACTGATGCATTATGTCTCTGACATAACTGGGATCCAGGGCCTTCTGAATAGAGTCTGTTCTTAGCCAATTAAGAACCCATTGTTCTTCATCAGCTAACTCCCTTGAGTTTTGAAGTTCACGTATGGATTTGTTCAATCTGCTGTCTCTCCAGTTGATGTATCTTGGTTTCTCCTGATTGAACAAAGTCTTCAGCATCAGCTTTTGATCATAGTAAGCTAAGGACTTCTCAAACTTCTTGAAGAGTTCCTTGTCAGCATATACTATGTTAAAAGCTCTTCGAACTTCAAACTTCTCTTTAGGTTTGGGCTCAACAGCAGGCATTTTTGGCTTCTTTGGCTTTTCTTCATCATCAGCAGCAGCCTCATTTATTTTGATGCCTCCTCCATGGACAGGTCCATGTGCATCAGTTTTGCTAAACTCAATGACTAAGGCCAATTCAGCAGCCTCAGCAGCTTCCCTTTCAGCCGTAGACATCTGTCTTCTGGCTTCATCCTTAGCAGCTTGAGCCTTGCTTACCTCAAGAGCCTTCTTCTCCTCCAATTCATCCTGCTTCCTTTGTTCAGCAGCTTCCCTTTCCTTCTTGTCAGCTTTAGAGATTTTCTTTCTCTTAAGCACTATCTTCTTTTTGCCTTTGTCAGCTGGAGCAGGGGCTGGACCAGCAGATGAAATTGGTGCAGCAGCATTAGGTTCGATGATCATGACATCCGGATCATCTTGAGGTTTGGCGACCTCAGCTGTTTGTGTAACTTGATTTAACTGTTGCTCATCAGCTTTGATGGCAGCAGCAGT
The DNA here is from genome assembly GCA_003313485.2 of Penstemon barbatus. Taxonomy (NCBI): domain Eukaryota; kingdom Viridiplantae; phylum Streptophyta; class Magnoliopsida; order Lamiales; family Plantaginaceae; genus Penstemon; species Penstemon barbatus. The sequence continues at coordinate 31,380,472 of CM064883.1, forward strand.
CTCATCTGTTATAACTGGCCTTTCAGCAGCTTCAGGGCTTTCTCTAACCACATTTTCCAATTCTGTAGGTTTTTCAATAAAAGTCATCTGCTTTCTAGCAGACTTCTTTGACAGACCCTGAATGGGCCTTGATGCAGCTGTATCCCTTAATTGGCTCCTTGTCCTGTAGTAGACATTTTCAACAGGTCTTTCAGCAGATGGAGTTCTTGACGGTGATGCAGGTGAAGCAATCCTGACATCAGCAGTGACATGATCAATGATCTTCGTGACTTGATCAGCAGCAGTCACTGACTCCAATTTCTTTGAGGTCTTCTCCTTAGGCTTATCAGCAGCCTTCTTCTTTCTTGTCTCAACAGCCATGTCAGCTGTTTTGACTAACCTCCTTTGCCTCTTGGCAGGAACCTCCTTTGGTTCCTCATCTTCGTCCTCTTCAGGCTCACCAGCCTTTCTCTTCATAACAGGCAAGTACTTGGACATTGCCTTGGACTTATGGATCTCCTTTTCATTCAACATAATACAACCCACTTTTGTTAGCAGAAAACGGATTGTGATTCTGTGGTTGGTGTAGGGGCCTTTTCCTTTCTTCACTTCAAGGAAATCAGCGAAGATGTACCAAATGATGATGGACCAGTTGATTTCTAGCCCATAATAGATAGCAGTCATGATGTTGAACCTCTTCATGGTAACAGCATCTAGAGAAAAGGTGCAGTTCTCTATCAGCTTAGAGACCATATCAGCCATCCTCTGATATTCGTCCTTCAGCTGTTTCTTCCTAATGTTGCCAGTCAACATTTCTCCTTCCTTGGCGCAGATCGCCCAGAATTGTTGGTGCTTATCTTCAGTCAGCACGGTAACATCGTGTCTTCCTCTGTTTGGGAGACCAAACTTCTCGTGAAGAACAACAGGTGTGATGACCACAGATTTGTCACCGACTGTTGCTTTGATTTCCATGGAATTGTAATCAGCAGATGCCGTCTTGTAATACTCCATAACCTGGTCAGTCCAGATTACGCCTTCGTGGTACTCCATGAAATTCACCAACTGTGCAGATTTGAACTTTTCCAATAGTTCCTTCATCAGATCCGTACCAGATTGGTAATAGGAATCATAAACGAGGTACATACCTTCAGGGGCCATTGCAAATCTGTTGAAAGTTAGGAGAACAGGAAGAATTTTGCAGAAAACTTGCAAGTAATTTTTTCTCACAAGTGCTTTTGAATATTTAGGGTGCGTAAAGAACTACACGGCTGATCAGATTGGGATTTATAGAGTTAGGGTATCTTGGAATCCGTGATACCAGCCAACCGTTGGATCCGTTTCTTGTTAGTGCTGATCGTGCGGCGTCAGTTACGACCTTTCAAATTCAAATCGCATTAAATGAGGAGAGGGAATTTGTACCGCTCTTCTGTCACTTGTAAAAGCGTGTTTTGAAATAAAACGTTTTAAACAGTCAGCTTTTACATAAGCGATCAGATGAGTATCATAAATACTTATCTGATGGACTAATGTCCTGATGACACAGTTGTTATCAGAGAATGCCAATAGCTGATAACCTTCCTCAGCTGTTTGTCAATCCAGCTAGATAAATAAATCTTCATTCTTCAAGACTTTAATATTCTGTTGAAAACATAACTTCAACTAACTGATATTAACAAATTTCATCTTTTAATCAGAAGTACCGCTAGTCTTACACGTTCCCCCTGACTTTAAGAATTCATAAGTTAACTAGTCTGTTGAAAGTTAATTCTTGAAGATAGATGAGATGAGTAAGCTGTTGAACTTTAGTCTTCTGATAAGTTCCCCCTCAGCTTATGCATCTAATTTCAATAAACCTAGTTCATCTCTTAGAGTTGAAAACCTTGTTTCACTTAAAGGTTTTGTGAAGATGTCAGCAATCTGATTTTCAGTAAATACATACTCTATTATGACATTTCCTTTCTCCACATGATCTCTAATAAAGTGATGCTTGATCTCAATATGCTTAGTCCTTGAATGACTTGTAGTGTTCTAAGTAAGGCTGATTGCACTAGTATTGTCACAGTAGATTGGTATTCCACTGATTTTGATATTGTAGTCTTCCAGTTGATGCTTCAACCATAAGATTTGTGCACAGCAAGCTCCAGCAGCTATGTATTCAGCTTCAGCAGTTGATATGGACACTGAAGTATGTTTCTTACTCATCCATGAGATTAGACGACTACCTAAGAATTGACAGGCACCTGTTGTGCTTTTTCTATCAATCTTGCAGCCTGCAAGGTCAGAATCTGAATATCCAATAAGCTCAAATCCAGACTCTCTAGGATACCACAACCCCAAATCTTGAGTGCCCTTAATATACTTCAGTATTCTCTTGGCAGCTAAGAGATGAGATTCCTTGGGATTTGATTGGAATCTTGCACAGACCCCAACAGAGTACATGATATCAGGTCTGCTTGCTGTTGGATATAACAGTGACCCAATAATGCCTCTGTATTTGGTTATGTCCACTGATTTGCCATCTTCATCTTTATCCAAACGAGGACTTGTAGACATTGGAATAGTAGCAGTAGAGCTAGTTTCCATACCAAATTTCTTGAACAGATCCTTTGTGTATTTTGCTTGGCTGATGAAAATTCCATCAGGCAACTGTCTGACTTGTAAACCAAGAAAATAATTAAGTTCTCCCATCATGCTCATTTCAAACTTGTTCTGCATCAGCTTTGAGAACTTGTCACACATCTGTTGGTTAGTTGAACCAAAAATAATATCGTCCACATAAATTTGCACAAGCAAAATATGTTCTTCCCATTCAATAGTGAACAAGGTCTTGTCAACTTTACCTTTGCGAAATCCTTTAATTAAAAGAAAATCAGATAAAGTATCATACCATGCTCTTGGAGCTTGTTTCAGTCCATAGAGGGCTTTCTTCAGACGATACACCTTGTCTTCTTCTTGATAGACTTCAAAACCAGGTGGTTGTTCAACATAAACTTCTTCTTGCAATTCTCCATTGAGAAAAGCTGATTTCACATCCATCTGATAAACGGTGAAATTCTTGTGAGCAGCATAGGCAAGAAAGAGTCTGATTGCCTCTAGTCTTGCTACTGGTGCAAACGTTTCATCAAAGTCAATGCCTTCTTCTTGGCAGTAACCCTTGGCCACTAGTCTTGCTTTGTTTCTGGTGACTTCACCATCTTCATTCATCTTATTTCTGAATACCCACTTAGTGCCAATGACTCTTTGATGACTTGGTCTAGGAACTAAGTACCAGACTTCATTCCTTTCAAATTGATTTAGCTCTTCTTGCATAGCTTCAATCCAGTTGGAGTCACTAAGAGCTTCTTCAATCTGTTTGGGCTCAATTTGAGATAGAAAACTAGCAAACATAGCATCTTGTGCAGCAGCTCTTCTTGTTTTCACTCTGTCTAAAGGATCACCAATCACTAACTCTGGTGGGTGATTTCTGAGCCATCTGAGATCAGGTTGCAAATCATAATGTTGTCCTTTGTCTTGATCTTGCAACACTACTGTTGGAGTTCCAGTAGTAGTCTGTTGAACATTTGTTGTCTGTTGAACAGTCTCTGGTCTATCAGCTGTTTGCAACTCGTCTGTTAGACAATCAGCACTGTGATTTTGAGCAACACTTGAGTTATCAGCTGGGTTGAGATCATGTAGTATGATGGGAACATATTCTTCATTCTTTCCAACGTTCAACTTCTGTAAATCAGTAGACAGATCTTGATTAACATTTTGATTCTTTTCAGAAGATTGATTTGGCTCATCAAATACTACATGAATGGATTCCTCTATTAGTAATGTTCTTTTATTAAAGACTCTATAAGCTTTACTAACAGTAGAGTATCCTACAAAGACAGCTTCATCAGCCTTTTCTGCAAATGCAGTAAGGTGATTTTTACCATTATTTAAAACATAGCATTTACAACCAAAAATCTTAAAGTAATGAATGTTTGGCTTCCTGTTGTTCCAAACTTCATATGGAGTCTTGTTTTGGTGCTTGTTGATCATGCATCTGTTTTGGGTAAAACATGTTGTGTTTGTTGCTTCTGCCCAAAATCTTTGAGGCAGCTTAGCTTCAGCTATCATAGTTCTGACAGCTTCCTTTAGTGTTCTGTTTCTCCTTTCAGCAACACCATTCTGTTGAGGGGTTCTAGCAGCTGAATACTCATGAAGTATTCCTTTAATATTACAATACTCTTCAACAGTAGAGTTTGTAAACTCTGTCCCTCTATCTGATCTGATCTTTAATATCTTTATACTTTTCTCGTTCTGGATCAGCTCCATCAGATTAGTAAGATGTTCCTTGGTTTCACTTTTCTTTTTCATGAATATCACCCAAGTATATCTTGAATAGTCATCCACAACAGCTAGGCAGTATTTCTTTCCACCATTGCTGACTGGATCAATGGGTCCAAATAAGTCCATGTGTAGCAGCTCCAATATTCTTCCAGAAGATTGATGCTTCTTGCTTTTGAACGATGACTTGATTTGTTTACCCTTCTGACAAGCGTCACAAAGCTTATCTTTGCTCATGACTGTCTTTGGAATTCCTTCTACCAGATTATTCTTGATAAGTCTGTTGATGGTCTTGAAATTCACATGATTCATTCTTTTGTGCCACAGCCAACTAACTTCACTTGGTGTTGATGCCACCAAACAGATGTTTGAATTCTTGTCAGCAGAATTCCAGTCGACTATGTAGACATTCCCTTGTCGTCTTCCAGATAAAATTACCTTCTTTGTACCAATCTGTTCAACGTAGCACTTATCTGTTGAGAAGATGACTGAATATCCTTTGTCACAAAATTGACTTATGCTCAGCAGATTATATTTGAGGCCTTTAACATATGAGACGTCAGATATCTCTATGTTTCCTTTGATTAATCTTCCTTTAGCTTTAATCTTGCCTTCTTTGCTGTCCCCAAAAGTAACTTTTGGACCATCCACAGCAACTGCATCCGTCAGCTCATGTATGTTTCCACACATGTGTCTTGAACAGCCGCTGTCCAAGTACCAGATTTTCTCTACTTTACTCCTACTCCTAATCCTAACCTACAAAACAAAGTAAAATTGTTTTAGGTACCCTTATTGAGAGGGTCCTGAAGGATTATTTTCACCTTTGACAACCCAAGATGATGAAGTCTTAGGCTTCTTAGGTTTCTGAGTTTCAACAGGAGTATGAACAGCTTTGCCTTTACCACGTTCATCAGATTTATCATATTGTTGATGATCAGCATGATAAGGATAATGTTCAAATGCAGAGTAAGATGCATGATAAGGAGGATATGCATGCATTGGATGAGCAGGATATGGTGCATAGTAAGTTGGAAATTGAGGTGCATGATACATAGGATGATATGCAGCAGGTTGCACATAATAAGACTCATTTCCATACCAAGCATTTTGATTTTTCTTATTCTTATGCTTCTTTGGTTTACTACTTGCTTTCTCATTAACAGACGACTTAGTTTTATCACTAGTCTGATTAGTTTTAGCCTTATCAGAGGACTTCCTAGGACTCTTCTGTTTAGGCTTACTAGTCTGTTTTCCTACACTAGGCTCTTTGCTCTTTTTAGCCTTAGGAGTTTTCGTCTCCTTTAATACTTTCTCAGGTGAAGCAGGTCTAGCAGTTTGAACATACAGAATGACCTTACTATTGTCAGCAGATATGAATTTCTCAGTATGATTCAATTCTTGCTTATCCTGATCTAAAGGTGTCTTCTGTTTACTAGACATGTGAGTGGATGCAACAGATGACTTCTCATGAGACTCAATGACTTTCTCAAGCTCTATGATTTTTCCTTTATAAACTTCACATTCAGCTTTCAGAGACTCATGTTCTTGCTCAAGCTATTTATATTCAGCTGATTCTCTTGGCCTTTCAGCTGAGAGTTTCAGTGAACTGTTTTGCTCTTTTAGCAATATCATCTCTTCCTTAAGCTTTTTATATGCTTCAGCAATAGTAGTATTGTTAAGCATCATTTGTTCAAATGAACTAAATAGTTCATTCTCAAGAGGAGTTACCTCACTATCCTCAGAGTCATCAGATTCCTTAGCCATCAGGCAGAGAAGGGCATGGCTCTCTTCATCAGTAGACTCTTCATCAGAAGTGTCAGAATCTGAATCAGATGAGTAAATGGCAGCTGGCTTTTCTGCTTCTGCTACCATTGCCTTAGCTTTCTGATGTTTTCTTTCTTTTCTGACTCTCTTTTCTTCTTCAGTATACTTCTCAGCTTTAGGATATGGGCAGTCTCTAATGAAATGACCCAGTTTCCTGCAATTATAGCACATCATCTTAGATTTATAAGAATCTTTATCCTGAGAGAAGAAGTAGGGTTAGAAGTAGAAGCATTGTTATATTTGTTCTTCATTTTCGTCTGTAGAACTTTTTAAAGTTGTTCATCAGCAATGCAACGTCTCCAGCAGTGTACTCCTTTTTGTTGAGTATTGTGGCTTCATCAGATGAGTCCACGTCTTTGCTTTTGTGAGCTGGTCTTCTAGGATTTTCAGCAGCGACAAGTGCAGCTGTGGGACTTGAAGTTGAGGTTTCTTCAACACTCATTCTAGGCAGTTTATACTCATACGCCTTGAGTACGGAGAACAGCTCTGTAAGAGAAATCTTTCCCAGATCTCTTGACTCTTCCATTGCTGTCACCTTCATGTTGAACTTGGGAGGCAGAGCCTTCAGAACTCTGACGGTGATCTCCTTGTCAGTGAAGGTCTTTCCCAGCTTTAGAACTTCATTCAATGTTCTGGTAAACCTGGTATCCATCTGATCAATGGTCTCTCCAGATTTCATCTTGAAGTTGTCCAGCTTCTCCAAGGCAACACTGAGCTGATGCTCTTTGATGGCGTCGTTTCCTTCGCTCATATCACGAACCTTATCCCACATCTCCTTTGCAGTTTTGCAGTGTTTGACTTTGTCAAACCGATCATTGTCCAGGGCTTTAGTCATGATGAAACGGCCAACTTTATCCAGATTGAACAGCTTTATCTCTTCGGCTGTCATCTCTGTCAGATCTTTTTCCACCACCAGTTCAGCTTCGTCAACTATAATGGTCTTGGTGAATTTGAATGGACCTTTTATGATACATGTGTACATGTTATCATTATAGGCAGCTAAGAAGATCTCCATTCTGATCTTCCAGTCTTCAAAAGACATACCAGCAATGTGGGGAACATGGCTGATACAGTCCATTTTTCAAAAAGTTTTGATTTTTCAAAAAAATATGCTCTTTTGAAAAAGTTTTAAAACCTTTGAAAAACACTTGGATCAAGCTCGTTGATCAGGCAGCTGATTCAAATGAACCACCTGCTCTGATACCACTTGTTGGTCCCAAGTGGTCAGAAGAGGTTTAGAGGGGGGGGGGGGGGGGTGAATAAACCTCTTTAAAATTTTCTTCCAAATTTTAACTTTAAAACTTTTCTCTAACTGAACAGACTAAGCTGATCAGAAGGGTAAGTTACAATTCTGTTCGCGAACAAATCTTTGAACAGCTTTGTTGACCACTCGTCTGATTGTTACTTAGCTGATTTTGTTAAAATCAGTTTTAATACTTAGAGTACTTGCAGCGGATTTTTCAAAGTGTTTTTCACAAGTAATCTCAGTAGTTTGAAAAATGTTTCCCCAGTTTTATAAACTCCTTTCAAGTAGTTTTCAAACAGTTAACTTAATGTGTGTTTATGCAATCATAAAATATGCAAGTTTAAAAGCAATGTAAAAACACAGGTAATTTTTATAGTGGTTATATGGATGTGAATATCCTTTAATCCACTCGTCCAAGTCACAAAGATCTTGGGTTATACTAAAAACACACAGTAATCAGTATACTCTGCTTACGCCTTACAACAAATGAACATGCCGTAAGTTCGCAGTAAGAAATCACTAAGAAATCCTACTCTCTGAAGTAATATCACTCACTTAGATGGATATCTACTTCTCACAACACTCTGTATTACAAATTCACTCAGAAGATGTGTTTAGCTTTGTTCTTCAACTTCGCTTTTCGTCAACAAATGACTAAGCTGATGAGTGAGCTGTTCTTGAGACTTAAGAGTTCTGCTTCAAAAATTCTCTCAGAAAATGTGTTGCTTACAATCTCTTCGTCTCTTTCAGCTATTTATACTTGAGGTTTGAAAAATGTCCGTTGAAGAGAGACAAGATTCAAATTCCTCGAGTACTGGTCCTTAAAATCCGCGAACGGCTCTTTTGCAGTCTGTCCGTACTGTGAACAGTACTATTCTGCAGGCAGCATTAAATGCGGCATTAAATGCACCCAGCTGATGCGAAGCATTTCTTCAATCATTTGTCTTTAATAACCTTGTACTTCAACATTTATTACTCCAAGGGGCATTTATTACCGTTGGGAAGACTTTATGATCCTTTCCACTTGGCTGTCGGAAGTGCAAGTCTGATGGCGAACTCGGCTGATCTCAAACTTGAACAAATCTGATTTGAGTCGGCTGATCTTCATCAGTCTGATATCTTTCCTTCAACAGATCAGAAGTCTTGGACCTTGAAATTTGACTCTTCTGAAGTCTTCATTACTTAGTCAAAATTTCTTCAAAGGGATCACCAGCCAAGTTAATCCATACTTAGCCAATTCTGAAGTTTTGGAATTCTTCAAAACCTCCCTTTATAAATTGTCTTCAGTGCCTTCATCTTCATCCTTATCCAACAATGGTTATTAATGAAAGTTTATTTATCAAAAAATAAAAAAACTTAGAGAAAAATAAAAAAGATTTTCATGCTTCATTGCATAACTTATTTGTGACCATGAGTGCATCCTTTAGTTTTTTCGCTCTTATCTTTCGACTGCATTAGAAGCCAATTGCCCAATGTTTACTGTATCATGTTTCCTAATTTTAGTTTTCAGTTTAGCTTCACGTGGGACATGCAAATGCAAAAAAAAGTATTTAAAAAAGGATTGTTGAAATGATGTTATACCAATAAATAATGTCATTTATATCAAATAATTTCTCTTAGTTAGTTAAAACTATCACATTTTAAATTTACTTTTTCGTTATCAATGTTGCAAGTTATATTTTGAATTCGAAAATCTTGTGGATGTTCTACATATTTCCATCAAAGTAAGAAAATCTTACAACTTACTTAGGGTTTAAATAAATACTTTCACAAACTATTAAAATATAGTCAGTTGTAAAAGTTACTTAACAATTTAAAAATTCAACAAATCTATACATAAAGCAGATATATGGTATCAATGAGAATTGGAAATGTATAAAATAAATAAATTGATAGGAATAATCTAATATAATAATTTTAAAAGAAATTGAAAAATATTACAATCATCTAATACCACATAAATCATTATTATTAAATTTTATTTTCATTGTATTTTAGTGCTCTCATTCTTGAATTGAGAGCCGTTGTTGTTTCTTCCATGACTGATCTCATTACATCAGCATTAGTCATGTCAAATTCTTCTGGTTTTTTTATTCCAGCCATGCATTTGTACATAAAACATTTTACTTCTTTGTGCTTGTTCTCTATTTGCAAGCGCTGGAGGTCTTTTTTCACCTTTTTTAGGCGATCTTTAGTGAAACTTTCTAGATTAGTCATGTATCTAGTTTGTTCCATCTCCGGAAGACTATTGAAACGTGACAACACTGATGCGGTTTCTTCTGGCGATGGCCATACCACTGGTTGACTTTCAAACGGACTGTAGATGATGGCGCATCCATCTACGGCACAAAGGGTGCAAAGTTCTCTTGCTTTTTTAATTAATCCCTTTTTTCTTTTGTTAAACGATGTCCTTCTTTCGGATTTGTTGGACATATATGCGAGTGTAACTTTCCTTCTTGGCATTTTTGACAAGTTTTTTTCTTTCTTGGGAATATGAGGATTGAGGGAATATGAGGAAGAAGCTATTTATAAATATATGTATTATGTATGTATATATATAGATATTTGAAGAGATTTGGATAGATTTATTTTGAGAATTTTGAATTGTATATTATCAATATCTGAGTTTTTTGAGATTATGGTATTATATTCTATTGACAACTATTTTCTTCAAAGATGTTTTGTGGTATTTATTGATTTTCTTACTTTGGATGTTCATAAAATTCTACTTGCCTAATTACAATATTATGATGATAAGAAAATTAATTTTAAAATTTGAATATTCCTTAATTGGAAAATCTATAATGTTAGAAATCAAAAATTTCCAGACATACAAAATAATAGGGCAAAAAAGTAATATTAGTCCTTCAACCTTTGCAGGGACGCATCAATGTGACACATGTAGTTTCATAAAGTAATTCATACCCTTAAAAGTTTTAAGTCGCTGCAGTTTTAGTTTTCTTACCTGTAATTTTTGTACTTAACAAACCTAAATTGAAACCAGAGCCCAAAAATTACAATTATTTATGGGGAAGGAAGAAATAAAGGGAGATTCTAATTTATTTTACCATAAAAACAATATGTTGGGAATGAAATTCTGTTACTTTCCTCCAATTTCAGTTGACTTACTAAACTACGTGGTTGGTTTCCCCGAAATCATCAAACTGTGTGCTTGCATGAAAATTTCTATGCATTGATTTCAATTCCGACGAGCTTAGGAATGAAATTGTAGGTAAGATTACTAAAATTGTGGAAACATAATATTCAAAGTATGTAAATAAACTACATAATTGTTCTAGACATGCAAAAACGATATAGTTGTACTAGTATAATTAAGAGCAAAATTCATGCTCAACAATATTTTACAACTGAACAAAGAGCATAAGCGAAATTTTAAAGTTAGCAGTGCAAAAAGATTGACTCCAACAAAAGGGAAACTTATTGTTCAAAATAATTAACTTTGAAGCATAGATTTTAGTTAATCATGGTACAATGTTAGGATATTTGGTATTTCTTTCCCATTTAAATACTTTTATTTATGTGAGCTGAAAATCTAGTTTGTTCAACAAATTTCCATCTGAGTTACTTGTTTATGTTGAACAATGATATTTGGTGGTTCTTGAAGTTCAATTCAAACTCAATGTGATAACTTGGAACCGACAAAATATATAATTGTGATGCAACTTGTCTTTGAATAGTAAATATTAAATAGGATTGAGATACAATTTCAAGTTTGATAAAGAAACAATATCAAACTTAAACAATATAAATGACGAGCATATGAGAAATTCATGATATGGTTTAAAGAAGGTTTGGTAGTTGGCCCCTCCTCGTAGCCTAACCCTATAGAACCCCTCCCCCCACCCTCTCTTATATGGATTGTTCCATGCATTCGGTGCAAACGTTAACCATTCGTCTCTCTCACTCGATCATAACTATATGCTATATACTTCATGCTTCCGGAATAGGGTGTTGTTTTTTTAACTAGTTTCACTTAACACAACATTTATTTTGGTTTTTAACTACACGAAAATAAAAAATAAAAAATCAATTCATTAATACACAATTTTGGGCTTAATTGATTACGAATGATTCCTGTCTTAATTTCAAATGTTAGTTCAAGAATTAACTTAAATATCAATTTTCTCATAAAAAAAATGTTATTAAGAACCTACATGCCACCAAATAAAATTACCTGAATATGACGAAATAACACATATACATCTAGATTAAGTCAAAACAACAAAGAAAGAAATATACTTGAATCGATACGCCAATAAATAAAACAATCTGAAATAGATAAAATTACTCAAACATATAGACTAGATTGAAACAAAAAGAATAAATGCACTAGAAAGAATAACATTAGGCCTGGAATTACAAGCTCTAATAGATTATTACATCAAAATCTAATGCCTGTTTTGAGATCCATATGTAGCCGGGTTATTCGGATCAGCAATATTTAATGCTCTCATTCTTGAATTGAGAGACGTTGTTGTTTCTTCCATGACTGATCTCATTACATCAGCATTAGTCATGTCAAATTCTTCTGGTTTTTTTATTTCAGCCATGCATTTGTACATAAAACATTTTACTTCTTTGTGCTTGTTCTCTATTTGCAAGCGCTGGAGGTCTTTTTTCACCTTTTCTAGGCGATCTTTAGTGAAACTTTCTAGATTAGTCATGTATCTTGTTTGTTCCATCTCCGGAAGACTATTGAAACGTGACAACACTGATGCGGTTTCTTCTGGCGATGGCCATACCACTGTTTGACTTTCAAATGGACTGTAGATGATGGCGCATCCATCTACGGCACAAAGGGTGCAAAGTTCACTTGCTTTTTTAATTAATCCCTTTTTTCTTTTGTTAAACGATGTCCTTCTTTCGGATTTGTTGGACATATATGCGAGTGTAACTTTCCTTCTTGGCATTTTTGACATGTTTTTTTCTTTCTTGGGAATATGAGGATTGAGGGAATATGAGGAAGAAGCTATTTATAAATATATGTATTATGTATGTATGTATATATATAGATATTTGAAGAGATTTGGATAGATTTATTTTGAGAATTTTGAATTGTATATTATCAATATCTGAGTTTTTTGAGATTATGGTATTATATTCTATTGACAACTATTTTCTTCAAAGATGTTTTGTGGTATTTATTGATTTTCTTACTTTGGATGTTCATAAAATTCTACTTGCCTAATTATGATATTATGATGACAAGAAAATTAATTTTAAAATTTGAATATTCCTTAATTGGAAAATCTATAATGTTAAAAATCAAAAATTTCCAGACATACAAAATAATAGGGCAAAAAAGTAATATTAGTCCTTCAACCTTTGCAGGGATGCATCAATGTGACACATGTAGTTTCATAAAGTAATTCATACCCTTAAAAGTTTTAAGTCGCTGCAGTTTTAGTTTTCTTACCTGTAAGTTTTCTCATTAACAAACCTAAATTGAAACCAGAGCCCAAAAATTACAATTATTTATGGGGAAGGAAGAAATAAAGGGACATTCTAATTTATTTTACCATAAAAACAATATGGGGGGAATGAACAATGTCATTTAAACTACGTGGTTGGTTTCCCCAAAATCACCAAACTGTGTGCTTGCATGAAAATTTCTATGCATTGATTTCAATTCCGACGAGCTTAGGAATGAAATTGTAGGTAAGATTACTAAAATTGTGGAAACATAATATTCAAAGTATGTAAATAAACTACATATGTCTCATTTTTGCATCTTGGAAAGTCAAAGGACTAATATTTTTTTTGCCAGAATAATTGTTCTAGACATGCAAAAAGGATATAGTTGTACTAGTATAATTAAGAGCAAAATTCATGCTCCACAATCTTTTACAACTGAACAAAGAGCATAAGCGAAATTTTAAAGTTAGCAGTGCAAAAAAATTGAATCCAACAAAAGGGAAACATTTTCTTCAAAATAATTAACTTTGAAGCATAGATTTTAGTTAATCATGGTACAATGTTAGGATATTTGGTATTTCTTTCCCATTTAAATACTTTTATTTATGTGAGCTGAAAATCTAGTTTGTTCAACAAATTTCCATCTGAGTTACTTGTTTATGTTGAACAATGATATTTGGTGGTTCTTGAAGTTCAATTCAAACTCAATGTGATAACTTGGAACCGACAAAATATATAATTGTGATGCAACTTGTCTTTGAATAGTAAATATTAAATAGGATTGAGATACAATTTCAAGTTTGATAAAGAAACAATATCAAACTTAAACAATATAAATGACGAGCATATGAGAAATTCATGATATGGTTTAAAGAAGGTTTGGTAGTTGGCCCCTCCTCGTAGCCTAACCCTATAGAACCCCTCCCCCCACCCTCTCTTATATGGATTGTTCCATGCATTCGGTGCAAACGTTAACCATTCGTCTCTCTCACTCGATCATAACTATATGCTATATACTTCATGCTTTCGGAATAGGGTGTTGTTGGACTTCCCAAGACTCACTTGCATATTAAACATGAGTACTTCTTTCATTTATTGTTAAAACTAGAACTACAACTAAATATGATAAATCATACTCTTACAAACATAATATTTATAAATTGTTTCCATTTTTTTTTGGGATATAAAAATCTATACCAGTTTCAACCAAAGGGGAAGAAAATAAATAAAATTTATACGGCCAGTAAATGTCGTGCTTTTCGACCAATATATAATATGTAAGAATGAGATCTCATTTACAAAAAAAACTGGATTTCTATGTTCAAGCTTTCACGCAACAAATTGCATCCATTCAGTTAAAAGGTTACTTATAGTAAAAATGTAGATCATCAAGAAAATGCTGAATGACATCAACATCATGCCCAATGCCTAGGCTGAAGCAAAATAGGAGAAAATGTTAAAAAACTTCATGACATACATATTGTACCTTATTAAGTATTCATTTCGATCTTTCAAGTTATAAGCGTGATTAATTTTTAAATGAATTATAATCGACTGAGCTTTAACAGAAAAATATGAAATGCTGAATAGTTTAATAAATTCATGTATATTTTTTCACTTTTTTGTATTATCAAGTAATGCGCAGAATTTTCAACATCACCAAACATTTTATATTTGTTATGTATCAAATTTAGCTTATTTTCAACCAGAGAAAGAATTGGCTTGCAAGATGAGCTAGCTTAAGAGATGAGACTAGCAAGAGAAGTCGAGGATGCAATGGACCTTCTTGTGAACAAGACAACTGATAAGGCGATGGAAGCATGAGTGATAGTATGCACATTAGAGCGGTCAAGGCCAAGACATATTTGGTGATGAAAGCTACACATAGGGTTCATATGATCGTAGTCCAATAAATATATAAGAGATACGACTAGGAAGTAGTGTTGAAGGTGGTGTCACGATGCAGGAAGATTATGCTAGAACACCTACTAGCAATTATACGAAGAAAACTAATTTGTTGCCAAATTTTCTCAGTTCAAGAGTATACTATAGCTGCATGTTATTGTTCCCATTTATTTTTTTATTCAAACAATGGTAATACATTTATGGGTGAATACCCCAAATTATCCTCCTTATTTATAACTTTTTATAAAGTCGTCTCTTTAGATTTTTTCTTATAAATATCTTTCGCATTGTTTGAGTAATTTCTGAAATATGAGAGAACTAAACTAAACCTCCAGATTGAATATATCTTATTTTTTAGACAACAATAACTTGAAAATTTTTAATTACATTAGATATATTTGTAATAAGAAATTAAAATGAAATATATATACATATATCATTGTTTATAGTTCTTACTCTTAGGTTTCCTTCCTTTTGTTATCTGATTGGATAGTTATGTAACACAAAGATTAAAATTAAAAACTAGTTTAACCATAATCAACCGTAGATCTCCCACTCAGGTTTGATCTTTGAGCTGAATAGCTTATGTTTACTTAAGTGATCATATCCATGTATAACTTCAATTTTATGGAACATAAAAGTAATTACATTAGATATATTTGTAATAGAAATTTTAAATTAAATATATATACAAATATTATTTTTTATAGTTCTTACTCTTAGGTTTCCTCCTTTTTATTATTTGATTGGATAGTTATGTAACACAAGGATTAAAATTGAAAACTAGTTTAATCATAATCAACCATAGATCTCCCACTCAGGTTTGATCTTTCAACTGAATAGCTTATGTTTACTTAAGTGATCATATCCATGTATAACTTGAATTTAATAGGACATAAAAGTGAGACATTCGTGAAATGATATACAATTTAGTATTCAACAAAATTACAAGTCATATTTGAGATATGATCACTTAATTTTCAAATGAAGATAACCAGTGAGGAATATAATAAATTTAATGTAGAATAAAAAATTAACAGATTCATTTATAAATGAAGAGATGTTTTCATTTGAGTTGATACTTCAATATAATCAATTTTTTCAAAACACTTTTGTCCAAAATAAATGCAAAACACTTACTCGTGTTATGTTAAATCCACATGAAACTATCTTGTGAAATTTTTATTGCATAGAATCCTCATGCAATATCAAATATTATGCATGATGTTCCATATGGAATGGTTTATTGCGTATAAATATTCGTGTCAGTCCCCATCCCAGCCCGTAAAATTTGGACGACATTTAATGTCCGTATTTGGGCAATTGTGCCAAATATTTAATAGTACAGGGAATTCTATGTAATAAATATATCACCTAGCAGTTTCATAGATTTTTCATATAATACGTGAGAGTTCTTGCATTCAACCCGCTCATATATTATCATTAGTCATGATATATATTATTACTAAATATGCTTATTTTCACATTCCTGTTCAAAAAAAATTTAGATCACTCGGAGAAGTAATTTGTTGAGCTTTATGAAAAAAAAAAAAAAGAGTAAAACAAAGTTTCTTAAATTTATCACTTGACTGTTTGTTTCTTAATGAAGTCGTGTTATGATCTAATTTTTACACTTATAAAAAGTACAAATTAAATTCTTATTTGTCGTGAGTTTAAATAAAATAAAGTTATATCCTACTGTTTTCCCAATTGCACCACATGTATTTTATACAAACTCATAAAAAGAGAGTTCGTTAGATTCACACGGCCAGATGGCCTAGGAAAACATTTCTCAAGAAAAAAGTCCAAAGGACAACTTGAAATTTCATTACATAAAACTAGAACAACGTAGAAATAGCATAAAGTCATTTTTATTTTATGTTACAAAGTATTTTTCGCATTAGTTTGTGTCTTTTTCTTATAATTACATTGGTAATAAAGAAGTTGATATGACAATATTTTAAGATACATATGAACATTTTAAAATACAAACATCATTGACAATCTATCAAATATTTTAATTATATTACTTTTTTAGTGCAAATATATTATTATTTCACAACTTCATTAAATAAACTTACTTGTATACGCAAAGTGAACTCGAACAAAATATATCGAAGATAAGAGGAGATAAACTAAATTAGCTTATACATAGTCGTTGGAATTTCTTGTTGGTAAGCTTGTGAGTCAGTTGGTCAGCCGTGGTTAGGTGGTCCCTGCATAGTGTTCCAAAGACGACCTGACTAAAACTAACCTTCATTCAGCTGATTAAGATCACTAAAATTTAATGGCTATTAGACTTAGAAAACTTCGCCGTCCTGTTCTAGTTCTAAGAACCACAGTATATTCATAGTAATAAAACTCATATGCTAATAAATTATTCAAACTGGACTATTCCCCAAGAACAAATTGAAAATATTTATCAAATAGGATTAACAGATTTTAAGACAGTCTTTTCTATAAAACTCGTGAAGAAATTGTCCATACAAGAACAATCTCAAAGTATACCTCTTTTAAATATATATACTATTCAAAAGTATCTAGAAAAGGGTTATAGATACATTCATGTACTCGGATCGAAGCTCTGTCGCTGGGATACACCTTGTTAGATCGGGTAGACTAGCACTTACGATCAGGGTAATAGGTCGGGCCGACCTATTATTCTTGAGTTCTCCGAATATCTTATGGGGTATAAAATAGCCCCCATCAGTATTCCCTCACTTCTTCGAGCGGAGAAGTAGTCGAAGGTTGTGGAAGTATTTACCCTTTTCGACCATAGTTTTATGAAACTTGCCTCATTAAAAACCTTATTCGGAAAAACCCTATGGGAAAAAATCCAAACAAGGAAAAGAGTTCATCATTTCGTAAATAGTCGCATTATCATTTTCGCGTCGTGTATCATTACGGTTTGATGAGTCACCTTTCTTCGATCGATGGCGGGAAAGTGAATAGTTGCGAAGGGACTAAAGCGTCTTTTTGACTTCATATATATATACGCGTTTTCCGCCCTCTGTCTTTTAGCAGTAAATTCTCAAGTCGATAATTCTTTCAAGCATTATACTTTTCGACAACCTATCCGGACAATCCTTTATAATGGCTTCCAGTTCCATAAATCCTAATTCCTCGACCACCAATGACATAAATCCCATTGTTGACCTGGAAGGTTCTCAAAGTCCTCCCCCTGACCAAACGGAGGCTTTGGCTTAAAAATATTCCGGAGAAGGATACGTTTAAGGTGGGTATCCTTTCCGATGCTGAGGTAGCTACTAATGCCTCTACCAAAATTAAAGGTGCCAATCCTCAAGTTTCTGATCCGGTCGAACATCTTGTTTGCGCCTTCAACGAGGATCACCTGAACGATCTCCGCGACAATTACTGCAAGTATTTCCCGAAGGCTCCCAGATTCTTCTTCCATCCTCTACGGATAGGGTTACTTCTCCCCCGGAGGGTTGTCGTGCCTTCTATACTTCCCATTTCCAGCATGGCCTTAGACTTCCCATGTCTCCTCTTTTCCTGGAGATACTAAATACCTTTACTGTTTCTTTAACTCAGTTGGTCCCTAATTTTGTAGCTTTCGTTGTTACTTTTTCTGTTTTGATGATTGATAAAGGTATCCAACCCTTCTTTCGCATCTTTTACCAATTATTTCGTTTTAACCTTTCCAGCTCTTCGAACCATGGCTACTTTTTGCGAGCCAAAGATCTAGCCGTTCGATTTTTGATTCCCCTGTTTCCAGTAATTCTGACTGGAAACTTCATTTTTTCTTCGTTCAGCCTCCCACCCATAAAACTTTGGCATATGGGTCGAGAGTGCCCTTTACTTGGGACCATGAATCCAAATGGACCTTCGGTGGCCGCACTGTCGAAGGAAAAATGATTCATGACGACCCATCCTTGTTGGATATGATAAAGGAGATGCGGTCGGATAAATATCAATGTGTCGTTCTTATAGGAGAGGCCTTTCTTCGGAAAGCCGGCCTAAATCCTCATAATTATCATGTTCCAATTCCTACTCGCTCACTTGGTAAGCCTTCCTCTTTCCTCAATATATTTTGATTGCTCTTATATTTACTATCATTTGTAACTCTCTTTTTGTTCTCTGTAGCTTCTATGGTCGAAAATTCCAGGCGTTCAAAGATGGGAAATATGGTCCTATCTAAATCCACCAAAACAGTTGAGAACCAGCCTATAAAGCAAAGATTTTCTCGAAAGAGAAAAATAGACCAAGATCCTGATTCTGATGACAACGGAGAAGAGATCCCAAAAGTCTCTGAAGACGTCCCTCATAGGCCTTCCTCTTCTCAAACTCCGGCTTCCTCATTCACCATCAGGACAGGATAGGGATATCCTCCTCTTTCTCTTAGATCTTCATACGGCATTTGTGGTTGCCGGTCATGGTCGTTGCCTAATTCTTCAGGTGCGGTAGCGAAGAGAAGGAAGCAGGTTTATGATCGTTCAGGTCAGAACCTTACATTGCTAGGTGAGCCAAACCCAAAATCCACAGTGGTTGAGATGATAGAAGATCATCTCGTAGGAAAAAAGGTGGCAGGTTATTCTGACCGTGATGCACTAGTTAACGATGAAAGGGAGAATGCTGCAAATAAAGCTACGCGGATTCTCCTTTCTTCCATCTTTACGAGGGATATGCAGCGGTTGTTGGAGAAGGATCCCCTGGAGAAACTGGCAAAGGCTGCCCAGTCTCATGTCAGAGTAAGATGAGATTAACCATATCTTCTAAATTTTCTTTCTCATCTCATTTAGCAGGGCTTTTTCTAATTTATTGATTATTTTGAGCTTCCAGACTGGTGCATGTATGGTGTCCTCCATGTATGAATCAGCTCTACTGAGGCAGCAATGTCAATTTCTGGAAAAGAGGAACAAAGTTCTTCTTCAGAAAGTGGCTGATCTTGAGCAAGGGTAGATCGGGGCACGACCTTCCACGTCCTCTACTCAACCGCCTCAAGTCGGTGACGATCTGCATTTGGGGACAGATGATCCTCATATAATCAACATTGTTCTGGATGCTAATCGTGCTCAGGAGCGGGCAGATCAGTTGGCTAGGGAGTTAGAGGACCTACATGTCCAACACGCTACTCGTATTAGCGAGCTTGTGTCCCGGGTCACTCGTCTTCAGGCTTCTCTCGACGAGCAGGGAGAAGATGACGATCTTGATGGTCTGATCGACCGTTCTGGCATGAGCCCTAAAGAAATAGTTATTCGAGAATTCCTTGGTTCTCCGGTTCATACTGCTCTGGTCTATCAAATGGTGGGTCTGTTGGTATTTTATGGGTATAATTGTCAACTACAACGGTGCGGAATTTAAAATTTTTTATTTTATACACCAAATCACAGGAACACTTATTAGCACATATGAATAAGGTTGAATTTATTTTCAGCAAACTAAAAATAAATAAGATGGTAAAAGCTATTTTACCTCACCACAGGCAAGGTGGTGGTTTTTATTCCGGTAGAGCAGCACAAGTGTTGTGCCTCTAGAGAAATTCCACACCAGATGGATTTGAGTGACTTCGCGTAATCCCCAAGTTCAGAACTAAGATTAAGGAATTGTCTCGTTAGGAATTGGATTCAGATCCGGGAAGAAAGACTTGGAGAAAATCTTATACATGTGGGACGATTTTCTGACAGGGTTCGGCTAAGCAGTAGGGGCGAGACGGGCTGAAATTTTTCGGCCTCTTTGTTTTCTTGTGTTTTTCTCTATTTTCTATTTTCTGTTATGACTAGATTATGTATATCTAGTATATATAGATATCTTATTAGAAGACTCCTTCTCCTAATAGATATCAAATCTTGAAAGGATATCTCCTTTACAAGATATAAGATACAAATAATTTTATCACTTTAGGAATCAAGATATATCACAATCTTCTTCCTAGTTACACAAGATAACAAAAATTCTTCCAATCCCTATCATAATTAATCATGATCAACATTAATCTTAGACTAATTAATTCAAGCAAAAATCGGCCCAATTTAATCCACAAAAATTGGCCCATGTGCTTTAATCAATCCTAAATTAATTTGGTCATTATTTCCCTAATGAAAATCGGCCCATGTGATTAATTAGTTAATCCATTATTAATTAATTAATTAATCCTTTACAATTAACACTTTAATTGAGGATTTAATCAATCAGAAATTCCAATTGATTCATTAATTAGTTACTTCTAATTAATGATTCTCCATATTGAATTAACACTTTAATTCTTGATTAATTAATTAGTTACTTTAATTAATTATTTTCTTCTTGAATTAATACTTTAATTCATTTATTGATTTAATTCCTTAAATGAATTGTTTCCTTTAGACTGTCACTGTCCAACTGTATTGTGTGTGACCCTCTAGGTTCACCATCAATTGGCAGTAGGCCCACGACTCTCGTGATTTAATTAGTGAGCAATTAATATGTAATTAATTGCTCCGATCAATTAACCACTTTAATTGACCAGGCCAGAATTAATTTCCCTATTAATTCAGGAGTACCCACACCTCATGGTCGATGTCTAGCCACAAGCCCATGAGGCCCAACTTCAGGTGAATTGATATTTGTGAACCTTCAACTCTTATAAATACCATGTACATATGGTCCTTCTAGCGACTAATTTCCAGATTGAGACGTAGGGTGTGTGAATTGGTCGGCACCCCTAATTATCTCAATTCTGTACTTTCTAATTCAGGATAATAATCCAGTGTGACTGCTAAATTTGGAAACCCCTTTCCAAATCCGTCACTGACTGCGGCCGCAGATTCCTCGGATATATTATCTAAGAACGTACAGGAAATTCTCTCATCTTATCAGGATGAGTCGATAGATCCTATATTAGTACTAACCATCCGCGCACACGTTCATACGTACCCAAAGTAGTCGCACAATGACCAAGCTATGTGATCGGCTCCTAAATCAAAGTACGTATTCGCATGTACTGAATTAGCCCTAGTACCTCAAGTCAAAGGACTAAATCGTACACTATTATAAGTCTTGAGAGACATCCCATTACCGATATGCTTAACGCACTTCCACGATGGGTCTCTCTGTTTGGGTCGTTCGATGCGTTCGATCCCCTATCGGACCACCTAGTCATATGCACTAGCATTAAATGCCTTGTTCATGAAACTACAACAAATTCACTCCATGTGAATCATGCATAATCTCACAAGTCTTGACGATTCATTCGATACCCCGTCTCGATATGAATCTATGACTTGGAACGTTTCTGAGATCACGACCTTTGAGACTGTTTCATGATAAATCGCACTCAGTACTGAAGTGTATAGTCCCATGGTCATGAGAGATCTCAGGGTTTCATCCAATCGCTTAGATAAGTTCGCGAGAGATGAAGTTGGCCATTGTTTAATTCACGTACTATGAATAAACGGGCGTATTATCTTATGAATCATAAGATTGCTTCTAAAGGTAGTTCCTTAACAAGATTGTATTTGTTGGCTTCCTGGGCACTATCCTATCAGTGTCCACTTTTAGAAAATACTTTCAAGAAGGCAATTCACCAAATGGTGGCTTTTGACTTGATCGAGGACAATAGAGAGGAGTATTTCAAAACCATTCATGTCAGTAGATTACGAGCATCTGCCTCTGGCACACCTGGTAAAGGAGCTTGGAGTTGCCTTACTGGTGCCCCCTCCTGATGCTGATCATGCGAGGACCGACAGTTTGAGCGACCAGGAAGAGGAGGATGCTGACCCAGAGCATCAAGATAATGCCGACCAGGAGATTCATGGTGAACCCGATCAGTGGATTCCAGATGGTGCCGATGAGAAGACTCAGGAAAAGGGATCGTCCTGAGATGATTTTATAAACTTTACAATATTTTTCCTTGTATCAAGACAGTTTGTATTTGATTTCCATGGCTTTATTCTATCATCTTATTTGAAATATTTAGACATAAGTCTTTATTTGCATAATTTATTTTTATTTAATCTATTCAAATGAGCTTTTTAGAATAAATCATTTCGCGCTTTTTTCAGGGACCGTCGCGTCTTTTCCATTTGTATAAATACTGAGGTAAAAAGTTCTTCGCTATTTTATCGCGCGTCCCCACTTAGATAAAATATTCTCTCTAGTTGTTCGAGCGTTTCCCTCGATTTTTCAAACCTTTCTTGATTTCCTCGAGAATGAGTTCCCTTTTCTCCAATACATCCAGGCGCCCTTTCGCGCGACCCTCCCAGAAACGTTAGACCTAAGAGATCTTGAACTGGGGGACCCTCTTCTGACCCTCCTTAACCCCGAGCATCTGCAAACTCGGGGGTGCAGACGTCTATTCTTACTCCGAGTGGAGGGGGCGAGGTGACCATACACTCATCTTCTAATCAACAACATATTCCATCAAGGCCTTCTTCTACAACAAATGTACAGAGAAGAGATTCTCCTGGGCGGATTGCTTTTGGAGATATGTCCTACAACGAACGACCTTCGGAGATCGTTATCCCGACCTCCACCCCTTTTTCCGAGCATGATTCTCAAGATCATGTCCAAACTAACACTACTGTTGCTAATCCCACTGCTGATTTAGCCATTGGTCAAAGTCAAGCAGAGAACATTGATGGGCTGGCCAGTGGTGGTCCGTCTTAAAACCCGCCTTTGGATAGTTCCCATGCGCGGTCTGTTACTCAGAGTTTTCCTGATTTCCTGTTCACTGATACTACCGGGATGGTCTCTTCTGCTGAGGTCGGGACCTCTTCCCAAGGTCGGACGGTCCAAGGGTCTGATGGGCAAGTTCGTTTTTCTACCTCAGGGAAGGAAATTCTCGTGAGTCCTAATGCGAGAGATTCTCCGCCCCAGCTGGATGACCGCTGTGTCAAAGAGCAGGTTAACGATATCACGGAGTCCCGAACTCCTCGCCACGATGGGGTCCCACCTGATTCCGTTCGGCCTGATCCTTGTGAGCCCGATGCGTTGTCCTGGAACCTTGGGCTTAGTAACATCCTGCGTGGCGAATTAAAGAGATACGAGGATACTTCCAACATTCGCCTTGTTCAATCTCTTTTCAAACTTTTTGAGCAGGTACATTTTAGTTTATTCTTCATAACTTTTTTCACCTTTCGGGCGGCTTACCGATTATGCCTCTTATTTGTTCAGGGGAAGTATATTGCCTTGGAGCTAGGCGTTCAAAATGAAAATACTTAGCTTAGCAGAGAAGGCATGAGAAGGCATGAGAAGTCGGATGGAGGTCAAGATAAGTTCTCGCGAGTGACTCTCACTTCAGAATGAGCTTCTTACAGATGAAATCAAGCAATTGCGTGAGGATAATCTGGCTCTTCAGAAGAAGAGAGATAACCTTGCTCAGCTAAATACAAATCTGGAGAGAGTAGTAGAGTCTCGGATTCTATAGGCGCGAGAGGAGTCTCGGCGTGGTGCCCTCGATGAAGGTTATGAGCAGGGTTATCAGAAGCGCCATGACGAGTTGATGGCATTTTTGGGCACTCCGACTCCGAGGAGCACCTCTTCGACCAGGCCTTCCAGTTCCGAACAGCCGCAATAACCTAGCTAGCTTTCTCAATTTTTTTTTTTTTTTACATGGACAAGTAAAAAGTCTTTTCCATTTTTGGAAATGTTATTTCCCCATTTTTGTATAATGCTGAAGTATGGTGTATATATTTTTGTTGACCTCTATCTTTGTTGAAATGTAGTATGAATCACTTGTCGAGTAGACATTAGTCTTTGAGAATTTGAAGGGTCATCATTTAAGTTGGAGTTCCGTAACGTTTCGTCTCCCCGTCATTATGACTTTGTAACTATAAAACTCATATGAAGTTTGCTTATCAAAACCCAGAACTTGATCATGGCTTCCTTGACCATATCTCAAATATTTAGATATGACAAATTTTCTTTATATTAAGTCTTGCAAAAGTTCTTTCCTTCATCGTAAAGTTTACCTAACTTATGTAAAGGGTTATACTTCTCAGTTCGAGTAGTTCTTACGATGGATGAAAGAACTTTGCTGGACTTTATGTGAAATCCTTTGTGGAATATGCAGGTTCCTCTCGTTTAGGAATGATTTAGATATAAATCGATTAATTAGTTGTCGGGATAGTTATGATTCCTTTGTCGATTAGACATACATCTTTATATTAAGCCTTGCCTAATTCTTTCCTTCATCGTAGAGTTGGTTAATTTATTTAAGGGGTCAGTACTTCTCGATACGACTAGCTTCTATGATGAATGAAAGAATTTTCCTGGGCTTAATGTGAAATTCTTCGCTCAAGCAGGTCGTCTTATTTAGGAGTGAGCTAGTTGTTGATTATCTTTCAAGGTCGGAATAGATATGATACCTTTGTCGACTAGTCATAGGTCTATTTTGGAATTCCAAAGGTCACTTTTAATAATGCCTCCTTGTTTCAAGAAATACGACGTTTCCTCTTATTTCTCTTGATATTAAAGTTTTCCAGGCTTATAAATACGTAAGGGAGACTTCCCGAATTATCTCAGATGGATTCAAACATGCTAACCTCAATTCTTACCTTTGCTCCCGAAAAATTAACTTATGAGGTTTTATGTCGAACCGAAAGGCGTGTTAACTTTCGCAAATCTCTTCTCTATTTTGGTTTGTGCGGAATTGGAAAAATGGAGGATTCATCTTTTTTCCGGAGGATCCTTTATATCTAAACCGGTTTTAACGGAAAGCTGGTCAATTCATTAAAAGGGCCAACACTTCCCCTCCTTGGAATTCCGTTCGATGATGGCAGTTACTTTGTAAGGGATAGGTGAAGTGTTGTTACAATTTTCTCCGTTCGGCGTCCTTGCAAAACCCCTTGTCGAATATGTAGTCCTCCCTCGTCGAGGATGTGTTACTAGGGGGTATTGTCCTTTTCTGATCAAGGAGGATACTTCATCATCAAGGACCCTATCTCGAGAAGTACATGCAACAACTCGAAGATCAATCAATGTAGTCGATAAAATGTCATTAGTCCTCTGTAATAGTTGTAGACTCTAATGTAGTAGGAAAATTTTCCTGATTTTGTAATATTGTTGAATGTAATTACTTATCAATAAAATCATTTTGATCTTAATCTCTCGTGTCCATTTCGTACCGAATATTTATGAACATTATTTATCTCTAATGAATTCGATATTTCATGTTGATATCGTCAATCCTTATTTGTTATCGAAATTCATATCCAATCTTTTGACTCTCGTTGAAATACGTAGCTTGATTTTTATGTCCATCGTTAGGTGAGATACATAAGTCAATATTTTTCAGTTGAGGATCGAACCCTGGTTTTTTGCTTAAAATAGTTCGTCAAGGTACGTGAACCATAACTTTGTCGGGAATTAACCCCATCGTCCTTGTCAACATTCGAGCCCCATAGGTAGTAGACACGATTTTGTCTTTTCCAAAGTCCTATATAAGGGCCTTCATCCCTTTTTTAAACATTCTAAGTGTGGAATTTATTCTTCCGATATAGCAATCCTCATTCTTTCCATAAGCAATGTACCTCTGAACAGATTGTTATTTTCATAGTCCCCAAATTAAACAACCATTTCATGTACCATATTCTTATGTCAATTACTTGGTATGGGTGGAATTGGAAAATGTAGAACTGCCTTTTAGATCCAGCATGCCAGGACCTTTTTAAGTAGTTCTTGTGGAAGGTTAGGCAGTGACAAACTCATCTGTCTAATTGAGAAAAACTGATACTCCTTATACTCTGGCAGATTTCTTCGACCCCAAGAGGAAAGCTGGATTCTATTTCATTGATTCAATATAGACTCTCAATATGATCAACTATTTTGTAATTTCATCACCTTTTCTTGTAATATGCCGCAATAATAATAGATCTCGTAGTTTGAGTAGTATTACTCTATTCTTTAAGCTGTTTTTCTTTATTTCTCAAAGGGTTTCTTTTCAATGTGACTTGGATATCACCTTAGATTGATAAAATATTTCCAACCGACTAGATTGTTCATCAAGGATCGATCTTGACTTGATTTAATCATTCCGACCTTGCTTGTTACCCTTTGTCGAGGGGCGTCATTGACCTCAACTGCCGCCGTTCCAACTTATTTGCAATAAATACGGGAAGTTGATAAGTCAAGTTTTCCTCCGTTGATTTTATTACTTCCTATCCGTAGGATTAACTTTGTTAACCTTATAAAAGGCAACAACTCATTTACCATTTATATCCACACTTCAAAGATGGGAAATTCATTTTCCTCTAAATTTATCTTGCCAAGATATCCCATAATCTTTAGAAAATCACATTATTACGATCAATCTTATCTCGATTATCTGGTCTTCATCATGCCTAGTGCTGACGAGTCCCATTAACGCCCTACCTAGTACTGACAAGTCCCATGTGGACCTCTGCCTTAGTCATCGAAGGATTGAGGTCCTTAGTATTTGATCGGCAAATGGAGGGTTCAGATCTACCTAGCATCCTCGTTCTTGGAGGTTACTTCCGGAGTGCTTCCTCGTCGAGGTGTGCTGGTAGATTTTAACTTTTACGACGGTCCGCGTGGGATCTAGCTATGGACGAACAACTGCAACAAGCTGTCAAGCGGGGTCTTCTTTTGGTCGAATGACCGTTACAAGATGTCTGGCTTGTAGTGATTGTTTCGATTAAAAAGGAATCGATCTTCAGAGCCTAGCCGTCGAACTAAAGAAGTCGACCATCCTGAGCATTATTCTTCTTAGGTGGTTGAAGAAGAATGTCGAGGTACTACGGAGGAGATTGATGTTTCCGTGGACATTGTCGTGAAAGCTCCCATCTATTGGATAGGTTTTTCCATTTTTTCAGTGTTGTAACAACCTGTAAAGCGAAAGATGTATTTCTATACGATAAATCTTATAAAACTCTAGTTTTCTTCATATCCTTTCCAGATAATTCTGTTTTCTTCATATCCTTTGCATGTTACTTAGTATTGTGATTTGACGATTGTATTATTCGATCTAGTCGTGGTCAATGAGTGTTTACCGAGATAATCGGTTTTACTCATTTTGTACATAGGTTTTCTACCAAATTTTCTGGTTTTAACCTTCTACTCGTAGATTGGAGATCGATGAGTGTTTACCGACCCAATCGGTTTTACTCATTTTGTACTTAGGTTTTTTACCCAATTTTTCTAGTTTTAACCTTTTACTCGTAGATTGGAGATCAATGAGTGTTTACTGACCCAATTGGTTTTACTCAATTTGTACATAGGTTTTCTACCAAATTTTCTGGTTTTAACATTTTAATCGTAGATTGAAGATCGATGAGTGTTTACCGACCAAGTCGGTTTTACTCATTTTGTACTTAGATTTTTTACCAAATTTTTCTGGTTTTAACGCTTTACTCGTAGATTGGAGATCGATGAGTCTTTACCGACCAAATTGGTTTTACTCATTTTGTACATAGGTTTTCTACCAAATTTTCTGGTTTTAACCTTTTACTCGTAGATTGGAGATCGATGAGTGTTTAACGACCCAATCGATTTTACTTATTTTGTACTTAGGTTTTTTACCAATTTTTTCTGGTTTTAACCTTTTACTTGTAGACTGGAGATCGATGAGTGTTTACCGACCCAATCGGTTTTACTCAATTCATACTTAGGTTTTCTACCAATTTTTGGATTTAACCTTTGTAGTTCGTAAATTGGAGATCGCTGAGTGTTTACCGACCCAATCGGTTTTACTCAATTCATACTTAGGTTTTTTTACCAGTTTTTGGTTTGAACACCCACTTTTTTTTTTTTTTTTTTATTATTATAAACCTTAATAGAAATAGTACTTGAAGGATTAAGCAAAAGCTTTTTATTAACGTAAGCTGTAACAAATGGTAACTAAAGGAGGTAGATTATTATGCAAGGAAGAAAAATTAAAATTATGAAAAATAACAATTAGGAGCCGCCTCATCAACGTCCATAGTATTTTCTTAGGTTGAAAGCATTCCAAGTTCTAGGTAAAGGTGTTCCATCCATATGCGCAATTTTGTATGAACCCTTTTTTTCCTACGGCGACGACGATGTAAGGTCCATCCCAATTTTGTTGTAATTTGCCCACATGTGTAGATACCTCAACCTTTTTTAGTACCAAATCTCCTTCTTTAAAGGATCATATTCGTACCCTTTGATTGTAAGCTTTTTCCATGTTAGATTTAGTGACCTGTAGGCGTACTGCAGCTTTCTCTCTTAATGCTTCAGTTAGGTCGACATCGTCCTTCCTTGTTGCTTCATTCTCCTCGTTCTCATACAACTCAAACCTCGGGATAGGGATCAAAGTTTTGACTAGGATGACGGCCTCTAATCCATACACTAAACTGAAAGGGGTTTCACCGGTCGAGGCTTTAACAGTTGTTCGATTGGCCCAAAGTACTCTGGGGAGTTCATCTAACCACTTTCCCTTTGCTGCCCCCAATCTTTTTTCCAGGGACTTAACTATTTCACGGTTAGCTACCTCTGTTTGACCATTTGCCCTTGGGTGCCCTACTGAAGTAAAGTTCTGTTGAATCCCAAATTTTGAGTACCAGTCCAACACTTGTTTTCCCGCAAACTGAGATCCATTATCGGAGATTAGAACTCGAGGGATCCCAAATTGACATACTATAAATTTCCATAAAAAGTTGATAACTTGAAATTGTGTGATTCGTGCTAGAGCACCGCATTCAATTCACTTGCTAAAATATTCTACCGCGACTAAAACATAGCTCTTTTTTTATCTTGCCACTAGGAAAGGTCCCACAATTTCTATTCCCTATTGATCAAATGGCCAACAGACAGGTATGGGGTGCATTTTCTCCGCTGGTTGATGGTTTATGTTTGCATGAATCTGGAAGTGATGGTATTTCTTTACATAGTCGATAGCGTCATGGTTCAGGCTAGGCCAATAATATACTATTCGTAGACATTTTAATGCCAGTGCCCGAGCTCCGATGTGGTTCCCTGCCTCTCCTTCATGACTTTCTCCAAATTCCTCCGGGATTTGTAGCCCGGAAATGCATTTTAGAAGAATCCCGGAGACTGATCTCCTGTAAAGCTTTCCGTCTAGGATCGTGTATCGGGGTGCTCGATATTTTAGTTTTCCAGCTTCATTCTGATCTATTGGTAGGGTTCCTTCCGAGAGATATTCTGTTATTGGAGTCATCCAATTTTCTTCTGGTACGTCAATTTCCATCACCTCGGCGATGGGCATGTTATCTATATCAATCGCTGGGGTGTTTGAGATTAGCAAAGTGATTACCCTTTCTGTTCGGCCATTCCTAGATCCTGTGAATCGAGAAAGTTGGTCTGCCCATTTGTTTTCTGAACGTGGGACATTCTGTATTTCGAACTTGTCAAATTTTCCTGCGAGTTCTTTTACCTTCGCAAGGTATTTCACCATGTTGTATTCTTTGACCTCGTATAAACCTTCTATCTGTCGTTGGACCAATTCTGAGTCGGTTAATACTTTTAGGTTTCTGATGCTTGCTTTAATAGCCATCTCATTTCCTGCAATCAAAGCTTCATACTCGGCCTCGTTGTTAGTTACCATAAAATCCAAGGTGATTGCGTAGTTCAAATCCTCCGTTTATGGTCCGGTAAAATTGATCCGGCCTCCGCCTCCTTCCCTATTTGAGGCCCCGTCGACATGCATTAACCACATGTGATTTTCGACAATCATTACATCATTATCACTAGCAATTGTGTCGTTCGGAGTTTCATGTGAGGTTGGAGTTTCCAAAAGAAAATCGGCAAGGACCTGAGCCTTTATTGCAGTTCTTGGTCTATACTCAATCGCCCATTTGATCAGTCTTCCTGAGGCTTCCAGTTTCACCAAAACTTGCCTTAGTAGTTGATTAGCGAGTACAATTATCTTATATGTCAAAAAGTATGGTCGAAGCTTTCGCGCGGCGACTACCAAATCCAAGGCAAATTTTTCTATTTCTAAGTAATTTTTCTCGGCTCCTTGTAACAACTTGCTTAGATAGTAAACATGCTTATGTTCTGAATCTTCTATTTTTACCAACACCGTTATTGCCACCTCCGAGATGGATATGTAGATATATAAAGGTTGTCCTTCGGTTGGTTTGGCTAATAATGGTGAAGAAGTTAGGTATTCCTTTAATTGATTAAAAGCCAGATCCCAATCCTCGGTCCATAAAAAGGTTTTTGCTTTCCGTAAGGTATGAAAGAATGGTAAACTTTTGTCTGCTGATTTCGATATGAACCTATTTAGTACAACAATCTTTCCGACCAGACTCTGCACCTGGGAGATTGTTCTTGGTGGTTTCATTTCAGTTATGGCTCGAATCATTTCCGGATTCGCCTCTATTCCCCGTTGATGAACCATGTAACCTAGGAATTTTCCGGATTTGACTCCAAAGGTGCAATTTGCGGGGTTTAGCTTCATACGATATTTTCTTAAAATCGCAAAGCATCGGTCTAGATGTTTGACGTGGTCAGCCTCGTTCATGCTTTTCACCAACATGTCATCCACGTAGACCTCCATTATTTCTCCTATTAATTCCCTAAACATTAGATTAACCAATCTTTGCCCCTGCATTTCTTAATCCAAAGGGCATTACTATGAAGCAGTATACTCCCTGCTCGGTTATGAAGGCGGTTTTTTCTTGATCACGTTCATTCATGTAGATTTGATAAAAACCTTGGAAGGCGTCCATCATGCTAAAAATAGCGAAGCCCATAGTTGAGTCGACCAGTAGGTCAATTCTTGGGAGTGGGTAAGGAGCTCACGGACATAGCTTGTTGAGGTCGGTAAAATCGTTACACATCCTCCATTTATTGTCCTTTTTATCTCCCTTTACCACTAAGACCTCGTTACATAGCCATTCTGAAAAGTGTATCTCCCTAATTTGTTTGGCTTTTAGCAATCTTTCAACTTCTGCTTTTATTGTCTTATCTTTTGTAGGGCCATGGTTTCGCTTCTTTTGCCTCGCTAGTTTTGCCATTGGATCTATTTTTAGGGAATGAGTAATAATTCTTGGGTCTATGCCCTCTATATCTTCTGCACTCCATTCGAATACATCGACAATTTTTCTGAGGAAATCCACTAGCATTATTTCTCCTTCGGGACTGAGTTCAGTCCCTATCCTAGTCGTTTCAAGGGGTCGCCTTGTACTAGCATAATGTCTTTGTGTTCTGGAGGCTTAAGGGTTAGATCGACTGTCTCTTTCCCTTTCCGATCTATCCTATCCGTACTCGGAATATCGATTTCATTCCTCTCAATGTCATCCTCGAGTTTTCTTTTTGCTGTGGTAAAAGATTTAGATCTATTTCCTAATGCCAGGGAGGTATTACAACAATCTTTGGCCATTCAATGATCATTGACTATTTCACCGATGCCCGAGACCGTAGGGAACTTTATCATCTGATGGTAGGTCGAAACGACTGCTCGAAAAAGGTTGATTTCCTTACAGAAAGGGGAGCAAGCGGCTATACTTTCCTGGACATCCCTACTTCTTGCCCATGGCTGCTGAACAACTAACAATCTTTGTTCCACACGTTCTTGGACCATTTTTTCAATGTCCCTCTCTGAGACCCGTACGGTCTTAGGTTGATTAGGGATTGGATCGACGAAATCGTCGTCAACAGGAATAATAGTATTTTCTCTTGATCCTTGTTGTATGGCATGAGCAGGGGGTTTTGTCCGATTCGGTCTTCTTCGGATATGGTTATCGACCGGTTTTCCGTTACTCCTTTGTTCGGTAGCCAAAGATTGCTGATCAGTCCCCAGACTATCGGCCTGATCTGAAACGTGGTCAACCGGTCTTTGTGCTCTCCTAACGGGTTGTGGCGGGACCATTCTTGGGTTTCTGGGTTCTTGTTCAGGAATTGTTTGGACCCCTGGATATAGGGAATTCACCAATAGTGCTAACTGTTTGGGTTTTTTTTCCCTATCCGAGAGTGGGATGGGAATGGTTCCGACCATAGGGTCCACAGGGGCTGGATCAGTCGTAGGGTTCAGCTGTCCCGGCGGGAGTTGAATGTTGGCATCAAGGCGTTCTTCCTGATCCGTTGGATGGTCGTTTTCTTGCTGTTCGTCTATCGGGTCACTGACTCGTTCATTATTTGTTGTATTTTCATGCAAACCATCCGACGGCGCGTGTGGCTGTGTTGTGTTACTCCTTGCCTCGTTGCTTGCGTTCTTCCTTGGGCGAGTCATGTGTCTATCGAATAATTAACTCAGCCCCACGGTGGGCGCCAACTGATTTAACCAAATTTCGTGTGGTTCAATTAAATCAATGTTAATAATATGGGGGTTAGATTATATACGAATTAGAGGGCTTAGTTACTTTAATCCGGATGGATCAACTCAAAGATGAACAATACGTAACGAAGGTCGGCTATAAAGATTATAACACGAATATGAATAAGTATAGCAAAAGCTCTAGTATTTGATTAATCTCATAGTAAAAAGTATGTAGGCGTATAATGTTAGAATTGTGCCCTAATGCAATACAAGTTAATGGTATTTATATGTGTCTTTCCCTAGCTATACAAGGAAACATAACCATAATAGGACTCTGACTTAAAGTCCTTCTTGTACTCGGATCGAAGCTCAGTCGCTGGGATACACCTTGCTAGATCTGGTAGACCAACACTTATGATCAGGGTAATAGGTCGGGCCAACCTATTATTCTTGATTTCTCCGAATATCTTATGGGGTATAAAATAGCCCCTATCACCAGATCATACAGAAAGCCAATCCTGGTTAAAAAAGAAGAAGAAGATTAGAGAACTAAAAGATTCAATAAATAACCTACTTGAAGAATCTGAAGTAGAGTCTGAAGTTATTGAAAATGAATCAGATATCTATGATGATAATAATAACAGTGGTAATGAACATAATGATGGTATTTGTCAAACATGCATTAACGTTATTACAAAAGATAAAAACGAAGCTATTTTTTATTTGATAGAGCAAATTCCAAATGATGAAATTAGAAGAGATTATTTTCATAAATTAAAAGACTTAATTTTAGAAGAGGATAACTCAAAGTCCAAAAAAATTCATATTAAAGAACATTTTAGTTTAAACAGTATATTTAAACAAATTACTACAAAAGATCTACAAGCAGAAGTTAACATCTTGAAAAAGCAAGTTAGTCAAATGGAAAAATAGTTGTTCTCCCTAAAAGAAAAGATTTTGAATTGGAAACAAAGCTTGTTTTATTAAGCAATAATGTTCCTGAATTAAGTCATAATACGCAAACAAAGATCCCTTATAGGAGATAATCTGAAGAATGATAAAAAAAATTATTTACTTAATTACATACAAAAAATTGAATTTCAAAAATGGTATTTAAATGTCAATTTAGTTATAAATAACTTTAAAATAAACTTAATTGCTTTATTAGATTCTGGTGCTGACCATAATGTCATTAGAGAATGAGCAATACCTTCAAAATATTATGAGAAAACTACGGAACAATTATATACAGCCAATTCAGCACCCTTAGATGTCAGGTATAAATTGTCAAAGGCACATATATGTAATAATGTTTATTTTTTCAAAAATGTCTTCACCTTAGTTAGAGACATATCTCATGATATGATTTTAGGAACTCCATTTTTAACTCAAATTGACCCTTTTTACACAAGTGATAAAGGATTTTCCACTACCATCCATGGTAGGACTACTTTATTTCCCTTCATAACCCCTGTCAAACGAAAAGAAATTTATTTATTACAACAATCCTCAATTTTCAAATAAATTAATGTTTTGAGTAAAAAGAAAAGTCATATCAACTACTTAAAGGAAGAAATTCCTTATTATAGGATGGATGATCAATTAAAAACTGAACAAACTCTTAAAAAGATAAAAGAAGTAGCAGATTCTGGCAAAGAAAACAGCATACAGTTGATTTACCTTATGAGAAAGATTTTAATGAAAGAGATATTCCTACTAAAGCTCAGGTCTATTCAAATGAATGAAGAATTTTTAAAACATTGCCAAAAAGAGTTTAAAGAATTATTAGATAAGAAATTAATTAGATTATCAAAATCTCCTTAGTTGCTCAGGTTTTTATGTTGTCAAACAGCAGACTCATAGTGATCATTTATCAATGAATGACTCTGGTTATCAAATGATTGAACAACCGGGGCTGAATTAGAAATAGGAGTCCCCAGGTTAGTCATAAATTACAAACCCCATAATAAAGTCCTTCAATGGATTAGATATCCTATTCCCAATAAGAGAGACTTGATTAATATTACATTCGGCAAAAATATTTTCAAAATTTGATTTAAAATCTTGATTTTGGCAAATACAGATATCTGAAAGAGATAGGTGCAAACTTCCTTCACAGTTGCCTTTGGACATTACGAATGGAATGTAATGCCCTTTGGACTCAAAAGTGCCTCTTCAGAATTCCAAATAATTATGAACGAAATTTTTTAATCCTTACGGTACATTTATGATGGGGGATATTTCGCACCCCATATAATATTCGGATCAACTAGGGGATGTCAGATCGGTTCGACCATACAAGCTCATCCGGGATCATCCATCGACCCGATCAGAGACGATTCTCCTCGGCGACCAGACTATAATCCTGGCTTGAGAGGGACAGTTATGCCGAGTCCTATTAGAACTATGTTTCCTTGTAAAGCTAGGGTTAGTATCATATAAATACCTAGTTAAAACGTTGTATAGAGAGAGCTGACGCTTACTTACTTTGGCTATCAAAGAATATCATATTGAATAGAAAAGCTTTTGCTATACTATTTTACTCATTAACTCTTTCGTTGTCTCGTTTACTCTTTTTGTTCTTTTACTTAATTGTTCTTCCTTGAGATTGATCCATCCAGAATAAAGTAACAGAGCCCTATAATTAATACAAAACCGAATCTCCTAATCACTTCATATTGATTTAATCATAACCAACGAAAAACGGTCAATTAGCGCCCACCGAGGGGCTAGGTTAATTATTCAATCGACATATGGCTCGCCCAAGGAAGAGCGCCCGTAACGGAGCAAGAAGTAACACGACCAACCCGAATAACACGTCTGAGGGTCCTCAGGGCAATACTGATAATAATGCCCCAATAACCAATAACGATCAGCAAGAAAACGAACATCTTCAGGATCGAGAGGAACCACAAGGGACCCCCGCTGGTGTGATGCCAGAAGAACATGTAGCTCCAGCAATCCCAATACCCCTGTCAGATACTCAGGAGAAGCTACGACAGATTGCTATGCTCTTTAAATCACTCTACCCCAGAGGAACTACTCGCACCCGAGCAGGTTCCTCGAATCCCTAGGACCACTAGGGAAAATCCCATGCAAAGGATACCGAGGCAGGTCGATCAAATCTCTCAACAAGCCGACACCCCGGCAAGCGAGCAACGATCGCTGCATAGCCCGCACAAGGACATTTCGAAACCTTCTGATGAGAACGTCCGATGAAAAGCTGATCGAAGGAGACAGCAACCAGGACGCACCGGGTCCAAAAAACATACCGTAATCCCCATCGAGGATGACGTAGGCGACGCAATCCACAATCAACCACGAACTATGCGATTCTCGGAAAGAGAAATCAAAAAGATGGTATAGGAACGATTAGAGAAACGTTTACGAACTGTTCAAAACCCATGGGCCAGAACCACGGAACTCCAGGAAAGCCTAGCGGCGTGCTCTCCCTTCTGCAAAGAAATAAAAGAAGCACAGTCATCGGGACAAATTCTTGGGCGACTCCCAGATATGATGGAACTACTGATCCAGATGACTATATATTTAGCTTCACGAACATAATGAACTTATATGCTCATTCGGCAGAATTCACATCTAAAATTAATGGTGACCACATTCGAAGGACTTGCTTTAGATTGGTTCGCCAAGCAACCCACTAACTCCATATTCAGTTTCCGGGAATTATGCAACAAGCTCAAACAGCAGTTCGCCAGCCAGAAGAGGCAGAAACTACCGATGAGTTATTTAGGAACTATTTATCAACAAGAGGGTGAATCCCTAAGGAACTGGTTGGCAAGATTTAACGTGGAATTATTAAAAATCGATTCCCCAAATATCGATTACATAATCTCCATTGTCTTTG
Organism: Penstemon barbatus; assembly: GCA_003313485.2. Classification (NCBI taxonomy): domain Eukaryota; kingdom Viridiplantae; phylum Streptophyta; class Magnoliopsida; order Lamiales; family Plantaginaceae; genus Penstemon; species Penstemon barbatus. The sequence goes on from CM064883.1 coordinate 31,417,180, forward strand.
ACCTCACTAAGAATAGGCAGTTTGGAAATGCCCTTAGTAGAAAACAGCCAAGGACGTTCGCTGATATCATGAGCTTGGCGTCAAAATATATGACCCAAGAAGAGATGAACTCTTTTAAAGATAAGAACAAAAATAAAGCTCCCGCCGCCGGCTGCAAGCGACAAGATAGGATTCCTGTCCAAAAATCCGTGGATTATGAACGATCTTTTAGAAAAGCCAATGTCTTCCAGCGATTGGAATACAATCGAAACAACCAAGACAGACGACCTAATATCTATCAAAGACCTAGGTCGGCCGAGCCGGCAATCAGGAGCAGAGTTAACCAAGTAGAACTCCCAAGGCTGATAATCCCAATAGAAGAAATCTTGGCTATACTGGAGAGGAATAATTAGATCCCGGAAGCAAAGAAAATCGCTCAGCCCAGGCCAGGTGCACGAAACTATGACTTATACTGCAAGTATCATAGGGCACATGGGCATCGCACCGAAGATTCGTTTTCACCTTAAAAGAGAAATTGAATAAATAATTGGACAAAGAAAATTAGACGACTATTTAGAGCGGAATAACCGCAAGAGAGGAAGAAGTAGAAGTCCTCGAAATAATAATCAAAGAAGGAGTTCCCATAGAAGATCCCCTAATGATAAACCCCCGCAGGAGTTGAAAATTGATCAGATTAATGGTACCATCCACACAATCTCAGGAGGACCCGCTGGTGGAGACAGTCGTAATGCTCGACGAAGAACCGCCAGATCCATAATCGGAAGCTTAAAATACCCGAAAGAAGTATGGACTCTAGAAAGTAAACCAACGAATGACCAACTGATCAGCTTCAACGAGGGCGAGGTGCCAAAGAACCTTATTTGGGACGTAAAAGAGGACAATCCCGACTTCCCAATGGTGGTATCGTTAGAAATAGCGAACTACAACGTCAAAAGAATCTTAATTGATAACTTCGAAATTCAGCAAACATCATTTCTAAAGAAGTCCTAGCACAAATGAACTTAAGACAAATAACATTCCAAAAGGTAGCTACGCCTTTAGTAGGATTTGGAGGTTCCGAGATCGTCCCCTGTGGCACAATAACTTTAAGTGTTTCACTCGGGAAGAAGCCACGTCGGACAGTGAAGCTAGTCAAATATTTAGTAGTAGATACCCCCTTCGCCTATAATGCAATCTTAGGGCGACCCGCCCTCAACCTATTCCGAGCTGTTGTTTCAACCTATTATCAGAAGATAAAATTTCCAACGAATATGGGAATCGGAGAAATTGTGAACGATCATTGCATGGCATGGGACTGCTACAACACCTCCTTAACTTTGGGGAACCGCTCAAGATCGATTACCCCAAGTAAAAGGAAGCTCAAAGACGATGTTGACAGAATCGAAGTTGAAATCCCTAGCACCGATCGGGTAGATAGAAAAGGAAAGGAACCGATAGATTTGGCCCTAAAACCACCGGAATATAAAGATGTCCTACTGGTACAAGGGGACCCAACAAAAACGACCAGAATAGGGACCGAACTGAGCAAAGAAGGGGAAGTAATGTTGATCAACTTTCTCAGAGAAAACATAGATATCTTTGCCTGGAGCGCAAACGACATCGAGGGGTCGACCCTCGAATAATCAGTCATTCGCTAAAGATTGACCTCATGGCAAAACCTGCTAGACAAAAGAAGAGGAATCATGGGCCAATAAAGGATAAAATAATTAAGGCAGAAGTAGAAAGGCTACTTAAGGCCAAACAAATTCGAGAAATACACTTCTCGGAATGGCTATGCAATGTTGTGCTAGTAGCAAAAGGAGATGAAAAGGATACCAAGTGGAGAATGTGCAATGACTTCACCGACCTTAATAAATTATGTCCGCGCGATCCATATCCCCTCCCAAGGATCGACTTATTAGTCGACTCAACCGCTGGTTTCGCGATTTTTAGCATGATGGACGCCTTCCAAGGTTTTTATCAAATATACATGGATGAACGAGACCAAGAGAAAACTGCCTTCATAACTGAGCAAGGAGTATACTGCTTCATAGTGATGCCATTTGGCCTAAGGAACGCAGGGGCCACTTACCAAAGGTTAGTAAACCTGATGTTCAAAGGATTGATCGGACAAATAATGGAAGTCTACGTTGACGATATGCTGATAAAAAGCATGAATGAAGCTGATCACGTAAAGCATCTCGATCGATGCTTCCGAATATTGAGAAAATACCGAATGAAGCTAAATCCGGCGAAATGCACTTTTGGTGTTAAGTCAGGGAAATTTTTGGGCTATTTGGTACATCAACGAGGAATTGAGGCCTATCCAGAAAAAATTCGAGCCATAACTGAAATGAAGCCTCCCAAAACAATCTCCCAAGTACAGAGCTTGGTAGGGAAAATCGTAGCATTGAATAGATTCATATCCAAATCGGCTGACAGAAGTTTGCCTTTCTTCCAAACTCTTTGAAAACCAAAGAACTTTGTTTGGACCGAAGAATGCGACCGGGCCTTCGACCAACTAAAGGAATATCTGACGACATCCCCGTTGTTGGCCAAACCAACCGAAGGGGAACCTTTATACGTCTACATATCAATCTCCAATGTGGCCATTAGTTCAGTTCTAGTTAAAGTGGAAGGTTTAGAACATAAGCCTGTCTATTACTTAAGCAAGTTATTACAAGGGGCCGAGAAGAACTACTTGGAAATTGAAAAATTCGCTTTGGCCTTAGTGGTAGCAGCGCGAAAACTCCGACCTTATTTTTTAACTTACAAAATTGTGGTCTTAACAAACCAACCGCTAAGGCAGGTCTTAGCGAAGCCAGAAGCCTCTGGAAGACTGATCAAATGAGCGATCGAACTCGGTCTGTTAGAAATCGTGTACAAACCAAGAATTGCGATTAAAGCCCAAGTATTAGCTGATTTCCTGCTAGAAACTCCAGCCCAGGCAACCGAACATACCGAATCAAACAGCCATAACAACGATATCTTGACCTTAGAAAATCAAACCTGGTTGATGCATGTCGACGTTGCTTCATGCCGAGAAGGAGGAGGTGCCGGAATCAACTTTACCGGACCAAATAAGGAGGATATAAATTATGCGATAACGTTGGACTTCGTCGTAACAGACAACGAAGCAGAATATGAAGCACTGATCGCAGGAATGGAAATGGCGATCAAGGCCAACATAAAAAGCCTTAAGGTTTTAACCGATTCAGAGTTAATTCAGAGACAGATAGAAGGTATGTATGAGGCAAAGGAATTTAATATGGTCAAATACCTTGCCAAAGTAAAGAAATTGGCTGAAAAATTCAAAAGTTTTGGTATACAGAACGTTCCACGCTCGGAAAATAAATGGGCCGATCAACTGTCTAGGTTTACAGGAATCCACGACGGAAAAACTGAAAGGGTGATTAACTGGTTAATTTCCAATACGCCGGCAATCGATATCGATGAGACACCGGTTGCCGAAATGATGGAAATCGAAGAAGCTGAAAGAAACTGGATAACTCCAATGATAGACTATCTTCGAGAAGGAAAATTACCGTTTGACCAAAACGAAGCTCGAAAAATAAAATATCGGGCCCCAAAAAAAACATTGATAGAAGAAAAACTCTACAGAAGATCAATATCAGGAATTCTTCTGAAATGCATCTCAAAATCTCAAACCAACGATATCCTCCGGGAGGTACACGAAGGAGATGCAGGGAATCACAGCGGAGCAAGGGCCTTGGCTTTAAAATGCCTTCGAACAGGTTATTATTGGCCTACCATCAATAATGATGCCGTCCGATATGTCCAAGAATGTCATCATTGCCAAATCCAGGCTAATATAAGTCATCAACCAGCCGAAAACATGCACCCAATACCAGTATGTTGGCCGTTCGATCAATGGGGAATGGACATCGTGGGACCTTTCCCAGCAGCTAGATCCAAGAAAGCATATGTACTAGTCGCTGTCGAATACTTCAGCAAATGGATAGAATGCATCGCCCTTGCTCGAATAACTCAGTACCAAGTGATCAATTTCTTATGGAACTTCATAGTATGTCGATTTGGCATCCCAAGAACTCTGATCTCTGATAACGGAACCCAATTCGCGGGAAATCAGGTAATGGAATGGTGTGCAAGGCTAGTAATTCAGCAAAATTTCACTTCAGTTGGGCATCCAAGAGCGAACGGACAAACTGAAGTAGCAAACCGAGAAATAATTAAATCTTTGGAGAAAAGATTAGGGGCAGCCAAAGGAAGATGGCTAGACGAACTCCCAGGAGTACTTTGGGCTAATCGAACTACGGTCAGAACTTCAACCGGCGAGACCCCATTCAGTCTAGTATATGGCTTGGAGGCTGTTATTCCAGTCGAAACACTAATTCCGACACCAAGAATTGAAATGTATGACGACAAGGAAAACGAAAAGGCAAGAGAAAATGATATCGATTTAACAGAAGCCTTAAGAGAAAAAGCGGCTGTATGATTGGAACTGGCTAAATCAAACATGGAGAAAGCCTGCAATCAAAAAGTACGCATACGAACCTTCAAAGAAAGAGACTTGGTCTTAAAAAAGGTGGAGGTTTCCAAGCACGTGGGAAAAGTACAACAGAATTGGGACGGACCATACGTTATCATTAACGTAGGAAAGAAAGGTGCATACAAAATCGCACACTTGGACGGAACCCCCTTACCTCGAACCTGGAATGCAGTCAACCTAAGGAGATACTATGGAAAATAAATCCTAGAAATCATCCTTATTACTATCTTTTAAATTCTGTTTACTTTATTTTTCATATTTTTCATTGTATTAAAGGCCTTGGCCTGAGATTCATTCTCGAAACTTTTATCAATAAATTATGAATCAGGGATTCACGTGAATTAGCGCCAAAGACTTAGTCGAGTTGAGTAAAATTGATTCGCTCAATAAACACTCCTCGACCTGCATATCAGCGACGACTAAACGAGTCGAGTAAAATTGATTCGCTCAATAAACACTCCTCGACCTACGTAACAGCGATGACTAAACGAGTCGAGTAAAATTGATTCGCTTAATAAACACTCCTCGATCTCCATAAAAGGTACTACAGCATTTCCAACTGACCGCTGCCCCATTGAGGCGGAATATGTATCCAGAATTGGATTTGTAGTCATCTACATCAGACTGGAAACTCGAATCAGTGAATCCTTCAAGTTTCAGTTTTCCACTACCTCCGTAGACCAAAAACATATCCTTAGTCCTTCGCAGGTACTTTAGGATTGCTTTTACGGCGGTCCAGTGCTCTTCGCCTGGATTTGACTGATAGCGACTCGTTACACTTAGAGTGTGTGCTATGTCTCGTCGAGTACAGAACATTGCATACATTATGCTCCCTATAGCAGAGGCATAAGGTATGAGAGACATTCTCATCTTTTCTTCGTCAGTTGTAGGGCACATTGACTTAGAAAGAGAGATGCCATGTCTCATTGGAAGCAATCCTCTCTTGGATTCTTCCATTTTGAATCTCTTCAAAATAGTGTTGATATACTGAGATTGGGAGAGTCCTATCATCTTCTTCGATCTATCCCTATAGATACGTATCCCTAATATGAAAGATGCGTCTCCCATATCTTTCATAGAGAACTGCGCGGATAACCACGCTTTTGTCTGTATTAACATTTTGATATCGTCTCCGATTAACAAAATGTCATTGACGTATAAAACTATGAATTGTACTGAACTCCCACTATTCTTCTTGTACACACAAGGTTCATATACGTTTTTGATAAAGCAAAAAGCTTTGACTGTCTCTTCAAATCGTATGTTCCAGGTTCGGGACACCTGTTTGAGGCCATAAATTGACCTTTGAAGTTTACACACTTTGTGCTCACTTCCTTTGGACGCAAACCCTTTGGGTTGTTGCATAAATATCTCATTGTCAATGTCTCCATTGAGAAAGGCGGTCTTTACGTCCATTTGCCATATTTCGTAGTTATGCCACGCGGCTATGGCAAGGAGTATCCGAATGGATATCGACATAGCTACGGGAGAGAAGGTTTCCTCATAGTCTATTCTAAGCCTTTGAGAATACCCTTTCGCCACTAAGCGAGCTTTATGAGTTAATACCTATCCATTCATTCCAAGCTTACGCTTGAAGATCCATTAGCATCCTACAGGGATAGTTCCCTCAGGTGGATCGACCAAGGTCCAAACCTTGTTGGAATGCATGGAATCCATTTCGGATTGCATGGCTTCGAGCCACGCACCCGAATCTATGTCTAACATAGCTTCTTCATAGGTCCTTGGATCAATGTCCAACTTCTCGTTTTCGTGAATGAAACCAAATTTCTCTGGTTCCTTACGAATTCGATCGGACCTTCGAAGAATTGCTGTACTAGTAGGTTCAACGAATTCAGGTTCAACTACCACTGTTTGTGGGGATGGGTCCGATTCTTGGACTTCAGCAAGTTCTACGATTGTCCCATTTCTGTTGGTGAGGAAATCATCCTCTAAGAAGTGGGCATTCTTAGATACGAACGTATTACGTTCTTTAGGATCGTAGAACAGGTATCCAATGGATTCCTTTGGATACCCCACAAATTTTCACAAACTAGATCTACTATCTAGCTTATCTCATTTCTTGTTCTTCACATAGGCAAGAGATCCCCATACTCATAGGTACGAATACACGGGGGCTTTACCATACCATACTTGGTGCGGCATTGTTGGCACTGACTTTGAAGGTACTATGTTTAGTATCTTCGAGGTAGTCAATAGGGCTAAGCCCCAAAACGAAAAAGGAAGGTCAGCAAAGTTCATCATGGAATAAACCATGTCTAACAAAGTTCGGTTCCTCCTTTCAGACACTCCATTGAGTTGGGGCGTCCTAGGGGGAGTTCGCTGCGCGATAATTCCATTCTCTTTCAGATAATCGAGGAATTCTTAGCTTAAGTATTCACTACCTCTGTCAGATCGAAGTGCTTTAATACTGTGTCCAAGTTGGTTCTCTACTTCCATTCGAAACTCCTTGAATTTCTCAAAAGTTTCGGATTTGTGTTTCATAAGATACACATACCCATAACGGCTAAAGTCGTCAATGAATGTTACGAAGTACGAGAATCCTCCTCTCGTACTGACACTCAGTGGTCCACAAACGTCAGTATGGATTAAATCCAGTGTCTGTTTGGTTCGCTCGGGATTCCCTGTGAAGGGTGATTTGGTCATCTTTCCTTTGAGACAAGATTCACAAGTCGGGAGTTCATCTAAGTTCTGTATTTCAAGAGCCTTAGAGGAAACCAACTTTTGAATCCTACTCTTGGAAATATGTCCAAGTCCAGTGTGCCAAAGTTGTGGAGTGTGATTATCATATTTTCTTTTTCTAGATTGAATGTGCATGACGTTGGAATTTATAAGTTCAATGGAATATAGACCATCCATCAAAGTACCACGACCATAAGTTAAACCACCTTTAATTATGCATAGAGATCCATTCTCAATGGAAAAATTAAAACCATCATTGTCTAATAAAGGAATAGAAATAATGTTCTTAATTATAGTTGGTACATACAAACAGTCTCTTAAAATTAAAGTAAAATTCCCTAAAACTAATTCCACGTCTCCTATAGCCTCAACAGCAACTCTTGCTCCATTACCAAAACGCAGGATTCTATCCCCGGGCTTCAGGTTTCTTACTGCTCCCATCACCTGGAAATCATTGCAGATATGAGAACTTGCTGCGGTTTCTAACACCCCCAATGCATAGTTAATTGAAATATTAACTTCAACCAAGAAAATACCTGTGGCTACCAGTTTCAGGTAGTCTGGGCAGTTCCTTTTCCAGTGCCTTGCTTTCTTGCAGTGGAAGCATTCGTCGTCTGGGCTATTACGCTTCTTTTCGACCACCTTGGTGACTGCTTTGGAATAGAACACTTTCTTTTTCTTCTTACCTCTCTTCAGCTTTGCAGCCTTCGATTAGTGTGCAATCATCACGGGTTTCTCTTTCTTGAGAGTTGATTCTGCCGTGACCAACAGATTGGTCAGTTCGTGAAGAGCGAGGTTTCTATCCTCCATGTTGAAGTTCAACACGAACTGGTCAAACGAACGAGGCAACGTATGGAGAAGGAGGTCAGTGCTAAGATCAGCATGCAATTCCACGTCCAATCGCCCCAGTTTTCAACCAGGTTGATAAAACGTAGACAGTGATCATTGACACTGCTTCCCTCAGCCATCTTGAGATTAAACAACTCCTTCGTGGCCGCAAACCTTTCGGTACGAGACCCTTCTCCAAACATCTGTTGGAGGTGGAGAAGTATATCTCTAGCAAGCGGTATTGCAGCATCCTGTTTCTGCAGTTCATTCGACATCGAGGCTAGCATGAGGCAGCGAACCTGAAGATCATCATCAACCCTTTTGGCATGGGCAATTCATTGTTCCTCAGTAGCTCGTGCTGCGGGTGCAGCAGGCATAGGTGTGTCGAGCACATAGCTTCGTCGCTCGGAGTCGAGGACTATTCTAAGATTTCTTAGCCAGTCGACAAAGTTTGAGCCATTCAGTTTATTGGCGTCGAGGATGACAGATAATGGATTCTTAGACATTGTACTTAAATGTCTACAAATGGAAAGAAGACAACATTTAGCTAACTGATCTATGCTTAATACTTTTAATTAACGATTTTTGGTCTTGTTTTCGAAAAAGTTCTCCCACTATTTTGTCGAAACAATCACCCCTTTGATTGCTCGGGAAATCTAATTCCTAGCAGGTCTTGATGTCCCAACAACCATTAATTGCACCCACGACTCGTGGCCATACAAATAATTCTCCACGTAGGTATACTTTTATCAATTGTGCCACTGCACAACCTTCAAGCTATTTTGCCTCGGTTTTCACATTTATCTAGCACTGCTACATCATAAGTGTTACTAATCGTTAAGTATAACCCATCAATCATGATGAGCAACGGGCCAGGTCGTGAATTCTCTGCACCCAGTCCTCACCCTTGTCGAGTTTAGTTAAAAACAGAAGTCAAGAAATTTCGCGTATTGTCCCTTTCTTTGACTCGGGTGCCAGACTCTAGATCACCTCTATCAATAAGTAGACAACATACGCTAGTTCCTATTGATGGAAGGCTTGGATCTTTAAAACTTCATTTTAAATGTACCCAATATTACTTAATATTAAATTCGAGAGGGAAATTTCGGATATACCAAAATAGTCCTTTAACTTTTGAAAATTGCAAAAACGACCCAAAAACATAAACCGACCAGAATTGCAAAAACAGTCCAGATTTATCAAAAATTTTCAGAAACAGAAAATGAAATTTCCAGCCCTAATTTCATGATTTTCGATTTTTGCATAAAGAGTCCTGAAGTTTCCAAAAACTATAAATTTGCCACAGATCTGAAAAAGCAGTTTTACCCAATCGTAGAGGTAGTCATAACAAGTAAGAATCAAATCACAGAACACAAAAATCACACGTTTCCATAGATTAATTCATGTTCAGGCCTTTTTTGCATAATAATAATGGAGTTGGCTATGATACCACTGTTGGTATATGTCGGTTGACAGATCAACAAAAGTGCGGAAATCAAACTTTTTTCGAGATACCCATCAGCCCCATAAATCATAGATCCATCTTATATAAGCGAAAAGGTTGAATCAAGCAACAAAAACATAACTAAAAGAGGGGGTATGCGATTTTTAGCTCACCACATTCAAGGTGGTGGCAACCTCCGGTTTTGTTTCTGATTCACAGTCAGTGATCCAATTGTCTCACCTCCAGAGTTGATCCTCACCAGTTGGATTGTAGGGACACCTCCAAGTCGTAGGCTACGAACTGGATCTTGAAGGCTGTCAGTAAAAGGATAGCTGGATCTACTTGCAGAGCAAGATCCAGCAATGGAAGAACAAGGGAGAGGGTGGCACATAGGCGTGGCGCACGACCAAGGACGGTGGCTCACAGTGGGCGGTGGCGCTCAAAGGGGGCTGATTAGGGTTGTGGGCGGCTAGGGTTTAGTGCAAGAGTAAAGTTAGGTTTTGAGTTCAACTTGAACTCTATTTATAAGCTTCCCATAAAACCCTAATCTTGCAAAACTCCTTCTGGGCTTTTTAATTAAAGGCTCATGTCTTGCATGTTAATTTAATTAATCCTTTAATTAAATTAGCCCCTATTAATAAATTAATATCTCTCTCTTAATTAATTAACACCTCAATTAATTATTTAATTAATTAGTCTCCCACTTGAATTAACACTTTAATTCATTTATTGATTTAATTACCTTTAAATCAATTATTTTCTTTTTATAACTGTCACTGTCCAACTGTAATGTGTGTGACCCTCTAGGTTCACCATCAATTGGCAGCAGGCCCACGAATTCCTCGTGATTTAATTTATGAGCAATTAATTGCTCCGATCAATTAAACCCCTTTAATTGACCACTCCTAAAATTAATCTCCCTTATCAACTCAGGAGTACCCACACTTCATGGTCGATGTCTAGCCACAAGCCCATGAAGCCCAACTTCAGGTGAATTGATATTTGTGAACCTCCCTCTTATAAATGCCATGTACATACGGTCCTTCTATTGACTTAATTTCCCGATCAAGACTTAGGGTGTGTGAATTCGGCACCTCTAAATTTATCTTGATAACTATACTTTCTAATTCGGGATAATATTCCAGCGTGACTGCTAAATTTGGAAACCCCTTTCCAAATCCGTCACCGACTGCGGCCGCAGATTCCTTGGATATATTATCTAAGAATCGTATAGGAAATTTCATCATCCATCACGATGAGTCGGTAGATTCCATATTGGTACTAACCACTCGCGTACATAACTATACGCACCCAACTTAGGCATGTTATGATCAGGCTACGTGATCTATACCTAGATCTAAGTACGCACACTCATGTACCGAATTCTCCCTAGCACCTCAAGTTTAAGGACTAAATCGTACACTATTATACGTCTTGAGAAACGTCCCATCATCGATATGCGTCATGCGCTTCCACAATGGGTTTCTCTGTTCGGGTCATTCGATGTGTTCGATCCTCTATCGAACCACCTACTCATATGCACTGGCCTCAAATTCCTTGCTCATGAAATGCTACAAATTCACTCCATGTGAATCATGCATATTGTTTCATGATTGCACTCAATACCGAAGTGAATCGTCCCATAGTCAAATGTGATCTAAGGATTTCATCCAATCGCTTAAATGTATTCGCGAGAGATGAAGTTGGCCATTGTTTAATCTATACAGATATAAATAAATGTGCGTATTATTTATAGAATCAAAAAGATTGTTATTTACTGAATAGACCTATTACAAGCTAAAATGAATTGGCTTGTTGGGCATTATCCTATCAAAAATGAGTAAAATCGATTGGATCGATTGGATAAAAAATCGAACTAAATGGTCAAAACCAATAATTGGTAAAAAAACCTAAATACAAAAATGAGTAAAACCGATTGGGTCGGTAAATACTCATCGATCTGCACTTATCGTAATAAAAAAGGTTAAAACCAATAATTGGTAAAAAAACCTAAGTACTAAAATGAGTAAAACCGATTGGCTCGGTAAACACTCATCGATCTCCAAAAATTGAACTAAAAAGTTAAAACCAATAATTGGTAAAAAAACCTAAGTACAAAAATGAGTAAAACCGATTGGGTCGGTAAACACTCCTCGATCTCCAGTTATCAAAATAAAAGAGGTTAAAACCTATGATTGGTAAAAAACCTAAGTAAAATCGACTGGGCAGGTAAAAACTCATCAATCTCCCATCATCTGGCAAGAAAATCCAATAAAGAGCTTCACAGACATTCTCCATTGATCTAAGAAGTAAATGTTACATGCAAGGAAGATGAGAAGAAATTAAAATTTTATTAAATACAAATCGTTTTACAAATACAGAATTACATCATTTGTTTTACATTCTGTGACGAAACAAAAATCGAAGCCTTAACTAACAGGTTGAAGCTTTCACGACAATGTCCACGGAAACAACAATCTCCTCCCTAGTACCTCGATCGATAATACGACCACCTAAGAAGCATGCCGCTCAGGATGGTCGACTTCTTTGGTTCGATGGCTAGGCTCAGAAGATCGATTCCCATTTTGATCGAACTAACTTCCAAAAAGCCTGATAGCTTGTTGTAGTTATTCATCTAAAACAAGATCCCGCTTGGACCATCGCAAAAGTGAAAATCTACCTGCATATCCTGACATTGGGGTACTCCGGAAGTAACCTCCAAGAACGAGTATGCTAGGTAGATCCAGACCCTCCATGAACTGATCAAATACCTCTGACCCTAAACTATGGAAGACCAATGCAGAGGTCATATGGGACTTGTCAGTACTAGGTAGGTCGTTACTGGGACTCATCAGCACTAGGCAAGATGAAGGGCAAGGTAACCGCGACAAACATGTTGGGATACCTCGATTGTCAGAACAATAAAAGTGCGAAATTTAAAATTTTTTGAGGCACCCATCAGTCCCATAAATCTGTCTCCATATTATATATATACAAAAAGGTCGAATCAAACAGCAATTAAAACAACAAGGGGGGTGGTATGCGATATACCTCACCACAGCTCGGTGGTGGTTTCCTCCGGGCTTCTTTGTTTGATTCACAACGAAGTGATCCAATTGTCTCACCTCCAAAGTTGATCCACACCAGTTGGATTGTAGGGACACCTCCAAGTCGCAGGCTACGAACTAGATCTTGAAGGCTGTCTGTAAAGGAACGAGCAAATCTTGATCAGGACTTAGATCTGGATCCGGATGAGGAGATCGACTGGAAGAAGACCTCGGCCACAGGGCTTGTGCGGCTAGGCTGGATCGGCCAAAGAGGTTCGGCCAGGGTTGGCCGAATTAGGTTCGGCCGAAATGGGTTGGGGCGATTTAGGGTTAGGGAGTTTCTTTGTGCAATTTTCAGAACTCCTTTTCTTTTCTTGTGTTATGCAAATTATAATCTTGTTCTTGGCTTTTCATTAGTCTCATATGAAGAGATGTGAAGAAGTATTTATAAAAGAAGAAACATTCTCTTATAAGATATCTCTTCCCATGTTTATCAAATCCGAATTTAAGATTTGATAAATCTCTTCCTTGTTCCTTATCTTTCGAAAAAACAAAAACTCTCCTATCTTATCCATGCAAAAATTGCCCCCTAAGCCTAATCATGTAATCCGAAAATTACATGATTATTTATGTTCCAATTTTATTAATTATATACTTTAATTAATATCTTAATTAATTAGATAATCCAATTAATTGATTAGTAATTAATCAATTAGATGTCTAATTAATATTCTCCTTCTTGAATTAACACATTAATTCATGAATTTTGACTTAACTTCTTTAAATCATTCGTTTCCTTTTATGACTGTCACTGTCCAACTGTATTATGTGTGACCCTTTGGGTTCACCATCAATTGGCAGCAGGCCCACGACTTTCATGATTTAATTAACGAGGAAATAAATTCTCCTATCAATTAAACACTTTTAATTGACCACTACAGAATTACTTTCCTTATTAATTCAGGAGTACCTAGACTTCATGGTCGATGTCTAGCCACAAGCCCATGAAGCCCAACTTCAGGTGAATTGATATTTGTGAACCTCACCTCTTATAAATGCCATGTACATACGGTCCTTCTAAAGACTAATTTCCCGACCGAGACCTAGGGTGTGTGAATTGATCGGCACCTCTAATTATCTCGATTCTGTACTTTCTAATTCTGGATAATAATTCTAGTGTGACTGCTAAATTTGGAAACCCCTTTCCAAATCCGTCACTAACCATGGCCATGGATTTCTAGGAACATATTATCTAAGAACGTAAAGGAAATTCTCCCACCTTATCAGATGATTCGATAGATCATTTCTTAGTACTAACCACTCGCGTACACAACTGTACGCACCCAACTTAGGCACTTTATGGTCAGGCTACGTGACCAGGACCTAAATCTAAGTATGCACTTTATGGTCAAGCTACGTGACCAGTACCTAAATCTAAATACGCACACAACGGTACATGATTTGTTGTCTTTGTTGAGATGACGTAACCCTTCTACGTTTCTCAACTACCTATGATTTGTTCAATCATATGGTATTGTGTTCAGATTATCGGTGAGATCTCGTTTCCCTTTCATTAAGCAATTACCTTATCTAAATCAGTGAAGATTACGATAGGCTTTTGCCATGCTAGGTACTTCATCCAATCATTGGATGAATGTTTCTCATCTAAACACTTTCTTCTGCTGCATCCCAATGCTGCATTTATTCTGTTTTGAGTTGGCAATGGTATACTATTGGAATTTCTTCCAATTTACCTCTGCTCCATCGAGACAGAATAAATCATCCACCTTAGACCAGAAACCTCGAATTACTAAATCGTTCGAGTTTCAATCCTCCACTACTACCATAGACCAGTAATATATCCTTTAATTATCTTCTTGGATTGCTTTTTTGTTAGTCCAGTGTCCTTTCTGGTGTTCGACTAACAGTAGCTCGTGAAAGATCAGAGCTTTTGATGAGTCAGGTCTTGTACAAGACTTTGCATGCTACATGCAATCCAAATGCCAAAGCATAAGGCTTCTTGATACAATCTCTTCTTTAATTATTTATATGTAGGGCTCATTAAATAAGTGACAAAGATTTTTTTGTCTCTTTGGAACCAATCATTTCTCGGATTCTTCCTTATTGAATTTGTTCAATATTTAGTCTATGTACTTAGATTCGGTGAATTGCAACATCTACTTCGCTTTATCTCTATAGATACGTATTGCCAGTACATGAGATGTAATTCCCAAATATTTATCATGGAGAATTGCGTGAAGAACACGCTTTCGTCTGTGCTTGATATTCTGATATCGTACTTGATATACAGAACGTCGTCATGTTAAGTTTACGAACTTAACTATGCTCCCACTGATCCTTTTGCACAATTGGTATCCATATGCCTTTTGACAAAGTCAACATTTTTAATCAACTTATCAAGTTGCATGTTCCAAGTTCGGGAAAAAGTCATAGATTGACATTTGGATTCGAATAGAGATCTTCTCATCAATTTTCAAATTGTGAGAGGCAGGATTCATATCCAATAGTCATATTTTGATAGTCAAAACCACCTTTCTGTGGCTAATAGTTTTGAAATGGATTTTGATGTTGCAAACGGAGGGAAGGTATTCTCATTAGTCCTGAAAAGGCTTTTGAAGAATTACCTATCGCTATTAAGAGGGTCAAATAAGTTAACAATTTTCCATTTCGGGTCTTATGGCTTCATGCCATATCCCTCAGTTTATGTTTAACATAATTTCTTTGTAATCTCGGATTAATATCCAATTTCTCAATTTCGTAAAATGGGATTTTGAGTTCCTTACGAATTTGATTAGATTACGAAGTGTTTGTGCGTGACTCGGTTCAATAGGTTTCAGGGTTTGCTCCCACTGTTTGTGGGGATGGGTCCAAGTCTTTGGATTTCATCAAATTCTATGACATTCCCTATTTCCTTTTGACGAGAATTCGTAAACAGAGGAACAAGCTACTTACGAGAAACATTCGTTACTTGTTGTCGTATAACAGGTATCCAATGGATTTCGTTGGATACCCCACAAATTTTGTACGAATTGGATATACTATCCAATTTTAGTACAAGGGTATTACGCCATGTCATAAATGATACGGCGGTGTAAGGACTTACTTCAAAAGGTACTAGACTAAGTATCTTTTGATGAGTCAGGGGAGGCTATCCCCTAATGTGAATAAGGAAGTTTAGCTAAATCACAATCGTGAAATGAACTAAGTTTTAACAAAGTTCGATTCCTTCTTTGATTCGCTCCATGAGAATTCTATTCTCGTTTAGATAATCGAGGAATTAATTGCTTATGTTTCGGCAAGTTTGATTAGATCAAAATGATTTCGACATAATGCACTTAGTTACTTCATTTCCAAAACTTCTGTTGAATATATCAACAGTTTTATAATTGTACTTCACAAAGTACACACATACTTTGACGATTAAAATAATCGTAAGTATATGTGAAGTAACGTCCTTTTGAACTAGTGCTTTTAGTTCTCCACGCTAGTCCTTATGATTAAATCCATTCGGTTGAAATTCTTTAGAATGCCTAGCAAACTTTAATTTCGGTTATTATTCTTTTGGGACAAGATATGAAATTCTTTAGAATGCCTAGCAAACTTTAATTTCGGTTATTATTCCTTTGGGACAAAATTTGAAAGTTACGAGTTCATCCAAGTTCTATATTTCAAGAGCTTTAGATGAAAACTTCCTTTCGAATCCTTCTTTAGGAAGAATGTCAAAAATAAACATTTCAAGCGTGGATGATTATCTTGTATGTTTTACTCCTTTTCGATTTAGCATATAGATTTCAAAGTTTTTGATTGTTTATCATTGTTTTACTTCTATGCTTCAAAGCATCAATATTTGTGTAAAGTTAAATAGCTTTAATTAAAGTATTCCATTCATAATGGTAAAGCAATAATGTCTTGTACAAAAATTTCGAAATAATTCTCAAAAACAAAATAAAACTAAAAACTCATGATAATACGAAAAACTAAGTAAAACTCCTTTCGCTA
Source organism: Penstemon barbatus (assembly GCA_003313485.2). Lineage (NCBI taxonomy): Eukaryota > Viridiplantae > Streptophyta > Magnoliopsida > Lamiales > Plantaginaceae > Penstemon > Penstemon barbatus. The sequence continues at coordinate 31,433,729 of CM064883.1, forward strand.
AAAAGTAAGGTCTAGATTGTTCTTGACCCAATCCCTGAAGCATTTGTCCCTCATGTATCTTTGCAACTATTGCCTTTTCCTTCCGAGGAACGCCCTTCTTCCAGGGGGCAAGGGAACACCATCATCACCTGCAAATTAGGGTGAAAACTGAACCGAGTAACTCGGTACTCGGCTTGAAGTTCGCTCGGGATGGACTCGTTCAAACTCGTTTGATGTCTAACCGAGCCGAGCTTGAACAATACTTCAGGCTCGAATGAAATTTCGAGTCGAGTTCAATCACTCACTTGTTCGACGTCGAGCTCGTGAACATGAGAGCAGTGGGGTAGAGACCGACGATTGCTTTAGCTGAATATATTTTTGAATTGATGAAAAGAGGAAGAAAATGGAGGAAAGTGCAGAAAGCTTCTTAAAAAAAAAAAAGATAGGTTGGAGAAGATAAAGAGGAAAGAGAAGGGAAAGGACGGGTGTTTCCACTTTCTAGATCTACCTAAATTAAATAATAATATTATTACTAGACTTTTACCTTTTGCTATAAATTGCATTATTTTATCATGGGTTGTGGGCCTAAGATAGTGACGTTGGTTGCAGATTACTCGGAAAAGATTATTCAAATAGTATTTATTATCACATGTGGAGTACTCGTGAACACGTTCGTGAAAACTCGAGCCGAGCTCGAACAAGAAGTTGTTTGAAAGGCTCGAGCTCGAGCCGAGCCCGGTCAACTGGGCCTATTTTCGAGCCCAAATCCGGATATATGCTTGTTCGGCTCGTTTGGGCTCGTTTTCAGGCCTACCTGCAAACACTTTTACAGATATGAAGGTTTATGAGATGTCTTGCATCAAACAAAATAACATGTGTATAACTAAGTCATACCGTTGTTAAGTCTGTTCAGGAATTTCATTCCAGCAAGCTTCCTTAATTTTCGATCATACTTACATAGGGGGCAATCCCTTTCACTCAGACCCAGTCCCCGTAGATGGGCTTCCTCATATTTGTCTAACAACTTATGCAAGTCTTTTGTTTTAATTCCATCACATGGAATATCACAATGTTGCATAAAATGAGAAAACGTGTCAGACAAGCCATTGAGAGTAATTTCTATCTCATCTTCAAGAATCAAATTAGCCCCTAGCTTTTTAATTCGATTCATCATCTTGGTTAGGTAAGAACAATATTCTCTAACATTGTTAAACCCAGCCATGCTCGTCTCGTGGAGTGAATTACATACGATATTCTCCAAAGTTTGTTCGCTTCTGATGCATACCAAGGTTCGTTCGTACATGATTGTAGATTTTAAATGGCTATATTTAAACAATTAAATAGACAACAGTAAGCAGATAAATTTAAAAGTAATACTTATAATTAACGAAATTTGGACTTTTTATCGAAAACGTTCTCCAACTATTTTGTCGAAACTATCACCCCTTTGATTGCTCGGGAAATCTAATTCCTAGTAGGTCTTGACGTCCCAGCAGCCATTAATTGTACCCACGACTCTTGGCCATACAATTAATTCTCCAGGTAGGTATACTTTTACCAATTGTGTCCCCACACAACCTTCAAGCTATTTTACCTCGGTTTTTGCATTTATCTAGCACTGCTACATCATAAATGTTACAACTCGTTAAGTCTAACCCATTAATCATGATGAGCAACAGGCCCGGTCATGAAATCCCCGTAACTGGTTATCGGTCGATTTTCACGTCCCGACCAGTCCCCACCCTTGTCAAGTTTTTAAGAAAACAAGAATCAAGGAATTTTGGTAAAAAAATGTCAAACGCTGAATAGTTTAATAAATTTAAGTGTATTTTTTCAATTTTTTTTTTTATTAAGTAATGCGCTAAATTTTCAACATCACAAAACATTTTATATTTGTTATGTACCAAATTTAACCTATTTTTAACCAGAGAAAGAGTTGGAGTGCAAGATGAGCTTGCTCAAGAGATGAGACTAGCAAGAGAAATCGAGGATGCAATGGACCTTCTTGTGAACAAGACAACTGATAAGGCGATGAAAGCATGAGTGATAGTTGCTCATTAGAGTGGTCAAGGCCAAGACATATTTGGTGATGAAAGCTACACATAGGGTTCATATGATCGTAGTCCAATAAATATATAGAGATACGATTAGGCAGTACTGTTGAAGGTGGTGTCACGTTGCAGGAAGATTATACTAGAACACCTACTAGCTGCATGTTATTGTTCCCATTTACTTTTTTAATTCCAACAACGGTAATACATTTATGGGTGAATACTACAAATTATCCTCCTTATTTATAATTTTTTATAAAGTCGTCTCTTTGGATTTTTTCTTATAAATATCATTCGCATTGTTTGAGTAATTTTTGAAATTTGAGAGAACTAAACTAAACCTCCAAATTGAATATATCTTATTTTTTAGAAAACAATAACTTGAGAATTTATTAATCACATTAGATATATTTGTAAATAGAAATAAAAATTAAATATATATACATATATTATTGTTTATAGTACTTACTCTTAGGTTTCCTTCCTTTTGTTATCTGATTGGATAGTTATGTAATACAAAGATTAAAATTAAAAACTAGTTTAATCATAATCAACCGTAGATCTCCCACTCAGGTTTGATCTTTGAACTGAATAGCTTATGTTTACTTAAGTGATCATATCCATGTATAACTTGAATTTAATAGAACATAAAAGTAATTACATTAGATATATTTGTAATAGAAATTTTAAATTAAATATATATACATATATCATTTTTTATAGTTCTTACTCTTAGGTTTCCTCCTTTTTGTTATTTGATTGGATAGTTATGTAACACAAAGATTAAAATTGAAAACTAGTTTAATCATAATCAACCGTAGATCTCCTACTCAGGTTTGATCTTTCAACTGAATAGCTTATGTTTACTTAAGTGATCATATCCATGTATAACTTGAATTTAATAGGACATAAAAGTGAGACATTCGTGAAATGATACACAATTTAATATTCAACAAAATTACAAGTCATATATGAGATATGATCACTTAATTTTCAAATGAAGATAAACAGTGAGGAATATAATAAATTTAATATAGAATAAAAAAATTGACAGATTCATTTATAAATGAAGAGATGTTTTTTCATTTGAGTTGATACTTCAATATAATCAATTTTTTCAAAACACTTTTGACCAAAATAAATGCAAAACACTTACTTGTGTTATGTGAAATCCACATGAAACTATCTCGTGAATTTTTATTGCATAGAATCCTCATGCAATATCAAATATTATGCATGAAACTCCATATGGAATGGTTTATTGCGTATAAATATTCGTGCCAATCCCCATCCCCGCCCGTAAAATTTGGACGACATTTAATGTCCGTATTTGGGCATTTGTGCCAAATATTTAATAGTACAGGGAATTCTATGTAATAAATCCCCATTAATATAAGGAATTTGAAATGAATTCCAGATCATTCAGATTTCAGGCGGGATATGAATGGAATCGAGAGGGAAGTAAAAGTCTGGTGTGATAAATATATCACCAAGCAGTTCATAGATTTTTCGTATAATACGTGAGAGTTCTTGCATTCAACCCGCTCATATATTATCATTAGTCATGATATATATTATTACTAAATACGCTTATTTTCACATTCCTGTGCAAAAAAACTTGAGATCACTAGTAGAAGTAATTTGTTGAGCGTTATTGAAAAAAAAAGGGATTTTTGCACGTCACCCCCCAATTTTTTTCAATTTTTGCACTTTCCCCCCCGAAACACATTAAATGTGACCATGCCCCCTGCTTTTATGTATTTTGTGCACTTACCCCCCCGAAACATCTTAAATGTGACTGTGCCCCCTGCTTTTATGTATGATTGTGCACTTACCCCCCCCCCCGAAACGTCTTAAATGTGATTGTGCCCCCTGCTTTTATGTATGTTTGTTCACTTACCCCCCCCCCCCACACCCCCCATACCAAATTCCGGTCAGATTTTCCACCGAAACTAAAGCACATGCAAAGCACACAAAATTTAAGAGGGAAAAAGGGTAATATTACCAGCGGTGTGGCAACGTTCCATATCCAGTTCCAATTCCTAGGTGACTTGATTTTTCGGTGTATGTAATGAAGGGGTCTCCATAAAAAAATGAATAAGAAAGCAACAAGAAATGTTGATATTGATTTCTCTAAATCATGAGTTTTGCGTGAGAGAGAGACGATATGAATTTGTAAAATTATTCATGATTCACTCAATTTCAATAAATGGAGGAGAAATTGAGCCTAACTGAGATAAACCGTAATTTTTTTTTCTCAATTTCAATTCACGTTTTTAACCGATGTTTAGGTTTTGTGGGAATAAAGGATAATTTTACCCTTTTGCCCTCTTAAATTTTTGTGTGCTTTGCAAGTGCTTTAGTTCCAGTGAAAAATCTGGCCGAAATTTGGTATGAGGGGGTGGGGGGGGGGGGCAAGTGCACAAACATACATAAAAGCAGGGGGCACAGTCACATTTAAGACGTTTCGAGAGGGTAAGTGCACAAACATACATAAAAGCAGGGGGCATGGTCACATTTAAGACATTCGGGGGGGTAAGTGCACAAAGTACATAAAAGCAGGGGGCATTGTCACATTTAATGTGTTTCGGGGGGGAAAGTGCGAAAATTGAAAAAAACTGGGGGGTGATGTGCAAAAATCCCAAAAAAAAAATAGAGTAAAACAAAGTTTCTTAAATTTATCACTTGACTGTTTATTTCTTAATGAAGTCGTGTTATGATCTAATTTTTACACTTATAAAAAGTACAAATTAAATTCTTATTTTTCGTGAGTTTAAATAAAATAAAGTTACATCCTACTGTTTTCCCAATTGCACCACATGTATTATATACAAACTCATAAAAAGAGAGTTTCTTAGATTCACACGGCCAGATGCCCTAAGAAAACATTTCTCAAGAAAAAAGTCCAAAGGACAACTTGAAATTTCATTACATAAAACGAGAACAACGTAGAAATAGCATCAAGTCATTTTTATTTTATGATGCAAAGTATTTTTCTCATTAGTTTGTATCTTTTTCTTATAATCACATTCGTATTAAAGAAATTGAGCTGACAGTATTTTAAGATAAATATGAACATTTTAAAATACAACCATCATTGACAATCTATTAAATCTTTTAATTATTGTGTAGGAATCCTATGTATTAGTGTTATATAACAATCATGAATTAGTAATACATTTATTGGTGAATACCACAAATTATCGCCCTTATTTATAATTTTTTATAAAGTCGTCTCTTTAGATTTTTTCTTATAAATATCTTTCGCATTGTTTGAGTAATTTCTGAACTATGAGAGAACTAAACTAAACCTCCAGATTGAATATATCTTATTTTTTAGACAACAATTACCTGAGAATTTACTAATCACATTAGATATATTTGTAATTGGAAATTAAAATTAAATATATATACATATATCATTGTTTATAGTTCTTACTCTTAAGTTTCCTTCCTTTTGTTATCTGATTGGATAGTTATGTAACACAAGGATTAATATTAAAAACTAGTTTAATCATAAATCTCCCACTTAGGTTTGATCTTTGAACTGAATAGCTTATGTTTACTTAAGTGATCATATCCATGTATAACTTGAATTTAATGGATCATATCATTGTGTTGGGATTTTATGGGTATAATTGTCAACTACAACAGTGCGGAATTTAAAATTTTTATTTATACACCAAATCCCAGGGTTTCTTATTAGCACATATGAATAAAGGTTGAATTTATTTTCAGCAAACAGATACTAAAAATAAATAAATGGTAAAAACTATTTTACCTCACCACAGGCAAGGTAGTGGTTTTCTTCGGTCTTCAGTGGTTCACTAGAGCACCCCAAGTGTTGTGCCTCTAGAGAAAGTCCACACCAATTGGATTTGAGTGACTTCGCGTAATCCCCAGGCTCAGAACTAGGATTAAGAAATTGCCTCGTCAGGAATTGGATTCAGATCCGGGAAGAAAAACTTAGAGAAAAATCCTACACAGGGGTGGGGCGATTTCAGAGAAAACTGAAGAGGGAGAGAAATCGATTTTCCTTTTGGATTGGGTTGGCTGAAAATTTCGACCTCTCCTCCCTATTTAATGGGGTTGTTAGTTTGTTGAGATTTTCTTGCTTACTTAAAGAGATTATGATATATCTCTTATATTTAGAAGAGTCCTTCTAGATACAAGATATATCTCTTTGCATATCTTTCCTTATTTCCTAAGGAAACAAGATATGCCATATCTCTTCACAAGATATGCTATATCTCTTCACAAGAAAATCTTTCCTAACCTTTTCCATTAAAAATCGGCCCCTTGACTAATTAATCATAAGATCAATTAATTTTCTTAGCATGGTTCGGCCATGAATAAATTAATTGATCAAGAGATCAATTAATTAATTCAATCATGCCCACATGCTTCATCAATCTTAAATCAATTTAATCAAGTCACCCATAGCAAAATCGGCCCATGTAAAATTAGTCAATCCCAGATTAATTTATCTTAACAATAATTGGCCCATATGCTTTAATTAATTAATCCACTATTAATCAATTAATCCTTTCCAATTAACACTTTAATTGAGGATTTAATCAATCAGAAATTCCAATTGATTCATTAATTAGTTAGTCCTAATTAATGATTCTCCATTTTGAATTAACACTTTAATTCTTGATTAATTAATTAGTTACTCCTAATTAATTATTCTTCTTCTTGAATTAATACTTTACTTCATTTATTGATTTAATTCCTTAAATCAATTGTTTCCTTTCAGACTGTCACTGTCCAACTGTATTGTGTGTGACCCTCTAGGTTCACCATCAATTGGCAGCAGGCCCACGACTTTCGTGATTTAATTAGTGAGCAATTAATATGTAATTAATTGCTCCGATCAATTAACCACTTTAACTGACCACTCCAAAATTAATTTCCTTATTAATTCAGGAGTACCCACACCTCATGGTCGATGTCTAGCCACAAGCCCATGAGGCCCAACTTCAGGTGAATTGATATTCGTGAACCTCCAACTCTTATAAATGCCATGTACATACGGTCCTTCTAGCGACTAATTTCCCGATTGAGACCTAGGGTGTGTGAATTGGTCGGCACCTCTAATTATCTCAATTCTGTACTTTCTAATTCAGGATAATAATTCCAGTTTGACTGCTAAATTTGGAAACCCCTTTCCAAATCCGTCACTGACTGCGGCCGCAGATTCCTCGGATATCATTATCTAAGAACGTACAGGAAATTCTCTCATCTTATCAGGATGAGTCGATAGATCCTATATTAGTACTAACCATCCGCGCACACGTTCATACGCATCCAAAGTAGTCGCACAATGACCAAGCTATGTGATCGGCTCCTAAATCAAAGTACGTATTCCCGTGTACCGAATTCGCCCTAGTACCTCAAGTCAAAGGACTAAATCGTACACTATTATAAGTCTTGAGAGACATCCCATTACCGATAAGCTTAACGCACTTCCACGATGAGTCTCTCTGTTCGGGTTGTTCGATGCGTTCGATCCCCTATCTAACCACCTAGTCATATGCACTAGCATTCAATGTCTTGTTCATGAAACGACAACAAATTCACTCCATGTGAATCCTGCATAATCCTACAAGTCTTGACGATTCATTCGATACCCCGTCTCGATATGAATCTATGACTTGGAACGTTTTTGAGATCACGACCTTTGAGACTGTTTCATGATTAATCGCACCCAATACTGAAGTGAATAATCCCGTGGTCATGAGTGATCTCAGGGTTTCATACAATCGCTTAGATACGTTCGCGAGAGATGAAGTTGGCCATGGTTTAATTCACGTACTATGAATAAACGGACGTATTATCTTATGAATCATAAGATTGCTTCTAAAGGTAGTTCCTTAACAAGCTTATATTTGTTGGCTTGCTGGGCACTATCCTATCACATTGTTTATAGTTCTTAATCTTAGGTTTCCTTCTTTTTGTTATTTGATTGGATAGATATGGAACAAAAAGATTAAAATTAAAAACTAGTTTAATCATAATCAACCGTAGATCTCCCACTCATGTTTGATCTTTGAACTTAATATCTTATGTTTGCTTATGTGATCATATCCATGTATAACTTGAATTTAATAGGACATAAAAGTGAGACATTCGTGAAATGATATACAATTTAATATTCAACAAAATTACAAGTCATATTTGAGATATGATCACTTAATTTCAAATGAAGATAAACAGTGAGGAATATAATTAATTTAATGTAGAATAAAAAATTGACAGATTCTTTTATAAATGAAGAGACGTTTTCATTTTGGTTTACACTTCAATATAATCAAATTTTTCAAAACACTTTTGCCCAAAATAAATGCAAAACACTTACTCGTGTTAAGTGAAATCCACATGAAACTATCTCGTGAAATTTTTATTGCATGGAATCCTCATGCAATATCGAATATTTTGCATGAAACTCCATATGGAATGGTTCATTGCGTTTAAATATTCGTTCCAATCACCATCCCTGCTCGTAAAATTTGGACGACATTTAATGTACGTATTTTGGCATTTGTGCCAAATATTTAATAGTACAAGGAATTATATGTAAAAAATATATCACCTAGTAGTTTCATAGATTTTTCGTATAATACGTGAGAGTTCTTGCATTCAACCCGCTCATATATTATCATTAGTCATGATATATATTATTAGTAAATTTTCTTATTTTCACATTCCTGTGCAAAAAAACTTGAGATCACTCGTAGAAGTCGTTGGTTGAGCGTTATAAAAAAAACAGAAAAAGAGGAAAACAAAGTTTCTTAAATTTAACACATGACTGTTTATTTCTTAATGAAGTCGTATTATGATCTAATTTTTACACTTATAAAAAGTACAAATTAAATTCTTACTTGTCGTGAGTTTAAATAAAATAAAGTTATATCCTACTGTTTTCCAAATTGCACCACATGTATGATATACAAACTCATAAAAAGGGAGTTCGTTAGATTCACACGGCCAGATGGCCTAGGAAAAAATTTCTCAAGAAAAAATTCCAAAGGACAACTTGGATTTCATTACATAAAACTAGAACAACGTAGAAATATCATAAAGTCGTTTTTATTTTATGATACAAAGTATTTTTCGCATTAGTTTGTGTCTTTTTCTTATAATCACATTGGTAATAAAGAAATTGATATGACAGTATTTTAAGATAAATATGAACATTTTAAAATACAACCATCTTTGACAATCTATCAAATCTTTTAATTATTGCGTAGGAATCCTATGTTTTAGTGTTATATAACAATCATGAATTAGTAAAATAATGTGAATTGTAACGAACCAAGTTAGAAACAGGTATAGATTGGTGATATACAAACTTTCTTCCGTATAAATAAGAAGTTAGTATTATCCAATACATTACCAATGTTATTCAAATTAGACTACTTGGTTCGACAATTATATATAATTTCATATTTCAAATGTCCTGAGATCTACTCACTTGATTTGATAAATGGTAGGTAACGATCAAATTTAGTGAGAAAAACTTTCTCATGAACTTATACAATGGAGTAACCAGAAAATTTGATGAGTATTACACTAAAATTATCATTAACTAACAATATTAAGTATATTATTAATTTATTTAGTAAGAACAACTTATCAATAATTTCTCATCTTATATGTAACATAGGTATTATTATTTTCTAATTTACATATTGTGAGAAAAGTCTACTAGTACAATTTTGACAAAGCGAAGTACTATTAAATTTTATTTGTTGATCATGATCATATCATAAATGTTTATATCTATTGCAATTCAAATATAATTGTTGCCATTTGAAGATCGGTCTAACATTTACTCAATTAATTATTCCTACACTTGATGTCGTTAGAACTATGCACATATATAATGTTAATCAATGAATTAAAAGAATGATATCTCAATAAGCTTTAAAAGAATGATAGTGATATAATCAATGAATTAATAAGCTTTAAAAGAATGATATCTCAATAAATATGAAAGTATTCTCATGTCTTATACATGGAAATAGTTGTCTCACTGTCACGTTTTTCCCAGGTCAAAGCTTTTGGATGTCTCAGCCGTAGTTGTCTTCTTATATTCCATTTTCAATTCTTCATGTTTTCGTTTTTTGTGACAGCATTTAACCCTTCATAAATTCTTAATTGCACTTAATGGTTATTAATGAAAGTTTATTTATCAAAAAAATAAAAAAACGTAGAGAAAAATAAAAGAGATTTTCATGCTTCATTGCATAACTTATTTGTGACCATGAGTGCATCCTCTAGTTTTTTCGCTCTTATCTTTCTACTGCATTAGAAGCCAATTGCTCAATGTTTACTGTATCATGTTTCCTAATTTTACTTTTCAGTTTAGCTTCACGTGTGACATGCAAATTCAAAAAAAGTATTTAAAAAAGGATTCTTGAAATGATGTTATACGAATAAATAATGTCATTTGTATCAAATAATTTCTCTTAGTTAGCGAAAACTATAACATTTTAAATTTACTTTTTCATTATCAATGTTGCAAGTTATATTTTGAATTCGAAAATCTTGTTGATGTTCTACATATTTCCATCAAAGTAAGAAAATCTTACAACTTACTTAGGGTTTAAATAAATACTTTCACAAACTATTAAAATATAGTCAGTTGTAAAAGTTACTTAACAATTTAAAAATTCAACAAATCTATACATAAAGCAAATATATGGTATCAATGAGAATTGGAAATGTATAAAATAAATAAATTGATAGGAATAATCTAATATAATAATATTAAAAGAAATTGAAAAATATTACAATCATCTAATACCACATAAATCATTATTATTACATTTTATTTTCATTGTATTTTAGTATTTTTTCGCATATCATTAGATTGATTAACATACAACTGATTTTTTTAACTAGTTTCACTTAACACAACATTTATTTTGGTTTTTAACTTCCAGAAAATAAAAAAAAAAATCAATTCATTAATACACAATTTTGGGCTTAATTGATTACAAATGATTCTTGTCTTAATTTCAAATGTTAGTTCAAGAATTAACTTAAATATCAATTTTCTCATAAAAAAAAATGTTATTAAGAACCTACATGCCACCAAATAAAATTACCTGAATATGACAAAATAACACATATACATCTAGATTAAGTCGAAACAACAAAGAAAAAAATATACTTGAATCGATACGCCAATAAATAAACAATCTGAAATAGATAAAATTACTCAAACATATAGACTAGATTGAAACAAAAAGAATAAATGCACTAGAAAGAATAACATTAGGCCTGGAATTAGAAGCTCTAGTAGATTACTACATCATAATCTAACGCCTGTTTTGAGATCCAGATGTAGCCGGGTTATTCGGATCAACAATATTTAATGCTCTCATTCTTGAATTGAGAGCCGTTGTTGTTTCTTCCATGACTGATCTCATTACATCAGCATTAGTCATGTCAAATTCTTCTGGGTTTTTTATTCCAGCCATGCATTTGTACATAAAACATTTTACTTCTTTGCGCTTGTTCTCTATTTGCAAGCGCTGGAGGTCTTTTTTCACCTTTTCTAGGCGATCTTTAGTGAAACTTTCTAGATTAGTCATGTATCTAGTTTGTTCCATCTACAGAAGACTATTGAAACGTGACAACACTGATGCGGTTTCTTCTGGCGATGGCCATACCAATTGTTGACTTTCAAACGGACTGTAGATGATGGCGCATCCATCTACGGCACAAAGGGTGCAAAGTTCACTTGCTTTTTTAATTAATCCCTTTTTTCTTTTGTTAAACGATGTCCTTCTTTCGGATTTGTTGGACATATATGCGAGTGTAACTTTCCTTCTTGGCATTTTTGACAAGTTTTTTTCTTTCTTGGGAATATGAGGATTGAGGGAATATGAGGAAGAAGCTATTTATAAATATATGTATTATGTATGTATATATATATAGATATTTGAAGAGATTTGGATAGATTTATTTTGAGAATTTTGAATTGTATATTATCAATATCTGAGTATTTTGAGATTATGGTATTATATTCTATTGACAACTATTTTCTTCAAAGATGTTTTGTGGTATTTATTGATTTTCTTACTGTGGATGTTCATAAAATTCTACTTGCCTAATTATGATATTATGATGATAAGAAAATTAATTTTAAAATTTGAATATTCCTTAATTGGAAAATCTATAATGTTAGAAATCAAAAATTTCCAGACATACAAAATAATAGGGCAAAAAAGTAATATTAGTCCTTCAACCTTTGCAGGGACGCATCAATGTGACACATGTAGTTTCATAAAGTAATTCATACCCTTAAAAGTTTTAAGTCGCTGCAGTTTTAGTTTTCTTACCTGTAATTTTTGTACTTAACAAACCTAAATTGAAACCAGAGCCCAAAAATTACAATTATTTATGGGGAAGGAAGAAATAAAGGGAGATTATAATTTATTTTACCATAAAAACAATATGTGGGGAATGAAATTCGGTTACTTTCCTCCAATTTCAGTTGACTTACTAAACTACGTGGTTGGTTTCCCCAAAATCACCAAACTGTGTGCTTGCATGAAAATTTCTATGCATTGATTTCAATTCCGACGAGCTTAGGAATGAAATTGTAGGTAAGATTACTAAAATTGTGGAAACATAATATTCAAAGTATGTAAATAAAATACATATGTCTCATTTTCGCATCTTGGAAAAGTCAAAGGACTAATATTTTTTTAGCCAGAATAATTGTTCTAGACATGCAAAAAGGATATAGTTGTACTAGTATAATTAAGAGCAAAATTCATGCTCAACAATCTTTTACAACTGAACAAAGAGCATAAGCGAAATTTTAAAGATAGTAGTGCAAAAAGATTGACTCCAACAAAAGGGAAACTTATTGTTCAAAATAATTAACTTTGAAGCATAGATTTTAGTTAATCATGGTACAATGTTAGGATATTTGGTATTTCTTTCCCATGTAAATACTTTTATTTATGTGAGCTGAAAATCTAGTTTGTTCAACAAATTTCCATCTGAGTTACTTGTTTATGTTGAACAATGTCATTTGGTGGTTCTTGAAGTTCAATTCAAACTCAATGTGATAACTTGGAACCGACAAAATATATAATTGTGATGCAACTTGTCTTTGAATAGTAGATATTAAATAGGATTGAGATACAATTTCAAGTTTGATAAAGAAACAATATCAAACCTAAACAATATAAATGACGAGCATATGAGAAATTCATGATATGGTTTAAAGAAGGTTTGGTAGTTGGCCCCCTCCTAGTAGCTTAACCCTATAGAACCCCTCCCCTCACCCTCTCTTATATGGATTGTTCCATGCATTCGGTGCAAACGTTAACCATTCGTCTCTCTCACTCGATCATAACTACATGCTATATACTTCATGCTTCCGGAATAGGGTGTTGTTGGACTTCCCAAGACTCACTTGCATATTAAACATGAGTACTTCTTTCATTTATTATTAAAACTAGAACTACAACTAAATATGATAAATCAAACTCCTACAAACATAATATTTATAAAATGTTTCCATTTTTTTTTTTTTGTGATATAAAAATATGTACCAGTTTCAACCAAAGGTGAAGAAAATAAATAAAATTTATACGGCCAGTAAATGTCGTGCTTTTTGACCAATATATAATATGTAAGAATGAGATCTCATTAACAAAAAAAAAAATAGATTTCTATGTTCAAGATTTCACGCAACAAATTGCATCCATTCAATTAAAAGGTTACTTAGACTAAAAATGTAGATCATCAAGAAAATGCTGAATGACATCAACATCATGCCCAATTCCTAGGCTGAAGCAAAATAGGAGAAAATGTCAAAAAAACTTCATGACATACATATTGTACCTTATTAAGTATTCATTTCGATCTTTCAAGTCATAAGCGTGATTAATTTTTAAATGAATTAAAATCGACTGAGCTTTAACCGAAAAATGTCAAATGCTGAATATTTTAATAAATTCATGTATATTTTTTCAATTTTTTGTATTATCAAGTAATGCGCAAAATTTTCAACATCACCAAACATTTTATATTTGTTATGTATCAAAGTTAGCTTATTTTTAACCAGAGACAGAGTTGGCTTGCAAGATGAGTTGGCTTAAGAGATAAGACTAGCAAGAGAAGTCGAGGAAGCAATGGACCTTCTTGTGAACAAGACAACTGATAAGGCTATGGAAGCATGCGTGATAGTATGCACATTAGATCGGTCAAGGCCAAGACATATTTGCTGATGAAAGCTACACATAGGGTTCATATGATCGTAGTCCAATAAATATATAGGAGATACGACTTGGCAGTAGTGTTGAAGGTGGTGTCACGATGCAGGAATATTATGCTAGAACACCTACTAGCAATTATACGAGAAAACTAATTTGTTGCCAAATTTTCTTAGTTCAAGAGTATACTATAGCTGCATGTTATTGTTCCCATTTATTTTTTAATTCCAACAACGGTAATACATTTATGGGTGAATACCACAAATTATCCTCCTTATTTATAACTTTTTATAAAGTCGTCTCCTTAGATTTTTTCTTATAAATATGTTTCGCATTGTTTGTGTAATTTCTGAAATATGAGAGAACTAAACTAAACCTCCAGATTGAATATATCTTATTTTTTAGACAACAATAACTTGAGAATTTATTAATTACATTAGATATATTTGTAATAGGAAATTAAAATTAAATATATATATATATATATATATATATATATATATACATATATCATTGTTTATAGTTCTTACTCTTAGGTTTCCTTCCTTTTGTTATCTAATTGGATAGTTATGTAACACAAAGATTAAAATTAAAAACTAGTTTATTCATAATCAACCGTAGATCTCCCACTCAGGTTTGATGTTTGAGCAGAATAGCTTATGTTTACTTAAGTGATCATATCCATGTATAACTTCAATTTAATGGAAAGTAATTACATTAGATATATTTGTAATAGAAATTTTAAATTAAATATATATACATATATTATTTTTTATAGTTCTTACTCTTAGATTTCTTCCTTTTTGTTATTTGATTGGATAGTTATGTAACACAAGGATTAAAATTGAAAACTAGTTTAATCATAATCAACTGTAGATCTCCCACTCAGGTTTGATCTTTCAACTGAATAGCTTATGTTTATTTAAGTGATCATATCCATGTATAACTTGAATTTAATAGGACATAAAAGTGAGACATTCGTGAAATGATATACAATTTAGTATTCAACAAAATTACAAGTCATATTTTAGATATGATCACTTAATTTTCAAATGAAGATAAACAGTGAGGAATATAATAAATTTAATGTAGAATAAAAAATTAACAGATTCATTTATAAATGAAGAGATGTTTTCATTTGAGTTGATACTTCAATATTATCAATTTTTTCAAAACACTTTTGTCCAAAATAAATGCAAAACACTTACTCGTGTTATGTGAAATCCACCTGAAACTATCTCGTGAAATTTTTATTGCATAGAATCCTCATGCAATATCAAATATTATGCATGAAGTTCCATATGGAATGGTTTATTGCGTATAAATATTCGTGCCAGTCCCCATCCCCGCCCGTAAAATTTGGACGACATTTAATGTCCGTATTTGGGCATTTGTGCCAAATATTTAATAGTACAAGGTATTCTATGTAATAAATATATCACCTAGCAGTTTCAAAGAGTTTTCGTATAATACGGAGAGTTCCTGCATTCAACCCGCTCATATATTATCGTTAGTCATTATATATATTATTACTAAATATGCTTATTTTCACATTCCTGTGCAAAAAAACATGAGATCACTCGTAGAAGTAATTTGTTGAGCGTTATGAAAAAAAAAAAAAAAGAATAAAACAAAGTTTCTTAAATTTATAACTTGATTGTTTGTTTCTTAATGAAGTCGTGTTATGATCTAATTTTTACACTTATAAAAGTACAAATAAATTCTTATTTGTCGTGAGTTTAAATAAAATAAAGTTATATCCTACTGTTTTCCCAATTGCACCACATGTATTATATACAAACTCATAAAAAGAGAGTTCGTTAGATTCACATGGCCAGATGGCCTAGGAAAACATTTCTCAAGAAAAAAGTCCAAAGGACAACTTGAAATTTCATTACATAAAACTAGAACAACGTAGAAATAGCATAAAGTCATTTTTATTTTATGATACAAAGTATTTTTCGCATTAGTTTGAGTCTTTTTCTTATAATCACAATGGTAATAAAGAAGTTGATCTGACAGTATTTTAAGATAAATATAAACATTTTAAAATACAACCATCATTGACAATCAATCAAATCTTTTAATTATTGGTTAGGAATCCTATGTATTAGTGTTATATAACAATCATGAATTAGTATTACATTTATTGGTGAATACCACAAATTATCCTCCTTATTTATAATTTTTTATAAAGTCGTCTCTTTAGATATTTTCATATAAATATATTTCGCATTGTTTGAGTAATTTCTGAAATATGAGAGAACTAAACTAAACCTCCATATTGAATATATCTTACTTTTTAGACAACAATAACTTGAGAATTTATTAATCACATTAGATATATTTGTAATTGGAAATTAAAATTAAATATATATACATATATCATTGTTTATAGTTCTTACTCTTAATTTTCCTTCCTTTTGTTATCTGATTGGATAGTTATGTAACACAAAGATTAAAATTAAAAACTAGTTTAATCATAATCAACCGTAGATCGCCCACTCATGTTTGATCTTTGAACTTAATAGCTTATGTTTACTTAAGTGATCATATCCATGTATAACTTGAATTTAATAGGACATAAAAGTGAGACATTCGTGAAATTATATACAATTTAATATTCAACAAAATTACAAGTCATATTTGAGATATGATCACTTAATTTCAAATGAAGATAAACAGTGAGGAATATAATTAATTTAATGTAGAATAAAAAATTGACAGATTCATTTATAAATGAAGAGACGTTTTCATTTTAGTTGATACTTCAATATAATTAAATTTTTCAAAACACTTTTGCCCAAAATAAATGCAAAACACTTACTCGTGTTATGTGAAATCCACATGAAACTATCTCGTGAAATTTTTATTGCATGGAATCCTCATGCAATATCGAATATTCAGCACGAAACTCCATATGGAATGGTTCATTGCGTTTAAATATTCATAATCCCCATCCCTGCCCGTAAAATTTGGACGACATTTAATGTCCGTATTTGGGCATTTGTGCCAAATATTTAATAGTACAAGGAATTCTATGTAATAAATATATCACCTAGTAGTTTCATAGATTTTTCGTATAATAAGTGAGAGTTCTTGCATTCAACCCGCTCATATATTATCATTAGTCATGATATATATTATTACTAAATTTTCTTATTTTCACATTCATGTGCAAAAAAACTTGAGATCACTCGTAGAAGTCGTTTGTCTAGCGTTATAAAAAAAAAAAACAGAAAAAGAGGAAAACAAAGTTTCTTAAATTTAACACTTGACTACTTATTTCTTAATGAAGTCGTGTTATGATCTAATTTTTACACTTATAAAAAGTATAAAATAAATTCTTATTTGTCGTGAGTTTAAATAAAATAAAGTTATATCCTACTAATTTCCCAATTGCACCACATGTATTATATACAAACTCATAAAAAGAGAGTTCGTTAGATTCACATGGCCAGATGGCCTAGGAAAACATTTCTCAAGAAAAAAGTCCAAAGGACAACTTGAAATTTCATTACATAAAACTAGAACAACGTAGAAATAGCATAAAGTCATTTTTATTTTATGATACAAAGTATTTTTTGTATTAGTTTGTGTCTTTTTCTTATAATCAAATTGGTAATAAAGAAGTTGATCTGATAGTATTTTAAGATAAATATGAACATTTTAAAATACAACCATCATTGACAATCTATAAAATCTTTTAATTATTGTGTAGGAATCCTATGTATTAGTGTTATATAACAATCATGAATTAGTAATACATTTATTGGTGAATACCACAAGTTATCCTCCTTATTTATAATTTTTTATAAAGTCGTCTCTTTAGAATTTTTCATATAAATATCTTTCGCATTGTTTGAGTAATTTCTGAAATATGAGAGAACTAAACTAAACCTCCATATTGAATATATCTTATTTTTTAGACAACAATAACTTGAGAATTTATTAAAAAAATTAGATATATTTGTATTTGGAATTTAAAATTAAATATATATACATATATCATTGTTTATAGTTCTTACTCTTAAGTTTCCTTCCTTTTGTTATCTGATTGGATAGTTATGTAACACAAAGATTAAAATTAAAAACTAGTTTAATCATAATTAACCGTAGATCTCCCACTCATGTTTGATCTTTG
Organism: Penstemon barbatus; assembly: GCA_003313485.2. Lineage (NCBI taxonomy): Eukaryota > Viridiplantae > Streptophyta > Magnoliopsida > Lamiales > Plantaginaceae > Penstemon > Penstemon barbatus. The sequence goes on from CM064883.1 coordinate 31,452,148, forward strand.
AACTTAGTAGCTTATGTTTACTTGAGTGATCATATCCATGTATAACATGAATTTAATAGGACATAAAAGTGAGACATTCGTGAAATTATATACAATTTAATATTCAACAAAATTACAAGTCATATTTGAGATATGATCACTTAATTTCAAATGAAGATAAACAGTGAGGAATATAATTAATTTAATGTAGAATAAAAAATTGACAGATTCTTTTATAAATGAAGAGACGTTTTCATTTTAGTTGATACTTCAATATAATCAAATTTTTCAAAACACTTTTGCCCAAAATAAATGCAAAACACTTACTCGTGTTATGTGAAATCCCATGAAACTATCTCGTGAAATTTTTATTGTATGGAATCCTCATGCAATATCGAATATTCTGCACGAAACTCCATATGGAATGGTTCATTGCGTTTAAATATTCGTTCCAATCCCCATCCCTGCCCGTAAAATTTGGACGACATTTAATGTCCGTATTTGGGCATTTGTGTCAAATATTTAAAAGTACAAGGAATTCTATGTAATAAATCTATCACCTAATAGTTTCATAGATTTTTCGTATAATACGTAATAGTTCTTGCATTCAACCAGCTCATATATTATCATTATTCATGATATATATTATTTGTAAATTTTCTTATTTTCACATTCCTGTGCAAAAAAACTTGAGATCACTCGTAGAAGTCGTTTGTCTAGCGTTATAAAAAAAAACAGAAAAAGAGGAAAACAAAGTTTCCTAAATTTAACACTTGACTACTTATTTCTTAATGAAGTCGTATTATGATCTAATTTTTACACTTATAAAAAGTATAAATTAAATTCTTATTTGTCGTGAGTTTAAATAAAATAAAGTTATATCCTACTAATTTCCCAATTGCACCACATGTATTATATACAAACTCATAAAAAGAGAGTTCGTTAGATTCACACGGCCAGATGGCCTAGGAAAACATTTATCAAGAAAAAAGTCCAAAGGACAACTTGAAATTTCATTACATAAAACTAGAACAACGTAGAAATAGCATAAAGTCATTTTTATTTTATGATACAAAGTATTTTTTGTATTAGTTTGTGTCTTTTTCTTATAATCAAATTGGTAATAAAGAAGTTGATCTGATAGTATTTTAAGATAAATATGAACATTTTAAAATACAACCATCATTGACAATCTATAAAATCTTTTAATTATTGTGTAGGAATCCTATGTATTAGTGTTATATAACAATCATGAATTAGTAATACATTTATTGGTGAATACCACAAGTTATCCTCCTTATTTATAATTTTTTATAAAGTCGTCTCTTTAGAATTTTTCATATAAATATCTTTCGCATTGTTTGAGTAATTTCTGAAATATGAGAGAACTAAACTAAACCTCCATATTGAATATATCTTATTTTTTAGACAACAATAACTTGAGAATTTATTAAAAAAATTAGATATATTTGTATTTGGAATTTAAAATTAAATATATATACATATATCATTGTTTATAGTTCTTACTCTTAAGTTTCCTTCCTTTTGTTATCTGATTGGATAGTTATGTAACACAAAGATTAAAATTAAAAACTAGTTTAATCATAATTAACCGTAGATCTCCCACTCATGTTTGATCTTTGAACTTAGTAGCTTATGTTTACTTGAGTGATCATATCCATGTATAACATGAATTTAATAGGACATAAAAGTGAGACATTCGTGAAATTATATACAATTTAATATTCAACAAAATTACAAGTCATATTTGAGATATGATCACTTAATTTCAAATGAAGATAAACAGTGAGGAATATAATTAATTTAATGTAGAATAAAAAATTGACAGATTCTTTTATAAATGAAGAGACGTTTTCATTTTAGTTGATACTTCAATATAATCAAATTTTTCAAAACACTTTTGCCCAAAATAAATGCAAAACACTTACTCGTGTTATGTGAAATTCCCATGAAACTATCTCGTGAAATTTTTATTGTATGGAATCCTCATGCAATATCGAATATTCTGCACGAAACTCCATATGGAATGGTTCATTGCGTTTAAATATTCGTTCCAATCCCCATCCCTGCCCGTAAAATTTGGACGACATTTAATGTCCGTATTTGGGCATTTGTGTCAAATATTTAAAAGTACAAGAATTCTATGTAATAAATCTATCACCTAATAGTTTCATAGATTTTTCGTATAATACGTAATAGTTCTTGCATTCAACCAGCTCATATATTATCATTATTCATGATATATATTATTAGTAAATTTTCTTATTTTCACATTCCTGTGCAAAAAAACTTGAGATCACTCGTAGAAGTCGTTTGTTGGGCGTTATAAAAAAAACAAAAAAAGAGGAAAACAAAGTTTCTTAAATTTAACACTTGACTGTTTATTTCTTAATGAAGTCGTATTATGATCTAATTTTTACACATATAAAAAGTACAAATTAAATTCTTATTTGTCGTGAGTTTAAATAAAATAAAGTTATATCCTACTGTTTTCCCAATTGCACCACATGTATGATATACAAACTCATAAAAAGAGAGTTCGTTAGATTCACACGGCCAGATGGCTAGGAAAATATTTCTCAAGAAAAAATTCCAAAGGACAACTTGGATTTCATTACATAAAACTAGAACAACGTAGAAATATCATAAAGTCGTTTTTATTTTATGATACAAAGTATTTTTCGCATTAGTTTGTGTCTTTTTCTTATAATCACATTGGTAATAAAGAAGTTGATATGACAGTATTTTAAGATAAATATAACCATCTTTGACAATCTATCAAATCTTTTAATTATTGTGAAGGAATCCTATGTTTTAGTGTTATATAACAATCATGAATTAGTAAAACAATGTGAATTGTAACGAACCACGTTAGAAACAGGTATAGATTGGTGATATACAAACTTTCTTCCGTATAAATAAGAAGTTAGTATTATCCAATACATTACCAATGTTTTTGAAATTAGACTACTTGGTTCGACAATTATATATAATTTCATATTTCAAATGTCATGAGATCTACTCACTTAATTTGATAAATGGTAGGTAACGATAAAATTTAGTGTGAAAAACTTTCTCATGAACTTATACAATGGAGTAACCAGAAAATTTGATGAGTTTTACACTAAAATTATCATTAACTAACATTATTAAGTATATTATTAATTTATTTAGTAAGAACAACTTATCAATAATTTTTCATCTTATATGTAACATAAGTATTATTATTTTCTAATTTACATATTGTGAGAAAAGTCTACTAGTACAATTTTGACAATGCGAAGAACTATTAAATTTTATTTTTTGATCATGATCATATCTTAAATGTTTATATTTATTGCAATTCAAATATAATTGTTGCCATTTGAAGATCGGTCTAAAATTTACTCACTTAATTATTCCTACAATTGATATCGTTAGAACTATGAACATATATAATGTTAATCAATGAATTAAATTAAGCTTTGAAAGAATGATATCTCAATAAATATGAAAGTATTCTCATGTCTTATACATGGAAATAGTTGTCTCACTGTCACGTTTTTCCCAGGTCAAAGCTTTTGGGTGTCTCAGCTGTAGTTGTCTTCTTATATTCCATTTTCAATTCTTCATGTTTTCGTTTTTTGTGACAGCATTTAACCCTTCATAAATTCTTAATTGCACTTAATGGTTATTAATGAAAGTTTATTTATCAAAAAATAAAAAAAACTTAGAGAAAAATAAAAAATATTTTCATGCTTCATTGCATAACTTATTTGTGACCATGAGTGCATCCTTTAGTTTTTCCGCTCTTATCTTTCTACTGCATTAGAAGCCAATTGCCCAATGTTTACTATATCATGTTTCCTAATTTTAGTTTTCAGTTTAGCTTCACGTGTGACATGCAAATGCAAAAAAAGTATTTAAAAAAGGATTGTTGAAATGATGTTATACCAATAAATAATGTCATTTGTATCAAATAATTTCTCTTAGTTAGTTAAAACTATCACATTTTAAATTTACTTTTTCGTTATCAATGTTGCAAGTTATATTTTGAATTCAAAAATCTTGTTGATGTTCTACATATTTCCATCAAAGTAAGAAAATCTTACAACTTACTTAGGGTTTAAATAAATACTTTCACAAACTATTAAAATATAGTTAGTTGTAAAAGTTACTTAACAATTTAAAAATTCAACTAATCTATACATAAAGCAGATATATGGTATCAATGAGAATTGGAAATGTATAAAATAAATAAATTGATAGGAATAATCTAATATAATAATTTTAAAAGAAATTGAAAAATATTACAATCATCTAATACCACATAAATCATTATTATTACATTTTATTTTCATTGTATTTTAGTGTTTTTTCGCATATCATTAGATTGATTAACATACAACTGATTTTTTTAACTAGTTTCACTTAACACGACATTTATTTTGGTTTTTAACTACACGAAAATAAAATAAAAAAATTCAATTCATTAATACACAATTTTGGGCTTAATTGATTACAAATGATTCTTGTCTTAATTTCAAATGTTAGTTCAAGAATTAACTTAAATATCAATTTTCTCATAAAAAAAATGTTATTAAGAACCTACATGCCACCAAATAAAATTACCTGAATATGACGAAATAACACATATACATCTAGATTAAGTCAAAACAACAAAGAAAAAAATATACTTGAATCGATACGCCAATAAATAAAAAAATCTGAAATAGATAAAATTACTCAAACATATAGACTAGATTGAAACAAAAAGAATAAATGCACTAGAAAGAATAACATTAGGCCTGGAATTACAAGCTCTAGTAGATTATTACATCAAAATCTAATGCCTGTTTTGAGATCCATATGTAGCCGGGTTATTCGGATCAACAATATTTAATGCTCCCATTCTTGAATTGAGAGCCGTTGTTGTTTCTTCCATGACTGATCTCATTACATCAGCATTAGTCATGTCAAATTCTTCTGGTTTTTTTATTCCAGCCATGCATGTGTACATAAAACATTTTACTTCTTTGTGCTTGTTCTCTATTTGCAAGCGCTGGAGGTCTTTTTTCACCTTTTCTAGGCGATCTTTAGTGAAACTTCCTAGATTAGTCATGTATCTAGTTTGTTCCATCTCCGGAAGACTATTGAAACGTGACAACACTGATGCGGTTTCTTCTGGCGATGGCCATACCACTGGTTGACTTTCAAATGGACTGTAGATGATGGCGCATCCATCTACGGCACAAAGGGTGCAAAGTTCACTTGCTTTTTTAATTAATCCCTTTTTTCTTTTGTTAAACGATGTCCTTCTTTCGGATTTGTTGGACATATATGCGAGTGTAACTTTCCTTCTTGGCATTTTTGACAAGTTTTTTTCTTTCTTGGGAATATGAGGATTGAGGGAATATGAGGAAGAAGCTATTTATAAATATATGTACTATGTATGTATATATATATAGATATTTGAAGAGATTTGGATAGATTTATTTTGAGAATTTTGAATTGTATATTATCAATATCTGAGTTTTTTGAGATTATGGTATTATATTCTATTGACAACTATTTTCTTCAAAGATGTTTTGTGGTATTTATTGATTTTCTTACTGTGGATGTTCATAAAATTCTACTTGCCTAATTATGATATTACGATGATAAGAAAATTAATTTTAAAATTTGAATATTCCTTAATTGGAAAATCTATAATGTTAGAAATCAAAAATTTCCAGACATACAAAATAATAGGGCAAAAAAGTAATATTAGTCCTTCAACCTTTGCAGGGACGCATCAATGTGACACATGTAGTTTCATAAAGTAATTCATACCCTTAAAAGTTTTAAGTCGCTGCAGTTTTAGTTTTCTTACCTGTAATTTTTGTACTTAACAAACCTAAATTGAAACCAGAGCCCAAAAATTACAATTATTTATGGGGAAGGAAGAAATAAAGGGAGATTCTAATTTATTTTACCATAAAAACAATATGTGGGGAATGAAATTCGGTTACTTTCCTCCAATTTCAGTTGACTTACTAAACTACGTGGTTGGTTTCCCCAAAATCACCAAACTGTGTGCTTGCATGAAAATTTCTATGCATTGATTTCAATTCCGACGAGCTTAGGAATGAAATTGTAGGTAAGATTACTAAAATTGTGGAAACATAATATTCAAAGTATGTAAATAAAATACATATGTCTCATTTTCGCATCTTGGAAAAGTCAAAGGACTAATATTTTTTTAGCCAGAATAATTGTTCTAGACATGCAAAAAGGATATAGTTGTACTAGTATAATTAAGAGCAAAATTCATGCTCAACAATCTTTTACAACTGAACAAAGAGCATAAGCGAAATTTTAAAGTTAGTAGTGCAAAAAGATTGACTCCAACAAAAGGGAAACTTATTGTTCAAAATAATTAACTTTGAAGCATAGATTTTAGTTAATCATGGTACAATGTTAGGATATTTGGTATTTCTTTCCCATGTAAATACTTTTATTTATGTGAGCTGAAAATCTAGTTTGTTCAACAAATTTCCATCTGAGTTACTTGTTTATGTTGAACAATGTCATTTGGTGGTTCTTGAAGTTCAATTCAAACTCAATGTGATAACTTGGAACCGACAAAATATATAATTGTGATGCAACTTGTCTTTGAATAGTAGATATTAAATAGGATTGAGATACAATTTCAAGTTTGATAAAGAAACAATATCAAACATAAACAATATAAATGACGAGCATATGAGAAATTCATGATATGGTTTAAAGAAGGTTTGGTAGTTGGCCCCCTCCTAGTAGCTTAACCCTATAGAACCCCTCCCCTCACCCTCTCTTATATGGATTGTTCCATGCATTCGGTGCAAACGTTAACCATTCGTCTCTCTCACTCGATCATAACTACATGCTATATACTTCATGCTTCCGGAATAGGGTGTTGTTGGACTTCCCAAGACTCACTTGCATATTAAACATGAGTACTTCTTTCATTTATTATTAAAACTAGAACTACAACTAAATATGATAAATCAAACTCCTACAAACATAATATTTATAAAATGTTTCCATTTTTTTTTTTGTGATATAAAAATATGTACCAGTTTCAACCAAAGGTGAAGAAAATAAATAAAATTTATACGGCCAGTAAATGTCGTGCTTTTTGACCAATATATAATATGTAAGAATGAGATCTCATTAACAAAAAAAAAATAGATTTCTATGTTCAAGATTTCACGCAACAAATTGCATCCATTCAATTAAAAGGTTACTTAGACTAAAAATGTAGATCATCAAGAAAATGCTGAATGACATCAACATCATGCCCAATGCCTAGGCTGAAGCAAAATAGGAGAAAATGTTAAAAAACTTCATGACATACATATTGTACCTTATTAAGTATTCATTTCGATCTTTCAAGTTATAAGCGTGATTAATTTTTAAATGAATTAAAATCGACTGAGCTTTAACCGAAAAATGTCAAATGCTGAATATTTTAATAAATTCATGTATATTTTTTCAATTTTTTGTATTATCAAGTAATGCGCAAAATTTTCAACATCACCAAACATTTTATATTTGTTATGTATCAAATTTAGCTTATTTTTAACCAGAGACAGAGTTGGCTTGCAAGATGAGCTGGCTTAAGAGATGAGACTAGCAAGAGAAGTCGAGGAAGCAATGGACCTTCTTGTGAACAAGACAACTGATAAGGCTATGGAAGCATGCGCGATAGTATGCACATTAGAGCGGTCAAGGCCAAGACATATTTGGTGATGAAAGCTACACATAGGGTTCATATGATCGTAGTCCAATAAATATATAGGAGATACGACTTGGCAGTAGTGTTGAAGGTGGTGTCACGATGCAGGAAGATTATGCTAGAACACCTACTAGCAATTATACGAGAAAACTAATTTGTTGCCAAATTTTCTTAGTTCAAGAGTATACTATAGCTGCATGTTATTGTTCCCATTTATTTTTTAATTCCAACAACGGTAATACATTTATGGGTGAATACCACAAATTATCCTCCTTATTTATAACTTTTTATAAAGTCGTCTCTTAGATTTTTTCTTATAAATATGTTTCGCATTGTTTGTGTAATTTCTGAAATATGAGAGAACTAAACTAAACCTCCAGATTGAATATATCTTATTTTTTAGACAACAATAACTTGAGAATTTATTAATTACATTAGATATATTTGTAATAGGAAATTAAAATTAAATATATATATATATATATATATACATATATCATTGTTTATAGTTCTTACTCTTAGGTTTCCTTCCTTTTGTTATCTATTGGATAGTTATGTAACACAAAGATTAAAATTAAAAACTAGTTTAATCATAATCAACCGTAGATCTCCCACTCAGGTTTGATCTTTGAGCAGAATAGCTTATGTTTACTTAAGTGATCATATCCATGTATAACTTCAATTTAATGGAAAGTAATTACATTAGATATATTTGTAATAGAAATTTTAAATTAAATATATATACATATATTATTTTTTATAGTTCTTACTCTTAGGTTTCTTCCTTTTTGTTATTTGATTGGATAGTTATGTAACACAAGGATTAAAATTGAAAACTAGTTTAATCATAATCAACCGTAGATCTCCCACTCAGGTTTGATCTTTCAACTGAATAGCTTATGTTTATTTAAATGATCATATCCATGTATAACTTGAATTTAATAGGACATAAAAGTGAGACATTCGTGAAATGATATACAATTTAGTATTCAACAAAATTACAAGTCATATTTTAGATATGATCACTTAATTTTCAAATGAAGATAAACAGTGAGGAATATAATAAATTTAATGTAGAATAAAAAATTAACAGATTCATTTATAAATGAAGAGATGTTTTCATTTGAGTTGATACTTCAATATTATCAATTTTTTCAAAACACTTTTGTCCAAAATAAATGCAAAACACTTACTCGTGTTATGTGAAATCCACCTGAAACTATCTCGTGAAATTTTTATTGCATAGAATCCTCATGCAATATCAAATATTATGCATGAAGTTCCATATGGAATGGTTTATTGCGTATAAATATTCGTGCCAGTCCCCATCCCCGCCCGTAAAATTTGGACGACATTTAATGTCCGTATTTGGGCATTTGTGCCAAATATTTAATAGTACAACGTATTCTATGTAATAAATATATCACCTAGCAGTTTCAAAGAGTTTTCGTATAATACGGAGAGTTCCTGCATTCAACCCGCTCATATATTATCATTAGTCATGATATATATTATTACTAAATATGCTTATTTTCACATTCCTGTGCAAAAAAACATGAGATCACTCGTAGAAGTAATTTGTTGAGCGTTATGAAAAAAAAAAAAAAGAATAAAACAAAGTTTCTTAAATTTATAACTTGATTGTTTGTTTCTTAATGAAGTCGTGTTATGATCTAATTTTTACACTTATAAAAGTACAAATAAATTCTTATTTGTCGTGAGTTTAAATAAAATAAAGTTATATCCTACTGTTTTCCCAATTGCACCACATGTATTATATACAAACTCATAAAAAGAGAGTTCGTTAGATTCACATGGCCAGATGGCCTAGGAAAACATTTCTCAAGAAAAAAGTCCAAAGGACAACTTGAAATTTCATTACATAAAACTAGAACAACGTAGAAATAGCATAAAGTCATTTTTATTTTATGATACAAAGTATTTTTCGCATTAGTTTGAGTCTTTTTCTTATAATCACAATGGTAATAAAGAAGTTGATCTGACAGTATTTTAAGATAAATATAAACATTTTAAAATACAACCATCATTGACAATCAATCAAATCTTTTAATTATTGGTTAGGAATCCTATGTATTAGTGTTATATAACAATCATGAATTAGTATTACATTTATTGGTGAATACCACAAATTATCCTCCTTATTTATAATTTTTTATAAAGTCGTCTCTTTAGATATTTTCATATAAATATATTTCGCATTGTTTGAGTAATTTCTGAAATATGAGAGAACTAAACTAAACCTCCATATTGAATATATCTTACTTTTTAGACAACAATAACTTGAGAATTTATTAATCACATTAGATATATTTGTAATTGGAAATTAAAATTAAATATATATACATATATCATTGTTTATAGTTCTTACTCTTAATTTTCCTTCCTTTTGTTATCTGATTGGATAGTTATGTAACACAAAGATTAAAATTAAAAACTAGTTTAATCATAATCAACCGTAGATCGCCCACTCATGTTTGATCTTTGAACTTAATAGCTTATGTTTACTTAAGTGATCATATCATGTATAACTTGAATTTAATAGGACATAAAAGTGAGACATTCGTGAAATTATATACAATTTAATATTCAACAAAATTACAAGTCATATTTGAGATATGATCACTTAATTTCAAATGAAGATAAACAGTGAGGAATATAATTAATTTAATGTAGAATAAAAAATTGACAGATTCATTTATAAATGAAGAGACGTTTTCATTTTAGTTGATACTTCAATATAATAAATTTTTCAAAACACTTTTGCCCAAAATAAATGCAAAACACTTACTCGTGTTATGTGAAATCCACATGAAACTATCTCGTGAAATTTTTATTGCATGGAATCCTCATGCAATATCGAATATTCAGCACGAAACTCCATATGGAATGGTTCATTGCGTTTAAATATTCATACCAATCCCCATCCCTGCCCGTAAAATTTGGACGACATTTAATGTCCGTATTTGGGCATTTGTGCCAAATATTTAATAGTACAAGGAATTCTATGTAATAAATATATCACCTAATAGTTTCATAGATTTTTCGTATAATACGTAGAGTTCTTGCATTCAACCCGCTCATATATTATCATTAGTCATGATATATATTATTAGTAAATTTTCTTATTTTCACATTCCTGTGCAAAAAAACTTGAGATCACTCGTAGAAGTCGTTTGTTGAGCGTTATAAAAAAAACAAAAAAGGAGGAAAACAAAGTTTCTTAAATTTAACACTTGACTGTTTATTTCTTAATGAAGTCGTATTATGATCTAATTTTTACACATATAAAAAGTACAAATTAAATTCTTATTTGTCGTGAGTTTAAATAAAATAAAGTTATATCCTACTGTTTTCCCAATTGCACCACATGTATTATATACAAACTCATAAAAAGAGAGTTCGTTAGATTCACACGGCCAGATGGCCTAGGAAAACATTTCTCAAGAAAAAAGTCCAAAGGACAACTTGAAATTTCATTACATAAAACTAGAACAACGTAGAAATAGCATAAAGTCATTTTTATTTTATGATACAAAGTATTTTTCGCATTAGTTTGTGTCTTTTTCTTATAATCACATTGGTAATAAAGAAGTTGATCTGACAGTATTTTAAGATAAATATAAACATTTTAAAATACAACCATCATTGACAATCAATCAAATCTTTTAATTATTGTGTAGGAATCCTATGTATTAGTGTTATATAACAATCATGAATTAGTATTACATTTATTGGTGAATACCACAAATTATCCTCCTTATTTATAATTTTTTATAAAGTCGTCTCTTTAGATTTTTTCATATAAATATCTTTCGCATTGTTTGAGTAATTTCTGAAATATGAGAGAACTAAACTAAACCTCCATATTGAATATATCTTATTTTTTAGACAACAATAACTTGAGAATTTATTAATCACATTAGATATATTTGTAATTGGAAATTAAAATTAAATATATATACATATATCATTGTTTATAGTTCTTACTCTTAAGTTTCCTTCCTTTTGTTATCTGATTGGATAGTTATGTAACACAAAGATTAAAATTAAAAACTAGTTTAATCATAATCAACCGTAGATCTCCCACTCATGTTTGATCTTTGAACTTAATAGCTTATGTTTACTTAAGTGATCATATCCATGTATAACTTGAATTTAATAGGACATAAAAGTGAGACATTCGTGAAATTATATACAATTTAATATTCAACAAAATTACAAGTCATATTTGAGATATGATCACTTAATTTCAAATGAAGATAAACAGTGAGGAATATAATTAATTTAATGTAGAATAAAAAATTGACAGATTCTTTTATAAATGAAGAGACGTTTTCATTTTAGTTGATACTTCAATATAATCAAATTTTTCAAAACACTTTTGCCCAAAATAAATGCAAAACACTTACTCGTGTTATGTGAAATCCACATGAAACTATCTCGTGAAATTTTTATTGCATGGAATCCTCATGCAATATCGAATATTCTGCACGAAACTCCATATGGAATGGTTCATTGCGTTTAAATATTCGTACCAATCCCCATCCCTGCCCGTAAAATTTGGACGACATTTAATGTCCGTATTTGGGCATTTGTGCCAAATATTTAATAGTACAAGGAATTCTATGTAATAAATATATCACCTAGTAGTTTCATAGATTTTTCGTATAATACGTGAGAGTTCTTGCATTCAACCCGCTCATATATTATCATTAGTCATGATATATATTATTACTAAATTTTCTTATTTTCACATTCATGTGCAAAAAAACTTGAGATCACTCGTAGAAGTCGTTTGTCTAGCGTTATAAAAAAAAACAGAAAAAGAGGAAAACAAAGTTTCTTAAATTTAACACTTGACTACTTATTTCTTAATGAAGTCGTATTATGATCTAATTTTTACACTTATAAAAAGTATAAATTAAATTCTTATTTGTCGTGAGTTTAAATAAAATAAAGTTATATCCTACTAATTTCCCAATTGCACCACATGTATTATATACAAACTCATAAAAAGAGAGTTCGTTAGATTCACACGGCCAGATGGCCTAGGAAAACATTTATCAAGAAAAAAGTCCAAAGGACAACTTGAAATTTCATTACATAAAACTAGAACAACGTAGAAATAGCATAAAGTCATTTTTATTTTATGATACAAAGTATTTTTTGTATTAGTTTGTGTCTTTTTCTTATAATCAAATTGGTAATAAAGAAGTTGATCTGATAGTATTTTAAGATAAATATGAACATTTTAAAATACAACCATCATTGACAATCTATAAAATCTTTTAATTATTGTGTAGGAATCCTATGTATTAGTGTTATATAACAATCATGAATTAGTAATACATTTATTGGTGAATACCACAAGTTATCCTCCTTATTTATAATTTTTTATAAAGTCGTCTCTTTAGAATTTTTCATATAAATATCTTTCGCATTGTTTGAGTAATTTCTGAAATATGAGAGAACTAAACTAAACCTCCATATTGAATATATCTTATTTTTTAGACAACAATAACTTGAGAATTTATTAAAAAAATTAGATATATTTGTATTTGGAATTTAAAATTAAATATATATACATATATCATTGTTTATAGTTCTTACTCTTAAGTTTCCTTCCTTTTGTTATCTGATTGGATAGTTATGTAACACAAAGATTAAAATTAAAAACTAGTTTAATCATAATTAACCGTAGATCTCCCACTCATGTTTGATCTTTGAACTTAGTAGCTTATGTTTACTTGAGTGATCATATCCATGTATAACATGAATTTAATAGGACATAAAAGTGAGACATTCGTGAAATTATATACAATTTAATATTCAACAAAATTACAAGTCATATTTGAGATATGATCACTTAATTTCAAATGAAGATAAACAGTGAGGAATATAATTAATTTAATGTAGAATAAAAAATTGACAGATTCTTTTATAAATGAAGAGACGTTTTCATTTTAGTTGATACTTCAATATAATCAAATTTTTCAAAACACTTTTGCCCAAAATAAATGCAAAACACTTACTCGTGTTATGTGAAATCCCCATGAAACTATCTCGTGAAATTTTTATTGTATGGAATCCTCATGCAATATCGAATATTCTGCACGAAACTCCATATGGAATGGTTCATTGCGTTTAAATATTCGTTCCAATCCCCATCCCTGCCCGTAAAATTTGGACGACATTTAATGTCCGTATTTGGGCATTTGTGTCAAATATTTAAAAGTACAAGGAATTCTATGTAATAAATCTATCACCTAATAGTTTCATAGATTTTTCGTATAATACGTAATAGTTCTTGCATTCAACCAGCTCATATATTATCATTATTCATGATATATATTATTAGTAAATTTTCTTATTTTCACATTCCTGTGCAAAAAAACTTGAGATCACTCGTAGAAGTCGTTTGTTGGGCGTTATAAAAAAAACAAAAAAGGAGGAAAACAAAGTTTCTTAAATTTAACACTTGACTGTTTATTTCTTAATGAAGTCGTATTATGATCTAATTTTTACACATATAAAAAGTACAAATTAAATTCTTATTTGTCGTGAGTTTAAATAAAATAAAGTTATATCCTACTGTTTTCCCAATTGCACCACATGTATGATATACAAACTCATAAAAAGAGAGTTCGTTAGATTCACACGGCCAGATGGCTAGGAAAATATTTCTCAAGAAAAAATTCCAAAGGACAACTTGGATTTCATTACATAAAACTAGAACAACGTAGAAATATCATAAAGTCGTTTTTATTTTATGATACAAAGTATTTTTCGCATTAGTTTGTGTCTTTTTCTTATAATCACATTGGTAATAAAGAAGTTGATATGACAGTATTTTAAGATAAATATAACCATCTTTGACAATCTATCAAATCTTTTAATTATTGTGAAGGAATCCTATGTTTTAGTGTTATATAACAATCATGAATTAGTAAAACAATGTGAATTGTAACGAACCACGTTAGAAACAGGTATAGATTGGTGATATACAAACTTTCTTCCGTATAAATAAGAAGTTAGTATTATCCAATACATTACCAATGTTTTTGAAATTAGACTACTTGGTTCGACAATTATATATAATTTCATATTTCAAATGTCATGAGATCTACTCACTTAATTTGATAAATGGTAGGTAACGATAAAATTTAGTGTGAAAAACTTTCTCATGAACTTATACAATGGAGTAACCAGAAAATTTGATGAGTTTTACACTAAAATTATCATTAACTAACATTATTAAGTATATTATTAATTTATTTAGTAAGAACAACTTATCAATAATTTTTCATCTTATATGTAACATAAGTATTATTATTTTCTAATTTACATATTGTGAGAAAAGTCTACTAGTACAATTTTGACAATGCGAAGAACTATTAAATTTTATTTTTTGATCATGATCATATCTTAAATGTTTATATTTATTGCAATTCAAATATAATTGTTGCCATTTGAAGATCGGTCTAAAATTTACTCACTTAATTATTCCTACAATTGATATCGTTAGAACTATGAACATATATAATGTTAATCAATGAATTAAATTAAGCTTTGAAAGAATGATATCTCAATAAATATGAAAGTATTCTCATGTCTTATACATGGAAATAGTTGTCTCACTGTCACGTTTTTCCCAGGTCAAAGCTTTTGGGTGTCTCAGCTGTAGTTGTCTTCTTATATTCCATTTTCAATTCTTCATGTTTTCGTTTTTTGTGACAGCATTTAACCCTTCATAAATTCTTAATTGCACTTAATGGTTATTAATGAAAGTTTATTTATCAAAAAATAAAAAAAACTTAGAGAAAAATAAAAAATATTTTCATGCTTCATTGCATAACTTATTTGTGACCATGAGTGCATCCTTTAGTTTTTCCGCTCTTATCTTTCTACTGCATTAGAAGCCAATTGCCCAATGTTTACTATATCATGTTTCCTAATTTTAGTTTTCAGTTTAGCTTCACGTGTGACATGCAAATGCAAAAAAAGTATTTAAAAAAGGATTGTTGAAATGATGTTATACCAATAAATAATGTCATTTGTATCAAATAATTTCTCTTAGTTAGTTAAAACTATCACATTTTAAATTTACTTTTTCGTTATCAATGTTGCAAGTTATATTTTGAATTCAAAAATCTTGTTGATGTTCTACATATTTCCATCAAAGTAAGAAAATCTTACAACTTACTTAGGGTTTAAATAAATACTTTCACAAACTATTAAAATATAGTTAGTTGTAAAAGTTACTTAACAATTTAAAAATTCAACTAATCTATACATAAAGCAGATATATGGTATCAATGAGAATTGGAAATGTATAAAATAAATAAATTGATAGGAATAATCTAATATAATAATTTTAAAAGAAATTGAAAAATATTACAATCATCTAATACCACATAAATCATTATTATTACATTTTATTTTCATTGTATTTTAGTGTTTTTTCGCATATCATTAGATTGATTAACATACAACTGATTTTTTTAACTAGTTTCACTTAACACAACATTTATTTTGGTTTTTAACTACACGAAAATAAAATAAAAAAATTCAATTAATTAATACACAATTTTGGGCTTAATTGATTACAAATGATTCTTGTCTTAATTTCAAATGTTAGTTCAAGAATTAACTTAAATATCAATTTTCTCATAAAAAAAATGTTATTAAGAACCTACATGCCACCAAATAAAATTACCTGAATATGACGAAATAACACATATACATCTAGATTAAGTCAAAACAACAAAGAAAAAAATATACTTGAATCGATACGCCAATAAATAAAAAAATCTGAAATAGATAAAATTACTCAAACATATAGACTAGATTGAAACAAAAAGAATAAATGCACTAGAAAGAATAACATTAGGCCTGGAATTACAAGCTCTAGTAGATTATTACATCAAAATCTAATGCCTGTTTTGAGATCCATATGTAGCCGGGTTATTCGGATCAACAATATTTAATGCTCTCATTCTTGAATTGAGAGCCGTTGTTGTTTCTTCCATGACTGATCTCATTACATCAGCATTAGTCATGTCAAATTCTTCTGGTTTTTTTATTCCAGCCATGCATTTGTACATAAAACATTTTACTTCTTTGTGCTTGTTCTCTATTTGCAAGCGCTGGAGGTCTTTTTTCACCTTTTCTAGGCGATCTTTAGTGAAACTTTCTAGATTAGTCATGTATCTAGTTTGTTCCATCTCCGGAAGACTATTGAAACGTGACAACACTGATGCGGTTTCTTCTGGCGATGGCCATACCACTGGTTGACTTTCAAATGGACTGTAGATGATGGCGCATCCATCTACGGCACAAAGGGTGCAAAGTTCACTTGCTTTTTTAATTAATCCCTTTTTTCTTTTGTTAAACGATGTCCTTCTTTCGGATTTGTTGGACATATATGCGAGTGTAACTTTCCTTCTTGGCATTTTTGACAAGTTTTTTTCTTTCTTGGGAATATGAGGATTGAGGGAATATGAGGAAGAAGCTATTTATAAATATATGTACTATGTATGTATATATATATAGATATTTGAAGAGATTTGGATAGATTTATTTTGAGAATTTTGAATTGTATATTATCAATATCTGAGTTTTTTGAGATTATGGTATTATATTCTATTGACAACTATTTTCTTCAAAGATGTTTTGTGGTATTTATTGATTTTCTTACTTTGGATGTTCATAAAATTCTACTTGCCTAATTATGATATTATGATGACAAGAAAATTAATTTTAAAATTTGAATATTCCTTAATTGGAAAATCTATAATGTTAGAAATCAAAAATTTCCAGACATACAAAATAATAGGGCAAAAAAGTAATATTAGTCCTTCAACCTTTGCAGGGATGCATCAATGTGACACATGTAGTTTCATAAAGTAATTCATACCCTTAAAAGTTTTAAGTCGCTGCAGTTTTAGTTTTCTTACCTATAAGTTTTCTCCTTAACAAACCTAAATTGAAACCAGAGCCCAAAAATTACAATTATTTATGGGGAAGGAAGAAATAAAGGGACATTCTAATTTATTTTACCATAAAAACAATATGGGGGGAATGAACAATGTCATTTAAACTACGTGGTTGGTTTCCCCAAAATCACCAAACTGTGTGCTTGCATGAAAATTTCTATGCATTGATTTCAATTCCGACGAGCTTAGGAATGAAATTGTAGGTAAGATTACTAAAATTGTGGAAACATAATATTCAAAGTATGTAAATAAAATATATATGTCTCATTTTCGCATCTTGGAAAAGTCAAAGGACTAATATTTTTTTAGCCAGAATAATTGTTCTAGACATGCAAAAAGGATATAGTTGTACTAGTATAATTAAGAGCAAAATTCATGCTCAACAATCTTTTACAACTGAACAAAGAGCATAAGCGAAATTTTAAAGTTAGTAGTGCCAAAAGATTGACTCCAACAAAAGGGAAACTTATTGTTCAAAATAATTAACTTTGAAGCATAGATTTTAGTTAATCATGGTACAATGTTAGGATATTTGGTATTTCTTTCCCATGTAAATACTTTTATTTATGTGAGCTGAAAATCTAGTTTGTTCAACAAATTTCCATCTGAGTTACTTGTTTATGTTGAACAATGTCATTTGGTGGTTCTTGAAGTTCAATTCAAACTCAATGTGATAACTTGGAACCGACAAAATATATAATTGTGATGCAACTTGTCTTTGAATAGTAGATATTAAATAGGATTGAGATACAATTTCAAGTTTGATAAAGAAACAATATCAAACATAAACAATATAAATGACGAGCATATGAGAAATTCATGATATGGTTTAAAGAAGGTTTGGTAGTTGGCCCCCTCCTAGTAGCTTAACCCTATAGAACCCCTCCCCTCACCCTCTCTTATATGGATTGTTCCATGCATTCGGTGCAAACGTTAACCATTCGTCTCTCTCACTCGATCATAACTACATGCTATATACTTCATGCTTCCGGAATAGGGTGTTGTTGGACTTCCCAAGACTCACTTGCATATTAAACATGAGTACTTCTTTCATTTATTATTAAAACTAGAACTACAACTAAATATGATAAATCAAACTCCTACAAACATAATATTTATAAAATTTTTCCATTTTTTTTTTTGTGATATAAAAATATGTACCAGTTTCAACCAAAGGTGAAGAAAATAAATAAAATTTATACGGCCAGTAAATGTCGTGCTTTTTGACCAATATATAATATGTAAGAATGAGATCTCATTAACAAAAAAAAATAGATTTCTATGTTCAAGATTTCACGCAACAAATTGCATCCATTCAATTAAAAGGTTACTTAGACTAAAAATGTAGATCATCAAGAAAATGCTGAATGACATCAACATCATGCCCAATGCCTAGGCTGAAGCAAAATAGGAGAAAATGTTAAAAAACTTCATGACATACATATTGTACCTTATTAAGTATTCATTTCGATCTTTCAAGTTATAAGCGTGATTAGTTTTTAAATGAATTAAAATCGACTGAGCTTTAACCGAAAAATGTCAAATGCGGAATATTTTAATAAATTCATGTATATTTTTTCAATTTTTTGTAGTATCAAGTAATGCGCAAAATTTCAACATCACCAAACATTTTATATTTGTTATGTATCAAATTTAGCTTATTTTTAACCAGAGACAGAGTTGGCTTGCAAGATGAGCTGGCTTAAGAGATGAGACTAGCAAGAGAAGTCGAGGAAGCAATGGACCTTCTTGTGAACAAGACAACTGATAAGGCTATGGAAGCATGCGTGATAGTATGCACATTAGAGCGGTTAAGGCCAAGACATATTTGGTGATGAAAGCTACACATAGGGTTCATATGATCGTAGTCCAATAAATATATAGGAGATACGACTTGGCAGTAGTGTTGAAGGTGGTGTCACGATGCAGGAAGATTATGCTAGAACACCTACTAGCAATTATACGAGAAAACTAATTTGTTGCCAAATTTTCTTAGTTCAAGAGTATACTATAGCTGCATGTTATTGTTCCCATTTATTTTTTTAATTCCAACAACGGTAATACATTTATGGGTGAATACCACAAATTATCCTCCTTATTTATAACTTTTTATAAAGTCATCTCGTTAGATTTTTTCTTATAAATATGTTTCACATTGTTTGTGTAATTTCTGAAATATGAGAGAACTAAACTAAACCTCCAGATTGAATATATCTTATTTTTTAGACAACAATAACTTGAGAATTTATTAATTACATTAGATATATTTGTAATAGGAAATTAAAATTAAATATATATATATATACATATATCATTGTTTATAGTTCTTACTCTTAAGTTTCCTTCCTTTTGTTATCTGATTGGATAGTTATGTAACACAAAGATTAAAATTAAAAACTAGTTTAATCATAATCAACCGTAGATCTCCCACTCAGGTTTGATCTTTGAGCAGAATAGCTTATGTTTACTTAAGTGATCATATCCATGTATAACTTCAATTTAATTGAAAGTAATTACATTAGATATATTTGTAATAGAAATTTTAAATTAAATATATATACATATATTATTTTTTATAGTTCTTACTCTTTGGTTTCTTCCTTTTTGTTATTTGATTGGATAGTTATGTAACACAAGGATTAAAATTGAAAACTAGTTTAATCATAATCAACCGTAGATCTCCCACTCAGGTTTGATCTTTCAACTGAATAGCTTATGTTTATTTAAGTGATCATATCCATGTATAACTTGAATTTAATAGGACATAAAAGTGAGACATTCGTGAAATGATATACAATTTAGTATTCAACAAAATTACAAGTCATATTTGAGATATGATCACTTAATTTTCAAATGAAGATAAACAGTGAGGAATATAATAAATTTAATGTAGAATAAAAAATTAACAGATTCATTTATAAATGAAGAAATGTTTTCATTTGAGTTGATACTTCAATATTATCAATTTTTTCAAAACACTTTTGTCCAAAATAAATGCAAAACACTTACTCGTGTTATGTGAAATCCACCTGAAACTATCTCGTGAAATTTTTATTGCATAGAATCCTCATGCAATATCAAATATTATGCATGAAGTTCCATATGGAATGGTTTATTGCGTATAAATATTCGTGCCAGTCCCCATCCCCGCCCGTAAAATTTGGACGACATTTAATGTCCGTATTTGGGCATTTGTGCCAAATATTTAATAGTACAGGGTAATCTATGTAATAAATATATCACCTAGCAGTTTCAAAGAGTTTTCGTATAATACGGTGAGTTCCTGCATTCAACCCGCTCATATATTATCAGTACTCATGATATATATTATTACTATATATGCTTATTTTCACATTCCTATGCAAAAAAACTTGAGATCACTCGTAGAAGTAATTTGTTGAGCGTTACGAAAAAAAAAAAAAAAGAGTAAAACAAAGTTTCTTAAATTTATAACTTCACTGTTTGTTTCTTAATGAAATCGTGTTACGATCTAATTTTTACACTTATAAAAGTACAAATTAAATTCTTATTTGTCGTGAGTTTAAATAAAATAAAGTTATATCCTACTGTTTTCCCAATTGCACCACATGTACATAAAAAGAGAGTTCGTTAGATTCACACGGCCAGATTGCCTAGGAAAACATTTCTCAAGAAAAAATTCCAAAGGACAACTTGAAATTTCATTACATAAAACTAGAACAACGTAGAAATAGCATAAAGTCATTTTCATTTTATGATACAAAGTATTTTTCGCATTAGTTTGTGTCTTTTTCTTATAATCACATTGGTAATAAAGAAGTTGATCTGACAGTATTTTAAGATAAATGAAGATAAACAGTGAGGAATATAATTAATTTAATGTAGAATAAAAAATTGACAGATTCTTTTATAAATGAAGAGACGTTTTCATTTTAGTTGATACTTCAACATAATCAAATTTTTCAAAACATTTTTGCCCAAAATAAATGCAAAACACTTACTCGTGTTATGTGAAATCCACATGAAACTATATCGTGAAATTTTTATTGCATGGAATCCTAATGCAATATCGAATATTCTGCACGAAACTCCATATGGAATGGTTCATTGCGTTTAAATATTCGTACCAATCCCCATCCCTGCCCGTAAAATTTGGACGACATTTAATGTCCGTATTTTGGAATTTGTGCCAAATATTTAATAGTACAAGGAATTCTATGTAATAAATATATCACCTAGTAGTTTCATAGATTTTTCGTATAATACGTGAGAGTTCTTGCATTCATCCCGCTCATATATTATCATTAGTCTTGATATATATTATTAGTAAATTTTCTTATTGTCACATTCATGTGCAAAAAAACTTGAGATCACTCGTAGAAGTCGTTTGTTGAGCGTTATAAAAAAAAACAGAAAAAGGGGAAAACAAAGTTTCTTAAATTTAACACTTGACTGCTTATTTCTTAATGAAGTCGTATTATGATCTAATTTTTACACTTATAAAAAGTACAAATTAAATTCTTATTTGTCGTGAGTTTAAATAAAATAAAGTTATATCCTACTGTTTTCCCAATTGCACCACATGTATTATATACAAACTCATAAAAAGAGAGTTCGTTAGATTCAAACTGCCAGATGGCCTAGGAAAATATTTCTCAAGAAAAAATTCCAAAGGACAAGTTTGATTTCATTACATAAAACTAGAACAACGTAGAAATATCATAAAGTCGTTTTTATTTTATGATACAAAGTATTTTTCGCATTAGTTTGTGTCTTTTTCTTATAATCACATTGGTAATAAAGAAGTTGATATGACAGTATTTTAAGATAAATATAACCATCTTTGATAATCTATCAAATCTTTTAATTATTGTGAAGGAATCCAATGTTTTAGTGTTATATAACAATCATGAATTAGTAAAACAATGTGAATTGTAACGAACCACGTTAGAAACAAGTATAGATTGGTGATATACAAACTTTCTTCCGTATAAATAAGAAGTTAGTATTATCCAATACATTACCAATGTTTTTGAAATTAGACTACTTGGTTCGACAATTATATATAATTTCATATTTCAAATGTCATGAGATCTACTCACTTGATTTGATAAATGGTAGGTAACGATAAAATTTAGTGTGAAAAACTTTCTCATGAACTTATACAATGGAGTAACCAGAAAATTTGATGAGTTTTACACTAAAATTATCATTAACTAACATTATTAAGTATATTATTAATTTATTTAGTAAGAACAACTTATCAATAATTTTTCATCTTATATGTAACATAAGTATTATTATTTTCTAATTTACATATTGTGAGAAAAGTCTACTAGTACAATTTTGACAATGCGAAGAACTATTAAATTTTATTTTTTGATCATGATCATATCTTAAATGTTTATATTTATTGCAATTCAAATATAATTGTTGCCATTTGAAGATCGGTCTAAAATTTACTCAATTAATTATTCCTACAATTGATATCGTTAGAACTATGAACATATATAATGTTAATCAATGAATTAAATTAAGCTTTGAAAGAATGATATCTCAATAAATATGAAAGTATTCTCATGTCTTATACATGGAAATAGTTGTCTCACTGTCACGTTTTTCCCAGGTCAAAGCTTTTGGGTGTCTCAGCTGTAGTTGTCTTCTTATATTCCATTTTCAATTCTTCATGTTTTCGTTTTTTGTGACAGCATTTAACCCTTCATAAATTCTTAATTGCACTTAATGGCTATTAATGAAAGTTTATTTAACAAAAAATAAAAAAAACTTAGAGAAAAATAAAAAAGATTTTCATGCTTCATTGCATAACTTATTTGTGACCATGAGTGCATCCTTTAGTTTTTCCGCTCTTATCTTTCTACTGCATTAGAAGCCAATTGCCCAATGTTTACTGTATCATGTTTCCTAATTAGTTTAGCTTCACGTGTGACATGCAAATGCAAAAAAAGTATTTAAAAAAGGATTGTTGAAATGATGTTATAACAATAAATAATGTCATTTGTATCAAATAATTTCTCTTAGTTAGTTAAAACTATCACATTTTAAATTTACTTTTTCGTTATCAATGTTGCAAGTGATATTTTGAATTCGAAAATCTTGTTGATGTTCTACATATTTCCATCAAAGTAAGAAAATCTTACAACTTACTTAGGGTTTAAATAAATACTTTCACAAACTATTAAAATATAGTTAGTTGTAAAAGTTACTTAACAATTTAAAAATTCAACAAATCTATACATAAAGCAGATATATGGTATCAATGAGAATTGGAAATGTATAAAATAAATAAATTGATAGGAATAATCTAATATAATAATTTTAAAAGAAATTGAAAAATATTACAATCATCTAATACCACATAAATCATTATTATTACATTTTATTTTCATTGTATTTTAGTGTTTTTTCGCATATCATTAGATTGATTAACATACAACTGATATTTTTAACTAGTTTCACTTAACACAACATTTATTTTGGTTTTTAACTACACAAAAATAAAATAAAAAAATTCAATTCATTAATACACAATTTTGGGCTTAATTGATTACAAATGATTCTTGTCTTAATTTCAAATGTTAGTTCAAGAATTAACTTAAATATCAATTTTCTCATAAAAAAATGTTATTAAGAACCTACATGCCACCAAATAAAATTACCTGAATATGACGAAATAACACATATACATCTAGATTAAGTCAAAACAACAAAGAAAAAAATATACTTGAATCGATACGCCAATAAATAAAAAAATCTGAAATAGATAAAATTACTCAAACATATAGACTAGATTGAAACAAAAAGAATAAATGCACTAGAAAGAATAACATTAGGCCTGGAATTACAAGCTCTAGTAGATTATTACATCAAAATCTAATGCCTGTTTTGAGATCCATATGTAGCCGGGTTATTCGGATCAACAATATTTAATGCTCTCATTCTTGAATTGAGAGCCGTTGTTGTTTCTTCCATGACTGATCTCATTACATCAGCATTAGTCATGTCAAATTCTTCTGGTTTTCTTATTCCAGCCATGCATTTGTACATAAAACATTTTACTTCTTTGTACTTGTTCTCTATTTGCAAGTGCTGGAGGTCTTTTTTCACCTTTTCTAGGCGATCTTTAGTGAAACTTTCTAGATTAGTCATGTATCTAGTTTGTTCCATCTCCGAAAGACTATTTAAACGTGACAACACTGATGCGGTTTCTTCTGGCGATGGCCATACCACTGGTTGACTTTCAAATGAACTGTAGATGATGGCGCATCCATCTACGGCACAAAGGGTGCAAAGTTCACTTGCTTTTTTAATTAATCCCTTTTTTCTTTTGTTAAACGATGTCCTTCTTTCGGATTTGTTGGACATATATGCGAGTGTAACTTTCCTTCTTGGCATTTTTTACAAGTGTTTTTCTTTCTTGGGAATATGAGGATTGAGGGAATATGAGGAAGATGCTATTTATAAATATATGTATTATGTATGTATATATATAGATATTTGAAGAGATTTGGATAGATTTATTTTGAGAATTTTGAATTGTATATTATCAATATCTGAGTTTTTTGAGATTATGGTATTATATTCTATTGACAACTATTTTCTTCAAAGATGTTTTGTGGTATTTATTGATTTTCTTACTTTGGATGTTCATAAAATTCTACTTGCCTAATTATGATATTATGATGACAAGAAAATTAATTTTAAAATTTGAATATTCCTTAATTGGAAAATCTATAATGTTAGAAATCAAAAATTTCCAGACATACAAAATAATAGGGCAAAAAAGTAATATTAGTCCTTCAACCTTTGCAGGGATGCATCAATGTGACACATGTAGTTTCATAAAGTAATTCATACCCTTAAAAGTTTTAAGTCACTTCAGTTTTAGTTTTCTTACCTATAAGTTTTCTCCTTAACAAACCTAAATTTAAACCAAGCCCAAAAATTACAATTATTTATGGGGAAGGAAGAAATAAAGGGACATTCTAATTTATTTTACCATAAAAACAATATGTGGGGAATGAACAATGTCATTTAAACTACGTGGTTGGTTTCCCCAAA
Source organism: Penstemon barbatus (assembly GCA_003313485.2). Classification (NCBI taxonomy): domain Eukaryota; kingdom Viridiplantae; phylum Streptophyta; class Magnoliopsida; order Lamiales; family Plantaginaceae; genus Penstemon; species Penstemon barbatus. The sequence goes on from CM064883.1 coordinate 31,477,960, forward strand.
ATCACCAAACTGTGTGCTTGCATGAAAATTTCTATGCATTGATTTCAATTCCGACGAGCTTAGGAATGAAATTGTAGGTAAAATTACTAAAATTGTGGAAACATAATATTCAAAGTATATAAATAAACTACATAAGTCTCATTTTTGCATCTTGGAAAGTCAAAGGACTAATATTTTTTTTGCCAGAATAATTGTTCTAGACATGCAAAAATGATATAGTTGTACTAGTATAATTAAGAGCAAAATTCATGCTCAACAATCTTTTACAACTGAACAAAGAGCACAAGCGAAATTTTAAAGTTAGCAGTGCAAAAAAATTGACTCCAACAAAAGGGAAACATTTTCTTCAAAATAATTAACTTTGAAGCATAGATTTTAGTTAATCATGGTACACTGTTAGGATATTTGGTATTTCTTTCCCATGTAAATACTTTTATTTATGTGAGCTGAAAATCTAGTTTTTTCAACAAATTTCCATCTGAGTTCCTTGTTTATGTTGAACAATGTCATTTGGTGGTTCTTGAAGTTCAATTCAAACTCAATGTGATAACTTGGAACCGACAAATTATATAATTGTGATGCAACTTGTCTTTGAATAGTAAATATTAAATAGGATTGAGATACAATTTCAAGTTTTATAAAGAAACAATATCAAACTTAAACAATATAAATGACGAGCATATGAGAAATTCATGATATGGTTTAAAGAAGGTTTGGTAGTTGGCCCCCTCCTAGTAGCCTAACCCTATAGAACCCATCCCCCCACCCTCTCTTATATGGATTGTTCCATGCATTCGGTGCAAACGTTAACCATTCGTCTCTCTCACTCGATCATAACTATATGCTATATACTTCATGCTTTCGGAATAGGGTGTTGTTGGACTTCCCAAGACTCACTTGCATATTAAACATGAGTACTTCTTTCATTTATTGTTAAAACTAGAACTACAACTAAATATGATAAATCATACTCTTACAAACATAATATTTATAAAATGTTTCCATTTTTTTTTTGGGGATATAAAAATCTATATCAGTTTCAACCAAAGGGGAAGAAAATAAATAAAATTTATAAGGCCAGTAAATGTCGTGCTTTTCGACCAATATCTAATATGTAAGAATGAGATCTCATTTACAAAAAAAAATTGGATTTCTATGTTCAAGCTTTCACGCAACAAATTGCATCCATTCAATTAAAAGGTTACTTAGAGTAAAAATGTAGATCATCAAGAAAATGCTGAATGACATCAACATCATTTCCAATGCCTAGGCTGAAGCAAAATAGGAGAAAATGTTAAAAAACTTCATGACATACATATTGTACCTTATTAAGTATTCATTTCGATCTTTCAAGTTATAAGCGTGATTAATTTTTAAATGAATTAAAATCGACTGAGCTTTAACAGAAAAATATCAAATGCTGAATAATTTAATAAATTCATGTATATTTTTTCACTTTTTTGTATTATCAAGTAATGCGCAGAATTTTCAACATCACCAAACATTTTATATTTGTTATGTATCAAATTTAGCTTATTTTCAACCAGAGAAAGAATTGGCTTGCAAGATGAGCTGGCTTAAGAGATGAGACTAGCAAGAGAAGTCGAGGATGCAATGGACCTTCTTGTGAACAAGACAACTGATAAGGCGATGGAAGCATGAGTGATAGTATGCACATTAGAGCGGTCAAGGCCAAGACATATTTGGTGATGAAAGCTACACATAGGGTTCATATTATCGTAGTCCAATAAATATATAAGAGATACGACTAGGAAGTAGTGTTGAAGGTGGTGTCACGATGCAGGAAGATTATGCTAGAACACCTACTAGCAATTATACGAAGAAAACTAATTTGTTGCCAAATTTTCTTAGTTCAAGAGTATACTATAGCTGCATGTTATTGTTCCCATTTATTTTTTTAATTCAACAACGGTAATACATTTATGGGTGAATACCACAAATTATCCTCCTTATTTATAACTTTTTATAAAGTCGTCTCTTTAGATTTTTTCTTATAAATATCTTTCGCATTGTTTGAGTAATTTCCGAAATATGAGAGAACTAAACTAAACCTCCAGATTGAATATATCTTATTTTTTAGACAACAATAACTTGAAAATTTTTAATTACATTAGATATATTTGTAATAAGAAATTAAAATGAAATATATATACATATATCATTGTTTATAGTTCTTACTCTTAGGTTTCCTTCCTTTAGTTATCTGATTGGATTGTTATGTAACACAAAGATTAAAATTAAAAACTAGTTTAATCATAATCAACCGTAGATCTCCCACTCGGGTTTGATCTTTGAGCTGAATAGCTTATGTTTACTTAAGTGATCATATCCATGTATAACTTCAATTTTATGGAACATAAAAGTAATTACATTAGATATATTTGTAATAGAAATTTTAAATTAAATATATATACATATATTATTTTTTATAGTTCTTACTCTCAAGAAAAAAGTCCAAAGGACAACTTGAAATTTCATTACATAAAACTAGAACAACGTAGAAATAGCATAAAGTCATTTTCATTTTATGATACAAAGTATTTTTCGCATTTGTTTGTGTCTTTTTCTTATAATCACATTGGTAATAAAGAAGTTGATCTGACAGTATTTTAAGATAAATATAAACATTTTAAAATACAACCATCATTGACAATCAATCAAATCTTTTAATTATTGTGTAGGAATCCTATGTATTAGTGTTATATAACAGTCATGAATTAGTATTACATTTATTGGTGAATACCACAAATTATCCTCCTTATTTATAATTTTTTATAAAGTCGTCTCTTTAGACTTTTTTCATATAAATATCTTTCGCATTGTTTGAGTAATTTCTGAAATATGAGAGAACTAAACTAAACCTCCATATTGAATATATCTTATTTTTTAGACAACAATAACTTGAGAATTTATTAATCACATTAGATATATTTGTAATTGGAAATTAAAATTAAATATATATACATATATCATTGTTTATAGTTCTTAATCTTAAGTTTCCTTCCTTTTGTTATCTGATTGGATAGTTATGTAACACAAAGATTAAAATTAAAAACTAGTTTAATCATAATCAACCGTAGATCTCCCACTCATGTTTGATCTTTGAACTTAATAGCTTATGTTTACTTAAGTGATCATATCCATGTATAACTTGAATTTAATAGGACATAAAAGTGAGACATTCGTGAAATTATATACAATTTAATATTCAACAAAATTGCAAGTCATATTTGAGATATGATCACTTAATTTCAAATGAAGATAAACAGTGAGGAATATAATTAATTTAATGTAGAATAAAAAATTGACAGATTCTTTTATAAATGAAGAGACGTTTTCATTTTAGTTGATACTTCAATATAATCCAAATTTTCAAAACACTTTTGCCCAAAATAAATGCAAAACACTTACTCGTGTTATGTGAAATCCACATGAAACTATCTCGTGAAATTTTTATTGCATTGAATCCTCATGCAATATCGAATATTCTGCACGAAACTCCATATGGAATGGTTCATTGCGTTTAAATATTCGTACCAATCCCCATCCCTGCCCGTAAAATTTGGACGACATTTAATGTCCGTATTTTGGCATTTGTGCCAAATATTTAATAGTACAATGAATTCTATGTAATAAATATATCACCTAGTAGTTTCATAGATTTTTCGTAAAATACGTGAATGTTGGTCCCAAGTGGTCAGAAGAGGTTTAGAGGGGGGGGGGGGGTGAATAAACCTCTTTAAAATTTTCTTCCAAATTTTAACTTTAAAACTTTTCTCTAACTGAACAGACTAAGCTGATCAGAGGGGTAAGTTACAATTCTGTTCGCGAACAAATCTTTGAACAGCTTTGTTGACCACTCGTCTGATTGTTACTCAGCTGATTTTGTTAAAATCAGTTTTAATACTTAGAGTACTTGCAGCGGATTTTTCAAAGTGTTTTTCACAAGTAATCTCAGTAGTTTGAAAAATGTTTCCCCAGTTTTATAAACTCCTTTTAATTATTTTTCAAACAGTTAACTTAATGTGTTTTTATGCAATTAGAAGATATGCAAGTTTAAAAGCAATGTAAAAACACAAGTAATTTTTAGAGTGGTTATATGGATGTAAATATCCTTTAATCCACTCGTCCAAGTCACAAAGATCTTGGGTTATACTATAATCACAAAGTTTACAGTATACTCTGCTTGCGCCAATCAACAAATGAAAAGACCACAAGTGCGCAGTAGGAAATCACTTAGAAACTCCTACTCTCCGAAGTAATATCACTCACAAAGATGGATATCTACTTCTCACAACACTCAGTTTTACAAATTCACTCAGAAGATGTATTTTTCTTTGATCTTCAACATCGCTTTTCGTCAACAGATGACTAAGCTGATGAGTGAGCTGTTCTTGAGACTTAAGAGTTCTGCTTCAAAAATTCTCTCAGAAAGTGTGTTGCTTGCAATCTCTTCGTCTCTTTCAGCTATTTATACTTGAGGTTTGAAAAATGTCCGTTGAAGAGAGACAAGATTCAAATTCCTCGAGTACTGGTCCTTAAAATCCGCGAACGGCTCTTTTGCAGTCTGTCCGTACTGTCAACAGTACTATTCTGCAGGCAGCATTAAATGCAGCATTAAATGCACCCAGCTGATGCGAAGCATTTCTTCAATCATTTGTCTTTAATAACCTTGTACTTCCGCATTTATTACTCCAAGGGGCATTTATTACCATTGGGAAGACTTTATGATCATTCTTACTTGGCTGTTGGAAGTGCACGTCTGATGGCGAACTAAGCTGATCTCAAACTTGAACAAATCTGATTTGAGTCGGCTGATCTTCATCAGTCTGATATCTTTCCTTCAGCAGATCAGAAGTCTTGGACCTTGAAATTTGACTCTTCTGATGTCTTCATTACTTAGTCAAAATTTCTTCAAAGGGATCATCAGCTAAGTTAACCCATACTTAGCCAATCTTGAAGTTTTGGAAAGCTTCAAAACCTCCCTTAACAAATTGTCTTCAGTGCTATCATCTTCATCCTTATCCAACAGTGAGAGTTATTGCATTCATCCCGCTCATATATTATCATTAGTCATGATATATATTATTAGTAAATTTTCTTATTTTCACATTCATGTGCAAAAAAACTTGAGACCACTCGTAGAAGTCGTTTGTTGAGAGTTATAAAAAAAACAGAAAAAGGGGAAAACAAAGTTTCTTAAATTTAACACTTGACTGCTTATTTCTTAATGAAGTCGTATTATGATCTAATTTTTACACTTATAAAAAGTACAAATTAAATTCTTATTTGTCGTGAGTTTAAATAAAATAAAGTTATATCCTACTGTTTTCCCAATTGCACCACATGTATTATATACAAACTCATAAAAAGAGAGTTCGTTAGATTCGCACGGCCAGATGGCCTAGGAAAACATTTCTCAAGAAAAAAGTCCAAAGGACAACTTGAAATTTCATTACATAAAACTAGAACAACGTAGAAATAGCATAAAGTCATTTTCATTTTATGATACAAAGTATTTTTCGCATTAGTTTGTGTCTTTTTCTTATAATCACATTGGTAATAAAGAAGTTGATCTGACAGTATTTTAAGATAAATATAAACATTTTAAAATACAACCATCATTGACAATCAATCAAATCTTTTAATTATTGTGTAGGAATCCTATGTATTAGTTTTCTATAACAGTCATGAATTAGTATTACATTTATTGGTGAATACCACAAATTATCCTCCTTATTTATAATTTTTTATAAAGTCGTCTCTTTAGATTTTTTCATATAAATATCTTTCGCATTGTTTGAGTAATTTCTGAAATATGAGAGAACTGAACTAAACCTCCATATTGAATATATCTTATTTTTTAGACAACAATAACTTGAGAATTTATTAATCACATTAGATATATTTGTAATTGGAAATTAAAATTAAATATATATACATATATCATTGTTTATAGTTCTTACTCTTAAGTTTCCTTCCTTTTGTTATATGATTGGATAGTTATGTAACACAAAGATTAAAATTAAAAACTAGTTTAATCATAATCAACCGTAGATCTCCCACTCATGTTTGATCTTTGAACTTAATAGCTTATGTTTACTTAAGTGATCATATCCATGTATAACTTGAATTTAATAGGACATAAAAGTGAGACATTCGTGAAATTATATACAATTTAATATTCAACAAAATTGCAAGTCATATTTGAGATATGATCACTTAATTTCAAATGAAGATAAACAGTGAGGAATATAATTAATTTAATGTAGAATAAAAAATTGACAGATTCTTTTATAAATGAAGAGACGTTTTCATTTTAGTTGATACTTCAATATAATCAAAATTTTCAAAACACTTTTGCCCAAAATAAATGCAAAACACTTACTCGTGTTATGTGAAATCCACATGAAACTATCTCGTGAAATTTTTATTGCATTGAATCCTCATGCAATATCGAATATTCTGCACGAAACTCCATATGGAATGGTTCATTGCGTTTAAATATTCGTACCAATCCCCATCCCTGCCCGTAAAATTTGGACGACATTTAATGTCCGTATTTTGGCATTTGTGCCAAATATTTAATAGTACAAGGAATTCTATGTAATAAATATATCACCTAGTAGTTTCATAGATTTTTCGTAAAATACGTGAATGTTGGTCCCAAGTGGTCAGAAGAGGTTTAGAGGGGGGGGGGGTGAATAAACCTCTTTAAAATTTTCTTCCAAATTTTAACTTTAAAACTTTTCTCTAACTGAACAGACTAAGCTGATCAGAGGGGTAAGTTACAATTCTGTTCGCGAACAAATCTTTGAACAGCTTTGTTGACCACTCGTCTGATTGTTACTCAGCTGATTTTGTTAAAATCAGTTTTAATACTTAGAGTACTTGCAGCGGATTTTTCAAAGTGTTTTTCACAAGTAATCTCAGTAGTTTGAAAAATGTTTCCCCAGTTTTATAAACTCCTTTTAATTATTTTTCAAATAGTTAACTTAATGTGTTTTTATGCAATTAGAAGATATGCAAGTTTAAAAGCAATGTAAAAACACAAGTAATTTTTATAGTGGTTATATGGATGTAAATATCCTTTAATCCACTCGTCCAAGTCACAAAGATCTTGGGTTATACTATAATCACAAAGTTTACAGTATACTCTGCTTGCGCCAATCAACAAATGAAAAGGCCACAAGTGCGCAGTAGGAAATCACTTAGAAACTCCTACTCTCCGAAGTAATATCACTCACAAAGACGGATATCTACTTCTCACAACACTCAGTTTTACAAATTCACTCAGAAGATGTATTTTTCTTTGATCTTCAACTTCGCTTTTCGTCAACAGATGACTAAGCTGATGAGTGAGCTGTTCTTGAGACTTAAGAGTTCTGCTTCAAAAATTCTCTCAGAAAGTGTGTTGCTTGCAATCTCTTCATCTCTTTCAGCTATTTATACTTGAGGTTTGAAAAATGTCCGTTGAAGAGAGACAAGATTCAAATTCCTCGAGTACTGGTCCTTAAAATCCGCGAACGGCTCTTTTGCAGTCTGTCCGTACTGTCAACAGTACTATTCTGCAGGCAGCATTAAATGCAGCATTAAATGCACCCAGCTGATGCGAAGCATTTCTTCAATCATTTGTCTTTAATAACCTTGTACTTCCGCATTTATTACTCCAAGGGGCATTTATTACCATTGGGAAGACTTTATGATCCTTCTTACTTGGCTGTTGGAAGTGCACGTCTGATGGCTAACTAAGCTGATCTCAAACTTGAACAAATCTGATTTGAGTCGGCTGATCTTCATCAGTCTGATATCTTTCCTTCAGCAGATCAGAAGTCTTGGACCTTGAAATTTGACTCTTCTGATGTCTTCATTACTTAGTCAAAATTTCTTCAAAGGGATCATCAGCTAAGTTAACCCATACTTAGCCAATCTTGAAGTTTTGGAAATCTTCAAAACCTCCCTTAACAAATTGTCTTCAGTGCTTTCATCTTCATCCTTATCCAACAATTTCCCCCTTTTTGATGATGACAAAACTTCTGCTAAGCACCTGTTAAATACCTAAACTAAAGATTGTAATCCTCAAAATTTTCTGAGATAGAAAAAGTATATTGGATTGAACTTGTCTGTTTATTTATATTTGAAAATGATTACAAGTACAAGTTCATCAGATGAGATGTCTGAAGAATAGATAAAGTAAACTTATTACAAAGATTTTACAAGTTCTAACTATCAGCTTCTTCATCAGATTCTTCAAGCACTTCTTCGTACTCATAAGATGACTCATCATGATCTTCTTCTTCATCTTCATCAGCTTCTTCACCTTGAAGGATGACTTCTTTAGCAGCTTCCATTTTCTCTTTGAGTTCCTGCTCTCTTAGAAGTTCCATTGCCTTCCTAGCTGATTCTGTATTTTTGTACTTAGTTAAAGGCTCTGATTGATCAACAGCAGAGTCTTTGGATTCAGCCATTACTTCATCAGTTTTGGCTTCTTCCTTGGTCTCTTCTTCAGACTTGTCTTTGCCTTGAACCTTTCCAATTTCTTCTTCAGCTGTCTTGGTCAGTTCAGCAGTTTCATCAGTTTTCTTTTCTTCAGCAGCAGAGGTTTCCTTGGTTGATTCTTCCCCTTTATCTTCCCCCTTTTTGTCATCATCAGACTTGATGACTTCTTCAGGTTTAGCAGCAGGGTTGAGTGCAACTGTTGGAACCTTCATAGCAGCACCTATAGTCTTTAGATTCTGATTAACTACGTCATGACTTGCTGTAAGGTGATGAAGAGTTGTGCTGATGTTGTCAGTCTGGTCATTGAAGTAGTCAATGTTGAGATTTGTAGTTGCAATTTCATTTTGGATTGCTTGTGCAGCAGTTGATACTTCATGCAACATCCCTAATTTGATTTCCTTCTCCTCTTCACTGACTTTGATGAAGGTTGCAGTCAGATCAGCGATCTTGTGTTCAGCTCTTTGAAGGGCAGCATGAAGGTGATTTACATCAGCCTTCACATCTTCCACATTTCTGTTCATGTCATTTAGGCTGCGCACTAACTGTAAAGAGTTGTCTTGAGGAATAGGGATACTTGTGATTTCAGTCTTGATAAGCTTTTCAGTAGACTGTTGCACAGTTTCCAGCTGAAGTTTGTTGGACTCTGCCAACTCTGCTTTAAGTTCATTCTTCAGCTCCTCTTTGACCTTCATCAGCTGCTGGTGATGCTTCTCTTCCAGTTCCTTTAACGAATCTTCCATCAGCATCTGGAAAGCTTCCATCAGTGATGAGTGTTCATCACCTGATGAAGCAGAAGCAGCAGCTTCATCCTTTTCTTCAGTCGCCTGGTGGATAGGGACATCTTCCATCTTCGTCTCCTGATGATCTTCAGAATCCTTAGCATTCCACTCAATGGCTAAGGGCTTGTCAGCAGTCTTTTCAGCAGACTTGTCAGCAGGCTTGTCCGCAGTTTTGTGTTCATCAGTGACGTCATCGTAAAACAGGTTAGTGATAGTGCCATCATCATTGAAGCATGTTGTTTGTTTAATCTGCCTCACAATGATCCAAGGGTTGACAAAGGCGTTATTCCCCTTGGGCACCTCACAGAACTCTTTCACTTCCTTGCCAAAGATAATGTGCTGGATACTTGGCAGTTGGGGCAACTCACTTGTGTGACCCTGCTGATATCTTGACCTTTCTGCCCATCTCTTCAAGGCGGTCATAACAGCAATGTTCACTGCTCTGTCTTCAGCATTGTCTTTCTTTCTTCCTTTGGCAGGCAGAGAGTTGTCTATTTTCTTGGCCTCCTCCAGTGCAAACTCCTTTGCATACTGATGCATAATGTCTCTGACATAACTGGGATCCAGGGCCTTCTGAATGGAGTTAGTTCTTAGCCAATTAAGAACTCATTGTTCTTCATCAGCTAACTCCTTTGAGTTTTGAAGTTCAAGTATGGATTTGTTCAATCTGCTGTCTCTCCAGTTGATGTATCTTGGCTTCTCTTGATTGAACAATGTCTTCAACATCAGCTTTTGATCATAGTAAGCTAAGGACTTCTCAAACTTCTTGAAAAGTTCCTTATCAGCATACACTATGTTAAAAGCTCTTCTAACTTCAAACTTCTCTTTGGGTTTGGGCTCAGCAGCAGGCATTTTTGGCTTCTTAGGCTTTTCTTCATCATCAGCAACCTCATTTATTTTGATGCTTCCTCCATGGACAGGTCCATGAGCATCAGTTTTGCTAAGCTCAATGACTAAGGCCAATTCAGCAGCCTCAGCAGCTTCCCTTTCAGCCTTAGACATCTGTCTTCTGGCTTCATCCTTAGCAGCTTGAGCCTTGCTTAGCTCAAGAGCTTTCTTCTCTTCCAATTCATACTGCTTTCTTTGTTCAGCAGCTTCCCTTGCCTCTTTATCTGCTTTAGAGATTTTCTTTCTCTTAAGCACTATCTTCCTTTTACCTTTGTCAGCTGGAGCAGGAGCTGGACCAGCAGATGAAATGGGAGCAGCAGCTATAGGATTGATGATCATCACATCTGGATCATCTTGAGGTTGGGCAGCTTCAACAGTTGGTGCAGTTTGAGTAGTCTGTTGCTCATCAGCTTTGTCAGCAGCAGAGTTCTCAGCAGTTACAGCAGGCCTTTCAGCAGTTTCAGGATTTTCTCTAACCAAATTTTCCAATTTTGTAGGTTCTTCAATGAAAGTCATCTGCTTTCTAGCAGATTTCTTAGTTCTCCCTTCACGGTAAATTGAGGCAGCTGTATCCTTCTGTTGACTTCTTGTTCTTTGAGAGATGCCTTCAGTAGGCTTCTCAGCTGATGGAGTTCTTGAAGATGATGCAGGGGATCCAGTCCTGACATCAGCAGTTACTTGTTCAATAACAACAGTGGCTTCAGCAGCAGAAGTCACTATCTCCATCTTCTTTGTATCCTTCTCCTTAGGCTTATCAGCAGCCTTCTTCTTCCTTGTCTCAACAGCCAAGTCAGCTGTTTTGACTAATCTCTTAGGTCTTTTGGCAGGAACCTTCTTTTGTTCCTCATCTTCGGCTTCCTCAGGCTCACCAGCCTTCCTCTTCAGAACAGGCAAGTACTTAGTCATTGCCTTAGACTTGTGGATTTCCTTTCCATTCAGCATAGGACAGCAAGTAACTGAGCGTGATCCTGTGGTTGGTGTGAGGACCTTTTCCTTTCTTCTCATCAAGGAAATCAGCCAAGATGTACCAAATTATTAGGGACCAGTTGACTTCTAGCCCATAGTAAATAGCAGCCATGATACTGAACCTCTTCATGGTAACAGCATCCAGTGAGAAGGTGCAGTTTTCAATCAACTTAGACACCATATCAGCCATTCGCTGATATTCATCTTTCAGTTGTTTCTTCCTTATATTTCCAGACAATATTTCTCCCTCTTTGGCGCAGATCGCCCAGAATTGTTGGTGCTTGTCTTCCGTCAGTACAGTGACGTCATGTCGTCCACTGTTAGGAAGCCCAAACGTTTCGTGAAGAATAGCTGGGGTAATAGTGATAGATTTTCCTCCCACTGTAGCCTTAATCTCCAGTGCGTTGTAGTCAGCTTTCGCTGTATTGTAGTACTCCATCACTTGATCAGTCCAGATCACTCCCTCGTTGTACTCCATGAAATTTACCAACGAAGCAGATTTGAACTTCTCTAGCAGTTCCTTCATCAATTTCGTACCAGATTGGTAGTATGATTCATAAACTAGGAACATTCCTTCAGCGGCCATCGCAAATCTGTTGAAAATTAGGAGAACAGGAAGAATTTTGCAGAAAATTTGCAAATAATTTTTCTCACACGTGCTTTTGAATATTTAGGGTGCGTAAAAAACTACACGACTGATCATATTAGGATTTATAGAGTTAGGGTATCTTGGATTCCGTGATACCAGCCAACCGTTAGATCCGTTTCTTGTCAGTGCTGATCGTGCGGCGTCAATTACGACCTTTCAAATTCAAATCGCATTAAATGAGGAGCGGGAATTTGTACCGCCCTTTTGTCACTTGTAAAAGCGTGTTTTAGAAAATGAAACGTTTTAAACAGTCAGTTTTTACATAAGCGATCAGATGAGTAACATAAATACTTATCTGATGGACTAATGTCCTGATGACACAGTTGTTATCAGAGAATGCCAATAGCTGATAACCTTCCTCAGCTGTTTGTCAATCCAGCTAGATAAATAAATCTTCATTCTTCAAGACTTTAGTCTTCTGTTGAAAACATAACTTCAACTAACTGACATTAACAGATTTCATCTTTTAATCAGAAGTACCACTAGTCTTACACGTTCCCCCTGACTTTAAGAATTCATAAGTTAACTAGTCTGTTGAGAGTTAATCCTTGAAGATAAATAAGATGAGTAAGCTGTTGAACTTTAGTCTTCTGATAAGTTCCCCCTCAGCTTATGCATCTAATTTCAATAAACCTAGTTCAGCTCTTAGAGTTGAAAACCTTGTTTCACTTAAAGGTTTTGTGAAGATGTCAGCAATTTGATTTTCAGTAAATACATACTCAATTTTGACATTTCCTTTCTCCACATGATCTCTAATAAAGTGATGCTTGATCTCAATATGCTTAGTCCTGGAATGACTTGTAGTATTCTGAGTAAGACTGATTGCACTAGTATTGTCACAGTAGATTGGTATTCCACTGATCTTGATATTGTAGTCTTCCAGTTGATGCTTCAACCATAAGATTTGTGCACAGCAAGCTCCAGCAGCTATGTATTCAGCTTCAGCAGTAGATATGGATACTGAAGTCTGTTTCTTACTCATCCATGAGATCAGACGACTACCTAAGAATTGACAGGCACCTGTTGTGCTTTTTCTATCAATCTTGCAGCCTGCAAGGTTAGAATCTGAATATCCAATAAGCTCAAATCCAGACTCTCTAGGATACCACAACCCCAAATCTTGAGTGCCCTTAATATACTTCAGTATTCTCTTGGCAGCTAAGAGATGAGATTCCTTGGGATTTGATTGGAATCTTGCACAGACCCCAACTGAGTACATAATATCAGGTCTGCTTGCTGTTAGATACAACAATGACCCAATAATGCCTCTGTATTTGGTTATGTTCACTGATTTGCCATCTTCATCTTTATCCAAACTAAGACTTGTAGACATTGGAATAGTAGCAGTAAAGCTAGTTTCCATACCAAATTTCTTGAACAGATCCTTTGTGTATTTTACTTGGCTGATGAAAATTCCATCAGGCAACTGTCTGACTTGCAAACCAAGAAAATAATTAAGTTCTCCCATCATGCTCATTTCAAACTTGTTCTGCATCAGCTTTGAGAACTTGTCACACATCTGTTGGTTAGTTGAACCAAAAATAATATCGTCCACATAAATTTGCACAAGCAAAATATGTTCTTCCCATTCAATAGTGAACAAGGTCTTGTCAACTTTACCTTTGCGAAATCCTTTAATTAAAAGAAAATCAGATAAGGTATCATACCATGCTCTTGGAGCCTGTTTCAGTCCATAGAGGGCTTTCTTCAGACGATACACCTTGTCTTCTTCTTGATAGACTTCAAAACCAGGTGGTTGTTCAACATAAACTTCTTCTTGCAATTCTCCATTGAGAAAAGCTGATTTCACATCCATCTGATAGACTGTGAAATTTTTGTGAGCAGCATAGGCAAGAAAGAGTCTGATTGCCTCTAATCTTGCTACTGGTGCAAAAGTTTCATCAAAGTCAATGCCTTCTTCTTGGCAGTAACCCTTGGCCACTAGTCTTGCTTTGTTTCTGGTGACTTCACCATCTTCATTCATCTTATTTCTGAATACCCACTTAGTGCCATTGACTCTTTGATGACTTGGTCTAGGAATCAAGTACCAGACTTCATTCCTTTCAAATTGATTTAGCTCTTCTTGCATAGCTTCAATCCAGTTGGAGTCACTAAGAGCTTCTTCAATCTGTTTGGGCTCAATTTGGGACAGAAAGCTGATGAACATTGCATCACTTGCAGCAGCTCTCCTAGTCTTTACTTTATCCAAATGATCACCAATCACCAACTCTGGTGGGTGATTCTTGAGCCATCTGAGATCAGGTTGCAAATCATAATGTTGTCATTTGTCTTGATCTTGCAACACTACTGTTGGAGATCCAGTAGTAGTCTGTTGAACAGTCTCTGGTCTATCAGCTGTTTGCAACTCGTCTGTTAGACAATCGGCACTGTGATTTTGAACAGCACTTGAGTTATCAGCTGGGTTGAGATCAGGTAGTATGATGGGAACATATTCTTCATTCTTTCCAACATTCAACTTCTGTAAATCAGTAGACAGATCTTGATTAATATTTTGATTCTTTTCAGAAGATTGATTTGGTTCATCAAATGCTACATGAATGGATTCTTCTATTAGTAATGTTCTTTTGTTAAACACTCTATAAGCTTTACTAACAATAGAGTATCCTACAAAGACAGCTTCATCAGCCTTTTCTGCAAATGCAGTAAGGTGATTTTTACCATTATTTAAAACATAGCATTTACAACCAAAAATCTTAAAGTAATGAATGTTTGGCTTTCTGTTGTTCCAAACTTCATATGGAGTCTTGTTTTGGTGCTTGTTGATCATGCATCTGTTTTGGGTAAAACATGCTGTGTTTGTTGCATCTGCCCAAAATCTTTGAGGCAGCTTAGCTTCAACTATCATGATTCTGACAGCTTCCTTTAGTGTTCTGTTTTTCCTTTCAGCAACACCATTCTGTTGAGGGGTTCTAGCAGCTGAATACTCATAATGTATTCCTTTGATATTACAATACTCTTCAACAGTAGAGTTTGTAAACTCTGTCCCTCTATTTGATCCGATCTTCAATATCTTTATGCTTTTCTCATTCTGGATCAGCTCCATCAGATTAGTAAGATGTTCCTTGGTTTCACTTTTCTTTTTCAAGAATATCACCCAAGTATATCTTGAATAGTCATCCACAACAGCTAGGCAGTATTTCTTTCCACCATTGCTGACTGGATCAATGGGTCCAAATAAATCCATATGTAGCAGCTCCAATATTCTTCCAGAAGATTGATGCTTCTTGCTTTTGAACGATGACTTGATTTGTTTACCCTTCTGACAAGCGTCACAAAGCTTATCTTTGCTCATGACTGTCTTTGGAATTCCTTCTACCAGATTATTTTTGATAAGTCTGTTGATGGTCTTGAAATTCACATGATTCATTCTTTTGTGCCACAGCCAACTAACTTCACTTGGTGTTGATGCCACCAAACAGATGTTTGAATTCTTGTCAGCAGAATTCCAGTCGACTATGTAGACATTCCCTTGTCGTCTTCCAGATAAAATTACCTTCTTTGTACCAATCTGTTCAACGTAGCACTTATCTGTTGAGAAGATGACTGAATATCCTTTGTCACAAAATTGACTTATGCTCAGCAGATTATATTTGAGGCCTTTAACATATGAGACGTCAGATATCTCTATGTTTCCTTTGATTAATCTTCCTTTAGCTTTAATCTTGCCTTCTTTGCTGTCCCCAAAAGTAACTTTTGGACCATCCACAGCAACTGCATCCGTCAGCTCATGTATGTTTCCACACATGTGTCTTGAACAACCACTGTCCAAGTACCAGATTTTCTCTACTTTACTCCTACTCCTAATCCTAACCTACAAAACAAAATAAAATTGTTTTAGGTACCCTTATTGAGAGGGTCCTGAAGGATTAGTTCCACCTTTGACAACCCAAGATGATGAAGTCTTAGGCTTCTTAGGTTTCTGAGTTTCAACAGGAGTATGAACAGCTTTGCCTTTACCACGTTCATCAGATTTATCATATTGTGGATGATCAGCATGATAAGGATAATGTTCAAATGCAGAGTAAGATGCATGATAAGGAGGATATGCATGCATTGGATGAGCAGTATATGGTGCATAGTAAGTTGGAAATTGAGGTGCATGATACATAGGATGATATGCAGCAGGTTGCACATAGTAAGACTCATTTCCATACCAAGCATTTTGATTTTTCTTATTCTTATGCTTCTTTGGTTTACTACTTGCTTGCTTATTAACAGACGACTTAGTTTTATCACTAGTCTGATTAGTTTTAGCCTTATCAGAGGACTTCCTAGGACTCTTCTGTTTAGGCTTACTGGTCTGTTTTCCTACACTAGGCTCTTTGCTCTTTTTAGCCTTAGGAGTTTTCGTCTCCTTGACCACTTTTTCAGGTGAAGCAGGTCTAGCAGTTTGAACATACAGAATGACCTTACTATTGTCAACAGATATAAATTTTTCAGTATGATTCAATTCTTGCTTATCCTGATCTAAAGGTGTCTTCTGTTTACTAGACATGTGAGTGGATGCAACAGATGACTTCTCATGAGACTCAATGACTTTCTCAAGTTCTATGATTTTTCCTTTATAAACTTCACATTCAGCTTTCAGAGACTCATGTTCTTGCTCAAGCTGTTTATATTCAGCTGATTCTCTTGGCCTTTCAGCTGAGAGTTTCAGTGAACTGTTTTGCTCCTTTAGCAATATCATCTCTTCCTTAAGCTTTTTATATGCTTCAGCAATAGTGGTATTGTTAAGCATCATTTGTTCAAATGAACTAAATAGTTTATTTTCAAGAGGAGTTACCTCACTATCCTCAGAGTCATCAGATTCCTTAGCCATCAGGCAGAGAAGGGCAGGGCTCTCTTCATCAGAAGACTCTTCGTCAGAAGTGTCAGAATCTGAATCAGATGAGTAAACGGCAGCTGGTTTTTCTGCTTCTGCTACCATTGCCTTAGCTTTCTGATGTTTTCTTTCTTTTCTGACTCTCTTTTCTTCTTCAGTATACTTCTCAGCTTTAGGATATGGGCAGTCTCTAATGAAATGACCCAGTTTCCTGCAATTATAGCACATCATTTTAGATTTATAAGAATCCTTATCCTGAGAAGAAGAAGTAGGGTTAGAAGTAGAAGCATTGTTATATTTGTTCTTTATTTTTCGTCTGTAGAACTTTTTGAAGTTGTTCATCAGCAATGCAACGTCTCCAGCAGTGTACTCCTTTTTGTTGAGTATTGTGGCTTCATCAGATGAGTCCACGTCTTTGCTTTTGTGAGCTGGCCTTCTAGGATTTTCAGCAGCAACAAGTGCAGCTGTGGGACTTGAAGTTGATGTTTCTTCAACACCCATTCTAGGCAGTTTATACTCATACGCCTTGAGTACGGAGAACAACTCTGTAAGAGAAATCTTTCCCAGATCTCTTGACTCTTCCATTGCTGTCACCTTCATGTTGAACTTGGGAGGCAGAGCCTTCAGAACTCTGACGGTGATCTCCTTGTCAGTGAAGGTCTTTCCCAGCTTTAGAACTTCATTCAATGTTCTGGTAAACCTGGTATCCATCTGATCAATGGTCTCTCCAGATTTCATCTTGAAGTTGTCCAGCTTCTCCAAGGCAACACTGAGCTGATGGTCTTTGATGGCGTCGTTTCCTTCGCTCATATCACGAACCTTATCCCACATCTCCTTTGCAGTTTTGCAATGTTTGACTTTGTCAAACCGATCATTGTCCAGGGCTTTGGTCATGATGAAACGGCCAACTTTATCCAGATTGAACAACTTTATCTATTCGGCTGTCATCTCTGTTAAGTCTTTTTCCACCACCAGTTCAGCTTCATCAACTATAATGGTCTTGGTGAATTTGAATGGACCTTTTATGATACATGTGTACATGTTATCATTATAGGCAGCTAAGAAGATCTCCATTCTGATCTTCCAGTCTTCAAACGACATACCAGCAATGTGGGGAACATGGCTGATACAGTCCTTTTTTCAAAAAGTTTTGATTTTTCAAAAAGATGATCTTTTGAAAAAGTTTTAAAACCTTTGAAAAACACTTAGATCAAGCTCATTCAAATAAACCACCTGCTCTGATACCACTTGTTGGTCCCAAGTGGTCAGAAGAGGTTTAGAGGGGGGGGGGGTGAATAAACCTCTTTAAAATTTTCTTCCAAATTTTAACTTTAAAACTTTTCTCTAACTGAACAGACTAAGCTGATCAGAGGGGTAAGTTACAATTCTGTTCGCGAACAAATCTTTGAACAGCTTTGTTAACCACTCGTCTGATTGTTACTCAGCTGATTTTGTTAAAATCAGTTTTAATACTTAGAGTACTTGCAGCGGATTTTTCAAAGTGTTTTTCACAAGTAATCTCAGTAGTTTGAAAAATGTTTCCCCAGTTTTATAAACTCCTTTTAATTATTTTTCAAACAGTTAACTTAATGTGTTTTTATGCAATTAGAAGATATGCAAGTTTAAAAGCAATGTAAAAACACAAGTAATTTTTAGAGTGGTTATATGGATGTAAATATCCTTTAATCCACTCGTCCAAGTCACAAAGATCTTGGGTTATACTATAATCACAAAGTTTACAGTATACTCTGCTTGCGCCAATCAACAAATGAAAAGACCACAAGTGCGCAGTAGGAAATCACTTAGAAACTCCTACTCTCCGAAGTAATATCACTCACAAAGATGGATATCTACTTCTCACAACACTCAGTTTTACAAATTCACTCAGAAGATGTATTTTTCTTTGATCTTCAACTTCGCTTTTCGTCAACAGATGACTAAGCTGATGAGTGAGCTGTTCTTGAGACTTAAGAGTTCTGCTTCAAAAATTCTCTCAGAAAGTGTGTTGCTTGCAATCTCTTCGTCTCTTTCAGCTATTTATACTTGAGGTTTGAAAAATGTCCGTTGAAGAGAGACAAGATTCAAATTCCTCGAGTACTGGTCCTTAAAATCCGCGAACGGCTCTTTTGCAGTCTGTCCGTACTGTCAACAGTACTATTCTGCAGGCAGCATTAAATGCAGCATTAAATGCACCCAGCTGATGCGAAGCATTTCTTCAATCATTTGTCTTTAATAACCTTGTACTTCCGCATTTATTACTCCAAGGGGCATTTATTACCATTGGGAAGACTTTATGATCCTTCTTACTTGGCTGTTGGAAGTGCACGTCTGATGGCGAACTAAGCTGATCTCAAACTTGAACAAATCTGATTTGAGTCGGCTGATCTTCATCGGTCTGATATCTTTCCTTCAGCAGATCAGAAGTCTTGGACCTTGAAATTTGACTCTTCTGATGTCTTCATTACTTAGTCAAAATTTCTTCAAAGGGATCATCAGCTAAGTTAACCCATACTTAGCCAATCTTGAAGTTTTGGAAATCTTCAAAACCTCCCTTAACAAATTGTCTTCAGTGCTATCATCTTCATCCTTATCCAACAGTGAGAGTTATTGCATTCATCCCGCTCATATATTATCATTAGTCATGATATATATTATTAGTAAATTTTCTTATTTTCACATTCATGTGAAAAAAAACTTGAGATCACTCGTAGAAGTCGTTTGTTGAGAGTTATAAAAAAAAAACAGAAAAAGGGGAAAACAAAGTTTCTTAAATTTAACACTTGACTGCTTATTTCTTAATGAAGTCGTATTATGATCTAATTTTTACACTTATAAAAAGTACAAATTAAATTCTTATTTGTCGTGAGTTTAAATAAAATAAAGTTATATCCTACTGTTTTCCCAATTGCACCACATGTATTATATACAAACTCATAAAAAAAGAGTTCGTTAGATTCGCACGGCCAGATGGCCTAGGAAAACATTTCTCAAGAAAAAAGTCCAAAGGACAACTTGAAATTTCATTACATAAAACTAGAACAACGTAGAAATAGCATAAAGTCATTTTCATTTTATGATACAAAGTATTTTTCGCATTAGTTTGTGTCTTTTTCTTATAATCACATTGGTAATAAAGAAGTTGATCTGACAGTATTTTAAGATAAATATAAACATTTTAAAATACAACCATCATTGACAATCAATCAAATCTTTTAATTATTGTGTAGGAATCCTATGTATTAGTGTTCTATAACAGTCATGAATTAGTATTACATTTATTGGTGAATACCACAAATTATCCTCCTTATTTATAATTTTTTATAAAGTCGTCTCTTTAGATTTTTTCATATAAATATCTTTCGCATTGTTTGAGTAATTTCTGAAATATGAGAGAACTGAACTAAACCTCCATATTGAATATATCTTATTTTTTAGACAACAATAACTTGAGAATTTATTAATCACATTAGATATATTTGTAATTGGAAATTAAAATTAAATATATATACATATATCATTGTTTATAGTTCTTACTCTTAAGTTTCCTTCCTTTTGTTATATGATTGGATAGTTATGTAACACAAAGATTCAAATTAAAAACTAGTTTAATCATAATCAACCGTAGATCTCCCACTCATGTTTGATCTTTGAACTTAATAGCTTATGTTTACTTAAGTGATCATATCCATGTATAACTTGAATTTAATAGGACATAAAAGTGAGACATTCGTGAAATTATATACAATTTAATATTCAACAAAATTACAAGTCATATTTGAGATATGATCACTTAATTTCAAATGAAGATAAACAGTGAGGAATATAATTAATTTAATGTAGAATAAAAAATTGACAGATTCTTTTATAAATGAAGAGACGTTTTCATTTTAGTTGATACTTCAATATAATCAAAATTTTCAAAACACTTTTGCCCAAAATAAATGCAAAACACTTACTCGTGTTATGTGAAATCAACATGAAGCTATCTCGTGAAATTTTTATTGCATGGAATCCTCATGAAATATCGAATATTCTGCACGAAACTCCATATGGAATGGTTCATTGCGTTTAAATATTCGTACCAATCCCCATCCCAGCCCGTAAAATTTGGACGACATTTAATGTCCGTATTTTGGCATTTGTGCCAAATATTTAATAGTACAAGGAATTCTATGTAATAAATATATCACCTAGTAGTTTCATAGATTTTTCGTATAATACGTGAGAGTTCTTGCATTCATCCCGCTCATATATTATCATTAGTCATGATATATATTATGAGTAAATTTTCTTATTTTCACATTCATGTGCAAAAAAACTTGAGATCAATCGTAGAAGTCGTTTGTTGAGCGTTATAAAAAAAAACAAAAAAAGAGGAAAACAATGTTTCTTAAATTTAACACTTGACTGCTTATTTCTTAATGAAGTCGTATTATGATCTAATTTTTACACTTATAAAAAGTACAAATTAAATTCTTATTTGTCGTGAGTTTAAATAAAATAAAGTTATATCCTACTGTTTTCCCAATTGCACCACATGTATTATATACAAACTCATAAAAAGAGAGTTCGTTAGATTCACACGGCCAGATGGCCTAGGAAAACATTTATCAAGAAAGAAGTCCAAAGGACAACTTGAAATTTCATTACATAAAACTAGAACAACGTAGAAATAGCATTAAGTAATTTTTATTTTATGATACAAAGTATTTTTCGCATTAGTTTGTTTCTTTTTCTTATAATCACATTGGTAATAAAGAAGTTGATCTGATAGTATTTTAAGATAAATATGATCATTTTAAAATACAACCATCATTGACAATCTATCAAATCTTTTAATTATTGTGTAGGAATCCTATGTATTAGTGTTATATAACAATCATGAATTAGTAATACATTTATTGGTGAATACCACAAATTATCCTCCTTATTTATAATTTTTTATAAAGTCGTCTCTTTAGAATTTTTCATATAAATATCTTTCGCATTGTTTGAGTAATTTCTGAAATATGAGAGAACTAAACTAAACCTCCATATTGAATATATCTTATTTTTTAGACAACAGTAACTTGAGAATTTATTAAAAAAATTAGATATGTTTGTATTTGGAATTTAAAATTAAATATATATATACATATATCATTGTTTATAGTT
The DNA here is from genome assembly GCA_003313485.2 of Penstemon barbatus. Lineage (NCBI taxonomy): Eukaryota > Viridiplantae > Streptophyta > Magnoliopsida > Lamiales > Plantaginaceae > Penstemon > Penstemon barbatus. Next base: position 31,499,759 of record CM064883.1, read on the forward strand.
CTTACTCTTAAGTTTCCTTCCTTTTGTTATCTGATTGGATAGTTATGTAACACAAAGATTCAAATTAAAAACTAGTTTAGTCATAATCAACCGTAGATCTCCCACTCATGTTTGATCTTTGAACTTAGTAGCTTATGTTTACTTAAGTGATCACATCCATGTATAACTGGAATTTAATAGGACATAAAAGTGAGACATTCGTGAAATTATATACAATTTAATATTCAACAAAATTACAAGTCATATTTGAGATATGATCACTTAATTACAAATGAAGATAAACAGTGAGAAATATAATTAATTTAATGTAGAATAAAAAATTGACAGATACTTTTATAAATGAAGAGACGTTTTCATTTTAGTTGATACTTCAATATAATCAAAATTTTCAAAACACTTTTGCCCAAAATAAATGCAAAACACTTACTCGTGTTATGTGAAATCCACATGAAACTATCTCGTCAAATTTTTATTGCATGGAATCCTCATGCAATATCGAATATTCTGCACGAAACTCCATATGGAATGGTTCATTGCGTTTAAATATTCGTACCAATCCCCATCCCTGCCCGTAAAATTTGGACGACATTTAATGTCCGTATTTGGGCATTTGTGCCAAATATTTAATAGTACAAGGAATTCTATGTAATAAATATATCACCTAGTAGTTTCATAGATTTTTCGTATAATACCTGAGAGTTCTTGCATTCATCCCGCTCTTATATTATCATTAGTCATGATATATATTATTAGTAAATTTTCTTATTTTCACATTCATGTGCAAAAAAACTTGAGATCAATCGTAGAAGTCGTTTGTTGAGCGTTATAAAAAAAACAGAAAAAGAGGAAAACAAAGTTTCTTAAATTTAACACTTGACTGTTTATTTCTTAATGAAGTCGTATTATGATCTAATTTTTACACTTATAAAAAGTACAAATTAAATTCTTATTTGTCGTGAGTTTAAATAAAATAAAGTTATATCCTACTGTTTTCCCAATTGCACCACATGTATGATATACAAACTCATAAAAAGAGAGTTCGTTAGATTCACACGGCCAGATGGCCTAGGAAAATATTTCTCAAGAAAAAATTCCAAAGGACAACTTTGATTTCATTACATAAAACTAGAACAACGTAGAAATATCATAAAGTCGTTTTTATTTTATGATACAAAGTATTTTTCGCATTAGTTTGTGTCTTTTTCTTATAATCACATTGGTAATAAAGAAGTTGATATGACAGTATTTTAAGATAAATATAACCATCTTTGATAATCTATCAAATCTTTTAATTATTGTGAAGGAATCCAATGTTTTAGTGTTATATAACAATCATGAATTAGTAAAACAATGTGAATTGTAACGAACCACGTTAGAAACAAGTATAGATTGGTGATATACAAACTTTCTTCCGTATAAATAAGAAGTTAGTATTATCCAATACATTACCAATGTTTTTGAAATTAGACTACTTGGTTCGACAATTATATATAATTTCATATTTCAAATGTCATGAGATCTACTCACTTGATTTGATAAATGGTAGGTAACGATAAAATTTAGTGTGAAAAACTTTCTCATGAACTTATACAATGGAGTAACCAGAAAATTTGATGAGTTTTACACTAAAATTATCATTAACTAACATTATTAAGTATATTATTAATTTATTTAGTAAGAACAACTTATCAATAATTTTTCATCTTATATGTAACATAAGTATTATTATTTTCTAATTTACATATTGTGAGAAAAGTCTACTAGTACAATTTTGACAATGCGAAGAACTATTAAATTTTATTTTTTGATCATGATCATATCTTAAATGTTTATATTTATTGCAATTCAAATATAATTGTTGCCATTTGAAGATCGGTCTAAAATTTACTCAATTAATTATTCCTACAATTGATATCGTTAGAACTATGAACATATATAATGTTAATCAATGAATTAAATTAAGCTTTGAAAGAATGATATCTCAATAAATATGAAAGTATTCTCATGTCTTATACATGGAAATAGTTGTCTCACTGTCACGTTTTTCCCAGGTCAAAGCTTTTGGGTGTCTCAGCTGTAGTTGTCTTCTTATATTCCATTTTCAATTCTTCATGTTTTCGTTTTTTGTGACAGCATTTAACCCTTCATAAATTCTTAATTGCACTTAATGGCTATTAATGAAAGTTTATTTATCAAAAAATAAAAAAAACTTAGAGAAAAATAAAAAAGATTTTCATGCTTCATTGCATAACTTATTTGTGACCATGAGTGCATCCTTTAGTTTTTCCGCTCTTATCTTTCTACTGCATTAGAAGCCAATTGCCCAATGTTTACTGTATCATGTTTCCTAATTTTAGTTTTCAGTTTAGCTTCACGTGTGACATGCAAATGCAAAAAAAGTATTTAAAAAAGGATTGTTGAAATGATGTTATACCAATAAATAATGTCATTTGTATCAAATAATTTCTCTTAGTTAGTTAAAACTATCACATTTTAAATTTACTTTTTCGTTATCAATGTTGCAAGTGATATTTTGAATTCGAAAATCTTGTTGATGTTCTACATATTTCCATCAAAGTAAGAAAATCTTACAACTTACTTAGGGTTTAAATAAATACTTTCACAAACTATTAAAATATAGTTAGTTGTAAAAGTTACTTAACAATTTAAAAATTCAACAAATCTATACATAAAGCAGATATATGGTATCAATGAGAATTGGAAATGTATAAAATAAATAAATTGATAGGAATAATCTAATATAATAATTTTAAAAGAAATTGAAAAATATTACAATCATCTAATACCACATAAATCATTATTATTACATTTTATTTTCATTGTATTTTAGTGTTTTTTCGCATATCATTAGATTGATTAACATACAACTGATATTTTTAACTAGTTTCACTTAACACAACATTTATTTTGGTTTTTAACTACACAAAAATAAAATAAAAAAATTCAATTCATTAATACACAATTTTGGGCTTAATTGATTACAAATGATTCTTGTCTTAATTTCAAATGTTAGTTCAAGAATTAACTTAAATATCAATTTTCTCATAAAAAAATGTTATTAAGAACCTACATGCCACCAAATAAAATTACCTGAATATGACGAAATAACACATATACATCTAGATTAAGTCAAAATAACAAAGAAAAAAATATACTTGAATCGATACGCCAATAAATAAAACAATCTGAAATAGATAAAATTACTCAAACATATAGACTAGATTGAAACAAAAAGAATAAATGCACTAGAAAGAATAACATTAGGCCTGGAATTACAAGCTCTAGTAGATTATTACATCAAAATCTAATGCCTGTTTTGAGATCCATATGTAGCCGGGTTATTCGGATCAACAATATTTAATGCTCTCATTCTTGAATTGAGAGCCGTTGTTGTTTCTTCCATGACTGATCTCATTACATCAGCATTAGTCATGTCAAATTCTTCTGGTTTTCTTATTCCAGCCATGCATTTGTACATAAAACATTTTACTTCTTTGTATTTGTTCTCTATTTGCAAGTGCTGGAGGTCTTTTTTCACCTTTTCTAGGCGATCTTTAGTGAAACTTTCTAGATTAGTCATGTATCTAGTTTGTTCCATCTCCGAAAGACTATTGAAACGTGACAACACTGATGCGGTTTCTTCTGGCGATGGCCATACCACTGGTTGACTTTCCAATGAACTGTAGATGATGGCGCATCCATCTACGGCACAAAGGGTGCAAAGTTCACTTGCTTTTTTAATTAATCCATTTTTTCTTTTGTTAAACGATGTCCTTCTTTCGGATTTGTTGGACATATATGCGAGTGTAACTTTCCTTCTTGGCATTTTTTACAAGTGTTTTTCTTTCTTGGGAATATGAGGATTGAGGGAATATGAGGAAGAAGCTATTTATAAATATATGTATTATGTATGTATATATATAGATATTTGAAGATATTTGGATAGATTTATTTTGAGAATTTTGAATTGTATATTATCAATATCTGAGTTTTTTGAGATTATGGTATTATATTCTATTGACAACTATTTTCTTCAAAGATGTTTTGTGGTATTTATTGATTTTCTTACTTTGGATGTTCATAAAATTCTACTTGCCTAATTATGATATTATGATGACAAGAAAATTAATTTTAAAATTTGAATATTCCTTAATTGGAAAATCTATAATGTTAGAAATCAAAAATTTCCAGACATACAAAATAATAGGGCAAAAAAGTAATATTAGTCCTTCAACCTTTGCAGGGATGCATCAATGTGACACATGTAGTTTCATAAAGTAATTCATACCCTTAAAAGTTTTAAGTCACTTCAGTTTTAGTTTTCTTACCTATAAGTTTTCTCCTTAACAAACCTAAATTTAAACCAGAGCCCAAAAATTACAATTATTTATGGGGAAGGAAGAAATAAAGGGACATTCTAATTTATTTTACCATAAAAACAATATGTGGGGAATGAACAATGTCATTTAAACTACGTGGTTGGTTTCCCCAAAATCACCAAACTGTGTGCTTGCATGAAAATTTCTATGCATTGATTTCAATTCCGACGAGCTTAGGAATGAAATTGTAGGTAAAATTACTAAAATTGTGGAAACATAATATTCAAAGTATGTAAATAAACTACATATGTCTCATTTTTGCATCTTGGAAAGTCAAAGGACTAATATTTTTTTTGCCAGAATAATTGTTCTAGACATGCAAAAATGATATAGTTGTACTAGTATAATTAAGAGCAAAATTCATGCTCAACAATCTTTTACAACTGAACAAAGAGCATAAGCGAAATTTTAAAGTTAGCAGTGCAAAAAAATTGACTCCAACAAAAGGGAAACATTTTCTTCAAAATAATTAACTTTGAAGCATAGATTTTAGTTAATCATGGTACACTGTTAGGATATTTGGTATTTCTTTCCCATGTAAATACTTTTATTTATGTGAGCTGAAAATCTAGTTTTTTCAACAAATTTCCATCTGAGTTACTTGTTTATGTTGAACAATGTCATTTGGTGGTTCTTGAAGTTCAATTCAAACTCAATGTGATAACTTGGAACCGACAAATTATATAATTGTGATGCAACTTGTCTTTGAATAGTAAATATTAAATAGGATTGAGATACAATTTCAAGTTTTATAAAGAAACAATATCAAACTTAAACAATATAAATGACGAGCATATGAGAAATCATGGTATGGTTTAAAGAAGGTTTGGTAGTTGGCCCCCTCCTAGTAGCCTGGGAGGCTCTAAGGTGACTCTCTATCATAGAGAGTCACCAAAATTTTGGCTTTGGCTGTACGTGGTATACGTACCCAGGCTCCCTCTAAAATGTCTAAAATACCCTCAAATTAAAAACACTTTTCTTTATTTCCCTCTCCCCCAATTCTTTCTCCTCTCTGCATTTAAACTATCGTCTTCTATCTCAATTTCCCCTTTCCCGTTTCCCAGCCTTCCACAGTTCAACAGTACAATTTCTTTGCCTTCCATATTAAAACACCGACCGAGCATTGATGAGCAACCTCTCTTACTAGCAACCATTGATGAGCAAAGGGTTCGAAGATTTTGAGCATTTTCCCTTATTTGGGTCATTTTGTTGAGCTTCATTTCTGTTTCTTCAATCTAAAATAAAGGTTTCCAAGTACCAGGTTAGAATATATTCTTTATTGGTATAATATTTGGAGTCATTGTATAGTTGTGTTTGTGGAAAGAGAAGTTGTGTTCTCCGTGAAATCTTTAGGGTCATCTCATATTTCGGGTTTGCCCTTTTCATTTTTGTTGTTTTCCCGTATAATTTCTATTATTAATAGAATTCTCTCGTAGGAGTTCCTCGGAATTAATTATTGCAGGAAAAATTTGAAATTTAATACAATTAATTTTAATGTTTTGCTATTTTTCCCTTGTTCACTAAAAATGTATTTTTACAATTTCGATGTTTAGATTTTATGAACCTGACTCTTTGAAATATTATGTTATAACTTCAAGCAGCATTTTCTTCTTTCTGCTCTTTTGCCCACAACTAACTCCATTCCCTTTTTGGTGTATATGTCGAGGAAGAACGGGAGGTTAATTTGGTAGAGACTTGGGATGCTCTAAGGTGACTAAGTTAGAGTTATAGAGGTGAATATCTGCTGTCTCTGCCCAAGTAATGGATTGAGAATTGAGATTCAATTTCATTTCCAGGTTCTCCTCTGAAGCATTTTTTCAAATAATTTGTTTGCTCATTTGTTGAGGCATGATTCAATTCTCTTGCAGCTTTCTATAGGTGAATTTATTGTTGTTATCTATTTGACACATCTATAAAAAAGATATAAGAATGTTGATAAAAGAGTACTATAATATATGAATGGGGATGAAGGGGACATCCAGGATCAATTGTAGACATTAATGTGATTTCTAGAAATATAAAGCTAGAATTTATGACAAAGAATTGATTATGTTTGCTGGATATTAGGTGATATTTTACCAGGATTTTACCCTTAGGCCAGTTTTTTTGAGATGGTATAGCATAATGATTAATCATGACTTTGTTTTTCTTAATTTGCTGAAGTTAATTATAATTGATCAACAATGCCTTTTCTCAGGTATAGTCCATACATAACTTGAATTATGATGAAGAATTTCCCATTAGTTTGATCTATTATTTTAGTAGAATCGTGGTTTCTCCTTCTAACTGATGAAAACATTGAACAGCATGGAGTCTTTAAGAGTCCCCCCCCCCCCCCAAACCCCTATAAGATATTGGAACAGGTTATTTCTGGTTTATCATAATTTTTGGGATTATATCTTAACATCTTGATATTCATAATTACAATCCTTCATACCATGTGTATTTAAATTATTTGTTTACTATGATTTATTTATGTAATGCATCCATGATGTTCTGTTGGTTGCTTTAAATTGCATTTATACAAGGAATGGGTATGTTGTCGTCAATATTTGATAACTCTGTGAACACTAAATCTCTCCGTTACAGGTGTATTTTAATTTTGGAAATGCATTGCCAAGATGGAGTTCCATGTTGTTCTACACATTTGAATGACTTAAATGATAGAAATGCGCATACTGAAGATGAAGTATCATATTCAATTGATTCTTTTAAACTAATTTTGAAAGATGAGTTGATAAGCAGTTTAGTATTTGATAGCATTGACGATGCTGAGAAGTTTTACAAGGCTTATGCCAAATCTGAAGGCTTTGACGTTCGAAGACGTAGTGTGCAAAAGAATGGAGAATTAGTAAAAAACAGGGTATGGGTTTGTAATCGAAACGGGTTCCGCAGTTCTAAAGAAGAACCTCTTCTAAGAGAAGCTAAAACTTTGACCAGGTGTGGATGCAAAGCTATTTTCCGTGTTGTGCTGGACAATAATTCTGGAAAATATGTGGTTTCTACTTTTGTTAGTCAGCACAATCACGAGCTACATGGATGTATGAAGAGGTAAATTATTTATTAACATTGAATTTATTTACATAATTTTTTTGCTAAGTTTTTGCTTAATTGTTAGTTGATTTGTATTTTTGATCAGCTATTTGTCTTCCTCGGACAAGGCTACTCTCAGCTTGATGACGAACATTGGATTTAAGCCATCCCAAGTGATACATTACTTGGAGCAATTGGCTGGAGGTCCTGGGAAACTTTCTTTTAGAAGAAGGACCGCATACAATTGGATAAATAAGCTACGAGCTGAAAGAATTAGGAAAGGCGATCTGAACACAGTTATTAAAAAGTTCAAGGATCGGAAAGATGATAGACTATTTTACAAATATTGTGTGGATGATGAAGGCATACTTACTAGGCTTTTCTGGGCAGATGGTTCATCGAGGTTTGAGTACGAAGCTTTCGGCGATGTCTTGGTTTTTGATAGTACATACAAGACAAATGCCTATATGTATCCGCTTGTGATATTTTCTGGGGTAAATAACCATGGTTGTACATGCATATTTGGTGCATCCATTATTCGAGATGAAACGATTGAAACGTATCAATGGGTTTTGCAAACCTTTTTAGAGGCGATGGGAGGAAAAATTCCCGAAGCTGTTCTAACTGATCAAGATGGAGCTATGCGTGCTGCTGTTGTTTCTGAATTTCCTGGTACAAGACATAGGATATGCAGCTGGCACTTATGTCGTAATGTTCGAAAAAATATTAGAAATTTGGCTTTTTGCAATGAGTTTTGTTCGTTGGTTGATCGCAAGTGCTCCGTAGAAGAGTTTGAGACTGCTTGGTCTAATATGGTTGAGAAGCATGATTTATCCAATCATAAATGGGTGGTTGGTACTTATGAAATAAGAGATAGGTGGGCAGCAGCTTATTTTCGTAAGCAGTTTATGAGCATGATGACTACCACACAACGAGCTGAATCAGTAAATGCCCTGATTAAGTTAAGTGTCGACCACAGAATGACCATTACTGATTTTATCAGTCATTATGAGCTTACGCTTGAACGTCTTAGGAGTGATTTCATAATCATGCAGAAGGAATCTGAGGTAGATAATCGGAGAGTAAGAGATAGTCCATTGAAGTGCTTTGATGAGCAAGCTCTTAGATTATACACCTTGAGGATCTACTTCATCATTCGGAAGGAGATAAGGGATGAACAAGGTGTTTTGTGTGAAAGCCGGACCAAAGACATGGATGGAAATGATGTCTTTGTATTTAGTGAGGAGAAGGAAAATGACGTTTCAAATTACACTGTGACAGTTGATCCAAGTATTTCAAAGTTTGAATGTGATTGCTTTAAGCTTGAGTCAGAAGGTGTACCATGTAGACACATTATATCAACGTTTAAGAACCTTAGATTGAAGAAATTCCCAGACACCATTGTAAAACGTAGATGGTCAAAAGAGACGGGGACTGTTTTGAGAATGAAAATTCCTGAGCCTAAAAGTCTTAACGACATACAACAACAAAGATTTGGTCTATTAAGTAAAGAAGCTCTCCTCATGTCTGTTGTGTCATCTCAATCTGAAAAAGTATTTTCCAGCTCCATGAAGCGCATGAGGGACGTAGCTGATATGGCCAAGGACGATTTAATGATGCAATCCCAATGTGGTAGTGTTCCGTCTGAAAATTTGCAAAAGGATGACACATGCACATCTGCTGCAGGACTTGATGAACCACCTATTGAGAAGGTTGTTGATCCTTGCCGTAACAAAACTAGGGGAGCAACTGGTGGAAGGAAACAAAAGTGTGGGATTTGTGGGTATGCCCTTCAATGCATTTCCTAGAAACTATTTCATACAACATATTTTTCCAGCCATTATACTTATCATTTTTTGGAAATTTTCTAGTGTTCCTGGGCATAAAGCTACTACTTGTGAGGTACAAAAACCCAGCACTGGAGATGCAGAAAAGAAAAATAGTGAGAAGAACAAACAGAAGAATAAGAAGAAGAAGGTTTCTTCACCCCCAAAAGAGAAAAGCAACATTGTTGATGTTTCAAATGAATTTGCAGATTTCACTTCAGAAGAAAACAGACCACCTTCAATGCAATTCAACAGTTGTCAGGATTTGGGGTCATATGGTACATTCTATAAATTTGGCTCAATCTCTAATATCCCCATAGGTTGCATCTTGTTTTTAATGTACCACCCTTCCCAGGTTTGGCGCCAATGTATCCCCAGGCAGTGGGTCCTGAAGCAATTAGGATGAATAGCTTTGTTGGGCAAAATGTATTTGGACCAAACACAACTTTGTTGTGGCAACAGGAAACTGTAAGTCTTATTTATTTTCGGGATAATATGCAAAATTTGTAGATAAGTGCTAATTTATACTACAATCCTTTTCTGGTAGGGGGCCACATCCAAAAGTGTTCCGTTTATGCAACCGAAGTTCCCGTTTTCTCCTACTTATAAGATGTCCTGAGATTAGATTAATTGAAGTAATTGAAAAAGTTGAATCCACTATTATAAAGGAAGAATCATGAGTTTGTTGTAGGATGAGTCTATGGTCTCTGTATAGTTTTAAAATCTTGAAGATTACCTGTTTCATGTAAAAAAGAATTTATGTCTTCCCTTTCAATAAAAATGTTTAAGTGTTCAAATGTTCTCTGTTTTCTTTTATTTCATATTGGCTTTTGGATTGAGGTTTTATTTAGCCCTTGAAGTTTTTGTGATTTTTTTGATTTGCGGAGGACTGATCAACTCTGCGAGGGGGGGGGGACATATGGTATTATGGACAATGGAGATAGAATTTTTGATGTGCTAATGTATTAGAAGGAAACTCATGAAGTTGAACAAATATGGAATGTGCTCAAGATTGAAGTAGATAAACGTATTTGCGTATTTAGAGCTAGTTTTTGCCGACTTATGTCCCTGCCTTTTGGTTTTAATTCATTCAATTCATTAATGTATAGAAATTAGATTTTTAATTAGTAATACTACTTTATAGGTCTCTTAATACAAAATCAGTTCATAGTAACTGTACATATCAAAATTTTGTTACTGCACACACTCGAATTACCAAAGGGAGATCTACTTTTCACAATTTATTATCAAAAATTTATTATCAATCAGTTCCCTATTAAATTAGTGACTAAACTAGAGACATTGAGCACCATGTCCAAGTCATTGAATTACACTACATCAAATATATTAACACAAAAACTCAAAATAAATTATCACATTTTATAATAATAAGCATAATATTTATATATAATCATAATTAAAAATAAACCAAATCCATAACAGAAATTGAAATGTAACAGGCAAGATAGTTTCATACAAAATACTTCCCAAAATACTTATTACTAAATGAAAAACATGTCCACAGTTTATAACCTCCAACCCCACCCCCTAAGCAGTCCTCCTCCTTTTATTATCTCTGTCCCCCTCGTTTTCCCTCTCTCGGCGGTCCGTCACCACCTGATCTGGTAACACTTTCAGCTCATCCAATGGAAACTTAGTAGCAAAGATAACACTAAATTCCCACCAATACCTCTCGCCTTCATGACGGTACGTACGTGCCCAATCACGATGGAGCGTGCTCTATACAAGTAAAGTAAAAATCAGAACAAATAATTGCAAAATAGACTATATTTGGAAATTTGAAATTCTTATACCTCTACAAGAGTCTCCCAAGTTTCCTTCCTAGGAACAAGCACATTTTTGTTCTGATCCCATTGCACAAAACCACAGTTTTTTGCCTTCTCCCAAAGGATGTATCGATAGTTCAAGGAAATAAATTTCCGATTCAATTCACCGATTGCGAATTTCTTCCCTGTCATAGCCTGAAGTTTAGGAATCATCTTTTCGAAAGCCTCTTCATTTTTCTCGCCGTAATGGATGTTTCCTTTGAATGCTTCATCTACCAACAATTCAATGAATGCCCTGGTCTCTTCCTCTGTCCATACGATCCTTGTGTTGTTCCTTTATATGATAAAAATGAAATGTTAACACACAATGGATTATAAAATAGTGATATAGATACATGCATTATGAAGATGAATAATCACATAAAAATTATAGTTCAAATGTCGAGGAGAAACATGAGCTAATGCATTACACCTCCAGCCCAAGGAAGACAATATTCTGCACAAGTATTGTGGGATTGAGAGAACTAATTTTTAGCATAAACCATAGAGTCAATCCATATCCATTTGCTTCACTAAACCAAACCTCCTTAAATGTATGATAATGTTTATGATATAAAGACATGAGTATCACATATTTATGTAAATCCACCTGCTACTGGATCTTTTGCAGTCATGAAAAGTGATTACAATAGTTTTAGCATGTGAGGCAAACCTTTATAAACTCAGAACTAGTTTTGTTGATTTATTGCATACCTTAATTCTAACAAAATTACATTTCCTATGTATTGCACATATCCCAGAACTATAACTTTGTATATGGTTAACCACAGTCTTTAGAATCCCCTATCTCCATTAACAGGATGAAGTATGAATAAACCATTCAGATAAAGAAAACACACATTGTAACTATAATTTAAATTAAAAGAAATAAATGTCAGGGCTTGCCTGGAATAGATAATAATTGAGCCTTTTAAGCATTTCTATATCACTATTATATCTACCAAGGGAATAAACCATATAAGTATTCGACATTTAACATATTTTATTTCCAATTAAGGCTTCTATTGAATTGAACCTATACTCCAGATTTCCAAAAACATAAGCAACTCAGGAATTTATTTTAAAAAGTAAGTCTGCCAAATTTATAAACAAAAGTAACTCCAGAATGCACAATAATCTACACAATATGTATGAAGTTTAACTTAGTAGAACAATTATACTTTAATAAAATCTCTTGAAACCTTTTGAAAAATTAGGAATGGTTAATGATTCTAGAAGCATAAGCAAACATTCTCAAGTACTAACGTGAGACGAATTTGAGAGAAAACAGAATACACCCAAAGTTGAACAATTCCAGAGAACCCAACAATTTCAGACAACCCATATAATTGACTTTGATAGAATAATACCCCAAGGAATTTAACAATAAGAAATCATAAAATAAAATATTACCCAGTATGCATATAAACCTTAGGCATCTGAAATTTACCTGCTCGCCATGTTATCCCCTTTTTGATTGTACTGTTAGGATGGAGATGGAGATGGAGATGGAGATGGAGATGAAAAAAAAAATAGGTCTGTATTTGTATGAAAAAGGAACTGAAGGGCCAATTGAACGCGTGTGCAAGTGTTTATAATAATTTAGTGGTAGATAGATGGGAAGCATCCCTAGATAGATTCATGAAGCGTTTATAATAATTTAGTGTTTATTATTTTGCAGATGTATCTGAAGCGACGTGATCTTTGGAAATAGTGGTAGATAGATTCATGAAGGATTTATAATAATTTAGGAATTGGAACTTCTATATTTGGGCAAATATATGATCGTGTGTATTTTTATCTGCATGTAAGAGCTTGCTTATGAATGGAACAATTCATATTTTTGAATTTATTTTAGATATTTGCAGCACCCCATCTAAAATCACGAAAAAATCTGTATTTTGGGAATCACAATTTATTGACATTATTCAATATACTTAAATATATTTTAAGTATATGATAATTAACTAATAAATTAGGAATCTGGTAAGAATGATAAATTTATCAAAGTCAATTTTGATAAAAATTGAAACATCTCACGACTTATTTATTTATGAAGGTTTTACGTGACTACGTGTGAGTGCATGTATTATGACGAAAACAAAATTCAAATATTATTAGTAAACCGTTTTTCATAAACATACTATGCACAATAATTGTAAAATTAATTATGACTGTTGACATATAGCGACAAGGTTGGACCTCCACGGCTTTGGCTGAATAGGCCAAATTCGTCAATTTGTCTATAAAGGATAGAGAGAATTACATCTTTAGTACAGAAACATAGGTTAATTTTCACTTTTGGTACTGAGTTTTATGGGTCCAACACATTTGGTACACAACTTTAAGAAATTGTGACACATTTTGTTCAACACTTAAAATTTGGTGTTAAGCGGTTACGTGGCAGTTAAGTTTAATTGCAAAGTTGATGCCATTACTTATGTTAATTGATAATTTTACCCCATAATATTTCAGGTTACCATCCAAATTTAGTGACATTATTTGTCCACGTTGGTATTGTTCGAGTCAATGAACATAGCCCCTATAAGTTTTACAATAATTATTTATTTCTCCCGCCAATTCCAGTTACACCTTTTATTTAATTTTGGATAAGTACAATTCCAGTTACACGAGGTCAAAATGTCTTTTCAAGATCAAATAATACCAGGATATTAAGGCCACTTCTCACACATTTTGTTGGATGACAACGGCCATGCTTGAAACCCGAAGAGAATGGTTCCACTATCCCGTCTTTACTCGAATAATACTGTTGTTGTTCTTGCCGGGTATCCTATGCAGCTAAGTCCTCTAGTATTTTGCAATGAGGCTGTAATCAGTTTACATGATGGACTTCATTTATGGTTAGACTTTTAATGTGCAAGTTTTATGGTAATGGAAACAGTTTTTTTTATACATTAGCATTTATACTAAATCCAATAATGCTCGGTTCATAAGCGTAAATACATGAACACAAATTATGGAGTTTTTTCCTTTTAATAACAACTATCCTAGGCAGTTAATAACAAAACAAGGCCACAATCCTATTTAACATGCTGCCAAATCAGTACCTAAACAAAAAAATTGTCCACCACTTAAATTAACAAACAATATCATCACGAAACACCCCACATTTCATGACTTTTGAAATCCTTGATTTAAAATATGACCTATTTAGGTAACAAGGCCATGTATATAGTTTCACTCTGCACCCTTAGAATTTGATATTCAATATATTGACCCACCCTTAGGTTTATATCTGCTGCAAGTATGCCCCACCCTTTATTTAGTACAACAGCACTTGTATTCCTGCTGTTTGCACGTTTGTAGCTCTGCACCTCAACCGTCCAAGTCTTTCCATCATATCCTTGCACTTTTACTTCTGCCATTTTCATGTTTTCCAGGTGATGTTTTCTCCATATGTGGGTAGGAAAGTACTGCAACAATCCATTTGAAATTTTGAGCCTTAATTATCGGAGGTTAGAATCAAGTTTAAAAGATCCCTAAGTAACCCAAATTAATTACGAAACTCAAATACGTACCAGCATTGGAACAAATCTCCTTGAGTGTATGGGGAGATTGTGTTTAAGGATCACCTTCACCCAACTCTCAAGAGGATCGTTGAGTCGTGCACCGTAGGCCTGGTGGTCTGTCAACTGAACCTGTTTTGTATTAGTTGGTGCCTCGTGATCCAATTTTTTGCCATGACTGATATTGGTAACATCATCACCAGTGTCTTCATGTATCGGCTCATCATTATCATCATCATCATCGGATATGTTTATTACACGAATTGGGAAATTATTGAGTGATTGAGGATGTTCCCTAATTCGCATCGTCTGAGTAGGCTCCATTGAGTTGCACAGGCACTTATATTGGACAGATCCTTGATGAACTGTGCAATACAGAAATGTATTAGCCTTTCATCATTGCGGTTCACTTATTTTTACAATCACATGTTTATCAATAATTGAGAAGAAGCATGTAATTTGTTTAAACATATCACCTTGTCTGAACAGTTTCCCATCAATCATGTTACGTGCCTCGCAATACGACTCCTGGTAAATGGTTGCTGTAAATATTTTACGAGTGTATATATAGTCCATCTGGATTATGCAAGAACTGTTTATGTCGTGTGCTTTAGCAAAAGACCTCCAACATTGTCCTCTCAATTTTGTTTGGCTTTCATCTTTGAAGAGCTCTACATTCCACGTCCCAAGGCGGGTTTGAATATTTACAAAACTTGTTCCATAGGGGCCCAGAAACCAGCAAACACGAAGAGGAAAAAACTGCACTTGAAGAAATATGTGTATGAGCATTTAATTGCATGTCATATAAGCACAACCCATTAATACAAGAATTATGTATCATGTATCTCACCAATACACCACTGTTATACGAGTTCTTATTCACACAGAAACGCCTTGGTCTGTCAAAATAATCGTCCCCACGCTTCTCCAAGAACTTGAAATTGTCGATAACAAATATTTGAAATTGTGCATTCCCCATGTACTCGAAGAAAACTAATTCATCAATTAGCAAGCTGAAGTCTGTTGCCATTGTCTGAATTGCATCCCCACCTATATAAGAAATCCCCCTTGTCATGATGATTCTGCAATCATATGTCCAGTAATGGGACCTCAATTTTACTTTGCTCTTTGGCTTTAGCTCGTTCACAGCGTGATCTAGAAGAAGTTGTGGAATTTTCTGCAAGTATCAAATATTTTATCGAATTCAATCATTAAATATTTCCTCAAACCGATCTGCAAATATCAAACATATAATAATTAATGGTACCAATAACATAATTAGGCAAACAACATTTGTTGAAGATGTTGTATCATCAACTCACGTTTGAGTACACCTGAATTCTCAGTTAAGAAGAGAATGTGAAGAATAACTAATATCTCAATACAATTGCAGCAATAAGCACTCTGATTTTAAACTTATTCACATGTATCCTTCACAGGGGTCTTCGTCCTAGAGACATACAAAATTGCTTGGTTTTTGGTATCCATAACAGGTTTAGTTTACAAGAAAGACATATCTAAACTTTGTAATAAATATGTTATTCAACGATCGTATTGAAAGTTCATTTTCACGAAAATATAACCTCAATGCAACGAATTATCATTAAGAAGGTGGCTCTAACCATATCACACAACCAATAATATACGGTGTTTGTAACAGATTTTAAAATGGAAATCAATTAAATTATACTCTATAAAACTGCTAACAACTTACAAACAGGTACTCAAAGCTATCTTCAATCCTTACGAAAAACCGCATTCCCAATGCCATCGATTCTCTTTTCATTTTGCACAAACAGCCTAACTCAAACTGTTAGTAAGCTGAAAATTCAAACATCACAAACAATTAACTATCATATACATATAACTACAACCATGTTACACAATCAATAATTATATATTAGCATTTAACAAGAAGATTGTGTGTTGAGCAACAGAGTGGACCTGGTTACACCTATATATCTATATTATTCCAGCATATATAATACGGGGTACTTAAAGGTCCTACAAACATGAAACCATAAATACATTATACTTTTCAATATTAGACTCCATCAAAACAACAGAAAACTCGTTAAACTTATCATATGGCATTATACCCTAGGAATTAATAATTATTGAGAACAGTCACCTCGATTCACCTCGATTCTTGTTGCTTCCGTCGGGATGATGCTCGATTAGTAGTCTTATGAAGATTACCCTAGTGCAAATCACAACTATTTAAGAATAGTGCCTGATATCTAAGCTGATTTCCCAGAGGATAGTGGTACTGGAGGACGTGACTTAACCCTAGTTCGAGAGGGAAATCTGAGAACTGAGCGGGAATTAAATCGTTTTTAGAATCTACCAAATGGCATTTTAATTGACTTAATAATCTAACATGAGGTGAGTTATTCATGTAAAAGGGGGTTTTTAATTGACTTAATAAATTTTAATTGGCATTTTTACATAAATTCATACATGATTTAAATTTTGGTAAATTATCTCTAATAATTTATTTTTGAATTTTTTCCTTGTCTGATACCTGTAAAATAAGTGGTACACCTCTATTTTACGTTCTTATCCTTGAAATAATTAAAAATACGAATATTACCCCTCTGAATTCTTTTTCTCTCTGAACGTTTTCTACACTTCTGAGTCATCTCCTAAGAAATGCCAGAAAGAAGAATCCCATGGTCCATCATTCTCTGCTCCCCGCCATTTCGATTTCCTTCCCCCAAAACACGATAAGAATTCCCCCAAAATACCGAGCCCTAATCGATAAGTGGTACACAATTTATTTAAAAGAAAACAGTTGTGTATTTATTTAAAATGTGTTGTGTATTAATTAAGATTTATTTAAGTTTTTTTTCATAAATTCTAATTAAGTCGTATTTTTTTATATTCATAATAACTATTTCGTATTTTTCAAATTTTAGACTTAAAAATTAAAACTAACAATATTTAAACTAATCACGTTATTAAATTTTAAACTTTATTAAATCATTCAAAATCTTTAATTTTTCAAGAAAATTGAATGTTTGAGGGGCGATTTTTACAAGGGACAGAGCCTGAGGACTGAATATGCAAATATGTTATCTTCCTCAACACTACTTCAACTTCGTACAGTAGGAGATGAAATAACCAAAATAAAAATTTTCATATTAAATATTTTGTAACATAATTGCATATCATTAAACATCTTAATGTCACATCCTATTTACCAAAAATTAGTTAAAACATTGATTTCAATTAAATATAAGAAAAAGGAATTATAAAAAAAAAAAAATAACACTGTTCATCTTCTTCCGAAGTTCGCCTAAAGCCTTCACTAAATCAAGAAACCAGAAAATATTGTGGCAAGATTTGGAGCTGGAATGTTGGGAGGAATATTTCGAGCTGGAATGTATAGGGAGAATTGGAGATTAATTTTAATGAAGTTAATTTATAAGTAAATTCTCAGAATTTTGAAGGAAGGGCAAAATTGTAATTTCAATTCTATGTGGGCATCGTACAAGCACGGGGGGTGGGCGTCGTATACCACCACATGGCAAATTTTGGTTGGGGCGGTACTTTACTCACTCCATGGGTGAGTTAAAATAGAAGGTCCGAAATATCTATTCCATATGTGTTAAGAAACCTTTATGTTTACATATCTTATCTTATATATATCTAATCTAATATATATATATAGGAGAATGGTCTTTTGACCAAAATCTTGCAATTTGGACTCAATACTAATTTATGGTGATTTTGATTTATTTTATTTCTTAAAAAAATGTGATTGGCTGAGAATAAGGAGTAATACATGTTGGCATTCAATTTGGTAATTGAATTAGTTTCAACCTAATTTTCCGTTTCAAATATTGAAGAGTACGTTTCAATACTAATTAGTTTGCTGATATTATGCTAATAATCCTTATGTTAAGTCAATCAATTCAAATTTGAAATCTTAACCGTATTTAGAGTACATTTGGACAATAGTATTTATAAGAAATCTTCACCTTCATCTCTCGATTAGACTTTGACATATATTGTTAGCAAATATTTGGTACATTTTTGTTTTTGTGGTGAATTTCTCTCATCCGTAAAGGTAAATATTTCATTTGTTTGCCTATTTTGTATATATCTTATGAATTTGATCTTATGTTTCTTTAACTTAATTCAACATAAGTTTTATTCTCGGTTTCATGTATTAGACAATTCATTGTTTAATGATACATGTTGATAACTTTTTATTCTTAAAATTTCTTCAATGGCAGGCGTTGTTCATATGGATTTTAGTCCTATACTTGATATTATGTTTCAAATATGTAAGGCTTATTTATTTATTCCTTTTTTTTTTCTATTCTAAATTATTCATTAATCATGTACTTCATATATCATTTTTATGACCACTTTTGTCATTTTAATTTTTAATATGATGTTTCAAATGCAGGGCTCCATGCAATTTTCTGTTCATATGGATTTTAGCATTATACTTGCATATTATTTTCAAAATTGTAAGTTTTTTTTTTCATCCCAATATTCTAAAATATTCATTTTTTTTTCATCCAAATATTCGAAAATATTCATTTTGTTTTCATCCCAATATTCTAAAATATTCATTAGTCCTACTTAAACTGTCCCAAATATTCATTATACCAACTACTATTTAATTGTCGTTAATCTTTTAATATTAATATTTTATTTGGATATAGTTTGAGGCGACCGACTTCTAATTTGTTATCTTATTTTCTGTTTTTATCACATTTGCGTGCTTTTGTTTTTTATTGCTATGAACAAATTAAGCACTTTCTTTATTGGGCTTATTATGTGTCATCTTTTTATGTTTTCTATTATTATGTTCGAAATTCTAAGGTTTAATTTTTTTTTCATTATTCATCCCACTACTTTAAGTTGTTCATTAATCACATATGATGTTTTAATTTTATTACCCTTTTGCCATTTTAAATTTTACTATCATATAATTTAATCATTTTAATTGTCTCAAGTCTTCATTATTCCTACTATTGGTAGGAAAAGAAAGATTTTAAATTTTTTTTATCATATCTTTTGTTATACTTTTCTTTTCACGTCAATCACATTTTGTTAATGTGAGTAATTTATTTAAGTGGCTTGCCTATTTACATATCTTTTGAAGAAAAAAATTAAACAATCAATATAATAGTAATTTTTATTTTTCCATTTTCTACTACTTCAAAAACAGTAAAATTTGGCTGCAAATTTAAAAAAATTAATACCTTAGCTACATGTTAAGAAAGTATAAGCTTCTACATCTACATAATTTTGACACTACTAAACCTTCATGTTATATATTTTAAGTTCTTGATTATTTATTAAATAATTTTATTTTTTTTGGAAATTTTCAGGAAAATTCTATGAGAAATAGTGGACGAGATTTAATATCTAAGGTAATTTATATGTATTTAAGTATTTGATTATTGATTCGGGATTTTTTTAAATTTTGATAATATTCTGGGATATGTTATAAGAAAAATTAGATGAAACTTAATATGTAAGGTTTTGGGCTCTTTTATTCTAAACTTTTGTATTGATTATGATCTTCAAATATTAATAAATTTATTATTATTTTTAATGTTATTAAGTTTCCCCCGTGGAGCTATAAGTTTGATTGAATGAAATTTATAGTAGGTTTTTTAATTATGTAGAACTCATTGTTAGGAAATAAAATTTTTAAATTTTTTTATCATATTTTTTGTTATACTTTTCTTTTCACAACATTCACATTTTGTTAATGTGATAGTAATTTATTTCAATAACTGGCCTATTTACATATCTTTTGCAGAAAGAAAATTAAAAATCAATATAATAGTAATTTTTTCCCATTTTCTACTACTTTAAAAATACTGTAGTAAATTTTGGCTTCCAATTTAAGAAAGTATATGCTTCTACATCCACATAATTTTGACACTACTAAACCTTATTACTTACTGGAATCTCAATTAAAAAGATTTTTTTAAGTAAGAAAATAAATTACTTTAAAAAATGGCCCAAATAATATTTATAAAGTTACTTTAGAAACAGAACTTAAGGATCTTCGGCAAGCTCGAGGCGATGAATCTCATGTTCCACTCGAGGGACTTTATTCTCTAATATAAATTTAGGGCAAACTAATCAAAATGAAAACGAAATGAATGGTTTGTACTTACTTAATTATTAAATTAACAAGAGAAAAGCTTTACTTAAATATTGAATAATAAATATCTCATAGAAAATAAATCACTTTAAAAATAGCCCAAATAATATTAATAAAATATAAATGTAATTTAAACTTCTATATTTATAGCATTTTCAAACAAAAATCTGATTGGTAAGAGTTTTCATGTTCTACTACTTTAAAAATGGTAAAAATTTACATCGAAATAAATGGCTATTATTTAATAAAAATGAAAAAAAAATTCACTCGAAAATTTTCCAATATAAAAGTCTAATCACTCTCTTAAATTGTGCCAAATAAATAGCTAAGAGACTATTGTGCCAAACAAATAGCCAGAATATAATAACAAATTTCAATTAAAGAAATATTAAATTAAATACCTTAAAATGTGCCAAGTAAATGGCTAAAAGTTAGGTAACGTACTTTAAAAAATTAATACAATATTTTATAAGGTATAATACTTTAATGTTAAAATATAGTTTGTAATTTATGCTTCTACATAGAGCTTTTTCAAACAAATATATCATTGGTAAGAGTTTCATAAAATTGATGATTGATTAGCAATTTAGTTCATATTCTTTAATCTTTAAACACTAAAGTAAAGTTCCTAGCATTATGTAATGTGAATGTGATTCAACATTCTTTTGAATATGTTTTTTTTTCCTTTTTCTTTTCTTCTGTAAATAACTCAAACGTGATGTAATTTCAGCCTCATTTATATGGTGTGGTGTGCTAATTGTGCTATGTATTCTTATATTTATTTTTTGTTTATAAATTAAGAGATGTCAAATTGTACAATTATTTTTCTGCGATAGTTGTCAAAAGGTCACACACATAAACAAACTTATAAATGAATTTCAGGAATAGTATATGATTTCAGTTAAATTATTGGCCCTGCATTTTAATGTTTTATCTTAAGCACCATAATTTCAATCATGAAAGTACACAACTAAGATAAATATTATTTATACATCTTAATAATTAGATACATACAATAATAAATCAAAATGGGTCACATTTTTTGAAAATTTTAGAATTTTAATTACATCACATAAGTCTGTGCGTTTGAATGAGAAAAAACGTACTTTCTTTTTTTTTTCCCTTTCATAACATATTTATGAATTTGATACACCATTTTCTTACTTTTTCAATGGGTTAATGCAAATTTAATTTTATGGGAAAAGCATAATGTTTGATCCACTCTTTGGAAAATAGCATTTTACCCCTCATATAAAAAATTTAAAGGAGCAATTTACCTCCTTCCAACTAAGAGTATAACACATTCCCAAATTAAGAGACCACAAAAAATATTTCTTAAAAAGACAAGTACCCATAAGGGAGTCAATTGTCATATTTATCATGGGGGTTGGGGGGGGGGGGGGGGGGGGGATGTCAAGGGGTGAAGTGTCATATTTATCATAACACATGGGTAAAATATCACACTTATCATAACACATGGGGTTAAAGTGTCACATTTACAAATTGATTGGCCGGGTCAACCTATAGTACTGTCAATTCGAATTTTGATGTTTAAAGTGTAAAACTTTTATATGATTATATGGGGATAAATTATTATTTCTCAAATTATATGAGGGTTAATTGAATATTATTCATATCTTATAGGGATAAATTATCATACTCCATTTTGCTTATATCAAAAAACCAAGTTTACTAATATTAAACTTTTAATAGTTTAGGTATAATGCTATGTTGTGCATAGCACGAGAATATGCTAGTATTTATATATAGGAGAATGGTCTTTTGACCAAAATCTTGCAATTTGGACTCAATGCTAATTTCTGGTAATTTTGATTTATTTTTATTTTCTTAAAATTTGTTGATTGGGCAACACAAATTAATTATTTTCAGTTATATAAGAAACTTATAACTGATCTCAAAAAAACAATTAATTACAATTTCAAATCTAATTTGAATTTTGGTCAAAAGGTGTCATTATTTGTCACAAAATATGCTCATTGAACAGTAAAACTATTTTTATACATAATATAAAACACAAACTCTATTGCAACTTGTCGATTGGCTATATGGTAATATCTAAAGTTCAAATAATTCTACAATAGTGCTTCAACATAATATAAATAACTACTTAAAATGTCATAATCAATCCTCATTATTTTGTAATTCTAAATTATTACGATAAGTTCTTAATCAATTTTCAAGACACAAATTACAAATTAGTATTTACATTTCAATTTATACAAATATGATGAGGGAAAAAAAATTTGACACTTAAATATAAGCACTCCTTCATACATAGTTTTTTTTAAAATTAAGGAACCTTCATTCATCAAACTATTTCTAAAGTTACAATGTTGTGAATGAAATCAGGTAAAACAATTGCCCCATGGGGTGTTTTTCACTTTCTTATAATTAATCCCTTGCCCCTAAAAAACCCTTGTATTATTGCAAATACCCCCCCTATATAATTACAAATACCCGTGTACAATTGCAGATACCCCCTGAGGGTTTTTTTTTTTCACAACCAATACATGGGGTGTATTTTTGTAAGTACGTATTTTACCAAGAGAACGATTTATTATGGTTTTCCCAAACTGAGTAGACCATATTCGAGATTTTCAGCTCAAAATGAATGGTCAAAATTTTAACATTTTAGGGGCAAAGGATTAATTATAAGAAAGTGAAAAACACCCCATGAGTTTTTTTTGTAATTAAATTATACTTAAAAATTTGGCAAAAAAAATTACAAAATTATGATTATGTGTGATTTTCATAGGTAGGGAAGTAAATATTATATTATATTTTGTACTCTTTCGAAAAAGAAGCATGAATGTTATCGATCATATATATCATTATGGTAGTTATTTCTTTATTTGTGATTAGTGTATATATATATGACATCCTTCACTGTATATATAGTGGAGCAATTTAATAAGGACAAATGCAAAATATATCAAGGAAAGCAATGGCCATGTCCACGTGACAAATTAGGGCATCTCCATTGATGAAGTGGGAAGGTGAATCCATAAAGAGAGGAGAAAAAATTGATATTTGATGAGTGGAGGGGTGAAGATTGCAATGTGTGTGGGAGGTGGTTACCCACCGCCCAAATGTGTGGAGCGGTGGGTTCACCCACCTCACCACACATTTCCTATAGGGGCTGGCAACGCGCCAGCCCCACTTCCTTCATATTTTTTTTTTTTCTTTGTTTTTAATTTTACTTATTTGGGCTGGGAGTTTCCCAGCCCATATACCTTTTTTTTTTTTCCTTTTTTTTACATTTAAACTTTTAATTAATCGGCATTTAATATACTTATTTTTTTTTTGTTATTAATTGTTATTGTTATTTAATTCTATTATTATTAATTGAGAGTGAAAAATATGAGAATTAATTTTCCCTTATAAATTGTAATAAAGTTACATTGAAATTAAATACGATTTCTAGATTAAAAATAGAATACTGGTTACATAATTTAAATACGATAAATTAAATTATAAATGACATAACCCTATCAAATATATATTGAAAATATTACACATGACCACTATTTGGACCGTGTGTTAACCACGCATGTTCGACTAAGTCCGCTGGAAGTTGGCGATTGACTTATTATTACACATGACCACCATTTGAATTACTTATTATTAATTTCAATATTTAAGTTACTATTAACTTTATTATTATTATTATTATTAAATGAATGAGAATTGGAATTAAATAGAATGTGAAGATTGGAAAAATTAAGTGAGAGTGGGGAAGTTTGAGAATTGAAATTAAATAGAATGTGAAGACTGAGTCACTGAAGATTACTATAAAAAGAGGAGTCTGAAGGGGAAGGGGAATCTGAGGGGAATGAGAGTCTGAGGGGAATGGGAGTCCATACCCATTGGAGATGGCCTTATGGACAATTTCTGGCCCATCCTCACGTGGTATGTTAGCTGGACAATTAATGGTGTATTCAAACAACCAATAATACGAAGTTGTGCTTTCCTTGATCTGAAAATATACTGGGGTTGCTTGGATGGGATTTAAATATTTGATGTTTTCATTGACGAGAACCTAAGCTGGTATTTGATGAGTTCTAATTTTGAGGATCAAAGTAATAAAGTGCAATTTTTAATATTCGTTATCATGATATTTTGATATAGGATGGGGAATTTAAAAAAAAGATACTGAAAATTCGTGAAGACTGCTTAATGGTAAGATATTAAATGGGGACATGTTACAAACATGAAATATAGATTACACACCTTGTTAAGCCATGATTTTCGAGGAACATAATTATTCAGGCAGACGGACTATTGTTTTGGAAAGAACGATGCTAATTTTCTTTTACATACCGACGGCACAGGACATATCTCCGAAAAATCTGTGACTTATTTTTAAGCAAGATTTTTTTGAGATATACCCTTTACCATCGGTATGTATAAGAATGTTGCAAGGTGTTTGGTTTTGTATTTATTTATATTTGTTGCATGTAAGATATGTTAGTATGTGTTATTATGAGCACATAGCCTGTATATATATTGTGGGATGGATGAGGACTTTTTTGGTAATATATGTTATCCAATTGGAATTATGTTGAGTGATAATTGACCGAGAATTCTTTCCTAGACCCGGTCTTTCATAAACCATAACAAAAAATCTTACAAATATGTTTATATTATATTGATATATAGTATTGTGTAAAACTAAATTATCGAGATTTTTTTGCATAATTATTTTTCAAACATGAAATTTAAATTGGTATGACAATTATATAATTGTCGTTAATTTTCTTAAACAGAAATATATATATACAAAATTCCTATATACGGCAAATATATATATATATATATATATATATATATATATATATATGTTGGTTTTTTTTTTTAACTTAATAAAAATTTAAAACTTAATGGTAAATGCATATACTTGTACACGAAAATTCCATATATTTACACATTATAACATGTTATAAACCATACCCTACAGTACGTGCTAGATATAGGATTACTTACATTTTAGACATTCAATTGGATTATTCATACTACTCCCAGAACGTGTCCTTAATCCTTAAAATCTCCTCTTTCAGCTCATCCAACAAATAAAAATCAGGGCTTGAATCCAATTTTGCGATGGTGATGTTCTCGAACTCTTCCGTCAGCAATATGATTAATTTTTCCTTGATCTCCAATCTTAAACACCATATGTTACACAATTCTCCATTTCTTTCCAATTTCAGCATCAATCTTGATTTTCTTCGATTATAGATTCAAATATTATCAAATTAAACAATGGATTTCAAAAAAATTAGTTAGAAAGAATAATTAAGCCTGAAAAATATAAAATACGTATTATAATACCTGAGCTTAATGGGACCATTGACAAACGGCCTAAACTTCCGAGTGGCACTACATCCATAAATAATACCAAGTCACACACATATTAAATTCGGACCCTAGTTAATATAGCTGGAAATAATTTATAATGACATTATTATAAAATTTTCAAATCACGATTGAAACTACGACATATACATTTACGTACGGATTATGAGGCGTGACACCGGCTTCGTGTGATGATCGCAAATATTGTAAAGCTATGTAAACTTTTGAAAAATACAAAGACCCGGCTCTAGTGAGCTTATGTAACGAAGAAATTCTCCGTTGCTATACTCAGATACGAGTGCTAAAATCAAATCGTCAAATTGACACCTTAGGCTTCTATTATACGAGCAACGAAAACATACGGAAGAACCGTTATTCATATTCGGATTATTCACATGACCATCAACACAACAACCAGGAATTTGACAAATCGGATTTGTAGTCCGTGACGTACCAGCTGCAGCATTCATATTGATGGAAAACAAGAACATATAAATACTGGAGGCAATGGATTTTCTTTATATGTTTTTCCCATTTAGAGCATGTCCTATATATATATATAGAGATGCTACAACTGAAAATTGAATGCAATTTTCACTAAAATGCAGAATAAGCAACTTGGTTCCTAGGAAATACACTTTAGTCCTATATTCCTATAAATGAGAGATTGTACTTTAAAATTAGTCCATTACGTTTTTAAATGCCAATATTCATATAAATGCATAATAAATTCCCTTTATTAAACCCACATATCTAAGTAAAATGCATTAACTAATATAAATGTTTATTGTAGAAATTCCATAAATTCCATCATTTTGAGAGCACCACATCATCACAATTAATGATGTGGTATTTTTTCAATCACAAAGTCTAGGAAAATCTCCTAGACCAGATCTAAGTAAGAATT
Organism: Penstemon barbatus; assembly: GCA_003313485.2. Lineage (NCBI taxonomy): Eukaryota > Viridiplantae > Streptophyta > Magnoliopsida > Lamiales > Plantaginaceae > Penstemon > Penstemon barbatus. The sequence goes on from CM064883.1 coordinate 31,526,790, forward strand.
TTCCCATTTTTACGGCTCAAGATCCTCTGTACCACTTTTGGTGTACCACTTAAGTGTACCACCACTAAGTGATTGACACATGCATATGTTAGAATTATTATAATTGTCAAATGTGCATGTGTCAATCACTTAGTGGTGGTACATTTAAGTGGTACACCAAAAGTGGTACAGAGGATCTACACCCCATTTTTACCGACTATATCAAATATGAATATCTATATAAACTTATAAATTCCGTATATATTTGACCAGGGCCACTCACATGTAGCAACTAAATGGAAATTGGAAATTGCAAAAGACCCGTGACACCTGATACGATAAAGCCTGTCTGTTCATCTCTCCAAAATTGACCATTGCATTATTTTAATTTAATAATCGGTTCCAAACCATAACAATCCAAACCCCTGTCCTGCAACATTTCACCTCACGGTCTATTCTACACAAGTTGCTAAAAATTGGCAGCTTTGACAGGTACAGTAGTACACAGGCCATGCGCTCAATCATATCCAAGTGCAATAATCTATATTTTTTCGGATGTAGTAGTAAATAGGAGATAATAGGAGATAATAATTTAACAACTACTATTGCAACTTGCAAGTGTACATCCCTACTTAATTGGTTATAAATTTTTTATGAAATTTATATGTTGCAAGTCAGGGCCGGCCCTGAGCGTAAGCTGCACATGCGATCGCTTAGGATCACCGATGAACGAGGGCCTTCAATTACGAAATATTTTAATATATACTTATATTTATTTATATGTACGCATGTAGTAATTATACAAAGATCCCTTGTGGCATAGATGGTAAACCTCTTGATGAGTGTGTGTGTGAGGTCTGTGTTCGAATCCTTGCATCTTCAAATTGCCTTTAAATTTTGTTATTTTTGCATGTGGAGCCAAAATTCTAATATGGAAAGTCCAAATGCATAGCTAAAAAAATCAGGCCCAACATATTGACAATTAAATAAATCCTATTAATTAAGATAGACATTGTCTAAATAAAAAAGCAAGAAAACGAATATTTGTATTGCAATTTTAAAATTTTGGAGTTGTGAGTCATGTGACGAAGAGGTCCATATTAATATATAAAAAAAAAAATCGACTTGATGATGTTAAAATTTATTGATGATGGCTTTTAAGTATAACATGTTTTCAAACTTTGAATATTATTTGAATGAAACTTTTCATATAGATGAGATTGACTTAATTAGTTGAGTTGAGAGTCTTAAGATATATTTTACCAAAAGAACTAAAAAACTTGAATTATTTGCAAAATAACTAATCTTGATTTCTCAAATAGATGGATTGCTTATAGAATATTGTTAAGTATTCTTTTTACAGTTGAAGTTGTAGAGATAATATTTTCGAAGGTATAGTTGATTAAGTCTAACTTCTGATAAACCATTGTCACAAAATAAATTAAATCGGTTAGCCATATTGTTGATTGAAAAGTATTTGTTATGCAAGTTTAATTTGTGATTATGCTATAAAAAATGCTAGTAGAAGAATATTTAAGTAATATTTATGTTTTTATATATGTTATCATTTTCTTATTAAATAGAAGTGTGTCTCGTATTACCGATATTTTTTACAAATCGATATTATATTTTATTCACATTATTATTGTTTCTTATTTTTCTAATTAATAGTTTTATTTTAAACTTAATAATTTATATTAGATATTAACATAATTTAATTACACATGAAAACTTAAGGGCGACAATTTTAGAGTTGACTTAGGGCCACAAAATACTCAGGACCGGCCCTGTTGCAAGTCAATTTATACCGTATCAAATAAATTATCTAATAATATTGCCTCGGTTTTCAGCTAATTTTCAAATAATAAATAATACCAAAATGGGCATTTTTATATCACAATAAGGTAAATTATGTGTATAAATAATAGATTACATACTATATGATACATGCTAGCATAAAATCATTTCGAACTGACCCATGATCTCAAAGTGCTGATCTCAAACATCAAATTTTAACATGTTCAAATATTAAAATAATTCGTTAAGAAAATGTAAGATCGTTGAATGAAGTTGTTGTTTAAAGGTGGATGACGACATTATATCAACCAATTCATTAAAGAACCAAAAGAAATACAAAACTAACATGTGAAGAATAGGAAATAAAATTACGTGACAAATGCAATAATTATTCTAAATTCATCATCTATGATAAAAATCAAATCGCATAGGAATTTAACAATATTAACAATTTGCTACCGCACAATTAAGAAGATCGGGGAGAATTGAATAAAAATAACTGTATAGCTTACTGGACGATCTGGACAAGTTCCAATACATGGATTTATATATATATATATATATATATATATATATATATATATATAAAATAGAAATTAAATCATACGATGGAGTAAACATCGTTATCTACTTGATCTTGACTCTTATGCTCCCAATTATTAAATTATAAGTACCTAAAATCAATACCATGGACAAAGCTACTTTGTGTCTCCGTTGCTATATATAATTTCTTAGTAATCAAAACGAATTTGTGATTTACACGTTCAATCGATCGAATCACTCGAGAAAAAAGAAAAATAAACGGACAAATATATAGTATACGACGTTCGATTTCCAATATAATTAAAAACATTGTTAATCCAAAGTAATTTATATTATTGACAACAATAATATGAAGTTCAGTTTGAAACAATATACCAAAATAAATTAGTTGCCAGTGCACACGTAGAAGAACTTGTTATCAAAAATTTAATTTGTTTAATCATAAATAATTTATGTCATCACACGTAAACAGTGGTGTTTTAATTCAAAGACAACGAACAATTCAGTATACGACGATTAAGATTAATTAAAATTGGATGACCTTATAAAATTACCAATAAAAATTAAAATGGATTAAGTCCATATATTAAGCATGTCTGTTAGTATATTTATTAGTGGGAGATGAATTCATAAATTAGACACATTTGAATGTCCATAATTAGATTTAAATGCATTTAAAACCAACAGAAAAAAAATGTAAAATTTTAAAAAATTGTTTGATCCGGGGCGGTTTGGGGTTAGGCCATTGGGCCAATTACCAAACTGATCATTTAATTCAAAAAATTCCAAAAAATAACCCATAAGGAAACCCACATATCGCCAATTTAGGGTTGTAAGCAGTTTCCTCTTCACGATCCCGGCGAAATAAGCAATCTGTAGCCTCCTTGACAACCATGTATGGTGGTAATCACGCTGTGGGTATGCGATTTTTCACGAGGATGAACCAAATGTGTTTGAGGAAAATTGTAAGTGCCCTAGTACTTCAGACTTCATGTTAGTGATTATATTATAGAATCACAGACATCTTTTGCAAAGTTATTGTGGATTATTCGCACAAATGTAGTACTAAAAATTTTGTATTTTATGTACTCCGTACCTTGTATGTAGATGGGTTATGGTCTTTTCCTCAAACCATGGCCAAAAATTGTTAAATGCTTGAACGGTTTTATGTGAAGTTTGCAGAAAAAAAATTTCATGGGACACTTAATTAACTTAATAATATAAGGAGGTTTTACATTTATGTATATATTTTGGTACATGTACTAATTAAACTAAATGCATATTGATTCAGATTCGGGTAAAGTATATGACTATGGATGTCTCATAAAAAATGTCGGGTGTGCAACTGGACAAGGGGAAAAACTTTGAAAGTCATGTCTGATATTATTTATTAAAAAGACAAACATTATTGTATTGTATACCATGTGTGATGTTGATAATTATGATTGAGATTAAATTGCATGTTAAGCTTTATGTTCTTGTATTGCGCACGTTAATGGGAATGCCAAATTACACAGATATATATGGACAAATATGTGTCACAACATTTAATGGAAAATTGACAGTTTGTAAGGATGTGGCAAAAGGCAGACTCCTATTACCTCATTAATACATGCTAGCATGATGTTTATCCTATTTGGGGTCCATTTGTTTCATCAGTTGGCATTCCTCCATGCTAGGATGTAAAATTGTCAATCTCAATACCATTCAGAGTTGCATGGTATTATGAATGGTAGATATCTGGAATTAATTGATGCTATTTTAACTAGTATTACACTATATCCGCTCTTAAGGTTTTACTTCAATTTATATGCTAAAATAAATACATCGTGGTCTTATTAATTTAGTTCCATATAGGAAATTCCTGAAGATTTCAGAGAAGTTGCTATTCATGACTTGAGGGATGGCCAGAATGCAACTGTTAATGCATGCAAGAAGATATATAGATGTAAAGTTGTCCATCGTCGAACTGCGATGTACATCGCTGGGGAAGGAATCATACAACTTGCAAAAGACTTCAACCTGGAAGAGGATGATGTCCTGTTTTTTGAGTACCTTGGCAGTGTTGAATTTTCGTGTGTTGTATGCTGTGGTAAGACATTAATGGAGAAAAAGATAGGAAAACTCCGTAATGGTGAGCCGATCAAGTTCTTTGTACAGTCCATTTCAAATTATTGCTTGGTAAGTGAATATATGAATATTCTTAATGATTATTTTATATCCACTAATAAAACTTAGAAAATCAAGAATTTTTCATGACAAGATTATTATATCGAATGCAGGATTTTCCAGAAAATATGTTTTTCACTATTAGTACGGATTTCAACAAGTACTTCAGAGTTCAAACGAGGATTGGATCATGGAGTATACATTTTAAATTTGGTAAGGATTGGGGCATGCTAGGCGGTCAATGTTGGTATTCGTTCTACAATGCCCACGATCTGCGTAGGCAATCAATTATTCAAATGGATTATCATGGTAGTGGGGATTTCACAGCAACAGTTTTCAAAATCCATTCAAGATGTGAACAACCATTCAACCTAAACGGAAAGCTATTTGTCAAAGGTGATCATGGAAAAGCATATGGATGCCTATTACTTTACCAATCAAATTTTTAACATATTTATTTACAAATCTAGTTTAATGGTTTCTCCCTTCCTATAGTTGAAGAAGGAACCGATGTCCTCAAGTGCCTGTGTAATGGGGAGAGACCTCATCGTGTAGTATCTAAACTCAGGAAAATTCGGTATGATGAACATGATGAAATGGATGTATCCAATGGCGAGGCTGCTGAAGACGAGGTGGATGATCAGCACCCACTTCCAGAAAATGCATTGGATTACTGGACGATAACCACAAGGAAACATATGGTTCCTAGTTATTGTAGAAAGACACTTCCACGAATGGTATAGCAAATTATATGGTCTATATCATATGTATTCATCGTTTTATGTCTAACAACCTTAGAAATAAAATGTTTTCCTCCATATTAAACAAATTGTTGCAGTACTTTCCAGTGGACAAGTGGAAGAAACATCACCTGGATAGGAAGACTGTTGCAGTGATCAGCGTTCCCCGTGACGATGGTCTAAGGTGGGAAGTCAAGATTCGTCCTTACAAGACAGGATACAAAACAACACGTGTAGCACTGGCTGCAGGTTGGACCAAACTTGCATCAGATTGCTTGTTCAGAATTGGTGAAACACTTAAATTCCATCTTCTCATGCCCCCTGTCAACGAGCCCAGTAATGACTCGAAAATATACTTGTCAGTCGACTGGTAATTAAGAGATGACTGTGATTTTCATAATTTCCGTATGTTTTTGATGATGCGTGCATCGGGATATACTGCTTCGATGTATTGTTTTGGACGTATGATTATGTTGGACAACTGCATATCAATCGAGATATCCTTGTATTTAATGGATGGTATTTTGGCATCTAAAAACACAACAGAGAAGGTGTAATTGGTGATTTTGTTAGACAATATTACTACATCTCGAATTCGTGGGCTAAATGATTTGGTCTTACATGTATTTGAATTTCTAATTTGTAAAGTAGTAATTTAACGTGAGAACAAACCATTTACAGGTTACAAGAATCAAACGTAATCTCCATTAATTACAGGTTTTTAGTTGCGGACGAAATTCCAAGAGAATATTAAATTAGGGGACTTAAAAACATTTTATATATTATAGTTTCAACCGAAAATCATAAATGAGTAATTACTTACAAGGTAAATGTTATAACTTATGTAAAACAACTAAGTAACTAATTTGAACGCATTTTTCGATTCATGTGACAATAAGTAGATTATACAAGAAATCTTAACATGTCATTATTTTTAAAATCATGTTTAAAATGCTTGTAAAAATAAGTACACCGAATATGTGAACACTAGAAATTTTGGTCACAACTTACACCAAACGGAGAAGTAAGAGCGTCGGTATCTATGAGTCCTTCGTGAATCGAATCATTCGTAAATCATTTAAATCGACAAAGTGTAGGTAGCTGTAACTCCATCGTGAATCGATTAAACATGATTTTCTAGACTTTTTTTCACAGATTAATCCAAACAGAGAAGTAAAAGGGTCGGTAACTGTAACTCCATCGTGAATCCATTAAACATGATTTCCTACATTTTTGTCAAATATTGCTCCCTACGGAGAAGTAAAAGTGTCCGTCACTCTAAGTTCATCGTGAATCTATTTGTAAATTTATTATTAATTTTACCTACAACTTACTTCTAACGGAGAACTAAGAGTGTCGGTAACCGTAAGTCATTCGTAAATCGACAAATGGTTACTATTGGCATTTTTTTTGTCACAATTGAATCCGATACATTTAGCATTCCTAGCAGACGAGATTAGTGTAATTTTTTTAACCATTTAAACAAAACAAAAATTAAAAACACACCAATATTCATTATCAAGTAAAGTACGACCAAAAACCCATAGCTATTAATGTATGAATCTTGTATATAATTGAGATATATTGAATGAAATGAAACTGAATTAAACTGAATTCTGTAAATTGTGTTATGTACAATTAAGCAGCATTATGCTACTTTATATAGAGAAAATACAGGGGCAAAGAAGTAAATTCCTAATAACTGACTAATTAACTAACTAGATCCGGTTACTAACTAATTAACAAACCGGGTCAAACCGGATACAAATATTGAATTAACCGACCCAAATTAAATACCTAAAATTAACCTAATTTCAATCCGTCTTCTTTTCTTCTTCTTCCTGTAGTTCCTTGATCTTTGTATTTGGTAATAATAACCTCCCTAAAAACCAGCAATCCATACACAAACAGCCCTTCCCAGTCTCTCTCCTTGTAAACGAACAACCACGCCAAAGCCATATCCGGCGCTCTGGAGAGATACGATTTCCGGCCTAATCGTCACCTTTGTTGACATCTCTATGCAGTAATTTCACTATAATTCTGCAATATCCACAAGAACATGAACGGACCCGTTGTAAGTGTTTTCCTAAAGTAGGGATTTCTTTCTATTTGAATTTATATTGCAAACTAGGTTTCCCCGAGTTTTGTTGGATTAGTACGTGATGGATTGAAAACCCTAGGAACCGTGTTGAATATGTACATTTCAAGGGCTGTTATTTCCAATTTGTTTCATGGAAATCAAAATCAGTTGGTTTCATGCCCTAATTTCATTGTTCGATATTACTAATTATGCGTTGGATATTTGGTCGTTTGGAGCTTTATTTCATAAATAGGCTTAGAGTTATTTGACTAAGGACCTAATTTAAGGTAGTTGAATTCATGCTTTTTGGTCTTCAATGTGTTATTTGAATTTAGTATTGGGATTGTAATTTTCTGGGACTTGTGTGACTGATTCCATAAGTATGTTCAGAGGGTAGACAACATTTGCACATGGAGGTTATAGCAACTTCTGCCTCACAGTTATATGATTTCAACTGTGAGGCAAAATCATAGCTCATACTACATGGTTACATGATTTCTACCTCAAAAGTAATTTATGATGAATTTAACTTCCATTCATGTTCTGAACTATGTAAGGCTAGTTGGTCAACTATTTAGAGAATTTAATCTAATCTACAATTTGTTGGGAAGCATTTTTGACGAGTAAGTTAGGGGTCTTATATTTAACTTGAGATATATGATAATTCTTGGTCTATTTTGAATCTAAATATCTCATGTTGCTCTTTTTATTTCTGAACAGGTTATATCATCGTCGGAAGATGATGATGAAGGTGGATACGATGTTAATTCTTCAGTAGAGCTTGAAACTTTCTCAAGAACCATGCTCAAACACAACCTCCCTGGTTATTGTTCAACTACAGCAAGAGTGGTAAATAATATTGATTTAAACAATCTATGCATTATAGTGGATTGGAATACTAGTGCAGCTCTTACTCAAATGTGTTATTTTCGCAGTACTTCCCCACGGAGATATGGAAACCATTGGGCTTGGAGAAACATAAGGTTGCAATAATTAATTGTCCAGGATATGGTAGGCGGACTTGGGAAGTAGAGATCCGTTTTTACAACGATAAATCTATTAAAAGACAACGTCTTGCATTAGCCAAAGGCTGGGGCAGCTTTGCAAATGCAGTTGGCATAAAACTTGGCGATGAGGTTGATTTTGAAGTTCGACAAGCCAATCACATCCCAACTGAACTGGTCATCTTAGTCTATATTTACTGATCCTAGGTTTATGTTGTCCAAAGGGTTGGGCCCTTTGAAATAATATTAGGTTCTGACTTATGGGATGATGTATTTAATTTGGATAACTTCTATGTATGGACGGGGATAATTGCAGTCGCCTGGGATGATATGTATTGTATTAAAATGGAATTTTATTGGGTATTTGCATTTTCGGATAATATGTATGTTTTTTTTTTTTTTTGCACAAGTCCCAATTATTAATCTGCGTTAATTTTGAGATTTTTATATTTATGAATGTTATACCTTTAAACTGTATTTCTATATTTAGATTTTATCATTTCACCACTACTATTTCGCAAAAGATATCATCTCGATGACCCATAAATATTACATGATTTGTAATAATTGACTGGTAATCAATTTAAGGTTAAAACTGACAATTTTTACGGCAAAAGTTTAAAGGTCATGATGAGAATTACCTGTATATGTATTCAAATTTCGGGTTTGCAAAGTGCAAACACTTATGCTTCAAAGTATAAAATGCCTACTTCGCATGTTTCGGGGGTGCAATGTGTAAAAAAACCGCAATATAACAACATTCGTATACAAATCCTATCAATTGCCAACCATCAATTTCTCAACTATTCATACTCATTGCGACAATCAGATAAGTGGTTTGTTTGAGTTTCCATATGTCCTTAGGCAGGGGCGGACCTAAGCAGTGTTTGTTGGGGGGCCGTTTTTTTTTTTTTTTTGTAGCAAATAACCTTGATTTTTTTACTCGAGAATGAACGTTAAAGTAAACTCTACTGTTTTTTAGCAAATCATCCACGAATATCTAATTACATAATTAATAGTTTAAGAAATCGATAAATTTATAAAACACAAAGACAGTTTACAATATAAAATTTAGTTATTGTAAAATTGTATTTAATATAAGATCATAATACTAGTAAATGTTCATAAAGAAGAAAATTGAAACTAATACTAGTCTAAATAAGGAAAAAGAGTAAAACAGCTCATCACGAGGAAAAAATTAATACTTATAAAAACCAAACAAAAATATTGAGCTTTAGGAGATTCGAACACTAGACATAAGGGAGAGTTCACTAAGTTAGCTCTTACCACCAGGCCACTTTGTTTGTTTTAATTATTTAGATATATGTATTATTTATATATAATTCTGAGGGGACCATGGCCCCCCAGTCCCCAAAGAGGTCCACCCCTGTCCTTAGGAGATTACATATATATTGTAGACGATCAAATACTCACACAATGGCTTTTTCAATGGATACTCTATTAAGTGGAATACTAATTAAGTGTGTTTTGTATTGTATAAATCACAGTCTTTTCAACTTTCAAGATTTTCCCATGATTTTTATTATTTAATATTTACGAATTAGCAGCCATGGATTGTGAATTTAAAAGTTTTGATTTACGGAGGAGATAATAGTACTATAAGCAAGGCTTCTCATCTCGTACGAGTATCCAGTTCAAATAATATCGAAGAATAAGTCTTATAAGTTATGACCTTGTTTATTAATGATCCAAACCATTTTTAACAAGGCCATGAGAACAAGTTTAATGTCATGATATAAATCCATTCATAAATATACACCTTACTAGTTTTTCATTTCACCATGTATCAAACTTCCCATAATTTACTGTGCTTTATTCGAAATTTCCCTTTTTAATCAAACGAATCAAAAAACAATATGTAATACTGAAACTAGGGCTGTCAATGGGTCGGATTCTAGTCGGATCAGGCTTGTCCAGATCCGGCTCCATTTATATCGGATCGAATTCTGTCGGATTCGGATCTTGCTCGGATTGTGCTCGGATTAAGATTTTTTGAATCCAACGGATCTTGGTCGGATTTGGCCGGATATCGGATATTTTTCGGATCCAATAAATTTGTATTTTAAAAGTTAAATTGATGTGTTTTTCCTAAAATAAGTTTATTATCTTTTCAATTTTATTTAATTTTAGCTTCATTTTCAAAGTTTCTTTACTATATTCATATTTGTAGAATGAATATATTGGTTTAAATAAATTTATAAACGAATTATATATTACTATCTTCTTAAATTGACGTTGAAATATTATTAATGATACTTATTTTTATAAATTATTTTGTATATATATCTTTCTTTTCATTTGTTGTCGGATACGGATCTTTAACGGATCGGATCGACATAAATCCATATTCGCTCCATGAGTTTCGAATTTCGGATCTTTATAATCGGATCAGGTCCATCGAATCTCTAATCGGACAATTATCCTAACAAATCGGATCGAATTCGGACGGATCCGGATTGAAATCCGCCCCATTGACAGCCCTAACTGAAACTATATGCCCATATCCTTAAAATCTGTGTTTTTCGTAAGAACTTGGCAACTTTTTTTAAATTTTATTATAGACGGTTTATCTAAACATTCCGAATAGTCTCGAAAACTTTACAATATTTGATTGACCAATAACAAAACATTGAGAATTCGTGAGATTATAATATAACAAGCCACATCACATACAACTTCAATGCATCATATAAATAATTAAATTATCAAATATTAAAACAATATTTAGATATCCATTATCAGGTACAAAGTCACACAACAAATTATCATTTATATATATATATATATATATATATATTATATATATATATATATATTATATATATATATATATATATATATATATATATATATATGTAAATTTCATATACAGCTGTGCATTATATAATTTCGGCCAAAAATTATACTCAAAGATCACTTAGATATCAGCTATAAAAAAAAAGATCTGAGCCTATGTAATTACATTATCCAAGAAGTGTCAACTCCATGCTAAACACCATCATCATTACCAAGTAGTGGCTCCTAATAGCCACCTATTTGGCGGGTAAATCTTCAGCCAGTTTCCCTCCATTAAGCCTAAGCCAACATTCTTTTCCTTCATTAGTCTGGTATTTCCACAACAATTAAGAAACTCTCTACTTCATTTGGAGAATATCTGAACAGTAAATCAGAACACAAGAAAGCTGAGAAGTAATATATCAACATTATACACTAAGCATATCTACTCCTCAACCTGAAGCAAAGGAACCATGTAAGTAAACTTTAGCTTTCAGTGACTCATTTGTTTTTAGTTTATTGGGTAAATAAAGGACTATATGAGAAGAAGATTCACGAAAAAACATCACTCATTTGTATCAAGACTCTTCAGTTTGTTTACAAAATATACTGCATGTTTAGTTAAATTCTAGAGGCAAAACATATAAACACAGATTATACATATGAAACACACAAGTCTCATCTACAAGTTATAACATGTTTTAGGAGTTCTTTTGGGATGGAGTGTTGTTATCAACATCTAATTTAGAGCAACATTTGATAATCAAACTTTACTTTACTTACCCAATGGGGGATTTTGACTATGTACAAACTTTTGTACTAAGTTTATAGAGATGCAATACAAAAGACTAACTTCTTATAAAATGATTGTTTATTGTTTCTTCATTAACTAATGGGCTCAAATTCGTCTTAGGGGGAACGATAAGAAACCTGTCGAAGCAAAAAGGAAGCTCGACTTCCAGGCAACAAAGAAGCATGCTACTAAATTGAATCCTTCTTCTAGGTTGTCAAAGAATAAAGGTGTCTCAACACCGCTGCTAAAAATAGTAAAAGGGAAGGAAGCTGCTTCAAGTTTAAAGGATGAAATGGAAAGAATGCTTGATATAAATGAAACAAAAGAGGATCCAATGGAATTGGATCTAGATTTTCTCTTTCACAAGCAAAGCTGCCATTTTGACAATACATCCCCTTCTCCCAACGGACTGTTATCAGCACGGGACCGCTTAGAACCTACATCCCTCGAACTCAATGAACTGTTAACAACAAAGGATGTCAAACTTATGAACGAGTTTAAAGAATATTTTGAGCCAAAGGAGGTATTAATTTTAATCATGGTTTAATTTTAGATTAGCTGTTATTCTGTGCGATTTAACTATTTAACTATTTTGCCCCTTCTTTTATCATAATTGTTTGCAACTTTGATGTTTTCAGGGAACCAAGTTTGATCACAGAACATCAATGAAAAGACTTCTCAGTGTAAATAGCCAACTGACAGAGGAACAACAAACGTGCATTGAGGAATTAGGATTCGGGTCATTTACCAAGATAAAAATTGAATCAATCGATAAAGTAATGGTCAAATGGATACTGGACCATTACAACGTTGATGATCATAGAGTTTATGTGCACTCCGGTTATTTTGAAATAAATGAGGAAGCTATCAGAGATGCACTGGGCATACCGATGAAAGATTTAGCGATTACAGTGAATAGCGAATCTCCCGAGGGATGGCTGAAATATAGAGATTTTTTTTCCATTGTTAAAGGGAGAATTGACGTCGGAGCACTAGCACAGAAGCTAAGGAACTGTAATACGTGTGACGAAGGATTCAAAGTCATGTATTTGGCATTGGTTCTGGCCATAGTGTTGTTACCGGGATGTCAACAAAACATGCCCAAGCATTACCTAAATATGCTTCTGGATTTGCCGAATATAAAAGAATACAATTGGGCTGGATTAGTCCTTGATAAACTTCAAGAGGGAATTGCTCAATGGAAAGATAATGCACAAACATATGTGAGTGGATGCGTGCTTGCATTACAGGTACTTAACCTAGACCCTAAAAATAATATTCTGCAAAATTTTATTTATTAAAGTTAGGTGCAAACAATTACCTAAGTATAAAATCAAAATTTTTTGGGTTCTTCAACAGGTTCTGTTCTTGACGTATGTCATCCCAATTGGAACCATTTATTATATAAGGATGGAGAAAGAATGCCCATACATAGAATATCTAACCAAGCATAGGGTCAATATGCTTGCACTAGATATGCAAAAGATGGGAGGTTATTGGAGTCCCAAGGTATGTAATGGGTACCATAATTGTTATGTCTTATTACAGAGTACATATTAAGATATATTTATATATATTATGTTGCTGAAACACAATACTATAATTTTGATACAAGGCTGTTCGCATAAACTGTGGTTATACCCCAGTTTCCAGTCAAATGTTATTTCAAGGTCATAGGAAAAAGGAGGATGTAATAGATGATGAACATGAGAAGGAATCATTCAACACACCAAATGCATCTGAAAAGGGGGGACCCAGTCATGGAGAAGTTGATCCAACTTCTTTTATTGGTTTCAAACAAAACCAGTCAACGGCTATCGACAACAACTTCTTCCTACAACAGTTTAATCTTTTGTTTGGAAAAGTGAATGCATTGGAGGACATATTGTCTAGAATCATCAAAAGTAGCAATAACATTTCATTGGGTACTATTGCTACACAAGTGGATATGGTTTACCTGATTCCAAAGGTCTACAGATCTCTCAGTGATACCAATAACAGTGACTTACGTGAATCGATAAAGGAGGCACTTGAGAAGAGTCTAAGTACTGAGGGACTGTCGACTACTTCCACGGTTTTAGAGACTCCAGAATCAAAGGTCTCTAGTTCTAATAGGAGGAAAGATTTTGGAATGTGCTCTAGTCCTGCAAACCCAGAGTCCATCCCAGATGAAATATGTTCTTTCTTATTTGACGAAGGGTTGAATATGAGGTATATTCAGTTATTTTACATTGCATATTGGTGCTGTTTCTATAACAATTTTAAAATGAATTAACATTTATAAGCTACATGCAATTACAGAGAGGTAGTGGTAGACTATGGTGCTTGGTCCTGCACTAGGGACAACATCATGTGTCTAAAACCAGAGACACACCTCAACGGGACCGTAAGATTTCAAATAAAAGAATAAACTATCTTATGTTAACTTGTCTTATAAATATTCATACATGTATTCATAAATGTGCTGACCTATAGGTTATGGACTGTGTGGCATACTATTGCACACTCAAAAATAGGGAGGAGAACGAGAGACAAACTTCTTGGTATTTTCCCCCAATCTTCAGTGTATGTTCCCAACTTTTTATCACATGAATGTTGATTTTATTACCTATAGGTCTATGTTTTTCTAGTTATTATTGAGGTTTTGTGTATTGCAGCAAATGTGCCTCCTTCCACACATGACAAATGAGAAAATTTTAAAGACATTCTTCACTGGGGAATTTAACTTTGCATCAAGAATGGAATTCCTTTCCAAAGTATTCATCCCAATCAACGACTGTCATCAGCATTGGTTCCTTCTAATTATAGATTTTTATGATTTCCATGTTAGCATTTGTGACACATTACCATCTGAAGAAATGGAACCATTCAGAAGAATGATTGCAGACAGAGTGGTATATTTCTTCATCTATTATATTATTAATTGTATGGAATTTTTTTTATGGATTACTAACACAGTAGGACTCAAATAGGTTAACCGCTTCGAAGTGCTGTTACAAATGTGGCCAGAAGTAAATTACAAGAAACAAAGAGTTGTGTATAATTGGATATGGTTCAAGCCAAACTGGGTGCCGGTGCAACCAAACGGGTATTGTTAATATATGTCTGCATTTCTTTACCCTATAACTATCAAGAGTCTAATGTCAGGATTATAATGTTTAAATAGGTACGACTGCGGACTTTACGTATGCTTGATGATGATGTTCAGTATGGGGATGCAAAGGCAGCTAAACCAGGTTAATTATAAACCTATTCACAAAATATAATTGAATTCTTTTCATGCTTATTTTCTAATCTCACAAATTATAATTATGGCAGGCTGAATCGGTTATAGCTCACAGGAAATTGGCTGTACAGCTCTATCAAGCCAAGTTCAACAGATTTGCATGGAAACTTTAGACACTAATATAAGTGTCCAGTTATTTTGTAGGAAATGGACTAAGAATGAATATTTTTTTTGTTGGTTCTAAATAACGCGTAGGTACTTACTCAAATTTTTGTTCGAGTACCAACGAGTTATTTAGATATGTTAGCATTTCAAAAAACTGCCTATTATGTCGACTTGATTCAGCTATTTGGATTTCATAACACAGACTCATGTATCTTTTTTGCATTTAGATATCCCAGTTTAGCTGATCTATAATGCAGTGGAATATTGTAGTTATCAATATACAAGTTAGATATCACTCATATTGTGTAGCAATCATTGAATACATATAGAAGTCAAGGATATGGTGAGAAATTACCTGGTCAAATTGCATCTTCTAGTTTGGTCATTAGTCTTTCATGATGTTGAATGATTTAATTTCCAAAAGACAGGTTAATTTGCAAACTGATGCCAGCTGTTAATCCCTGGTATGAGCAATAAAGACTCATAAACAACAATTGTAGATTCATATATGTACAGCTTCAACTACATTGTATAAAGGTCAATTTTAGTAAGCCAACCAAGAATTTTAATTAACAAAAAATCTGACAATTTGAAAATGCATCAACAAAACATGAAGTCTTTAGTATAGTCACTGTAATCATTTTGTAATGTGATTCATAAATGGTTTGTAGTAAGTAATGTTGAGTGGGATATTTCAAAATAATTTCTATAAGCTTGATTTCTACCAAACATCACCATATTCAACATATAGTTAAAATCACAATTTACAACAGACCAACCATAAAATTAACATCACAGATTAGCATTAAAAGATTATATTCACCTTAAATAGTTCATTTTTTTTTCTGGATCTCAATTTTAAAAAATAAAATTATTTATTACATCATTCTAAACAAAATCAGATGAGATATGATGAAATTTCTAAAACATGTCCGCATAACAACAGTCGCCTGATAAGAATATCACAATTACAAGACTTCAAACACCTAAAAATGATTCTAACAATGGGATTATATAATCTTCAGATTCCTTGATAACCATCATATGTATTCAAAATTGCGGAGTTGCCTGATTCATGTAACAAATGTGCAACATCATCCAAAATAATCTGCATCTACAACCTATACATAACTCAAACAATCACCAACAGAACATCATGGATGCATTACATAAATAAATCATAGTAAACAAATAATTTAAATACACATGGTATGAAGGATTGTAATTATGAATATCAAGATGTTAAGATATAATCCCAAAAATTATGATAAACCAGAAATAACCTGTTCCAATATCTTATAGGGGTTTGGGGGGGGGGGGGGGGGGGGACTCTTAAAGACTCCATGCTGTTCAATGTTTTCATCAGTTAGAAGGAGAAACCACGATTCTACTAAAATAATAGATCAAACTAATGGGAAATTCTTCATCATATTTCAAGTTATGTATGGACTATACCTGAGAAAAGGCATTGTTGATCAATTATAATTAACTTCAGCAAATTAAGAAAAACAAAGTCATGATTAATCATTATGCTATACCATCTCAAAAAAACTGGCCTAAGGGTAAAATCCTGGTAAAATATCACCTAATATCCAGCAAACATAATCAATTCTTTGTCATAAATTCTAGCTTTATATTTCTAGAAATCACATTAATGTCTACAATTGATCCTGGATGTCCCCTTCATCCCCATTCATATATTATAGTACTCTTTTATCAACATTCTTATATCTTTTTTATAGATGTGTCAAATAGATAACAACAATAAATTCACCTATAGAAAGCTGCAAGAGAATTGAATCATGCCTCAACAAATGAGCAAACAAATTATTTGAAAAAATGCTTCAGAGGAGAACCTGGAAATGAAATTGAATCTCAATTCTCAATCCGTTACTTGGGCAGAGACAGCAGATATTCACCTCTATAACTCTAACTTAGTCACCTTAGAGCATCCCAAGTCTCTACCAAATTAACCTCCCGTTCTTCCTCGACATATACACCAAAAAGGGAATGGAGTTAGTTGTGGGCAAAAGAGCAGAAAGAAGAAAATGCTGCTTGAAGTTATAACATAATATTTCAAAGAGTCAGGTTCATAAAATCTAAACATCGAAATTGTAAAAATACATTTTTAGTGAACAAGGGAAAAATAGCAAAACATTAAAATTAATTGTATTAAATTTCAAATTTTTCCTGCAATAATTAATTCCGAGGAACTCCTACGAGAGAATTCTATTAATAATAGAAATTATACGGGAAAACAACAAAAATGAAAAGGGCAAACCCGAAATATGAGATGACCCTAAAGATTTCACGGAGAACACAACTTCTCTTTGCACGGATGAGGTTGTGGAGAAGACGACTTCTATGTGAACGGCTGAGGATGACGGGGAACAAAACTTCTCTGTGAAACTTCTTAGATTTTCCAGAGAGAATGGTGACTTTGTGGAGAAGTGAAGGAGGAAAATTGGATTCAAATGACAAGGGCAGATCGAGAAAATAACAATTTATAAGGGGCATTTTAGTCATAACATCGTGTACGCTTATTTTGGCTGGGTACGTACAGACGTACAGAACGTACACCAATTTTCACTCAAAATCTGGTGACTCTCGTATGTGTGAGAGTCAGAATATAACGTCCCTAGTAGCCTAACCCTATAGAACCCATCCCCCCACCCTCTCTTATATGGATTGTTCCATGCATTCAGTGCAAACGTTAACCATTCGTCTCTCTCACTCGATCATAACTATATTCTATATACTTCATGCTTTCGGAATAGGGTGTTGTTGGACTTCCCAAGACTCACTTGCATATTAAACATGAGTACTTCTTTCATTTATTGTTAAAACTAGAACTACAACTAAATATGATAAATCATACTCTTACAAACATAATATTTATAAAATGTTTCCATTTTTTTTTTGGGGATATAAAAATCTATATCAGTTTCAACCAAAGGGGAAGAAAATAAATAAAATTTATAAGGCCAGTAAATGTCGTGCTTTTCGACCAATATCTAATATGTAAGAATGAGATCTCATTTACAAAAAAAAATTGGATTTCTATGTTCAAGCTTTCACGCAACAAATTGCATCCATTCAATTAAAAGGTTACTTAGAGTAAAAATGTAGATCATCAAGAAAATGCTGAATGACATCAACATCATTTCCAATGCCTAGGCTGAAGCAAAATAGGAGAAAATGTTAAAAAACTTCATGACATACATATTGTACCTTATTAAGTATTCATTTCGATCTTTCAAGTTATAAGCGTGATTAATTTTTAAATGAATTAAAATCGACTGAGCTTTAACAGAAAAATATCAAATGCTGAATAGTTTAATAAATTCATGTATATTTTTTCACTTTTTTGTATTATCAAGTAATGCGCAGAATTTTCAACATCACCAAACATTTTATATTTGTTATGTATCAAATTTAGCTTATTTTCAACCAGAGAAAGAATTGGCTTGCAAGATGAGCTGGCTTAAGAGATGAGACTAGCAAGAGAAGTCGAGGATGCAATGGACCTTCTTGTGAACAAGACAACTGATAAGGCGATGGAAGCATGAGTGATAGTATGCACATTAGAGCGGTCAAGGCCAAGACATATTTGGTGATGAAAGCTACACATAGGGTTCATATGATCGTAGTCCAATAAATATATAAGAGATACGACTAGGAAGTAGTGTTGAAGGTGGTGTCACGATGCAGGAAGATTATGCTAGAACACCTACTAGCAATTATACGAAGAAAACTAATTTGTTGCCAAATTTTCTTAGTTCAAGAGTATACTATAGCTGCATGTTATTGTTCCCATTTATTTTTTTAATTCCAACAACGGTAATACATTTATGGGTGAATACCACAAATTATCCTCCTTATTTATAACTTTTTATAAAGTCGTCTCTTTAGATTTTTTCTTATAAATATCTTTCGCATTGTTTGAGTAATTTCCGAAATATGAGAGAACTAAACTAAACCTCCAGATTGAATATATCTTATTTTTTAGACAACAATAACTTGAAAATTTTTAATTACATTAGATATATTTGTAATAAGAAATTAAAATGAAATATATATACATATATCATTGTTTATAGTTCTTACTCTTAGGTTTCCTTCCTTTTGTTATCTGATTGGATTGTTATGTAACACAAAGATTAAAATTAAAAACTAGTTTAATCATAATCAACCGTAGATCTCCCACTCAGGTTTGATCTTTGAGCTGAATAGCTTATGTTTACTTAAGTGATCATATCCATGTATAACTTCAATTTTATGGAACATAAAAGTAATTACATTAGATATATTTGTAATAGAAATTTTAAATTAAATATATATACATATATTATTTTTTATAGTTCTTACTCTTAGGTTTCCTCCTTTTTATTATTTGATTGGATAGTTATGTAACACAAGGATTAAAAATGAAAACTAGTTTAATCATAATCAACCGTAGATCTCCCACTCAGGTTTGATCTTTCAACTGAATAGCTTATGTTTACTTAAGTGATCATATCCATGTATAACTTGAATTTAATAGGACATAAAAGTGAGACATTCGTGAAATGATATACAATTTAGTATTCAACAAAATTACAAGTCATATTTGAGATACGATCACTTAATTTTCAAATGAAGATAACCAGTGAGGAATATAATAAATTTAATGTAGAATAAAAAATTAACAGATTCATTTATAAATGAAGAGATGTTTTCATTTGAGTTGATACTTCAATATAATCAATTTTTTCAAAACACTTTTGTCCAAAATAAATGCAAAACACTTACTCGTGTTATGTTAAATCCACATGAAACTATCTTGTGAAATTTTTATTGCATAGAATCGTCATGCAATATCAAATATTATGCATGAAGTTCCATATGGAATGGTTTATTGCGTATAAATATTCGTGTCAGTCCCCATCCCCGCCCGTAAAATTTGGACGACATTTAATGTCCGTATTTGGGCAATTGTGCCAAATATTTAATAGTACAGGGAATTCTATGTAATAAAAATATCACCTAGCAGTTTCATAGATTTTTCGTAGAATACGTGAGAGTTCTTGCATTCAACCCGCTCATATATTATCATTAGTCATGATATATATTATTACTAAATATGCTTATTTTCACATTCCTGTGCAAAAAAAATTGAGATCACTCGGAGAAGTAATTTGTTGAGCTTTATAAAAAAAAAAAAAAGAGTAAAACAAAGTTTCTTAAATTTATCACTTGACTGTTTGTTTCTTAATGAAGTCGTGTTATGATCTAATTTTTACACTTATAAAAAGTACAAATTAAATTCTTATTTGTCGTGATTTTAAATAAAATAAAGTTATATCCTACTGTTTTCCCACTTGCACCACATGTATTATATACAAACTCATAAAAAGAGAGTTCGTTAGATTCACACGGCCAGATGGCCTAGGAAAACATTTCTCAAGAAAAAAGTCCAAAGGACAACTTGAAATTTCATTACATAAAACTAGAACAACGTAGAAATAGCATAAAGCCATTTTTATTTTATGATACAAAGTATTTTTCGCATTAGTTTGTGTCTTTTTCTTATAATTACATTGGTAATAAAGAAGTTGATATGACAATATTTTAAGATACATATGAACATTTTAAAATACAAACATCATTGACAATCTATCAAATATTTTAATTATATTACTTTTTTAGTGCAAATATATTATTATTTCACAACTTCATTAAATAAACTTACTTGTATACGCAAAGTGAACTCGAACAAAATATATCGAAGATAAGAGGAGATAAACTAAATTAGCTTATACATAGTCGTTGGAATTTCTTGTTGGTAAGCTTGTGAGTCAGTTGGTCAGCCGTGGTTAGGTGGTCCCTGCATAGTGTTCCAAAGACGACCTGACTAAAACTAACCTTCATTCAGCTGATTAAGATCACTAAAATTTAATGGCTATAGACTTAGAAAACTTCGCCGTCCTGTTCTAGTTCTAAGAACCATAGTATATTCATAGTAATAAAACTCATATGCTAATAAATTATTCAAACTGGACTATTCCCCAAGAACAAATTGAAAATATTTATCAAATAGGATTAACAGATTTTAAGACAGTCTTTTCTATAAAACTCGTGAAGAAACTGTCCATACAAGAAGAATCTCAAAGTATACCTCTTTTAAATATATATACTATTCAAAAGTATCTAGAAAAGGGTTATAGATACATTCATGTACTCGGATCGAAGCTCTGTCGCTGGGATACACCTTGTTAGATCGGGTAGACTAGCACTTACGATCAGGGTAATAGGTCGGGCCGACCTATTATTCTTGAGTTCTCCAAATATCTTATGGGGTATAAAATAGCCCCCATCAGTATTCCCTCACTTCTTCGAGCGGAGAAGTAGTCGAAGGTTGTGGAAGTATTTACCCTTTTCGACCATAGTTTTATGAAACTTGCCTCATTAAAAACCTTATTCGGAAAAACCCTATGGGAAAAAATCAAACAAGGAAAAGAGTGCATCATTTCGTAAATAGTCGCATTATCATTTTCGCGTCGTGTATCATTACGGTTTGATGACTCACCTTTCTTCGATCGATGGCGGAAAAGTGAATAGTTGCGAAGGGACTAAAGCGTCTTTTCGACTTCATATATATATATACGCGTTTTCCGCCCTCTGTCTTTTAGCAGTAAATTCTCAAGTCGATAATTCTTTCAAGCATTATACTTTTCGACAACCTATCCGGACAATCCCTTATAATGGCTTCCAGTTCCATAAATCCTAATTCCTCGACCACCAATGACATAAATCCCATTGTTGACCTGGAAGGTTCTCAAAGTCCTCCCCTGACCAAACGGAGGCTTTGGCTTAAAAATATTCCGGAGAAGGATACGTTTAAGGTGGGTATCCTTTCCGATGCTGAGGTAGCTGCTAATGCCTCTACCAAAATTAAGGGTGCCAATCCTCAAGTTTCTGATCCAGTCGAACATCTTGTTTGCGCCTTCAACGAGGATCACCTGAACGATCTCCGGGACAATTACTGCAAGTATTTCCCGTAGGCTCCCAGATTCTTCTTCCATCCTCTACGGATAGGGTTACTTCTCCCCCGGAGGGTTGTCGTGCCTTCTATACTTCCCATTTCCAGCATGGCCTTAGACTTCCCATGTCTCCTCTTTTCCTGGAGATACTAAATACCTTTACTGTTTCTTTAACTCAGTTGGTTCCTAATTTTGTAGCTTTCGTTGTTACTTTTTCTGTTTTGATGATTGATAAAGGTATCCAACCCTTCTTTCGCATCTTTTACCAATTATTTCGTTTTAACCTTTCCAGCTCTTCGAACCATGGCTACTTTTTGCGAGCCAAAGATCTAGCCGTTCGATTTTTGATTCCCCTGTTTCGTGTAATTCTGACTGGAAACTTCATTTTTTCTTCGTTCAGCCTCCCACCCATAAAACTTTGGCATATGGGTCAAGAGTGCCCTTTACTTGGGACCATGAATCCAAATGGACCTTCGGTGGCCGCACTGTCGAAGGAAAAATGATTCCTGACGACCCATCCTTGTTGGATATGATAAAGGAGATGCGGTCGGATAAATATCAATGTGTCGTTCTTATAGGAGAGGCCTTTCTTCGGAAAGCCGGCGTAAATCCTCATAATTATCATGTTCCAATTCCTACTCGCTCACTTGGTAAGCCTTCCTCTTTCCTCCAATTTATTTTGATTGCTCTTATATTTACTATCATTTGTAACACTCTTTTTGTTCTCTGTAGCTTCTATGGTCGAAAATTCCAGGCGTTCAAAGATGGGAAAAATGGTCCTATCTAAATCCACCAAAATAGCTGAGAACCAGCCTATAAAGCAAAGATTTTCTCGAAAGAGAAAAATAAACCAAGATCCTGATTCTGATGACAACGGAGAAGAGATCCCAAAAGTCTCTGAAGACGTCCCTCATAGGCCTTCCTCTTCTCAAACTCTGGCTTCCTCATCCACCATCAGGACAGGATAGGGATATCCTCCTCTTTCTCTTAGATCTTCATACGGCATTTGTGGTTGCCGGTCATGGTCGTTGCCTAGTTCTTCAGGTGCGGTAGCGAAGAGAAGGAAGCAGGTTTATGATCGTTCAGGTCAGAACCTTACATTGCTAGGTGAGCCAAACCCAAAATCCACAGTGGTTGAGATGATAGAAGATCATCTCGTAGGAAAAAGGGTGGCAGGTTATTCTGACCGTGATGCACTAGTTAACGATGAAAGGGAGAATGCTGCAGATAAAGCTACGCGGATTCTCCTTTCTTCCATCTTTACGAGGGATATGCACCGGTTGTTGGAGAAGGATCCCCTGGATAAACTGGCAAAGGCTGCCCAGTCTTATGTCAGAGTAAGATGAGATTAACCATATCTTCTAAATTTTCTTTCTCATCTCATTTAGCAGGGCTTTTTCTAATTTATTGATTATTTTGAGCTTCCAGACTAGTGCATGTATGGTGTCCTCCATGTATGAATCAGCTCTACTGAGGCAGCAATGTCAATTTCTGGAAAAGAGGAACAAAGTTCTTCTTCAGAAAGTGGCTGATCTTGAGCAAGGGTTGATCGGGGCACGACCTTCCACGTCCTCTACTCAACCGCCTCAAGTCGGTGACAATCTGCATTTGGGGACAGATGATCCTCATATAATCAACATTGTTCTGGATGCTAATCGTGCTCAGGAGCGGGCAGATCAGTTGGCTAGGGAGTTAGAGGACCTACAAGTCCAACACGCTACTCGTATTAGCGAGCTTGAGTCCCGGGTCACTCGTCTTCAGGCTTCTCTCGACGAGCAGGGAGAAGATGATGATCTTGATGGTATGATCGACCGTTCTGGCATGAGCCCTAAAGAAATAGTTATTCGAGAATTCCTTGGTTCTCCGGTTCATACTGCTCTGGTCTATCAAATGGTGGGTCTGTTGGTATTTTATGGGTATAATTGTCAACTACAACGGTGCTGAATTTAAAATTTTTTATTTTATACACCGAATCACAGGAACACTTATTAGCACATATGAATAAGGTTGAATTTATTTTCAGCAAACTAAAAATAAATAAGATGGTAAAAGCTATTTTACCTCACCATAGGCAAGGTGGTGGTTTTTTTTCCGGTCTTCAATTGTTCACTAGAGCAGCACAAGTGTTGTGCCTTTAGAGAAATTCCACACCAGATGGATTTGAGTGACTTCGCGTAATCCCCAAGCTCAGAACTAAGATTAAGGAATTGTCTCGTTAGGAATTGGATTCAGATCCGGGAAGAAAGACTTGTAGAAAATCCTACACATGTGGGGCGATTTTCTGACAGGGTTCAGCTAAGCAGTAGGGGCGAGAGGGGCTGAAGTTTTTCGGCCTCTTTGTTTTCTTGTGTTTTTCTCTATTTTCTATTTTCTGTTATGATTAGATTATGTATATCTAGTATATATATATATATCTTATTAGAAGACTCCTTCTCCTAATAGATATCAAATCTTGAAAGGATCTCTCCTTAACAAGATATAAGATACACATAATTTTATCACTTTAGGAATCAAGATATATCACAATCTTCTTCCTAGTTACACAAGATAACAAAAACTCTTCCAATCCCTATCATAATTAATCAGGATCAACATTAATCCTAGACTAATTAATTAAAGCAAAAATCGGCCCAATTTAATCCACAAAAATTGGCCCATGTGCTTTAATCAATCCTAAATTAATTTGGTCATTATTTCCCTAATGAAAATCGGCCCATGTGATTAATTAGTTAATCCATTATTAATTAATTAATCCTTTACAATTAACACTTTAATTCCGGATTTAATCAATCAGAAATTCCAATTGATTCATTAATTAGTTACTTCTAATTAATGATTCTCCATATTGAATTAACACTTTAATTCTTGATTAATTAATTAGTTACTTCTAATTAATTATTTTCTTCTTGAATTAATACTTTAATTCATTTATTGATTTAATTCCTTAAATGAATTGTTTCCTTTCAGACTGTCACTGTCCAACTGTATTGTGTGTGACCCTCTAGGTTCACCATCAATTGGCAGTAGGCCCATGACTCTCGTGATTTAATTAGTGAGCAATTAATATGTAATTAATTGCTATGATCAATTAACCACTTTAATCGACCAGTCCAGAATTAATTTCCCTATTAATTCAGGAGTACCCACACCTCATGGTCGATGTCTAGCCACAAGCCCATGAGGCCCAACTTCAGGTGAATTGATATTTGTGAACCTTCAACTCTTATAAATACCATGTACATATGGTCCTTCTAGCGACTAATTTCCCGATTGAGACCTAGGGTGTGTGAATTGGTCGGCACCCCTAATTATCTCAATTCTGTACTTTCTAATTCAGGATAATAATCCAGTGTGACTGCTAAATTTGGAAACCCCTTTCCAAATCCATCACCGACTGCGGCCGCAGATTCCTCGGATATATTATCTAAGAACGTACAGGAAATTCTCTCATCTTATCAGGATGAGTCGATAGATCCTATATTAGTACTAACCATCCGCGCACACATTCATACGTACTGATAACGCCGTGAGAACGTCGTTATTACATATCTCTTTAAGCTCAAAACATCTTGTTTTGATTCGAGTTTTTGTGTGTCTTTGCGTGTTTTCGTGTCTTTTGTGCTTTTGGCCCTTTGTTCGGCCTTTGTTCGGTTTTTGTCTTTTTGTTCTCGCTTTGATCGTTTTCTCCGTGGTTTGTAGGTATTTACATCTTAGAGAGATTCGGAGTTGCGTATCAATGATGCGAGTCGCTCTACCCACCCCGCGAGTCAAGCTTGAGCTTCAAAGGAAATAGAACTCGTAGCAAATTGTACAAGAATGTAGATAGCTGCTCACTAGAACTTGCATAAATATTTCATGGATGATCCAAATGTGCTGAATTTTGGATATGTCATAGATGAGTGAGTTAGCTATGCTACGGACTTTACGGATCTTCATTCGGAGTTCGGAATCAAAAGATATGCTGCTCGGAAGGAAGTACGGCAGAAAGCTCGCGGCCGCGAGATTCAAGCTCGCGGCCGCGAGGTGTTGGCAGAAAGTTTCTGCCCAGCTCTCGCGGCCGCGAGGTTCAGGCTCGCGGCCGCGAGGCCTGCTCTGTTTTTCAGCATCTTTAGAGGGTGTTTTTTGTACATTGCCTATTTTCCCCCACTTGTAATTCAAACCCCTTTTAGGGACTTTTTGGCCTTAGTTGCCATAGTTTGGAGGGTAACTTAGGCAATGGTAGTTAGTAGTTTTTGCTAGGTTAGAAGGTTAGGAGGAATGGATTCACAACTTCTATTCTACAGTTCATCACTTTGCATTTTCTCTCTTGCCTCCCTTTTGAAGAAAAGAGAAGAACTCTCACTTGGACTCCCCAAAGAAGATAAAAAGGCATTGAGGGAGAAGTTGTTGAAGACCTCTTCACTAAGCTTACTCTAAACTCTTTTACTTTGTTCATTTATATTGATGTCTTTTAATGTAATGAATGATATATTATTGTTATGAGTGGCTAATCTCATTTATTCTATGTTTTTATTGATCCTATGTTTGGTTCTTGATTCTTGATTAAATGATGAGTTAATGGTTGTTGCTATGCTTGTATACAAGTGTTTGTTAAACTAGTTTGAGCCTTTGTCAACTTGTGGTTAGGCCAACCATAGGATGAAATGGATTGATCTTTAATTGCTAGACATAGTTGATTAAAGATTAGATTATGAAACTAGGTTGTGAATTGATTTTAGGATAGAAATATACCTAGGTGATTTCATGTTCTTATAAGGTTTGAGAATTAAAGCATCACTTAAGCTTAATCCTTTTAGACATAAATTGGATTAGTCTACTTTGGTAGGTTCGTACGATATCGAAAGATACGTATGAATATTTTATGAAATCTTGAACAACAAACATGAGTGTGGTTGTCAATTGTTGAGTCGTTTGTCTTGAATTGAACTAGGTGACGTAAAATCGTAGAAGCCTTTACATATATTAAGTCAAGTGTTAGTTTCTTAATCACCTCATTTATTGTAGTATCAAAATCACCACCACTTCACCATACTCAACTTACAAATCTAAGTCGAAGTAACAAGACGTTAGTTGGTAATTAATTGAACAATTCCTCGTGGGTTCGACACTCCTTATCACTTGATTACTTGTAACGACCGTATACTTGCGTGTTTGCGTATTAGTATTTGGGACGCAACACGTACCCAAAGTAGTCGCACAATGACCAAGCTATGTGATCGGCTCCTAAATCAAAGTACGTATTCGCATGTACTGAATTAGCCCTAGTACCTCAAGTCAAAGGACTAAATCGTACACTATTATAAGTCTTGAGAGACATCCCATTACCGATATGCTTAACGCACTTCCACGATGGGTCTCTCTGTTCGGGTCGTTCGATGCGTTCGATCCCCTATCGGACCACCTAGTCTTATGCACTAGCATTAAATGCCTTGTTCATGAAACTAAAACAAATTTACTCCATGTGAATCATGCATAATCCTACAAGTCTTGACGATTCATTCGATACCCCGTCTCGATATGAATCTATGACTTGGAACGTTTCCGAGATCACGACCTTTGAGACTGTTTCATGATAAATCGCACTCAGTACTGAAGTGTATAGTCCCATGGTCATGAGTGATCTCAGGGTTTCATCCAATTGCTTAGATAAGTTCGCAAGAGATGAAGTTGGCCATTGTTTAATTCACGTACTATGAATAAACGGGCGTATTATCTTATGAATCATAAGATTGCTTCTAAAGGTAGTTCCTTAACAAGATTATATTTGTTGGCTTCCTGGGCACTATCCTATCAGGGTCCACTTTTAGAAAATACTTTCAAGAAGGCAGTTCACCAAATGGTGGCTTTTGACTTGATCGAGGACAGTAGAGAGGAGTATTTCAAAACCATTCATGTCAGTAGATTACGAGCATCTACCTCTGGCACACCTGGTAAAGGAGCTTGGAGTTGCCTTACTGGTGCCCCCTCCTGATGCTGATCCTGCGAGGACCGACAATTTGAGCGACCAGGAAGAGGAGGATGCTGACCCAGAGCATCAAGATAATGCCGACCAGGAGATTCATGGTGAACCCGATCAGTGGATTCCAGATTGTGCCGATGAGAAGACTCAGGAAAAGGGATCGTCATGAGATGATTTTATAAACTTTACAATATTTTTCCTTGTATCAAGACAGTTTGTATTTGATATTCATGGCTTTATTCTATCATCTTATTTGAAATATTTAGACATAAGTCTTTATTTGCATAATTTATTTTTATTTAATCTATTCAAATGAGCTTTTTAGAATAAATCATTTCGCGCTTTTTTCAGGGACCGTCGCGTCTTTTCCATTAGTATAAATACTGAGGTAAAAAGTTCTTCGCTATTTTATCGCGCGTCCCCACTTAGATAAAATATTCTCTCTAGTTGTTCGAGCGTTCCCCTCGATTTTTCAAACCTTTCTTGATTTCCTCGAGAATGAGTTCTCTTTTCTCCAATACATCCAGGCGCCCTTTCGCGCGACCCTCCCAGAAACGTTAGACCTAAGAGATCTCGAACTGGGGGACCCTCTTCTGACCCTCCTGAACCCCGAGCATCTGCAAACTCGGGGGTGCAGACGTCTATTCTTACTCCGAGTGGAGGGGGCGAGGCGACCATACACTCATCTTCTAATCAACAAGATATTCCATCAAGGCCTTCTTCTACAACAAATGTACAGAGAAGAGATTCTCCTGGGCGGATTGCTTTTGGAGATATGTCCTACAACGAACGACCTTCGGAGATCGTTATCCCAACCTCCACCCCTTCTTCCGAGCATGATTCTCAAGATCATGTCCAAACTAACACTACTGTTGCTAATCCCACTGCTGATTTAGCCATTGGTCAAAGTCAAGCAGAAAACATTGATGGGCTGGCCAGTGGTGGTCCGTCTTAAGATCCGCCTTTGGATAGTTCCCATGCGCGGTCTGTTACTCAGAGTTTTCCTGATTTCCTGTTCACTGATACTACCGGGATGGTCTCTTCTGCTGAGGTCGGGACCTCTTCCCAAGGTCGGATGGTCCAAGGGTCTGATGGGCAAGTTCGTTTTTCTGCCTCGAGGAAGGAAATTCTCGTGAGTCCTAATGCGAGAGATTCTCCGCCCCAGCTGGATGACCGCTGTGTCAAAGAGCAGGTTAACGATATCACGGAGTTCCGAACTCCTCGCCACGATGGGGTCCCACCTGATTCCGTTCGGCCTGATCCTTGTGAGCCCGATGCATTGTCCTGGAACCTTGGGCTTAGTAACATCCTGCGTGGCAAATTAAAGAGATACGAGGATACTTCCAACACTTGCCTTGTTTAATCTCTTTTCAAACTTTTTGAGCAGGTACATTTTAGTTTATTCTTCATAACTTTTTTCACCTTTCGGGCGGCTTATCGATTATGCCTCTTATTTGTTCAGGGGAAGTATATTGCCTTGCAGCTAGGCGTTCAAAATGAAAATACTTAGCTTAGCAGAGAAGGCATGAGAAGGCATGTGAAGTCGGATGGAGGTCGAGATAAGTTCTCGCGAGTGACTCTCACTTCAGAATGAGCTTCTTACAGATGAAATCAAGCAATTGCGTGAGGATAATCTGGCTCTTCATAAGAAGAGAGATGACCTTGCTCAGCTAAATACAAATCTGGAGAGAGTAGTAGAGTCTCGGATTCAATAGGCGCAAGAGGAGTCTCGGCGTGGTGCCCTCGATGAAGGTTATGAGCAGGGTTATCAGAAGCGCCATGACGAGTTGATGGCATTTTTGGGCACTCCGACTCCGAGGAGCACCTCTTCGACCAGGCCTTCTAGTTCCGAACAGCCGCAATAACCTAGCTAGCTTTCTCAATTTTTTTTTTTTTTACATGGACAAGTAAAAAGTCTTTTCCATTGTTGGAAATGTTATTTCCCCATTTTTGTATAATGCTGAAGTATGGTGTATATATTTTTGTTGACCTCTATCTTTGTTGAAATGTAGTATGAATCACTTGTCGAGTAGACATTAGTCTTTGAGAATTTGAAGGGTCATCATTTAAGTTGGAGTTCCGTAACGTTTCGTCTCCCCGTCATTATGACATTGTAACTATAAAACTCATATGAAGTTTGCTTATCAAAACCCATAACTTGATCATGGCTTCCTTGACCATATCTCAAATATTTAGATATGACAAATTTTCTTTATATTAAGTCTTGCAAAAGTTCTTTCCTTCGTCGTAAAGTTTACCTAACTTATGTAAAGGGTTATACTTCTTAGTTCGAGTAGTTCTTACGATGGATGAAAGAACTTTGCTAAACTTTATGTGAAATCCTTTGTGGAATATGCAGGTTCCTCTCGTTTAGGAATGATTTAGATATAAATCGATTAATTAGTTGTCAGGATAGTTATGATTCCTTTGTCGATTAGACATACATCTATATATTATAAAGCCTTACCTAATTCTTTCCTTCATCGTAGAGTTGGTTAATTTATTTAAGGGGTCAGTATTCCTCGATACGACTAGCCTCTACGATGAATGAAAGAATTTTCCTGGGCTTAATGTGAAATTCTTCGCTCAAGCAGGTCGTCTTATTTAGGAGTGAGCTAGTTGTTGATTATCTTTCAAGGTCGGAATAGATATGATACCTTTGTCGACTAGTCATAGGTCTATTTTGGAATTCCAAAGGTCACTTTTAATAATGCCTCCTTGTTTCAAGAAATACGACGTTTCCACTTATTTCTCTTGATATTAAAGTTTTCCAGGCTTATAAATACCTAAGGGAGACTTCCCGAATTATCTCAGATGGATTCATACATGCTAACCTCAATTCTTACCTTTGCTCCCGAAGAATTAACTTATGAGGTTTTATGTCGAACCGAAAGGCGTGTTAACTTTCGCAAATCTCTTCTCTATTTTGGTTTGGGCGGAATTGGAAAAATGGAGGATTCATCTTTTTCCGGAGGATCCTTTATATCTATACCAGTTTTAACGGAAAGCTGGTCAATTCATTAAAAGGGCCAACACTTCCCCTCCTTGGAATTCCGTTCGATGATGGCAGTTACTTTGTAAGGGATAGGTGAAGTGTTGCTACAATTTTCTCCGTTCGGCGTCCTTGCAAAACCCCTTGTCGAATATGTAGGCCTCCCTCGTCGAGGATGTGTTACTAGGGGGTATTGTCCTTTTCTGATCAAGGAGGATACTTCATCATCAAGGACCCTATCTCGAGAAGTACATGCAACAACTCGGAGATCAATCAATGTAGTCGATAAAATGTCATTAGTCCTCTGTAATAGTTGTAGACTCTAATGTAGTAGGAAAATTTTCCTGATTTTGTAATATTGTTGAATGTAATTACTTATCAATAAAATCATTTTGATCTTAATCTCTCGTGTCCATTTCGTACCGAATATTTATGAACATTGTTTATCTCTAATGAATTCGATATTTCATGTTGATATCGTCAATCCTTATTTGTTATCTAAATTCATATCCAATCTTTTGACTCTCCTTGAGATACGTAGCTTGATTTTTATGTCCATCGTTAGGTGAGATACAAAAGTCAATATTTTTCAGTTGAGGATCGAACCCTGGTTTTTTGCTTAAAATAGTTCGTCAAGGTACGTGAACCATAACTTTGTCGGGAATTAACCCCATCGTCCTTGTCGACATTCGAGCCCCGTAGGTAGTAGACACGATTTTGTCTTTTCCAAAGTCCTATATAAGGGCCTTCATTTCCTTTTTTAAACATTCTAAGTGTGGAATTTATTCTTCCGATATAGCAATCCTCATTCTTTCCATAAGCAATGTACCTCTGAACAGATTGTTATTTTCATAGTCCCCAAATTAAACAACCATTTCATGTACCATATTCTTATGTCAATTAATTGGTATGGGTGGAATTGGAAAATGTAGAACTGCCTTTTAGATCCAGCATGCCAGGACCTTTTTAAGTAGTTCTTGTGGAAGGTTAGGCAGTGACAAACTCATCTGTCTAATTGAGAAAAACTGATACTCCTTATACTCTGGCAGATTTCTTCGACCCCAAGAGGAAAGCTGGATTATATTTCATTGATTCAATATAGACTCTCAATATGATCAACTATTTTGTAATTTCATCACCTTTTCTTGTAATATGCCGCAATAATAACAGATCTCGTAGTTTGAGTAGTATTACTCTATTCTTTAAGCTGTTTTTCTTTATTTATCAAAGGGTTTCTTTTCAATGTGACTTGGATATCACCTTAGATTGATAAAATATTTCCAACTGACTAGATTGTTCATCAAGGATCGATCTTGACATGATTTAATCATTCCGACCTTGCTTGTTACCCTTTGTCGAGGGGCGTCATTGACCTCAACTACCGCCGTTCCAACTTATTTGCAATAAATACGGGAAGTTGATAAGTCAAGTTTTCCTCCGTTGATTTTATTACTTCCTATCCGTAGGATTAACTTTGTTAACCTTATAAAAGGCAACAACTCATTTACCATTTATATCCACACTTCAAAGATGGGAAATTCATTTTCCTCTAAATTTATCTTGCCAAGATATCCCATAATCTTTAGAAAATCACATTATTACGATCAGTCTTATCTCGATTATCTGTTCTTCATCATGCCTAGTGCTGACGAGTCCCATTAACGCCCTACCTAGTACTGACAAGTCCCATGTGGACCTCTGCCTTAGTCATCGAAGGATTGAGGTCCTTAGTATTTGATCGGCAAATGGAGTGTTCAGATCTACCTAGCATCCTCGTTCTTGGAGGTTACTTCCGGAGTGCTTCCTCGTCGAGGTGTGCTGGTAGATTTTAACTTTTACGACGGTCCGCGTGGGATCTCGCTATGGACGAACAACTGCAACAAGCTATCAAGCGGGGTCTTCTTTTGGTCGAATGACCATTACAAGATGTCTGGCTTGTAGTGATTGTTTCGATTAAAAAGGAATCGATCTTCAGAGCCTAGCTGTCGAACTAAAGAAGTTGACCATCCTGAGCATTATTCTTCTTAGGTGGTTGAAGAAGAATGTCGAGGTACTACGGAGGAGATTGATGTTTCCGTGGACATTGTCGTGAAAGCTCCCATCTATTGGATAGGTTTTTCCATTTTTTCAGTGTTGTAACAACCTGTAAAGCGAAAGATGTATTTCTATACGATAAATCTTATAAAACTCTAGTTTTCTTCATATCCTTTCCAGATAATTCTGTTTTCTTCATATCCTTTGCATGTTACTTAGTATTGTGATTTTGACGATTGTATTATTAGATCTAGTCGTGGTAAATGAGTGTTTACCGAGATAATCGGTTTTACTCATTTTGTACATAGGTTTTCTACCAAATTTTCTGGTTTTAACCTTCTACTCGTAGATTGGAGATCGATGAGTGTTTACCGACCCAATCGGTTTTACTCATTTTGTACTTAGGTTTTTTACCCAATTTTTCTAGTTTTAACCTTTTACTCGTAGATTGGAGATCAATGAGTGTTTACTGACCCAATTGGTTTTACTCAATTTGTACATAGGTTTTCTACCGAATTTTCTGGTTTTAACATTTTAATCGTAGATTGAAGATCGATGAGTGTTTACCGACCTAATCGGTTTTACTCATTTTGTACTTAGATTTTTTACCAAATTTTTCTGGTTTTAACGCTTTACTCGTAGATTGGAGATCGACGAGTCTTTACCGACCAAATTGGTTTTACTCATTTTGTACATAGGTTTTCTACCAAATTTTCTGGTTTTAACCTTTTACTCGTAGATTGGAGATCGATGAGTGTTTACCGACCCAATCGATTTTACTTATTTTGTACTTAGGTTTTTTACCAAATTTTTCTGGTTTTAACCTTTTACTTGTAGACTGGAGATCAATGAGTGTTTACCGACCCAATCGGTTTTACTCAATTCATACTTAGGTTTTCTACCAATTTTTGGATTTAACCTTTGTAGTTCGTAAATTGGAGATCGCTGAGTGTTTACCGACCCAATCGGTTTTACTCAATTCATACTTAGGTTTTTTTACCAATTTTTGGTTTTAACCCCCTCTTTTTTTTATTATTATAAACCTTAATTGAAATAGTACTTGAAGGATTAAGCAAAAGCTTTTTATTAACGTAAGCTATAACAAATGGTAACTAAAGGAGGTAGATTATTTTGCAAGGAAGAAAAATTAAAATTATGAAAAATAACAATTAGGAGCCGCCTCATCAACGTCCATAGTATTTTCTTAGGTTGAAAGCATTCCAAGTTCTAGGTAAAGGTGTTCCATCCATATGCGCAATTTATGAACCCTTTTTTTCCTACGGCGACGACGATGTAAGGTCCATCCCAATTTTGTTGTAATTTGCCCACATGTGTAGATACCTCAACCTTTTTTAGTACCAAATCTCCTTCTTTAAAGGATCGTATTCGTACCCTTTGATTGTAAGCTTTTTCCATGTTAGATTTAGTGACCTGTAGGCGTACTGCAGCTTTCTCTCTTAATGCTTCAGTTAGGTCGACGTCGTCCTTCCTTGTTGCTTCATTCTCCTCGTTCTCATACAACTCAAACCTCGGGATAGGGATCAAAGTTTCGACTGGGATGACGGCCTCTAATCCATAAACTAAACTGAAAGGGGTTTCACCGGTCGAGGCTTTAACAGTTGTTCGATTGGCCCAAAGTACTCCGGGGAGTTCATCTAACCACTTTCCCTTTGCTGCCCCCAATATTTTTTCCAGGGACTTAACTATTTCACGGTTAGCTACCTCTGTTTGACCATTTGCCCTTGGGTGCCCTACTTAAGTAAAGTTCTGTTGAATCCCAAATTTTGAGTACCAGTCCAACACTTGTTTTCCCGCAAACTGAGATCCATTATCGGAGATTAGAACTCGAGGGATCCCAAATTGACATACTATAAATTTCCATAAAAAGTTGATAACTTGAAATTGTGTGATTCGTGCTAGAGCACCGCATTCAATTCACTTGCTAAAATATTCTACCGCGACTAAAACATAGCTCTTTTTTTATCTTGCCACTAGGAAAGGTCCCACAATGTCTATTCCCTATTGATCAAATGGCCAACAGACAGGTATGGGGTGCATTTTCTCCGCTGGTTGATGGTTTATGTTTGCATGAATCTGGCAGTGATGGTATTTCTTTACATAGTCGATAGCGTCATGGTTCAGGCTAGGCCAATAATATCCTGTTCGTAGACATTTTAATGCCAGTGCCCGAGCTCGATGTGGTTCCCTGTCTCTCCTTCATGACTTTCTCCAAATTCCTCCTGGATTTGTAGCCCGGAAATGCATTTTAGAAGAATCCCGGAGACTGATCTCCTGTAAAGCTTTCCGTCTAGGATCGTGTATCGGGGTGCTCGATATTTTAGTTTTCCAGCTTCATTCTGATCTATTGGTAGGGTTCCTTCCGAGAGATATTCTGTTATTGGAGTCGTCCAATTTTCTTCTGGTACGTCAATTTCCATCACCTCGGTGATGGGCATGTTATCTATATCAATCGCTGGGGTGTTTGAGATTAGCCAAGTGATTACCCTTTCTGTTCGGCCATTCTTAGATCCTGTGAATCGAGAAAGTTGGTCTGCCCATTTGTTTTCTGAACGTGGGACATTCTGTATTTCGAACTTGTCAAATTTTCCTGCGAGTTCTTTTACCTTCGCAAGGTATTTCACCATGTTGTATTCTTTGACCTCGTATAAACCTTCTATCTGTCGTTGGACCAATTCTGAGTCGGTTAATACTTTTAGGTTTCTGATGCTTGCTTTAATAGCCATCTCATTTCCTGCAATCAAAGCTTCATACTCGGCCTCGTTGTTAGTTACCATAATGATTTAACCGGATTTCGTCGGGTTAATTGAATATCAGTGAATTTGTGATATCAGGGGGGTTTTTCGATATTTATATATATTTTGTAGGGCTCCGTTACTTTATTCCGGATGGATCGATTACAAAGAAAAGCAATATTCAAGAACAAGAAGTAAAAACCACAAAACAAAGCTAAGAACACACCGATATGAAGGTAAAAAGCTCTGTAATAATATTGAATATATTGAGTTGTGCTGTTGTAAGCAGTGTTTAATCATGTACCCTTAGAGTTCTGGGATTTCGTAGTTGTCTAATACAATGATTAACTAGGTATTTATATCATGTTAAACCTAGCGTTACAAGGAAACATAGTCCTAATAGGACTCGGCCCAAATATCCCTCTTGGGTCCGGAGTATTGTCTTTTGATCGAAGAGAGCTGTATTCGGCCGGGTCGATGAGACGATCTTGAACAGCCTGATTTGGTCGAACCGATCTCAAGTTCTTTAGTCGATCGTACAGTATGTGGGGTGCGAAATAGCCCCCATCAGTACTCCCTCACTTCTTCGAGCGTATAGATAATAGAAGCTCGTAGAAGTAGATAAATCTTCGCGACTGTTTGTTTTCTATGAATGGAGCCTCGTTAAAAACCTTTCTTAAGAAAAAACCCTGTGGGAAAAAATCTTAAGTAAGGAAAAGAGTGCTACATATCATAGATAGTCGTTTTCTCTGTCGATTACGAATCGCCACGCGTCTATTCAGGAGGCTTTTTATATCCTACCGTTTTTGGCGGGAATATGATTAGCTGCGATGAGTTCGAAACGTCTTTTCTCATCTCATTATAAATAGGTGACTTTTGAGTTCGCCATTTTTCCTTTATACTTCTTTATAACTCGTAGTCATTTTTCTGCTTAGTCGTTCATCACATAAAATTTTTCCTTTTATCGACCTTCATTTTCCGAGAACCAGAATATATGGCTTCTGTAAGAAGATCTTCTTCTAGAGAGATCGTCGCCCCCGATAACGAGGAGGAGTTGCATTCTAATATTTTGGGCGAACAAACTACAGTATCTGACTTCGTCGTCCCTGTAGAAGATACTTTTAAGGTACGAATCCTTTCTGATGCGGATGTAGCTGCCCGAGCCAAAAAGGGCAAAGGTACTGTTCCTCAGATTTCTGAACCAATTGAGGACGTAGCTTGTGCTTATACGGTGGAAACATTCCCGGAGGTTGTGAATAATTATACCAAATATTTTCCGGAAGGTTCCGAGATAATTCTTCCTTCCCCTTCTGATAGGGTCACATCTCCACCGGAGGGATGTCGAGCTTTTTATACGGCTCACTTTAATAGCGGACTGCGTCTTCCTTTGTCTCCCCTCTTTCTCGAAGTTTTGAAAACTTTCAGCGTGTGCTTGACACAGCTGGTTCCAAATTCCGTCGCTTTTGTGGTTTGTTTTTCCGTTTTGATGATCGCAAAGGGGTTTAAACATTCTTTTCGTAATTTTACGCAACTTTTCCGCTTCAATATTTCTAGTTCTTCAAATCGTGGATATTTCTTCGCTAGTCAGCGGCCTAGTCGAGCAATCTTTGACGCCCCTGTTTCTAGTAATCCTTCATGGAAATCTCATTTCTTCTTTGTTCGTCCTCCGTCTAATCTTTGTTTGGCGGATGGTTCGACCATGCCTTTTTCATGGGATCACGGTTCCAGTTGGATTCCTGGAGGTCGTTTACCGACTGGCGAACTTGTTCCTGACGATGCACAGTTTATCGCTGAGATCCCCGAAATGCGTGCAAACAAATATCAAAGCGCTCTTCTGATCGGGGAAACTTTCCTTCGTAAGGTGGGGTTAAGTGTTCATAACTTTCCCATCAGTTCATCATCTGAACCTCTTGGTTAGTACTTTATTTCATCTTAGTGTTGTGACGATACCTTTTATACGGAGAAACTAACTTTTTATTTTGTTTCTTTTTTAGCCCATATGGTAGAAAACTCTCGACATTCTTCGAAGGGAAAAATGGTGCTGTCGAAATCTTCCAAATCCGTAGAGAACGCCCCTATCGAGCAGAGAGCGTCATGAAAAAGGAAGCTGGAGTTGGGTCATGAATCTGAGGAGAATACAGAGGAATCTCCAGATTCTTCTCATGAGTCCCCTATTCGTCAGGGCACGGGATCTGGTTACCCTCCTCTTCATTTTAGAAACTCTTTGGGTATTCGAGGATGTCGCAGCTGGTCGATGCCTCATCCTACTAATAATCCAGTTGATAGAAAAAGGAGTTACTATGGACGTTCTGGTGGTGACCTTTCTTTACTCGGAGATAAACATCCAAAATCTACTCTGGTCGAAATGATCGAGGATCATTTAGAGGGAAAAAGGGCCGCTGGTTATTCCGAGAAGGATTCTCTTATTCATGATGATAGTGAGAACGCGGTCGATAAGGCAACCCGCGTTCTTTTGTCTAGTGTTTTTACTCGCGATCTGAATAAGCTTCTTCATAAGGATCCTCTGGAGAAATTCCTGCGAGCTTCTCTTTATGCTGAAAAGGTGATATCTTTTTCCTTTGATCATACTAACAGATAATTTTAAGGGTCTTCCTCAATTTACTAATCCATCTCTTTTTCTTGCTCTCTTTGTTCTTCCAGACTAAAACTTGTCTTGCGTCATACGCCTATGAAAATGCACTTTGGAAACAACAGTGCGAGTTCCTGGAAGAGAAGTATAAAGCTTTACTTCATAAATCCTCCGGTTCAGAGGTTGGTCCCTCAACATCTTCTTCCGTTCCCGTCGTAGAGACTCGTGCTACCGGGACTGAAGATCAAGAAATGATAAACAGGGTGATGGAGGTTTCTCGTGCTCAAGAGCAGGCCAATCAAATGGCTAGAAAGTTAGAGGAATTCCAGTTACAGAGCACGGCTCGAATTAGTGAGCTTGAATCTCAAGTATCAAGCCTTGAAACTTCTTTAGAGGAGTACGAAAAGGATGTCCCATTTAGTGGACTTAAGGATCGATATGGTAGGAATCCTGACGAAAGAGTTGTTCGTGAATTCCTTAATTCTCCTGTTCATACGGC
Organism: Penstemon barbatus; assembly: GCA_003313485.2. Lineage (NCBI taxonomy): Eukaryota > Viridiplantae > Streptophyta > Magnoliopsida > Lamiales > Plantaginaceae > Penstemon > Penstemon barbatus. The sequence goes on from CM064883.1 coordinate 31,565,931, forward strand.
GTTGGTGTATCGGATGGTTGGTCCTCTTCTTGAGAATACTTTTAAGAAGGCGATTCATCAGCTGGTCGCCTTAGAGATGATCGACGACCATCGAAAGGAGTATTTTAAGGCTGCGCACATTCGGTTGAATCGCTATGGTGAAATTTATTCTTCTTCCGAGGTTCCAGATGTCGTATATCGAGGTTTTCCTTTGGCTCACCTTGTCGAAGAATTTGGAAATCCATTGCCGATTCCTCCTTCTGATGTTAACGAGGAGCTCGATAATACTTTTATCGATCCCGAAGTCGAAGAAGAAGAATAAGATGATATTGGCATGACTGAGGACGTCGGTAGCGATCAGAGAATTCCGGATAGCGAACAGACTTCTTAAGATAGTGATTTTTTGAAATAATCATTGTAATTATTTACTCGTAGGTTTTAATTGTAATTTTACCTTTTCTTCTCTTTGTACGCTAAACGTTTCGTATTCTGTCAGTCGTGTCTTTTCACATTCGCCGTAATAATTCAGACAAGTCATTAAATTTGCCGTAATCATTATGTGTGTGTCTTTTCAAATTCTAGCATTTGCTCCAAGATCAGTTTTTCTGTTTCGCGCCCTTTCTTTAGGTCTGTCGCGTCCTTTCGTGTAGTATAAATACGAAAGGTAAAAACTTGACTTGTTTTTTACCGCTATACTCCTCTCTTAACAGAATACTCTTTCTTTGGCTAGTCGATAAACTTTCTCGATATTAATTTGTATTTTTCAATAATCCGATCATGAGTAACCTTTTTGGTAATACTTCGAAGCGACCTTCTCGTGAGGGCGCTAGAGATAATAGATCCAAAAAATTTCGAAGAGATGGGCCGTCGATGGAGCCTCCTCGTTCATCCCCAATAATTAGGTCGGAGATTGATGCTCGCGTTATTGCCTCCGAACCTTTTTCTGTAGTAAACTCGTCGTTTTCAGAACCAATCTTTTCTTCTTCCACTCAAGTAGGGAGCATGCCTTCCCCTGGTCGGATAGCTTTTGGCGATATGTCCAATGAGGAACCGACCTACAATATACCTGTTACTTCAGGTGCTTCTTCCTTTGAGCATGTTTTCCACGGCGGGGATTTTGCTATCTCCCTTCCTTTGTCTACTTCTACTGCCCCAATCGCCAGCGGAGGGCAAGCTGGTGATGATTTTTTTGTCAATCCTTCCGCAACACAATCTATTGTGCAGGATTGTCCTGATTATCTGTTTAATGATACTACTGTGATGACTACTTCCTTCGAATCAGGAGGACCTTCTGGAGGTCGGACCGGTTCCAGGTCTGGTCGTCGAACCGTTATTTCTGCTTCGGGCAAGGAGACCTCCGTTAGCCCCGACGAGAGAGAATCCCCTCGTCCATTAGATGATCGATGCATCTTTGAGCAAGTTAAAGATATTATGTTGTCAGAGACTCCTCGTTCTGATGGTGTCCCTTCCAATAGTGAATTGCCTGGCTCAGTTGAGCCAGATGCTTTGTCTTGGGATCTGGGTTTAAGCACTATTTTGCCTGGTGAGCTGAAGAAGCTTGAGGGTGCCTCCAACGTACGCCTTGTTCAATCGCTGGTGAAGATATGTGAACAGGTGGACGAATCTTTTCACTACTTTATTTGTTTTAATTTTTGACTTCCTTCTTACATAAGGATTGTTTTCTTTTTCCAGGCTAAGTACTTTGCACTCCAGCTGGGTGTGCAAAACGATGATTTGTGGAAAAATAGAAGTGCTTATCAACGTCAGTTGGAGTCAGAGAAAGCTAAAGCTGCAGGGCTGACATTGCAACTTCAGCTTGCCAGAGATGATCTCCAAAGATTGGAGGCTGATAAAGTTGTCCTTGAAAAAGAGAAATATGATTTAGTTCAGGCTGCAGCCCTTGCAGAGGAGTCTCAACGGCGGTCCTATGAGGAAGGATATGACGCCGGTTATCTAAAGCGTCAAGAGGAATTGATGGCTTTTGCAGGCAACTTGACTCCTCGGAGGACTGTTTCTAGTAGTCGACCTGCTGAGCGTTCTTCTCAGTGATCTTTGTTCGCTTTTGGCAGGCTTTAGACTGTCTCTTTTTTTTTTTTTTTTTTTTTTTTCTTGCCCAACTTTTGAGCATTTGTTCGGGCTGAAATTTTTTGTAATGGGAGGAGTACTAAATTGGAAATTATGATCTTTTTGTAGGCAGATTCTTGCCTTGATCAATTTTCTTCTGTAGATATACTTTGTTATGCTCATTCTTCCTTTGTAAATAAATATAGTCATCATGAAATAATCAGTATAGATTAGCATACTTATCTGGAATTGATCATTTCGAAGAATTTTCAGGATAGAGAAAAGGTAGCTTGTCCTTGCTTAGTCACTGTTTGAGTAACTGAATTGTATAATGCTTGCTTCTGCAAATCAAGTCTTTTGTTGATCAAGCCCAGTATACTCCTTTGGATTATATGCACCAGCATGTTTTACGTCACCATTTAGACAATAGGTTATTCATATCGACAATAGTCGTTAAGGAACGCTCTTCATCTTGGTCGATGTTCAATCTATGCCTTGTACTTTTGTCTTTTTGTTATTTAAATCTTATATAAGGAGGCTATTGTCCCTTTTGTTGAACTCCGTGTTTCTTTACATCAAACTAAGGAAAAATATCCCTTTCAGTCTCTCCCAAACCTTTATGTTTCCCAGCATTAATGTTGAACTATATGTTCCTTGGCTAGTGTACTATTATATCACTTTCTTGATATGGGAGGAATTGGAAAATGTAGGGGTCATAGCCAGATCTACCCTGTTCAGACCTCCTTAAGCAATTCTTTGGTATGTTAGGCAGTTACGTCCTTCGTATGGTGAAGGGTTTGGTTTTTTATCTTTTATCGAGCAACTGTCCTTTTCGCTGCGATTTTAAAGCTTGTATGACTTCGTTTGTGGATTCTAGGTTTTTAAGCCATCGACCATGAAGTATGATCGTGCCGGTATGTCTGATCCAAAGCTTTTTTAGGTTTGATCAATTCGATCTATGACCTCTTTTGTTATCGACTAGTTGAGGCGATTAGATAGTGCCGTTCCAACTTACTTGCATTTATTGCGGGGAGTCAAGGGGTCTCATCTGTGTCCGTTGATCAAATGCCTTTTCAGCCGTTGGATTGTTTGAGTCTATCCCTATAAATAGGGTGGTGGTTTGCATTCTTCCTTTGCAATTTCCCAAAGAGAATGGAGATCTCAGCTTCTTTAGATTTTATTCTGCCTTCAGATCCCATAATATTCAAGAAGTCACATTATCGTGATTCATATTGTAATAGCTTGATGTTCTTCTACCTTGTACTGACGGGTCCCATGTCAGCCCTTCCTTGTACTAACGGGTCCCATGAGGCTTCAGTTTTTGTCTTCATCAATTAGAGGTCCGTGGTTTCCGTTTGCACATGGAGGGTTCATACTTGCCAGTCACCCCCGCTCTTCGATGTTACCTCAGGGGTGATAGACCCCCGGGGTGGCTGGTAAACTTACCGTTTCACGACGGTCCCGAAGAGATGCTGCTCTAGAGTAAAATGTTTTATAGATAATTTAAAAGCAGTATCTTCTTGTGGGTGAATGAGTATTGCCAGTTATCTGGCTGGTAATGCTCATTTCGTCTGGAAGAACATTTGATCTTCAGAGCCTGGCCATCGAACCAAAGAAGTCGACTATCCTGAGCAGCATGCTTCTTAGGTGGTTAATCATAATCGCCGAGGTACTAGGGAAGAGATTGGTGTTTCCGTGGACATTGTCGTGAAGATAGTCGATCTTATAGGATCATTTTATTTAAATCATTGTATTGATCTTTAAGTAGCAAGAAGATCTTTGTAACGTAGGATTTTTTGTATGTAACTGATTTGATGAATAAAATATTACTTTTATCCCTCGCATCTTCCTTGTCGTTAATTCTGTCATAATTTTCATTTATGAGTAGCATTTTCCGAGCAGACGGTTTCATACTCAGTTTATCTTCAAACTTTCAGGAGTATTAGCAGATCATTTAGATTGTTAGGAACAGATCAAGGAGTGTTTATTGAGCGGATCAATGTTTACTCAACTTGTTATAATTTAGACCTAGGTTTTTATCACCTAAAATTCTTCTGATTGTTATACAATATATCGAGGAGTGTTTATTGAGCGGATCAATGTTTACTCGACTCGTTTATTTTTTTAGACTTAGGTTTTTACCCAAAAAGTCCCTTTGTCATAAATATATCGAGGAGTTTTTATTGAGCGGATCAATGTTTACTCGACTCGTTTTTAATTAGACTTAGGTTTTTAATCCAAAAGCCTTTTTGTCGTAAATATATCGAGGAGTTTTTATTGAGCGGATCAATGTTTACTCGACTCGTTTTTAATTAGACTTAGGTTTTTAACCCAAAAGCCTTTTTTGATCTTCGTGAATAACGGACGAGGAGTTTTTATTGAGCGGATCAATGTATACTTGACTCGTTTTTATGGTCGGAATGAGGAGTGTTTATTGAGCGGATCAATGTATACTCGACTCATTATGTTTTAGACTTAGGTTTATCACCAAAAAGTCCTTTTTGTCGTTGATATAAATCAAGGAGTGTTTATTGAGCGGATCAATGTATACTCGACTCGTTTTGATTAGACTTAGGTTTTTAACCAAAAAGTCTTTTTTGATCGTTGAATATATATCGAGGAGTGTTTATTGAGCGGATCAATGTGTACTCGACTCGTTTTTAATTAGACTTAGGTTTTTAACCCAAAAGTCTTTTTTGATTGATCGTTGAATATATATCGAGGAGTGTTTATTGAGCGGATCAATGTATACTCGACTCGTTTTTAATTAGACTTAGGTTTTTAACCCAAAAGTCTTTTTTGATCTTCGTGAATAACGGACGAGGAGTTTTTATTGAGCGGATCAATGTATACTCGACTCGTTTTTATGGTCGGAATGAGGAGTGTGTATTGAGCGGATCAATGTATACTCGACTCATTATAATTTAAACTTAGGTTTATCACCAAAAAGTCTTTAGATCGATGAGACTGAGCGAGGAGTTTTTTATTGAGCGGATCAATGAATACTCTACTCGTTTCGTTCTAATTTCCATCAATATGATAGTGTAATTCCAAGGAGTGTTAACCGAAATAATCGATGTATAGAAAATGCTAAAAATCTTTAATAATTGAATTGTAGGCTAAGGCCTTTGTTACAAAGATTAAAACTTGATAAAATAAAACAATGCAGTATAATCTGCTAAAATTTATTTACCATAGTATTTCCTAAGGTTGACCGCATTCCAGGTTCTTGGTAAGGATGTTCCATCCAAGTGTGCAATTTTGTATGAACCTTTCTTTCCTACGCCAATGACGATGTAAGGTCCATCCCAATTTTGTTGTAACTTTCCCACATGCTTGGATACTTCTACCTTTTTCAAGACCAAGTCTCCTTCTTTGAAGGTTCGGACGCGTACTTTTTGATTGTATGCTTTCTCCATATTTGCTTTAGTGGCTTGTAGGCGTACAGCAGCTTTATCTCTTAAAGCTTCTGTTAAATCGATGTCATTTTCTCTCGCCTTTTCATTTTCTAGATCATCGAACATCTCTATCCTTGGCGTTGGGATTAAGGTTTCAACTGGAATAACAACTTCCGACCCATACACCAAGCTAAATGGGGTTTCCCCGGTTGAGCTCCTTACTGTGGTTCGATTAGCCCATAGTACTCCTGGGAGTTCATCCAGCCATTTTCCTTTGGCAGCTCCTAATCTTTTTTCCAAAGATTTTATTATCTTTCGGTTTGCTACTTCAGTTTGTCCATTCGCTCTAGGATGTCCTACCGAGGTAAAATTTTGTTGAATTCCCAGTTTTGTGCACCATTCTATTATTTGTTTTCCCGCGAATTGAGTTCCATTATCGGAGATAAGGATCCTTGGGATGCCGAATCGACAAACTATGAATTTCCATAGGAAGTTGATAACTTGGAATTGGGTTATTCGCGCGAGAGCGACGCATTCTATCCATTTGCTGAAGTATTCTACAGCGACCAGGACATAGGATTTCTTAGATCTAGCTGCTGGGAATGGTCCCACAATGTCCATTCCCCATTGGTCGAATGGCCAACATACTGGAATTGGGTGCATGTTTTCTGCTGGTCGATGACATATGTTAGCATGGATCTGGCAGTGACGACATTCTTGGACATATTGAGCGGCATCTTTATTGATGGTAGGCCAATAGTAACCTGTCCTGAGACATTTTAAGGCCAATGCCCTTGATCCGTTGTGTTTTCATGCATCTCCTTCATGTATTTCTCGTAGTATATCGATGGTTTGTGATTCAGAGACGCATTTCAGAAGAATTCCTGATACTGATCTTCGGTAGAGTTTTCCTTCTACAATTGTATACTTTGGAGCTCGATATCTTATTTTCCGAGCTTCATTTTGGTCAGGTGGTAGTTTTCCTTCTCGAAGATAGTCTATCATCGGGGTCATCCAGTTTTCTTCGGCTTCTTCGATTTCCATTATATCGACTGGCGGTGTTTCATCGATATCGATTGCCGGCGTATTAGAGATCAACCAATTGATCACTCGTTCAGTCTTTCCGTCATGGGATCCTGTGAACTTGGATAGCTGATCGGCCCATTTATTTTCCGAACGCGGGATGTTCTGAATACCGAATCTTTCAAATTTCTCAGCTAGTGTTTTCACTTTGGCGAGGTATTTGAACATATTGAATTCTTTAGCCTCGTATAGGCCTTCAATTTGTCTTTGCACTAACTCTGAATCAGTTAATACTTTAAGACTTTTTATGTTGGCTTTGATCGCCATTTCCATTCCCGCAATCAATGCTTCGTATTCTGCTTCATTGTTTGTTACGACGAAGTCCAATGTTATCGCGTAATTCAAATCTTCTTTATTTGGTCCGGTGAAGTTGATTCCGGCGCTTCCTCCTTCTCGGCATGAAGCACCGTCGACATGCATTAACCAAGTTTGATCTTCTATGATCAAGACATCGTCGTTGAGGCTGCTCGAAGATTCGGTTGCCCGTGTCGGTGTTTCTAATATAAAATCAGCCAACACTTGGGCCTTAATTGCGATTCTTGGTTTGTAATCGATTTCGAACTGGCCTAGTTCGATCGCCCATTTAATTAGTCTTCCTGAGGCTTCTGGTTTTGCTAAGACTTGTCTTAGTGGTTGATTTGTCAAAACCACTATTTTGTAAGTTAAAAAGTAAGGTCGAAGTTTTCGCGCAGCTACCACTAAGGCCAGCGTGAATTTTTCAATTTCCAAATAATTCTTCTCAGCCCCCTGCAATAATTTGCTTAGATAATAGACCGGCTTATGTTCTGAGCCTTCGACTTTAATTAGTACTGAACTAATAGCTACATCGGAGATGGAGATGTACATATACAATGGTTCTCCTTCTGTTGGTTTTGCCAACATCGGTGGTGTTGTCAAATATTCTTTGAGTTGCTCGAAGGCTTGATCGCATTCTTCGGTCCAAACAAAGTTTTTTGCCTTTCGGAGAGTTTGGAAAAAGGGGAGGCTTCTGTCTGCTGATTTTGATATGAATCTGTTTAATGCTACGATCTTCCCAACTAAGCTTTGTACTTGGGAGATGGTTTTGGGAGGTTTCATTTCAGTTATGGCTCCAATTTTTTCTGGGTTGGCTTCTATTCCGCGTTGGTGAACTAGATATCCCAAGAATTTTCCTGATTTGACACCAAAGGTGCATTTCGCGGGGTTTAACTTCATACGATATTTCCTTAAGATCTGAAAACATCGATCAAGATGTTTTACGTGATCCGCTTCGTTCATACTTTTGACTAGCATGTCGTCGACGTAGACTTCCATTAATTCTCCGATTAACTCTTTGAACATTAGGTTTACTAACCTTTGGTAAGTAGCTCCGGCATTTCTTAAGCCGAATGGCATTACTATGAAGCAATATACTCCCTGCTCGGTTACGAATGCAGTCTTTTCTTGGTTCCGCTCATCCATGTATATTTGATAAAACCCTTGAAAGGCGTCCATCATGCTGAATATCGCGAAGCCAGCGGTCGAATCGACCAATAGGTCGATCCTTGGGAGGGGATATGGGTCGCGTGGGCATAACTTGTTAAGATCAGTAAAATCATTACACATTCTCCATTTGTTGTCCTTTTTATCCCCTTTTGCCACTAGAACAACATTGCATAGCCATTCCGAGAAATGGATTTCTCGGATTTGTTTCGCTTCAAGCAGTCTTTCTACTTCGGCTTTGATAATCTTATCTTTTACCGGCCCATGATTTCTCTTCTTCTGTCTGGCGGGTTTCGCCAAAGGATCAATTTTTAAGGAATGCTTGATTACTCGAGGATCAATTCCTTCAATATCATTTGCGCTCCAGGCGAAGACATCGGCATTGTCTCTGAGGAAATCGATTAACATTATTTCCCCTTCTTTGCTCAGTTCTGTACCTATTCTTGTTGTTTTGGACGAGTCCCCTTGTACTAGAATTATATCCTTATGTTCTGGAGGCTTCAATGATAAATATTCTTTTCCTTTTTTATCCATTCGATCAGTACTCGGGATTTCAATTTTATTTCTAATAAGATCGTCTTCGATCTTTCTTTTACTTGGAGTAATCGATTCTGGGTTTTTTTTCATAGTTAACGAGGTGCTGTAGCAGTCCCAGGCCATGCAATGATCGTTTGTTATTTCTCCGATGCCTCTATCGGTCGGAAACTTTATCTTCTGATGATAAGTAGAGACAACAGCTCGGAATAGGTTGAGAGCTGGTCGTCCCAATATTGCGTTATAAGCGAAAGGGGTTTCTACCACTAGAAATTTTACTAGCTTCACTGTCCGGTGGGGTATTTTTCCGAGTGATGCGCTTAAGGTTATTGTTCCGCTGGGGATGATTTCGGACCCTCCGAATCCTATTAACGGCGTTGCTACTTTCTGCAGGTTTATCTGTCCCAAGTTCATTTGGGCTAAAACTTCTCGGGAGATGATATTGGCTGAGCTCCCATTATCGATCAGGATCCTCTTGACATTGTAGTTTGCTATTTCTAGCGAGATTACCATCGGGAAGTCGGGGTTATCCTCTTTCGTGTCCCAGACGATATTTTTAGGTACTTCACCTTCGTTAAAGCTGATCGGCTGATCGTTTGATGGCCTGCTTTCCAGGGTCCAAATTTCTTTTGGGTATTTTGAGTTTCCAATTATGGATCGGGCTGTCCTTCGTCGGGCGTTATGACTATCTCCACCCGCGGGCCCTCCGGATATCGTATGGATAGTCCCATTGATCTGGTCGTGATTCAACTCCTGAGTAGGTCGACGTTCAGGTGACCTTCGATGAGAACTTCTTCTTTGATTACCGTTCCGAGGGCTTCTACTTCTTTCCCTTTTGCGATTATCTCGCTCTATGTATTCGTCTAGCTTTCCTTGTTCGATCAGTTTTTCAACTTCTCTCTTAAGGTGAAAACAATTCTCCGTTCGATGTCCGTGTGCCCTATGGTACTTACAGTATTGATCATAGTTTCGAGACCCTGGTCGTGGCTGAGCGATTTTCCTCGCCTCGGGAATCCAGTTATTTCTTTCTAGAACTTCCAATATTTCTTCCATTGGAGCATTTAACCTTGGGTGTTCCACTTGATTCACCCTGCTTCTGATTGGTTGTTCAGGGTTTCTTGGTTTTTGGTAGAAATTAGGTTTCCTTTCTTGGTCGGCTTTGCTGTATTCCAATCGCTGGAAAACGTTACCTCTCCTGGAAGATCGCTCGTAATCCAAGGATCTTTGGGCAGGAATCCTGTCATGCCGCTTGGAGCCTGAAGCTGTGGATTTGTTTTTGTTTTTATCCTTAAAGGAATTCATCTCTTCTTGGGTCATATACTTAGACGCCAAGCTCATGATGTCGGCAAACGTTCTCGGCTGTTTTCGACTGAGGGCGTTTCCGAACTTCCTGTTTTTAGTGAGGTCGAAGAGGATAGAAATTATGTAATCGATATTTGGAGAATCGATTTTGAGTAGTTCTACGTTAAATCTGGCCAACCAGTTCCTTAGGGATTCTCCTTCTTGTTGATGTATGGTTCCTAGGTAGCTCATTGGGAGTTTTTGTCTTTTCTGACTGGCAAACTGCTGTGTCAGTTTATTGCATAATTCCCGGAAACTGAATATAGAGTTGGCCGGCTGTTTGGCAAACCAATCTAGTGCGAGTCCTTCGAATGTGGTCACCATTAACTTGGCGGTGAATTCGGCAGAGTGGGCATATAAATTCATTATGTTCGTAAAGCTAAAAATATAATCATCCGGGTCGGTTGTTCCATCATATCGGGGTAATCTTCCTGGGACCTGTCCCGTGGATTGTGCCTCTTTTATTTCCCTGCAGAAAGGAGAACAAGCCGCAAGGCTTTCCTGGAGTTCCGCAGTTCGGGCCCATGGGTTTTGAACAGATCGTAGGCGTTGTTCGAGTCGCTCCTGTACCATCCTCTCGATTTCCCTTTCCGAGAATCGAGTCGCTCGTGGTCGATCTGGGATTGCATCATCTATGTCATCCTCGATAGGGATTATTGTTCGTTCCTTCGATCCGCTGCGACCCGCCTGTGGCTTTCTTCGACCTGGTTTTCTTCGGGGATGGTTATCGGAGGGCTTAGAATTGCCCTGCTGTGGGCTGTGTAGCGAGCGTCGCTCACTTGGTGGGCTGTCAGCTTGTTGAGAGGTTTGTTCGTTTGGCCTTGGCACTCCTAGTGCAGGAGTTGTCCTGGCAGCCGTAACGTTTCGAGGAATTTGATCTAGTACAAGTAATTCTTCTGGAGAAAGTGATTTGAAGAGCATTGCTATTTGTCGCAGTTTCTCCTGAGCGCCCGGGAGAGGAACGGGGATTTCGGGACCTTCTGGTTCTTCCCGTATGGCACCGGGAAGGCCTCCTTGTGGTCCCTGCTGTCGGGGGTGTGTATCTTGGACATTTTCGTCGGTATTGGGAACGTTATTATCGTTGTTGTCCTGTATGTCTTCCGATGTGTTATGGCCGGTGGTTGTATTGCTTCTCGCTCCAATACGAGCGCTTTTCCTTGGGCGAGCCATGTGTCAATCGAATAATTAACCTAGCCCCACAGTGGGCGCCAACTGATTTAACCGGATTTCGTCGGGTTAATTGAATATCAGTGAATTTGTGATATCAAGGGGGTTTTTCGATATTTATATATATTTTGTAGGGCTCCGTTACTTTATTCCGGATGGATCGATTACAAAGAAAAGCAATATTCAAGAACAAGAAGTAAAAACCACAAAACAAAGCTAAGAACACACCGATATGAAGGTAAAAAGCTCTGTAATAATATTGAATATATTGAGTTGTGCTGTTGTAAGCAGTGTTTAATCATGTACCCTTAGAGTTCTGGGATTTCGTAGTTGTCTAATACAATGATTAACTAGGTATTTATATCATGTTAAACCTAGCGTTACAAGGAAACATAGTCCTAATAGGACTCGGCCCAAATATCCCTCTTGGGTCCGGAGTATTGTCTTTTGATCGAAGAGAGCTGTATTCGGCCGGGTCGATGAGACGATCTTGAACAGCCTGATTTGGTCGAACCGATCTCAAGTTCTTTAGTCGATCGTACAGTATGTGGGGTGCGAAATAGCCCCCATCACATAAAATCCAAGGTGATTGCGTAGTTCAAATCCTCCGTTTCTGGTCCGGTAAAATTTTTCCGGCCTCCGCCTCCTTCCCTATTTGAGGCCCCGTCGACATGCATTAACCACATGTGATTTTTGACAATCATTACATCATTATCACTAGCAATTATGTCGTTCGGAGTTTCATGTGAGGTTGGAGTTTCCAAAAGAAAATCGGCAAGGACCTGAGCCTTTATTGCAGTTCTTGGTCTATACTCAATCGCCCATTTGATCAGTCTTCCTGAGGCTTCCGGTTTCAACAAAACTTGCCTTAGTAGTTGATTAGTGAGTACAATTATCTTATATGTCAAAAAGTATGGTCGAAGCTTTCGCGCGGCGACTACCAAATCCAAGGCAAATTTTTCTATTTCTAAGTAATTTTTCTCGGCTCCTTGTAACAACTTGCTTAGATAGTAAACATGCTTATGTTCTGAATCTTCTATTTTTACCAACACCGTTATTACCACCTCCGAGATGGATATGTAGATATATAAAGGTTGTCCTTCTGTTGGTTTGGCTAATAATGGTGAAGAAGTTAGGTATTCCTTTAATTGATTAAAAGCCAGATCCCAATCCTCGGTCCATAAAAAGGTTTTTGCTTTCCGTAAGGTATGAAAGAATGGTAAACTTTTGTCTGCTGATTTCGATATGAACCTATTTAGTACAACAATCTTTCCGACCAGACTCTGCACCTGGGAGATTGTTCTTGGTGGTTTCATTTCAGTTATGGCTCGAATCATTTCCGGATTCGCCTCTATTCCCCGTTGATGAACCATGTAACCTAGGAATTTTCCGGATTTGACTCCAAAGGTGCAATTTGCGGGGTTTAGCTTCATACGATATTTTCTTAAAATCGCAAAGCATCGGTCTAGATGTTTGACGTGGTCAGCCTCGTTCATGCTTTTCACCAACATGTCATCCACGTAGACCTCCATTATTTCTCCTATTAATTCCCTAAACATTAGATTAACCAATCTTTGATAAGTTGCCCCTGCATTTCTTAATCCAAAGGGCATTACTATGAAGCAGTATACTCCCTGCTCGGTTATGAAGGCGGTTTTTTCTTGATCACGTTCATTCATGTAGATTTGATAAAAACTTTGGAAGGCGTCCATCATGCTAAAAATAGCGAAGCCCATAGTTGAGTCGACCAGTAGGTCAATTCTTGGGAGTGGGTAAGGATCTCACGGACATAGCTTGTTGAGGTCGGTAAAATCGTTACACATCCTCCATTTATTGTCCTTTTTATCTCCCTTTACCACTAAGACCTCGTTACATAGCCATTCTGGAAAAGTGTATCTCCCAAATTTGTTTGGCTTTTAGCAATCTTTCAACTTCTGCTTTTATTGTCTTATCTTTTGTAGGGCCATGGTTTTGCTTCTTTTGCCTCACTAGTTTTGCCATTGGATCTATTTTTAGGGAATGAGTAATAATTCTTGGGTCTAGGCCCTCTATAGCTTCTGCACTCCATGCGAATACATCGACAATTTTTCTGAGGAAATCCACCAGCATTATTTCTCCTTCCGGACTGAGTTCAGTCCCTATCCTAGTCGTTTTCAAGGGGTCGCCTTGTACTAGCATAATGTCTTTGTGTTCTGGAGGCTTAAGGGTTAGATCGACCGTCTCTTTCCCTTTCCGATCTATCCTATCCGTGCTCGGAATATCGATTTCAGTCCTCTCAATGTCATCCTCGAGTTTTCTTTTAGCTGTGGTAAAAGATTTAGATCTATTTCCTAATGCCAGGGAGGTATTACAACAATCCCAGGCCATTCAATGATCATTGACTATTTCTCTGATGCCTGAGACCGTAGGAAACTTTATCATCTGATGGTAGGTCGAAACGACTGCTCGAAAAAGGTTGATTTCCTTACAGAAAGGGGAGCAAGCGGCTATACTTTCCTGGACTTCCCTACTTCTTGCCCATGGCTGCTGAACAGCTAACAATCTTTGTTCCACACGTTCTTGGACCATTTTTTCAATGTCCCTCTCTGAGACCCGTACGGTCTTAGGTTGATTAGGGATTGGATCGACGAAATCGTCGTCAACAGGAATAATAGTATTTTCTCTTGATCCTTGTTGTATGGCATGAGCAGGGGGTTTTGTCCGATTCGGTCTTCTTCGGATATGGTTATCGACCGGTTTTCCGTTACTCCTTTGTGCGGTAGCCAAAGATTGCTGATCAGTCCCAGGACTATCGGCCTGATCTAAAACGTGGTCAACCGGTCTTTGTGTTCTCCTAACGGGTTGCGGCGGGACCATTCTTGGGTTTCTGGGTTCTTGTTCAGGAATTGTTTGGACCCCTGGATATAGGGAATTCACCAATAGTGCTAACTGTTTGGGTTTTTTTTCCCTATCCGAGAGTGGGACGGGAATGGTTCCGACCATAGGGTCCACAGGGGCTGGATCAGTCGTAGGGTTCAGCTGTCCCTGCGGGAGTTGAATGTTGGCATCAAGGCGTTCTTCCTGATCCGTTGGATGGTCGTTTTCTTGCTGTTCGTCTATCGGGTCACTGACTCGTTCATTATTTGTTGTATTTTCATGCAAACCATCCGACACAGGATTCATCATGACAGGAGCTTTTGCTCATGGAGCGATATTTTTCATTAGAGGGGAAATCAAACAACAAGTAGAGAAAAATTCTACAAATGCGCGTGTGGGTGTGTTGTGTTACTCCTTGCCTCGTTGCTTGCGTTTTTCCTTGGGCGAGTGTGTCTATCGAATAATTAACTCAGCCCCACGGTGGGCGCCAACTGATTTAACCAAATTTCGTGTGGTTCAATTAAATCAATGTTAATAATATGGGGGTTAGATTATATACGAATTAGAGGGCTTAGTTACTTTAATCCGGATGGATCAACTCAAAGATGAACAATACGTAACGAAGGTCGACTATAAAGATTATAACACGAATATGAATAAGTATAGCAAAAGCTCTAGTATTTGATTAATCTCATATTAAAAAGTATGTAGGCGTATAATGTTAGAATTGTGCCCTAATGCAATACAAGTTAATGGTATTTATATGTGTCTTTCCCTAGCTATACAAGGAAACATAACCATAATAGGACTCTGACTTAAAGTCCTTCTTGTACTCGGATCGAAGCTCAGTCGCTGGGATACATCTTGTTAGATCGGGTAGACCAACACTTATGATCAGGGTAATAGGTCGGGCCAACCTATTATTCTTGATTTCTCCGAATATCTTATGGGGTATAAAATAGCCCCTATCACCAGGTCATACAGAAAGCCAGTCCTGGTTAAAAAAGAAGAAGAAGATTAGAGAACTAAAAGATTCAATAAATAACCTACTTGAAGAATCTGAAGAAGAGTCTGAAGTTATTGAAAATGAATCAGATATCTCTGATGATAATAATAACAGTGGTAATGAACATAATGATGGTATTTGTCAAACATGCATTAACGTTATTACAAAAGATAAAAACGAAGCTATTTTTTATTTGATAGAGCAAATTCCAAATGATGAAATTCGAAGAGATTATTTTCATAAATTAAAAGACTTAATTTTAGAAGAGGATAACTCAAAGTCCAAACAAATTCATATTAAAGAACATTTTAGTTTAAACAGTATATTTAAACAAATTACTACAAAAGATCTACAAGCAGAAGTTAACATCTTGAAAAAGCAAGTTAGTCAAATGGAAAAATAGTTGTTCTCCCTAAAAGAAAAGATTTTGAATTGGAAACAAAGCTTGTTTTATTAAGCAATAATGTTCCTGAATTAAGTCATAATACGCAAACAAAGATCCCTTATAGGAGATAATCTGAAGAATGATAAAAAAATTATTTACTTAATTACATACAAAAAATTGAATTTCAAAAATGGTATTTAAATGTCAATTTAGTTGTAAATAACTTTAAAATAAACTTAATTGCTTTATTAGATTCTGGTGCTGACCATAATGTCATTAGAGAATGAGCAATACCTTCAAAATATTATGAGAAAACTACGGAACAATTATATACAGCCAATTCAGCACCCTTAGATGTCAGGTATAAATTGTCAAAGGCACATATATGTAATAATGTTTATTTTTTCAAAAATGTCTTCACCTTAGTTAGAGACATATCTCATGATATGATTTTAGGAACTCCATTTTTAACTCAAATTGACCCTTTTTACACAAGTGATAAAGGATTTTCCACTACTATCCATGGTAGGACTACTTTATTTCCCTTCATAACCCCTGTCAAACGAAAATAAATTTATCTATTACAACAATCCTCAATTTTCAAATAAATTAATGTTTTGAGTAAAAAGAAAAGTCATATCAACTACTTAAAGGAAGAAATTCCTTATTATAGGATGGATGATCAATTAAAAACTGAACAAACTCTTAAAAAGATAAAAGAAGTAGCAGATTCTGGCAAAGAAAACAGCATACAGTTTATTTACCTTATGAGAAAGATTTTAATGAAAGAGATATTCCTACTAAAGCTCAGGTCTATTCAAATGAATGAAGAATTTTTAAAACATTGCCAAAAAGAGATTAAAGAATTATTAGATAAGAAATTAATTAGATTATCAAAATCTCCTTAGTTGCTCAGGTTTTTATGTTGTCAAACAGCAGACTCATAGTGATCATTTATAATTGAATGACTCTGGTTATCAAATGATTGAACAACCGGGGCTGAATTAGAAAGAGGAGTCCCCAGGTTAGTCATAAATTACAAACCCCATAATAAAGTCCTTCAATGGATTAGATATCCTATTCCCAATAAGAGAGACTTGATTAATATTACATTCGGCAAAAATATTTTCAAAATTTGATTTAAAATCTTGATTTTGGCAAATACAGATATCTGAAAGAGATAGGTGCAAACTTCCTTCACAGTTGCCTTTGGACATTACGAATGGAATGTAATGCCCTTTGGACTCAAAAGTTCCTCTTCAAAATTCCAAAGAATTATGAACGAAATTTTTTAATCCTTACGATACATTTATGATGGGGGATATTTCGCACCCATATAATATTCGGATCAACTAGGGGATGTCAGATCGGTTCGACCATACAAGCTCATCCGGGATCATCCATCAACCCGATCAGAGACGATTCTCCTCGGCGACCAGACTATAATCCTGGCTTGAGAGGGACAGTTATGCCGAGTCCTATTAGAACTATGTTTCCTTGTAAATCTAGGGTTAGTATCATATAAATACCTAGTTAAAACGTTGTATAGAGAGAGCTGACGCCTACTTACTTTAGCTATCAAAGAATATCATATTGAATAGAAAAGCTTTTGCTATACTATTTTACTCATTAACTCTTTCGTTGTCTCGTTTACTCTTTTTGTTCTTTTACTTAATTGTTCTTCCTTGAGATTGATCCATCCAGAATAAAGTAACAGCGCCCTATAATTAATACAAAACCGGATCTCCTAATCACTTCATATTGATTTAATCATAACCAACGAAAAACGGTCAGTTGGCGCCCACCGAGGGGCTAGGTTAATTATTCAATCGACATATGGCTCGCCCAGGAAGAGCGCCCGTAACGGAGCAAGAAGTAACACGACCAACCCGAATAACACGTCTGAGGGTCCTCAGGGCAATACTGATAATAATGCCCCAATAACCAATAACGATCAGCAAGAAAACGAACATCTTCAGGATCGAGAGGAACCACAAGGGACCCCCGCTGGTGTGATGCCAGAAGAACATGTAGCTCCAGCAATCCCAATACCCCTGTCAGATACTCAGGAGAAGCTACGACAGATTGCTATGCTCTTTAAATCACTCTACCCAGAGGAACTACTCGCACCCGAGCAGGTTCCTCGAATCCCTAGGACCACTAGGGCAAATCCCATGCAAAGGATACCGAGGCAGGTCGATCAAATCTCTCAACAAGCCGACAGCCCGGCAAGCGAGCAACGATCGCTGCATAGCCCGCACAAGGACATTTTGAAACCTTCTGATGAGAACGTCCGAAGAAAAGCTGATCGAAGGAGACAGCAACCAGGACGCACCGGGTCCAAAGAACATACCATAATCCCCATCGAGGATGACGTAGGCGACGCAATCCACAATCAACCACGACTATGCGATTCTCGGAAAGAGAAATCGAAAAGATGGTTCATGAACGATTAGAGAAACGTTTACGAACTGTTCAAAACCCATGGGCCAGAACCACGGAACTCCAGGAAAGCCTAGCGGCGTGTTATCCCTTCTGCAAAGAAATAAAAGAAGCACAGTCATCGGGACAAATTCTTGGGCGACTACCAGATATGATGGAACTACTGATCCAGATGACTATATATTTAGCTTCACGAACATAATGAACTTATATGCTTATTCGGCAGAATTCACAGCTAAATTAATGGTGACCACATTCGAAGGACTTGCTTTAGATTGGGTTGCCAAGCAACCCACTAACTCCATATTCAGTTTCCGAGAATTATGCAACAAGCTCAAACAGCAGTTCGCCAGCCAGAAGAGGCAGAAACTACCGATGAGTTATTTAAGAACTATTTATCAACAAGAGGGTGAATCCCTAAGGAACTGGTTGGTAAGATTTAACGTGGAATTATTAAAAATCGATTCCCCAAATATCGATTACATAATCTCCATTCTCTTTGACCTCACTAAGAATAGGCAGTTTGGAAATGCCCTTAGCAGAAAACAGCCAAGGACGTTCGCTGATATCATGAGCTTGGCGTCAAAATATATGACCCAAGAAGAGATGAACTCTTTTAAAGATAAGAACAAAAATAAAGCTCCCGCCGCCGGCTGCAAGCGACAAGATAGGATTCCTGTCCAAAAATCCGTGGATTATGAACGATCTTTTAGAAAAGGCAATGTCTTCCAGCGATTGGAATACAATCGAAACAACCAAGACAGACGACCTAATATCTATCAAAGACCTAGGTCGGCCGAGCCGGCAATCAGGAGCAGAGTTAACCAAGTAGAACTCCCAAGGTTGATAATCCCAGTAGAAGAAATCTTGACTATACTGGAAAGGAATAATTGGATCCCGGAAGCAAAGAAAAACGCTCAGCCCAGGCCAGGTGCACGAAACTATGACTTATACTGCAAGTATCATAGGGCACATGGGCATCGCACCGAATATTGTTTTCACCTTAAAAGAGAAATTGAAAAACTAATTGGACAAGGAAAATTAGACGACTATTTAGAGCGGAATAACCGCAAGAGAGGAAGAAGTAGGAGTCCTCGAAATAATAATCAAAGAAGGAGTTCCCATAGAAGATCCCCTAATGATAATCCCCCGCAGGAGTTGAACAATGATCAGATTAATGGTACCATCCACACAATCTCAGGAGGACCCGCTGGTAGGGACAGTCGTAATGCTCGACGAAGAACCGCCAGATCCATAATCGGAAGCTTAAAATACCCGAAAGAAGTATGGACTCTAGAAAGTAAACCAACGAACAACCAACTGATCAGCTTCAACGAGGGCGAGGTGCCAAAGAACCTTCTTTGGGACGTAAAAGAGGACAATCCCGACTTCCCAATGGTGGTATCGTTAGAAATAGCGAACTACAACGTCAAAAGAATCTTAATTGATAATGGAAGTTCAGCAAACATCATTTCTAAAGAAGTCCTAGCACAAATGAACTTAAGACAAATAACATTCCAAAAGGTAGCTACGCCTTTAGTAGGATTTGGAGGTTCCGAGTGTTGGGTTTGTGCCTCGATTGTCAATACAACAGAGTGCGGAATTTAAAATTTTTCAAGACACACCCACAGTCCCATAAATAAAGTCTCCATATTATGTATACGAAAAGCAAGAAACGAACGCAAGCATAAATAAAACATAGGGGGTTAATCGAAATTACCTCACCACAGCTCGGTGGTGGTTACCTCCAGGCTTCATGTTCGATTCACAATATAGTGATCCAAGTGTCTCACCTCCAGAATGTATCCACACCAACTGGATTGTAGCAACACTTCCAAGTCGTAGGCTAAGAACTGGAACTTGAAAGTTTGTCAACAAAGGTACTTCTGAACTTGATCAGGACTTTGATCTAGGTTCGGGTTTGGAGATCAACTGGAAGAAGACCAAACACGCAGGGCTTATGCGGCTGGATTTGGTTCGGCCAAGCTTGGATCGGCCAGGTTAGGTTCGGCCGAGCTAGGATGGGCGACTAGGGTTAGGGGCGAAATAGTTTGGGGCGAATATGCAATTTATAAAACTTATTTCGAAAATCAGATTTCTCACAAAAATCGGTTGTAGCTTTCTCTCAAAAATTTTGCAGAGTTTTCTCTCAAAAAGTTTTTCTTCTCATTCTCTATTAATGAAGAGAGGAGAAGAAGTATTTATAGGAGAAGAGTCCTACTCCTATAAGATATCTTCTTCCTTGTTTATCAAATCTCTTCTTCCTTATCTAATTAGGAATCTGAGATTTGATATATCTCTTCTTGCTTGTCTTCCAAGATTAAAAACTTCCTTTTCCTTATCTTCAAAAATCGCCCCCTATCACTTCTATTTGTGATAATTACAAATCGACCCCCTTGTCATTTAATTGGCTAATCCGAAAATTACCAATTAAATTTATTCTTCCATCTTAATTAATTAACCACTTTAATTAATTTCATAATTAATCAGATAACCCTTAATTAATTAATTGAACATTAATTAATTAAATATCTAATTAATAATCTCTTACTTGAATTAATGCTTTAATTCAATAACTTTGATTTAACAACTTTAAATCTTTCACATTTCCCTTAATGACTGTCACTGTCCAATTGTATTGTGTGTGACCCTCTGGGTTCACCATCAATTGGCAGTAGGCCCACGACTCTCGTGATTTAATTAACGAGCAATTAAATGCTCCGATCAACTTTAAACTATCTTTAATTGACCACTCCAGAATTAATTTCCTTATTAATTCAGGAGTACCTACACTTCATGGTCGATGTCTAGCCACAAGCCCATGAAGCCCAACTTCAGGTGAATTGATATTTGTGAACCTCACCTATTATAACTGCCATGTACATACGGTCCTTCCATGACTGATTTCCCGACCGAGACCTAGGGTGTGTGAATTGATCGGCACCTCTAATTATCTCGATTCTGTACTTTCTAATTCAGGATAGTAATTCCAGTGTGACTGCTAAATTTGGAAGTCCCTTCCAAATTCGTCACTGACCGTGGCCACGGGTTTCTCGGAACTATTATCGAAGAACGTACAGGAAATTCTCCCACCTTATCAGGATGAGTCGATGGATCCTTTCTTAGTACTAACCACTCGCGTACACTTCCGTACGCACCCAACTTAGGCATGTTATGACCAAGCTAAGTGGCCTATACCTAAATCAAAGTCCGCACTTTCATGCACCGAATTTGCCCTAGCACTTCAAGTCTAAGGACTAAATCGTACACTATTATAATCCTTGAGAAACATCCCATCACCGATATGCGACATGCGCTTCCACAATGGGTTTCTCTGTTCGGGTCGTTCGATGCATTCGATCCTCTATCGAACCACCTAGTCATATGCACTGGCCTCAAATGCCTTGTTCATGAAACTACAACAAATTCACTCCATGTGAATCATGCATAATCGTACAAGTCTTGACGATTCATTCGATACCCCGTCTCGATATGAATCTATGACTTGGAACGTTTTCGAGATCACGACCTTTGAGACTGTTTCATGATAAGTGCACTCAGTACTGAAGTGTATAGTCCCATAGTCTATTGTGAACTCAGGATTTCATCCAATCGCTTAGATAGGTTCGCGAGAGATGAAGTTGGCCATTGTTTAATTCACGTACTATGAATAAACGGGCGTATTAATTATAAACCATAAGAAGATAGTCCTCAAACAAGCTAATTTAGATTGGCTTGCCGGGCACTATTCTATCAATCTCCCACTTGCCCTAAAGCCAATCACAACATTTCTAAGACCCATCTATACCAAGATGTCCCTTGAACCATTTGTGAAAGAGCTTCATTAGTGGATCTGTTAAGTTGTCTTGTTGAGATGACGTAGTACTTTTACTCGTCTCAACTACCTATGATTTTTTCAATCATTTGGTTTTGTGTTTAGATTCTTGATGAGATCTCGATTTTCTTTCATTGAGCAATAGCTTTGTTTAAATCGGTTAGGATTATAACAAGCTTTCGTCATGCTAGGTAATTCATCCAATGGATGAATGTTTTCTCATCTAAACACCTTTTGTGTGTGTGCAGCATCACAATGGTGCTTTTATTCTGATTGAGTTGGCAATGGTATACTATTGGAATTTCTTCCAATATACCTCTGCTCCATCGAAACAAAATAAATCATCCACTTTTGACTTTGAAAATCTCGAATTAATAAATCCTTCGAGTTCCAATTCTCCACTATTACCATAGACCAGCAACATATCCTTTAATTATCTTCGAGGATTGCTTTATGGTAGTCCAGTGTCCTTGACTGGAGTTTGACTTATCAGTAGCTCGTGAAATATCAGAGCTTTTGATGAGTCAGGTCATGTACAAGACTTTGCATGCTACATGCAATCCAAACGCTTAAGCATAAGGCTTCTTGAGACAATTTCTTCTTTACTTATTAAATGCAGGGCATTCACATTAAATAAGACAGAGAAATTCATATCTCTATGGAATTGATCCTTTCTTGGATTTTCCATATAGTCTTTGTACTTAGATTTGTGAATTTCAACATCTACTTTTCTTTATCTACTTTAGATACGTATCGCCAGTACGTGAGATGCAATTCCAAATCTATTCATGGAGAATTGCGTGATTAACACGCTTTCGTCTGTGCTTCTCTGATATTCTTATATCAATCTTGATGTATAGAACATCTTCTTGTTACTTTTCGAACTCAACTGTACTCCCACTGGTCCTTTTGCACAAATGGAATCCATATGCCTTTTGACAATTCAACATTCTTGATTGACTTATCAAGTTGCATGTTCCAATTCGGAAAAAGTCATAGATTGACCTTTGGATTTGAATAGAGATCATCTCATCAATTGTGAGATGCAGAATCCATTTCCAATAGTCATATCTTGGTAGTCAACAACCACCTTTCTATGGCTAATAGTTTCAAAATGGGTTTTGACGTTTTAAATGGAGAGAAGGTATTTTCATAGATCTTTTAAAAGACTTTTGAATAATCACCTATCGCCATTTAGCGAGTCAAACTTATCACTTTGAATCTTATGGCTTCATGCCATATCCCTTGATTTATGTCTAAACATATTTTTCTTTGTAATCTTGGATTAAATATCTAATCACTCAATTTCGTAAAATGGAATTGTGAGTTCCTTACGAATTTGATTAGATTACTAAGAATTTGTGCAAAAAATCGGTTCATTGGGTTTCGGGGTTTACTCCCACTATTTGTGGGGATGGGTCCAATGTCTTTTGGACTTCATCAAGTTTTTATGACATTCCCTTATTTCCTTTGACAAAATATTCGTCAACATAGGAATAAGCTACTCACGAGATACTTTCGTTTCTCGTTGTCATAGAACAGGTATCCAATGAATTTCTTTGGATACCCCACAAATATTTGTATGAATCGGATCTACCATCGAATTTCTCATACCTGGGTATTCTCTCATTTCATAAATGATTTGGTAGTGTAAGAACTTTCTTCGGAAGGCACTACACCAAGTTTCTTGAAGAGTCAGGAGAGGCTATCCCCTTAATGTGAATGAAGGAAGTTTAGCAAGATCATAGTTGTGAATTGAACTAGGTTCGACCCCCTTCTTGATTTGCTTCATGAGAATTCTATTCTCGTTTTAGATAATCGTGGAATTAATTGCTTATGTTTCAGCAAGCTTGATTAGATCAAAAGTGCTTTCATCATAATGCATTTAGTTGCTTCATTTCCAAGACGTCTGTTGAATTGCTTCAATAGTCTCAGAATTGTACTTCAATTATGACACATATACTTTGACGATTAAGAAATCGTAAGTATATCTGAAGTAACATTCTTCTTGAACTAGTGCTTTTAGTTCTTCCACGTTTGTCCTAATGGATTGAATCCATTCGGTTGAATTGTTTGGAATGCTAAATATTCTATTAATTTCGGTTATCATTCCTTCAAGATTTGAAAGTTATGAATTTATCCAAGTTCCTTATTTCAAGAACAATAGAAAAAAGCTTCCCTTTCGTATCTATCTTCAAGAAGAATGTCCAAAAAGAACATTTCAATCGTGGACGATTATCTTGCCACGTTTTTCGATTCAGCATATAGTTTTTCGTAGTTTTGATTTGTTTATCATTGTATTTATTTCTATGCTTTAAAGCATCAATATTTGTACAAAGTTAAATAGCTTTAATTAAATAAATTCCATTCTCAATGGTAAAGCAATAATGTCTTGTACAAGAATTTGAAATAAAATCTCAAAGACAAACTAAAACTAAAGACTTATGCTAATACGAAAAACTAATATCTCTTTATGCAAAGTTCTAGGTCCAGATAGTCCTTGACCCAATCCCTGAAGTGATTCTCCCTTATCTCTCTATGCATTGATTGCATCCTCCTTTTAAGGAATTTCTTCCTTTTAGGTCGAGAGGGAACACCATCATCACCTGCAAATACTTTTACAGACATGAAAGTTCTATCAGATGTCTTACATCATAAAGAATTTAACAGGTGTATAACTTAAAAGTCATACCATTGTTAATTCTGTTCAGGAATTTCTTTCCAGCATAATCCTTCATTTGTTCTTCGTAGTCACACATATGGCAGCTCCACTCATATAGACCATATCCAAGTAGATGGACATCCTCATATTTGTCTAACAACTCATGCAAGTGTTTTGTTTCAATTCCATCAAACGGAATATCACAATGTTGCAAGAAATGATCGAAGTCTTTAGACAAGCCATTGAGAGTAATGGTTATCTCATCTTCTTTAGATATTCGAGTTCCAAACTTTCTGAGTCGTTTGAACATCTTGGCTAAGTAAGAACAATATTCTCTAACATTGCCAAACTCATCCATGTTTGTCTCATAGAGTGAATAGCTCATAAAGTTCCCCAAAGTTTGTTCGGTTTGAAAACGTAACACAGCTCGTTTGAATGGGACAGTGGATGGTGAATGGCTAACAAAAATAGACAACATATAAGCAGACAGGTTTAACATTAATACTTATAATTAACGAAATTTGGACTTTTTATCGAAAAAGTTCTCCCACTATTTTATCGAAACTGTGACCCCTTCTAGTTTCGGGAAATTCTATTTCCTAGTAGGTCTTGACGTCCCAGCAGCAATTAATTGTACCCACGACTCGTGGCCATACAATTAATTCCCTAGGTAGGTATACACATTACCAATTGTGTCTACCACACAACCTTCAAGCTATTTTGCCTCGTTTTTCGCATTTATCTAGCACTGCTACATCATAAATGTTACTACGCGTTTAAGTCTAACCCATTAATCGTGATAAGCAACGGGCCCGGTCGTGAACTCCCCGTAACTAGTTATCGGTCGATATTCACATCCCGACCAATCCCTACCCTTGTCGTATTTAGTTAAAAATAGGAATCGAGGAATTTCGTGTATTGCCCCTTTCTTCGACTCGGGTGCCAGACTCTGGATCACCTTTATCGATAAGTAGACAACTTACACTAGTCCCTATTAATGGAAGGCTTGGATCTATAAAACTTCATTTTATAGTTTACCCAATATGACTTAATATTTATTCGAGAGGGGATTTTCGGTTTTGAAAGTTTGAAAAAACTCTCCTCGAGATCTCACCGTTTCAATTATGCTTTATCTTTTATTACGATCTAGATACTAGCGCGCATACACACAAGCAATCATAAATCGACAAATAAATAAAAGCCATACAAGCCTAACATTCATGCTACCACAATATGTTTTCGATCGGGAGCCTCCTATGCAGGCCATCATCGAGCCAGTGATGTTGGCCCTATTGGTCAATCTAAAGGGGTTCAAACAGGCCTATGCTATTACAAAATGTACCACGCATACGCGGCCTTCAATTCTTCATGGGCTCCCACCTTGCTTGTAAACGGGCCTCCATCCTAGACTAGGAAAGCAGTAAAGCCCTATTCTATTACAAAGGCTCAAAGTGGCCCAAAAAAATAACAGGCTCGCAGGCCCAATAAAACCAAACATTAAATTAAACCAATCACATCTACCCTAAGGTCAAGGCTCGGCGCGATCGAAAATCACGTAAACAGTTCACGTTGAGCAAGAAACATGTAAACATCTTTTACTTTCTTTCTTAATTTTAAAACTACCTTTTAAAACTAACTTCCTATTGATTTCTTACTTTTAGTCACTTCTAATTATGACAAGAAAAATTCTCGGATAAACAAAACAAGTTTTCTGCTTTAAAACAGATCCGGATTTTCAACTTTTGAAAAATTGCAGTTCGGCCCCTGTACTTTCGGAAATTGCACTTTTAACCCCAAAACTTTTGAAAAGTTACAAAACACCCCCAAAACAGTTTTCGGACAGAAGGACCAGAAAATAAAAAATTTTGAATCCAGAAAATATTTCAAATTGCAAACTGACCCCTGAAATTTCGGAAATTACAAAATAGCCCATAAATTTTCGAAAATTGCAAAATGGTCCAAAAACCCGTGCGATCAGAATTTCATAATCAGCCCATAAATTTCTAAAATTTCCAGAAACAGAAAATTAATTTTCAGCCCTAATTTTCAAGATTTGCGATTATTGCAAAATAGTCCTGATTTTTCGAAAAACTATAAAAACGCCACAGATCTGAAAAAGCAGTTTTACCCAATTATAGATCCAGTCATAACAAGTAAGAATCAATCGACAGAACATAATTCTAAAGTGTTTTCATACACATAATCAAACATATACGATAAACACATTATGTTCAGGCTTTTACGTATAATAAGTATGGAGTTGGCTCTGATACCACTGTTGGGTTTGTGCCTCGATTGTCAATACAACAGAGTGCGGAATTTAAAATTTTTCAAGACACACCCACAGTCCCATAAATAAAGTCTCCATATTATGTATACGAAAAGCAAGAAACGAACGCAAGCATAAATAAAACATAGGGGGTTAATCGAAATTACCTCACCACAGCTCGGTGGTGGTTACCTCCAGGCTTCATGTTCGATTCACAATATAGTGATCCAAGTGTCTCACCTCCAGAATGTATCCACACCAACTGGATTGTAGCAACACTTCCAAGTCGTAGGCTAAGAACTGGAACTTGAAAGTTTGTCAACAAAGGTACTTCTGAACTTGATCAGGACTTTGATCTAGGTTCGGGTTTGGAGATCAACTGGAAGAAGACCAAACACGCAGGGCTTATGCGGCTGGATTTGGTTCGGCCAAGCTTGGATCGGCCAGGTTAGGTTCGGCCGAGCTAGGATGGGCGACTAGGGTTAGGGGCGAAATAGTTTGGGGCGAATATGCAATTTATAAAACTTATTTCGAAAATCAGATTTCTCACAAAAATCGGTTGTAGCTTTCTCTCAAAAATTTTGCAGAGTTTTCTCTCAAAAAGTTTTTCTTCTCATTCTCTATTAATGAAGAGAGGAGAAGAAGTATTTATAGGAGAAGAGTCCTACTCCTATAAGATATCTTCTTCCTTGTTTATCAAATCTCTTCTTCCTTATCTAATTAGGAATCTGAGATTTGATATATCTCTTCTTGCTTGTCTTCCAAGATTAAAAACTTCCTTTTCCTTATCTTCAAAAATCGCCCCCTATCACTTCTATTTGTGATAATTACAAATCGACCCCCTTATCATTTAATTGGCTAATCCGAAAATTACCAATTAAATTTATTCTTCCAACTTAATTAATTAACCACTTTAATTAATTTCATAATTAATCAGATAACCCTTAATTAATTAATTGAACATTAATTAATTAAATATCTAATTAATAATCTCTTACTTGAATTAATGCTTTAATTCAATAACTTTGATTTAACAACTTTAAATCTTTCACATTTCCCTTAATGACTGTCACTGTCCAATTGTATTGTGTGTGACCCTCTGGGTTCACCATCAATTGGCAGTAGGCCCACGACTCTCGTGATTTAATTAACGAGCAATTAAATGCTCCGATCAACTTTAAACTATCTTTAATTGACCACTCCAGAATTAATTTCCTTATTAATTCAGGAGTACCTACACTTCATGGTCGATGTCTAGCCACAAGCCCATGAAGCCCAACTTCAGGTGAATTGATATTTGTGAACCTCACCTATTATAACTGCCATGTACATACGGTCCTTCCATGACTGATTTCCCGACCGAGACCTAGGGTGTGTGAATTGATCGGCACCTCTAATTATCTCGATTCTGTACTTTCTAATTCAGGATAGTAATTCCAGTGTGACTGCTAAATTTGGAAGTCCCTTCCAAATTCGTCACTGACCGTGGCCACGGGTTTCTCGGAACTATTATCGAAGAACGTACAGGAAATTCTCCCACCTTATCAGGATGAGTCGATGGATCCTTTCTTAGTACTAACCACTCGCGTACACTTCCGTACGCACCCAACTTAGGCATGTTATGACCAAGCTAAGTGGCCTATACCTAAATCAAAGTCCGCACTTTCATGCACCGAATTCGCCCTAGCACTTCAAGTCTAAGGACTAAATCGTACACTATTATAATCCTTGAGAAACATCCCATCACCGATATGCGACATGCGCTTCCACAATGGGTTTCTCTGTTCGGGTCGTTCGATGCATTCGATCCTCTATCGAACCACCTAGTCATATGCACTGGCCTCAAATGCCTTGTTCATGAAACTACAACAAATTCACTCCATGTGAATCATGCATAATCGTACAAGTCTTGACGATTCATTCGATACCCCGTCTCGATATGAATCTATGACTTGGAACATTTTCGAGATCACGACCTTTGAGACTGTTTCATGATAAGTGCACTCAGTACTGAAGTGTATAGTCCCATAGTCTATTGTGAACTCAGGATTTCATCCAATCGCTTAGATAGGTTCGCGAGAGATGAAGTTGGCCATTGTTTAATTCACGTACTATGAATAAACGGGCGTATTAATTATAAACCATAAGAAGATAGTCCTCAAACAAGCTAATTTAGATTGGCTTGCCGGGCACTATTCTATCACCGAGATCGTCCCCTGTGGCACAATAACTTTAAGTGTTTCACTCGGGAAGAAGCCACGTCGGACAGTGAAGCTAGTCAAATTTTTAGTAGTAGATACCCCCTTCGCCTATAATGCAATCTTAGGGCGACCCGCCCTCAACCTATTCCGAGCTGTTGTTTCAACCTATTATCAGAAGATAAAATTTCCAACGGATATAGGAACGATCATTGCATGGCATGGGACTGCTACAACACCTCCTTAACTTTGGGGAACCGCTCAAGATCGATTACCCCAAGTAAAAGGAAGCTCGAAGACGATGTTGACAGAATCGAAGTTGAAATCCCTTGCACCGATCGGGTAGATAGAAAAGGAAAGGAACCGATAGATTTGGCCCTAAAACCACCGGAATATAAAGATGTCCTACTGGTACAAGGGGACCCAACAAAAACGACCAGAATAGGGACCGAACTGAGCAAAGAAGGGGAAGTAATGTTGATCAACTTTCTCAGAGAAAACATAGATATATTTGCCTGGAGCGCAAACGACATCGAGGGGATCGACCCTCGAATAATCAGTCATTCGCTAAAGATTGACCTCATGGCAAAACCTGCTAGGCAAAAGAAGAGGAATCATGGGCCAATAAAGGATAAAATAATTAAGGCAGAAGTAGAAAGGCTACTTAAGGCCAAACAAATTCGAGAAATACACTTCTCGGAATGGCTATGCAATGTTGTGCTAGTAGCAAAAGGAGATGAAAAGGATACCAAGTGGAGAATGTACAATGACTTCACCGACCTTAATAAATTATGTCCGCGCGATCCATATCCCCTCCCAAGGATCGACTTATTAGTCGACTCAACCGCTGGTTTCACGATTTTTAGCATGATGGACGCCTTCCAAGGTTTTTATCAAATATACATGGATGAACGAGACCAAGAGAAAATTGCCTTCATAACTGAGCAAGGAGTATACTGCTTCATAGTGATGCCATTTGGCCTAACGAACGTAGGGGCCACTTACCAAAGGTTAGTAAACCTAATGTTCAAAGAATTGATCGGAGAAATAATGGAAGTCTACGTTGACAATATGCTGATAAAAAGCATGAATGAAGCTGATCACGTAAAGCATCTCGATCGATGCTTCCGAATATTGAGAAAATACCGAATGAAGCTAAATCCGGCGAAATGCACTTTTGGTGTTAAGTCAGGGAAATTTTTGGGCTATTTGGTACATCAACGAGGAATTGAGGCCAATCCAGAAAAAATTCGAGCCATAACTGAAATGAAGCCTCCCAAAACAATCTCCCAAGTACAGAGCTTGGTAGGGAAAATCGTAGCATTGAATAGATTCATATCCAAATCGGCTGACAGAAGTTTGCCTTTCTTCCAAACTCTTCGAAAACCAAAGAACTTTGTTTGGACCGAAGAATGCGACCGGGCCTTCGACCAACTAAAGGAATATCTGACGACATCCCCGTTGTTGGCCAAACCAACCGAAGGGGAACCTTTATACGTCTACATATCAATCTCTAATGTGGCCATTAGTTCAGTTCTAGTTAAAGTGGAAGGTTTAGAACATAAGCCTGTCTATTACTTAAGCAAGTTATTACAAAGGGCCGAGAAGAACTACTTGGAAATTGAAAAATTCGCTTTGGCTTTAGTCGTAGCAGCACGAAAACTCCGACCTTAATTTTTAACTTACAAAATTGTGGTCTTAACAAACCAACCGCTAAGGCAGGTCTTAGCGAATCCAGAAGCCTCTGGAAGACTGATCAAATGAGCGATCGAACTCGGTCTGTTCGAAATCGAGTACAAACCAAGAATTGCGATTAAAGCCCAAGTATTAGCTGATTTCCTGCTAGAAACTCCAACCCAGGCAACCGAACATACCGAATCAACCAGCCATAACAACGATATCTTGACCTTAGAAAATCAAACATGGTTGATGCATGTCGACGGTGCTTCATGCCGAGAAGGAGGAGGTGCCGGAATCAACTTTACCGGACCAAATAAGGAGGATATAAATTATGCGATAACGTTGGACTTCATCGTAACAAACAACGAAGCAGAATATGAAGCACTGATCGCAGGAATGGAAATGGTGATCAAGGCCAACATAAAAACCCTTAAGGTTTTAATTGATTCAGAGTTAATTCAGAGACAGATAGAAGGTCTGTATGAGGCAAAGGAATTTAATATGGTCAAATACCTTGCCAAAGTAAAGAAATTGGCTGAAAAATTCGAAAGTTTTGGTATACAGAACGTTCCACGCTCGGAAAATAAATGGGCCGATCAACTGTCTAGGTTTACAGGATTCCACGACGGAAAAACTGAAAGGGTGATTAACTGGTTAATTTCCAATACGCCGGCAATCGATATCGATGAGACACCGGTCGCCGAAAAGATGGAAATCGAAGAAGCTGAAAGAAACTGGATGACTCCAATGATAGACTATCTTCGAGAAGGAAAATTGCCGTTTGACCAAAACGAAGCTCAAAAAATAAAATATCGGGCCCCAAAAAAAACATTGATAGAAGAAAAACTCTACAGAAGATCAGTATCAGGAATTCTTCTGAAATGCATCTCAAAATCTCAAACCAACGATATCCTCCGGGAGGTACACGAAGGAGATGCAGGGAATCACAGCGGAGCAAGGGCCTTGGCTTTAAAATGCCTTCGAACAGGTTATTATTGGCCTACCATCAATAATGATGCCGTCCGATATGTCCAAGAATGTCATCATTGCCAAATCCACGCTAATATAAGTCATCAACCAGCCGAAAACATGCACCCAATACCAGTATGTTGGCCGTTCGATCAATGGGGAATGGACATCGTGGGACCTTTCCCAGCAGCTAGATCCAAGAAAGAATATGTACTAGTCGATGTCGAATACTTCCGCAAATGGATAGAATGCATCGCCCTTGCTCGAATAACTCAGTACCAAGTGATCAATTTCTTATGGAAGTTCATAGTATGTCGATTTGGCATCCCAAGAACTCTGATCTCTGATAACGGAACCCAATTCGCGGGAAAACAGGTAATGGAATGGTGTGCAAGGCTAGGAATTCAGCAAAATTTCACTTCAGTTGGGCATCCAAGAGCGAACGGAAAAGATTAGGGGCAGCCAAAGGAAGATGGCTAGACGAACTCCCAGGAGTACTTTGGGCTAATCGAACTACGGTCAGAACTTCAACCGGCGAGACCCCATTCAGTCTAGTATATGGCTTGGAGGCTGTTATATCAGTCGAAACACGAATTCCGACACCAAGAATTGAAATGTATGACGACAAGGAAAACGGAAAGGCAAGAGAAAATGATATCGATTTAACAGAAGCCTTAAGAGAAAAAGCGGCTGTACGATTGGAACTGGCTAAATCAAACATGGAGAAAGCCTGCAATCAAAAAGTACGCATACGAACCTTCAAAGAAGGAGACTTGGTCTTAAAAAAGGTAGAGGTTTCCAAGCACGTGGGAAAATTACAACAGAATTGGGACGGACCATACGTTGTCATTAACGTAGGAAAGAAAGGTGCATACAAAATCGCACACTTAGACGGAACCCCCTTACCTCGAACCTGGAATGCAGTCAACCTAAGGAGATACTATGGAAAATAAATCCTAGAAATCATCCTTATTACTATCTTTTAAATTCTGTTTACTTTATTTTTCATATTTTTCATTGTATTAAAGGCCTTGGCCTGAGATTCATTCTCGAGACTTTTATCAATAAATTATGAATCAGGGATTCACGTGAATTAGCGCCAAAGACTTAGTCGAGTTGAGTAAAATTGATTCGCTCAATAAACACTCATCGTCCTGCATATCAGCGACGACTAAACGAGTCGAGTAAAATTGATTCGCTCGATAAACACTCCTCGACCTGCGTAACAACGACGACTAAACGAGTCGAGTAAAATTGATTCGCTCAATAAACACTCTCGATCTCCATAAAAGGTTATTAAACCTAAGTCTCAAAACGAGTTGAGTAAAATTGATTCGCTCAATAAACACTCCTCGACCTGCATAACAGCGACGACTAAACGAGTCGAGTAAAATTGATTCGCTCAATAAACACTCCTCGATCTCCATAAAAGGTTATTAAACCTAAGTCTCAAAACGAGTTGAGTAAAATTGATTCGCTCAATAAACACTCCTCAATCTGCATAACAACAACGACTAAACGAGTTGAGTATAAATTGATACGCTCAATAAACGCTCCTCGATCTATATCTAATGATCAAAAAAGATTTGGGAAAAATACCTAAGTCTTAAAAAACGAGTCGAGTATAAATTGATCCGCTCAATAAACGCTCCTCGATCTACATCTATCGATCTAAACAGATTTGGGAAAAATACTTAAGTCTTAAAAAACGAGTCAAGTATAAATTGATCCGCTCAATAAACGCTCCTCGATCTACATCTATCGATCTAAAAAGATTTGGGAAAATACCTAAGTCTTAAAAAACGAGTCGAGTATAAATTGATCCACTCAATAGATCTACATATATCGATCTAAAAAGATTTGGGAAAATACCTAATTCTTAAAAACGAGTCGAGTATAAATTGATCCGCTCAATAAACGCTCCTCGATATATATCTAACGATCTAAAAAGATTTGGGAAAATACCTAAGTCTTAAAAACAAGTCGAGTATAAATTGATCCGCTCAATAAACGCTCCTCGATCTTATATCTAAACGATCAAAAAGATTTGGGAGAAATACCTAAGTCCTAGAACAAGACGGGTGTAATCGACCTCGACGTCAATAGAAGAAGCAGATAAATAAGAAATCAACAACCAAAAGATATCAAGTTAAATAAATAAAGTTTTATTCATCTGAGTTCAAAGAATAGGTATAAAATTACATACGACGCTTCGACCAGAATACAAGAACTCTCTACACATTACTACAACTGTTTAGATAAAATAATCCTATTCTATGGATTGGCGCTCTTTACGACAATGTCCACGGAAACATCAATATCCTCCCTAGTACTTCGATGGTTGGAATTGACCACCTAAGAAGCATGCTGCTCAGAATGGTTGACTTCTTTGGTTCGATGGCCAGGCTCTGAA
This sequence comes from Penstemon barbatus, assembly GCA_003313485.2. Taxonomy (NCBI): domain Eukaryota; kingdom Viridiplantae; phylum Streptophyta; class Magnoliopsida; order Lamiales; family Plantaginaceae; genus Penstemon; species Penstemon barbatus. Next base: position 31,599,673 of record CM064883.1, read on the forward strand.
GATTAAATGTTCTTCCGGACGAAATGACCATTACCAGCCAAATAACCGGCAATACTCATTCACCCACAACGAGATACTGCTTCTACTTTAGGGGTTGATTTTTACTCTAAAGTAGCATCTCTTCGGGACCGTCGCAAAAGTGAAAATTTACCAGCACACCCCGGCGGTCTATCACTCCGGAGGTAACATCGTAGAGCGAGGGTGACTGGTAAATATGAACCCACCATGTGCAGATAGAAACCACGGACCTCAAACCTATGAAGAATAAGGCAGAGGCCACATGGGACCCGTCAGTACAAGGTAGGGCATCAATGGGACCTATCAGTACAAGGCAAATAGTATTTGAGTTATCATATGATAACGATTCGCAATAATGAGACTTTTTGAAGGATATGGGATCATTGGGCAAGATGAAGTCCACAGTATATGATATATTCATTTCATATGATGTGAATGGATATGAATGAAACTGAATCCCTTTTTATAGGGAAAGCGCGACGTTAATTCAACGGTCAGATGAAGCCCTGATCAAGGGATGAAAGTGCGACGTTTTGACTGCCAGTAATTAATGCGAGTAAGCTGGAACGGCTCCTCCAAGGTCGAAAAAATCTATCGCTTACAAAGATGAATCAAGATCGGAGTGATTAGTACCAAAGAAACGCGAATCTAAAGAGCTCCAGATTGAAAAAGCTTACAAATGTCAGTTGCTTAATAAAGAGCTTGAGATCCTCGACAAAAGCATACAATTCTACACCATTATGATAAAATACTGGTTTGATTAAAGGTGTAAGACCTAACCCTCCGGCATACGAGGGTCGTCACTGCCTCATATATCATATGGAATATTATTAATCGGCTATACAAGAACTCCACTGGAGTCCAAGAAGCCTGACACCGATATTAAGGCAATAATTATCATCACTCCAGTCTGCACTACCGCCACTGCCTAACATTCCAAAGAATTGCTGAAGGAGGTCTGAACGGGCTGGATCTAACTAATAAATCTACATTTTCCAATTCCTCCCATATCAAGAAATTTGACATATTTGATACACTGGGTGCTTTATTTGAGGAACATGGAACTCACAATCAGTACAGAGAAACATGGATTTTAAGAAGATACCTAGAACGATATCTTTTCACAAGATTCAGCGAACTTAAACCTATGAGCAGAGCTCAATAGAGGAAATGACAGCGTCCTTAAATAAGATATCCTTAGCAAAAGGACAAATCTACAAGGAATTGATCGATCATCGACAAGAACGATAAGCATTCTTTCACAATTGTTCAATCAATTACTTAGTGTCTAAAGTGATTTTAAGACAAGCCTAAGGAACCATACTTGGTCAATCATCATTCTTATACTTGATTAAAAAAGTTTTGATTTGCAGAACAAATATTATATATTTCAGTTACTTAAGACTGATCGAGCCAGACCGAGCTACTTTTTCGTACAAAGGATAATCTCTCAGATGATCAACATCAGATAAGTAAAACTAAACTCTTCTGTTTAGTAAAGAAAATTATACTTATTCATAGCAATAAGATATGCATAACAAAATATATCTATTGATTGAAATTAACCAAGGCATGAATCTGGTCATGAAAGATCATCATTGTCATTAATTCGTTTTTCCCATACAAAAATTCAGCCCAAAACAACCGCATAAAGGTTGAGGCCCTTAAAAAAAAAAAAAAGAGAATTATTCAGCTGCATCAGAACAGGTCATTGAGATAGGCTACTATTGCCGGGCCGACTAGCAGAAGCAACCCTCCGAGGAGTCGCGTTACCTACAAACGCCATCAATTCCTCCTGACGCTTTTGATAACCGGCATCATAACCTTGCTCATATGCCTGCCGTCGAGACTCCTCAGCAAGAGCCAGAGCCTGAACCAAGTCACTTTTTTCCTTTTCAAGGACAGACTTCTCCTCTTGCGATTTCTGAAGATCATCGCTGACGAGCTGCAACTGGAGGGTCTGCCCCGCGACCTTTGCCATCTCTGAATCTAAGCAACGTTGCTGGGCATCCCTACCAAGCCACAAATCATCATTTTGCACACCCAGCTGGAGCGCAAAGTACTTGGCCTGAAAAAAGACAAAAGCTCAAAAGTGACAGGGCAACCCAGATAAAGCAACAAAGAAAGTTATAAATATGATTACCTGCTCGCATAACTTAACCAGCGACTGAACGAGGCGAACATTGGGAATACCTTCGTACTTCTTCAACTCGCCGGGCAGAATTGTGCTTAGGCCCAAATCCCAGGACAAAGCATCAGGCTCAACAGAGCCGGGTAGTTCACTATCAAGAGGAACTCGATCAGGCCGAGCACTAACCGAATACATTATATCCTTAACTTTCTCAAGGATGCAACGGTCATCTAACACACGAGGAGAATCCCTCTCGTTAGGACTCACCGAAGTCTCCTTAGCCGATGCAGAAATAACAGTTCGCCGACCGAACCTACTGCCGGTCCGACCTCCAGAAGGGTCGCCGATTTCAAAAGAAGTAGATACCACAATAGTATCATTAAACAAAAACTCAGGAAAATCTTGGGAAACGGATTGTGTTATCGATGCATTAAAAAAGGCACTCCCACTAATTGCCTCAGCAGCGACGCTCACTTTGCTTCCGCTAACGACCGGGGCAGTGGAAATAGAGGAAGGAATGGAGTTATCAGGAGCATGGTCATTTAAACCTTGTTCAAAAGAGGAAACACCTGAAGAAACGGGTGCATTGAGAGTTTGCTCCATGAAAGACAAATCGCCAAAAGCCACCCGACCGGGGGAAGGCCTCCCTTCTACCTCGCCAGAAGTGGGAAAATTTTGCTGAGAAAAACTTGAACTTATTATAGGAAAAGCTTCAGAAGGAACAACGGGAGTCTCGATCCCCGACCTTCTAGTTGAGGATGAGCGAGGAGGATCTATCGAAGGCCCCTCTGTACGAGACCTTTTAGGTCTGACATTCCTACTATTTTCGCGGGAAGGACGTTTTGAAGTATTACCAAAGAGGTTACTCATGTTCGGAAATGGAAAAGGAATTTTTAGTTATCGAGAAGGCTTATCGACCTCTTAGCAAGAGAGTATTCTATTGAAGCCAAGTAAAAGCGGTAAATAGCGAGTAAAATTTTCACCGTTTGTATTTATAGTATACGAAAACTCGCCGGAGAGCTAAAAAATGGGCGCGAATTGCAAAGACTAGCCTATGAGTAGCCGCAAGAATTCCAAAAGACACAAGCATAATGATTACGGCAAAATTAATAAACCTGTCTAAATTATTACAGAGAAAGCGAAAAAATGTAACTGACATAATATGAATCATTTATTGTACGAGAGGATAAAAAGGTAATATTACAAGCCGTGTAATATTAACTGTCCTGAAAACTATTCCCAAGGTCGATGAATCACTTCCTCCTCATATAGCCCGATCAACATTTGGGATTCCCTGTTCACCAGCGACCACACCTTCGTCCGCCCCATCGTCCACGGTATCTTCATTGTCAACCTCTTCCTCTGGTTCGATAAAATTATTATCGACCTCATCATTAACATCCGAGGAAGGAATCGGCAACGGCTTCCCGAACTTTCGACAAGTTGGGCCAAAGGAAATTGTTGATAAATGACATCTGGCAGCTTGGAAGGAGAATATTCTTCGCCGTAACGATTCAGCCTGATATGCGCTGCTTTGAAATACTCCATCCGACGATCTTCAATCAGTTCCTGAGCCACCAGCTGATGGATCGCCTTCTTGAAAGTACTCTCTAAGAGCGGACCAACCATTCGATACACCAGAGCGGTATGAACAGGAGAATTAAGAAATTAACGAATGACCTTTTCATCGGGATTCCGACCATAGTGATCCTTTAGACCACTAAGGGGAATATTCTTATCGTACTCCTCCAAAGAGGCTTGAAGGCTTAATACCTGAGATTCCAGCTCGCTAATTCGAGCAGTACTCAGAAATTGATGATCTTACAACCTTTTAGTCAATTGATTGACTTGTTCTTGAGCGCGGGAAGTCTCCAGAACCCTATCTATAATCTCCTGGTCTTCAGTCCCCATAGCTTGAATCTCCGTGACCGGAAGAGAAAAGGACATTGAGGGACCAACCTCTGAACCAGAAGTCTTATGAAGTAAAGTCTTATATTTCTCATCCAGAAACTCACATTGTTGTTTCCAGAGAGCGGCTTCATAGGCATAGATGCCAAACAAGTTTTAGTCTGAAAGAGAAAATGATAAAAGAGATAAATTAGCAAGCTAAAGTACTCGTTAAGTAAACTAGCGCACATAAAAGGAGATTACCTTTTCAGCATAAAGAGAAGCTCGCTGAAATTTCTCCAAAGGATCCTTCCGAAGGAGCTTATTCATATCGCGAGTAAACACACCGGATAGAAGCACACGAGTTGCCTTATCCACCGCATTCTCGCTTTCATCATGAACTAAAGAATCATTCTCAGGATAACCGGCGGCTCTCCTCCCTTGCATGTGGTCCTCGATCATCTCAACAAGAGTGGGCTCCGGATGATTCTCACCTAGAAGAGACAGGTCCTCACCAGAGCGACCATAATAAAACCTTTTTCTCTCCACTGGCTTATCGTTAGGATGAGGCATCGACCAGCTACGACACCCACGAATACCTAGAGAGGTTCGAAGATGGAAAGGAGGATAGCCGGATCCGGTCCCCTTACCAATGGGAGATTCTTGGGAAGAATCCGGAGATTCCTCCCTGTTTTCCTCTGAATCGTGGCCCAATTCCAATTTTCTTTTTCGGGACACTCTCTGTTCGATAGGAAAGTTCTCTATGGTTTTTGTGGATTTGGATAAAACCATTTTTCCCTTAGAAGAATGCCGGGAATTTTCTACCATGAGAGCTGAAGCGAAACAAAGCCAAAAATTAAACATAATGCTAAAGGGATTGTAATAAGTTGATACTAAAGAAAATACTTACCCAACGGTTGAGAGGGGGAGGAAATGGAAAAACTATGCAAACTCAGTCCCGCCTTGCGAAGAAAGGCCTCACCAATAAGAAGAGCACTTTGGTATTTGTTGGCGCGCATTCCCTGAATTTCGCAAATCAATTGAGGATCGTCAGGTATAAGATCGCCAGTCGCCAAGCGACCACCGTAAATCCATTTGGAATCATGGTCCCATGAGAAGGCCCCAGTTGAGCCATCCGCCAAATAATTATGAGAAGGTGGTTGAACGAAGAAAAAATGAGATTTCCAGCAAGGATTGCTAGAAACCGGAGAGTCGAAAATAGAGCGACTAGTTTTCTGACTAGCAAAGAAATATCCGCGATTGGAAGAACTAGAAACATTAAAACGGAACAATTGCATAAAATTACGGAAAGAAGGCTGGAATCCTTTTGCTATCATCAAAACGGAAAAGGCCACCACAAAAGCCACAGAATTTGGAACCAATTGCGTCAAAGATACGCTAAATATTTTCAAAATGTCAAGAAATAAAGCAGACAAAGGAAGACGTAAGCCATAATTGAAATGAACGGTATAGAAGGCTCGACAACCCTCCGGCGGGGAAGTGACCCTATCCGAAGGAGAATGTAGAATAATCTTAGAACCTGCTGGAAAGTATTTCGCGTAGTTATCCACGACCTCGTGGAAAGTCTCCTCGGTATAGGCACAAGCGAGGTCCTCAATCGGTTCGGAAATCTGAGGGACCGTACCTTTACCCTTCTTGGCCCTGGCGGCAACATCCGTATCGGATATAATTTGCACACTAAAATTATCCTCATTAGGAACAGTGAATTCAGACGCTCCAATCTGTTCTATCGGAGAGCTCGGGGGAACCCCCTCCTCGATGTTAGGAGTAACTCTTTATTTGATTAACGAGGAAGATTTTCTGGAAATGGAAGCCATTTTTAGGATCCTCGAAGAATACGAGTCGATAAGAGCAAATTAGAAAAGAAATGAGCGAATAAGAAAATGATTTCGGAATATGGGAAGTAGAAAGTAAAAGATGACTGAAACAACGATAACCTATTTATAAAGAAAGATGAAAGACGTTTCGAACGTCTCACGGCTGATCACATTCCCGCCAAACAATAGAAAAAGTTGAAACGCTTTCTCAAAGAGACACGTGATAGTTCAAGATTGGAACGACAAAACGACTATTTATGAGGTGTTGCAGTCTTTTCCTTACTTAGGATTTTTTCCCACAGGGTTTTTTCCTAAGGAAGGTTTTTAACGAGGCACATTTCATAGAAAATACAGTCGTAATCCATGATCTACTTCTACGAGCTTCTACTACATATACGCTCGAAGAAGTGAGGGAGTACTGATGGGGGCTATTTCGCACCCCATATAATATTCGGATCAACTAGGGGATGTCAGATCGGTTCGACCATACAAGCTCATCCGGGGTCATCCATCGACCCGATCAGAGACGATTCTCCTCGGCGACCGGACTATAATCCTGGCTTGAGAGGGACAGTTATGCCGAGTCCTATTAGAACTATGTTTCCTTGTAAAGATAGGGTTAGTATCATATAAATACCTAGTTAAAACGTTGTATAGAGAGAGCTGACGCCTACTTACTTTGGCTATCAAAGAATATCATATTGAATAGAAAAGCTTTTGCTATACTATTTTACTCATTAACTCTTTCGTTGTCTCGTTTACTCTTTTTGTTCTTTTACTTAATTGTTCTTCCTTGAGATTGATCCATCAAGAATAAAGTAACAGAGCCCTATAATTAATACAAAACCGGATCTCCTAATCACTTCATATTGATTTAATCATAACCAACGAAAAATGGTTAAATCAATTTAGTATAGTTTATACTGATGATATCCTTGTTTATTCTGACAATGTTGATCAACACTTTAAACATCTTCAAATATTCTTTAATATTGTCAAACAAAATGGTTTAGTAGTCTTAGCTACTAAAATGAAGCAGATTTTTAGGACATGAGATAAATAAAGGATTTATTAACCCTATAAATAGGGCTATTAGCTTTACTGAGAAATTTCTAGATGTTGTCAAGGATAAGACCCAAATTCAGAGGTTTTTAGGATGTTTAATTTATATATCGGATATTTTTCCCAAACATAAGGCAAGATTGTCAACATCTGTACCAAAGACTTAGAAAGAATCCACTCGCGTGGTCAGAAGAGCATACTAGAATAATTAGGATGATAAAGCAAAAGGTGAATTCCTTGTCCTGTTTAGGAATCCCTCATCCAAATGCTTTTATGATAGTTGAGATTGATGCCTCAGATATGGGTTATGGTTCCATATTAAAACAAAAGGTTAATTCAAAAGAAGAATTAGTTAGGTTACATTCAGGAATTTGGCTCGGACCACAAAAGAATTACTCTACTATCAAAACAAAAATCCTTTCAATAGTATTATGCATTTTTAAATTTCAAGATGATTTATATAATAAAAAAAATTATTACGTATTGATTGCAAATCTGATAAAGAAGTGTTAACCAAAGATGTTCAAAATCTGATGTCAAAACAAATTCTTGCCCGTTGGCAAGCAATACTTTCAGTTTTGAATTTTCAAATTGATATATATATAAAATGAGAGAATAATTATCTTCCAGACTTTCGTGCAAGAGAATTTTTACAAGAAAATTAATTATGCAGATGAAAAACCCCTACGCAAAAGCCAAGATACAATCCTCAAAAGATTATGAGTCCCCAAACTCAAAAGATTTAGTCAAATTTACACCCTCAACATCAGCTCCCAGAACACCTTTAAATACACCCTCAAGTTCAAACAGATTTGCTTCCTTCCAAAATTTTCCAGAATTACCATACAAATCAGTTTTAGTAACTCGTCCAAGACTTTCAAATATCCAAATACCAAACAACCCAAAAGATGAAGTCAAGTACGTCAACAGAGCTTGGACAGAAGAAATTGGGCTTACATCCTATACATAATTGCCTTCTGAATTGATTCGAAAGGATTATATCAAAAATAGATTCCAACTATTTAATAATTATTCTCAATATTGGGAATCTGATTGTTTTAAAAAAACTCAAAAATTTTATGAAACTTATACTGGTAGACACAAATTATGTTGAGATTACTCACACAATAAATGATAAAAAAACAAATTACTTTTTCAAAGTGTGTTATTAAACAAATTTTTAATCAAACAACCTTTCGCGGGACGACCTGCCTTAGAAATTTCTCCATACAAATTGTCAAAAATCTATGTCAGTCCCTTTTCACATTCATGGTTTTTTATTTTCCATACAAATTGTCAAAAATCTTTCCTCATTTGGTTTTATGAATGGTGGAAAAGAATGGCTATCCTCCATCAAACTGTTAAAAGAGGTTTAGAAGTCTTTGCAGAACATTCAACTTTGCAATATTATCAAAAGTCAGTTAATTTTCACACTGAATTTAAAGTTCCATGGATTTTTGCCTGGGATTTCCAATTAAAAAATGTTTTCCAGATCCTACGCCTTTATCTCTTGTCAGATCTGTTCGAGTCAAATGGTGGACAAAATATCAACAAGATCTTTGTTCTGAGAATTCCATCAAACATTTCTTTGTCACTGGAGAAAAAATTAGATATCAAAGTGAAGCCTCTAAGTCAGAAGCTAAATCAAAAGGAAAAGCCAAAGAGACGCAAAGTTCTGATGAGGTTTTTTGAAGCTTTCAAACAGAATCCTAATCTTAAAGATCAATTTCTCGAATTCCTATCTCAAAAAACAGTTAAATCAGAAGAATCAATGTCCTTGGATCCCTTTGGAGGTCCATGTGGACAAGACCCAGATGAACTATTCTTCATGTGAAGATGTAAAACAAAAGGCATTCATTATCTTACAGACAAATGGCCGACAAACATTTCATAGCAGTCAAAAGTTACTTTTATTAAAGAGAAGACGAGGCCTCAAAAGATGATTATTCGGAGCACCTATTAAAAAAGCAGGGACAACTGTGTCATGCAACTACTATAAATAACTCCTCAAATCAGAAGGAAAGGTAGTGCCTTTTCTACTCTCTGAAAATCTCCCGCAATATTGTAATCTGCGGAGGAATTTCTTTGAAGCTTTCAAGCTGGTTTCCACTATAAGAATTTTATTCAATAAAATTAAATTTTTGTCAGATTTTTATGTTAAGATTAAATACTGCAAATACTTCTTTCTCTGAACTCCACAAATTTTGTTATCAAGAATAAACATAAAGCCAATTGCAGAACCTTTCCAGAAGGAGGCCCTCTGCATTAACATTTTGTTAATTTAAGAGAACATTATCATCAACTAATAGTAAGATTCAATATTTTACTTGCAGCATAATGTTGATAAAATTATGTTTTATACTGTTCATATTTTTAATATTCTGTTTAGAAACTACGTTTCAAATGATTATCAAAACCGTAATTTTAGTTTTATTCTTTGTTCAAACTATGCAAGTATTTTGAGACAACAGCTAAAATGTTGCCATTACTCTCTATATATAAAATACTTTATATAACTAACACTACTAGAATTTTAGGCTTTGCAACGAAAAATTTGCGACTAATGTGTCGCAAAATGTAATTGATTTGTGAAGTAGTTGCAGCAAAAAATTCAGAGCTAAATAAATCATCATTTACATCAGAAGTTTGTAACAAAACAATGACAACTATTTGCGACAAGAAGTCGAGTCTGTCGCATGTTTGGCGCAAAACGTTCGGCACTAGCTATCTATTTTTTGCACCAAAAGGAGCGACCAAAGTATTTTCAAAGGTATCAAAGCAGAAAGTTAGAAATGCATGAAATATATCAAAACAACACATCATAAACATGCATATTGTCATGTGAATCTCTCAAATTCTTGGCAAAAGTAGGTAGTATCCCAATTTCAAGCAACTATTTAGTTTGTTGCCGAAACACGAGCAAAGATAATAACTTTTTGTTTTTATTCAACCCAACAACTAAGAATTTCTTGGCAATGCAAATGTGTTACTACGCGCAAAACGAAAAGAAGTTTATCACTATAATATCTCAAATGGGAAGAATAATGCAAATAAACCTCCAATTCTGGATTATTCTTCCCCGTTTAGATATTATAGTGATAAACCTTTTCTCTAGCTGTAAATAATAATAATTTCATCGCAAATTTTCCGTTGCAGAAACACAAATTTGTAGTAGTGTAATGACGTGTCACTATACTCTATCTTCCAATTTTAACTCAGCAGGGGTTTATTATTTTGCTTCATGGATACCCACCTAACATAAATGATCTGTTTAATTGCATATTAACAAGTTGTGGTGTGGTTAAAGGATCATGCTTCATTGCATAACTTATTTGTGACCATGAGTGCATCCTTTAGTTTTTCCGCACTTATCTTTCTACTACATTAGAAGCCAATTGCTCCATGTTTACTGTATCATGTTTCCTAATTTTAGTTTTCTGTTTACCTTCACGTGTGACATGCAAATGCAAAAGAAGTATTTAAAAAAAGATTGTTGAAATGATGTTATACCAATAAATAATGTCATTTGTATCAAATAATTTCTCTTAGTTAGATAAAACTATCACATTTTAAATTTACTTTTTCGTTATCAATGTTGCAAGTTATATTTTTAATTTGAAAATCTTGTTGATGTCTACATATTTCCATCAAAGTAAGAAAATCTTACAACTTACTTAGGCTTTAAATAAATACTTTCACAAACTATTAAAATATAGTCAGTTGTAAAAGTTACTTAACAATTTAAAAATTCAACAAATTAATACCTAAAGTAGATATATGGTATCAATGAGAATTGGAAGTGTATACAATAAATAAATTGATAGGAATAATCTAATATAATAATATTAAAAGAAATTGAAAAATATTACAATCATCGAATACCACATAATCATTATTATTACATTTTTTTTCATTGTATTTTAGTGTTTTGTTGCATATCATTAAATTGATTAACATACAACTGATTTTTTTAACTAATTTCACTTAACACAACATTTATTTTGGTTTTTAACTACACGAAAATAAAATAAAAATCAATTCATTAATACACAATTTTGGGCTTCATTGATTACAAATGATTCTTGTCTTAATTTCAAATGTTATTTCAAGAATTAACTTAAATATCAATTTTATCATAAAAAAATGTTACTAAGAACCTACATGCCACCAAATAAAATTACCTGAAAATGATGAAATAACACATATACATCTAGATTAAGTCGAAACAACAAAGAATAAAACATACTTGAATCGATACGCCAATAAATAAAACAATCTGAAATCGATAAAATTACTCAAAATTTAGACTAGATTGAAACAAAAAGAATAAATGCACTAGAAAGAATAACATTAGGCCTGGAATTACAAGCTCCGGTAGATTACTACTTCAAAAACTAATGCCTGTTTTGAGATCCTGATGTAGCCGGGTTATTCGGATCAACAATATTTAATGCTCTCATTCTTGAATTGAGAGCCATTGTTGTTTCTTCCATGACTGATCTCATTACATCAGCATTAGTCATGTCAAATTCTTCTGGTTTTTTTATTCTAGCCATGCATTTGTACATAAAACATTTTACTTCTTTGCGCTTGTTCTCTATTTGCAAGCGGTGGAGGTCTTTTTTCACCTTTTATAGGCGTTGTTTGGTGAAACTTTCTAGATTAGTCATGTATCTAGTTTGTTCCATCTCCGGAAGACTATTGAAACATGACAACACGGATGCGGTTTCTTCTAGCGATGGCCATACCTCTGGTTCACTTTCAACTGGACTGTAGATGATGGCGCATCCATCTACGGCACAAAGGGTGCGAAGTTCACTTGCTTTTTTAATTAATCCCTTTTTCCTTTTGTTAAACGAAATCTTTCTTTCGGATTTGTTGGACATATATGCGTGTGTAAATTTCCTTCTTGGCATTTTTGACCAGTGTTTTTTCTTTCTTGGGAATATGAGGATTGAGGGAATATGAGGAAGAAGCTATTTATGAATATAATTAAGTGTAGTTATTATAGAGTTGGCCAACTTTCATTGGTTATAGTAAATGTGTTTGTTTGAAGAAAAAAAGAACTTGTTAACAAAAAAAAGGAAAATTTAAGTGCAACATTCGTGCATATTTGTAATCCACTAGGGGGAAAATTGTAACGAAGAATATATATGTGTACTAAAATTTGTTAAATGTCTTTTCAGCGACCATAGAAAGAATCCCTACCATTTGAAATTTAGGATTGTTTTTCGCCTTGACTTGAAATGAATTTTTCAACTGTTATTGTACTGAGTGATGTTGTCCATGGTCCTAGTGACGATGGGTGGACATTGATGAATTTCAATGCCGATGATGATGTTTATTTGTTTATTAAGGGAGCTGCAAATAGTAGAATGGAAAATATTATAGGGTCGTCTGCGTGAAAGCCTTCATGCATCTCCAGGATGTTTACCCTGTGAGATTTAGGAAATTTCTGAAAGAGCATTGTTTCGCTAGGATAAGATTCAATTTTGGTGAAAATTATCCATCATATTCCTGAGGTTCCTGCTTTACGTTTTCAGGGAAGGATATCCATGACTTATCTGATATTTTTGTATTGCTATGAAACACAAACTATGAAGATGAGATTATGGAAGTAATTACATTCGAATGTCTAGCTCACCACCGTCATAATTTTTCTTCCTGGGTGCAATTTTTCAATTGTTTGGAAGATACTGAATTTGGAGCTTGCTCAGAACTAATCTTTGCCCCTATTGACTGAACATGACCAAATGATGCTATTCTATTTTCATCTTGATTTCGAATGATCTTGTTGTCTTTAAATACGAATGGTGTGGATGGACATCTTTATCACCAACCAATTTAACATCAAATGAGGCAACTAATAATTGCCACCAACCGCACTTGATATTGACTCTGGGCTTTTCAGTTTCCTTATGAATCTTGTCTTTAGGATGAGCCTATAACAATTACTATGTTATACATGCGCCATGTAAAAGCCAACGTGAAAAATCGTTGTTTGGAGATGAATCTATTTCGATCAATCCCTCCAACAATACCAACAAAAGAAAATCCGAACACGGAGACCAATTTAAATCCATCCAAGTTATGACGTTAATCCTGCTACAACACTTCCAAAGATGAACCTTAATATTAATCCAGGCATGAGTTACGCTGTTGATCCTGCTATAGCAAATCCAAGCTCGAATTGTCTTGTCCACCTTGCTAGTTTGATGTGCCAAAGCAATAAATCAATTTTAGGTGTGGAGTTAATCGGCATCGACAACCAGAATCCCAACCTCTTTTTTAATATGATACAACATCACCCGTATGCTATGTTGTGATTCTCATTCTTGTCAAACATGTGTGCATGTACGCCAACCTAAGCGCTTTTAACATGTTGTAGACAACTGCTAAAATGTTGCCATTACTCTCTATCAATAAAATACTCGATATCACTAATACTAGTAGAAATTTAGGCTTCACAACGGAAAATTTGCGACTAATGTGTCGCAAAATATGATTGATTTGTGGCGTAGTTGTAGCAAAAAAGTTCAAAGCTAAATAAATCATCATTTACATCAGAATTTGCAACAATACAATGACTACTATTTGCGACAAGAACTCGAGTCTGTCGCATGTTTGGCGCAAAACATTCGACACTAGATATTTATTTTTTGCACCAAACGGAGCGACCAAAGTATTGTCAAAGGTATAGGTAGAAAGTTGGAAATACCTAAAATATACCAATGCATATTGTCATGTGAATCTCTCAAATTCTTGGCAAAAGTAGGAAGCCCAACTTCAAGCAACTATTTAGTTTGTTGCTGAAACACGAGCAAACATAGTAAATTTTTGTTTTATTCAACCCAACAACTAAGAATTACTTGTCAATGCAAATGAGTTACTACGTGCAAAACGAAAAGAAGTTTATCACTATAATATCTCAAATGGGAGGAATAATGCAAATAAACCTCCAAATTCTGGATTATTCTTCCCCGTTTAGATATTATAGTGATAAACCTTTTCTCTAGCTGTAAATAATAATAATTTCATCGCAAATTTTCCGTTGCAAAAACACAAATTTGTAGTAGTGTAATGACGTGTCACTATACTCCATCTTCCAATTTTAACTCAGCAGGGGTTTATTATTTTGCTTCGTGGATACCACCTAATATAAATGATCTATTTAATTGCGTATTAACAAGTTGTGGTGTGGTTAATGTATGCGCAAGTTGGTTCTATTCATTGCTTTGGAAGATTTATGTCAGCATTCACCTCTGGTCCTACATTCCAGTAGTTTGAAGTGTCTTTAAAGTATTTGTGTTAGGTTGTTTTGAGATCTTTTTTTACAAAGTTTGGAAGATTTATGTCATTTTTGTCTTAAGTTATTAAAATTTGGCTTTTATGTATGCCAAAAATAAAAGACCGTCTTTTTAAGTCCTACCTATGGACAAAAAGATATAAAAATAAATAAATAAACATCAGTAAGATTTTGCAAGCAAATTACTGATAGACATGAGTTGTGATTTTTGAATATCTGAATGAAAATTATTTTTGGTTTATTGTGATTTCTTTTTCTGTTGGAGGCACATTTGTTGCGCGTGCCATTTTATTTTAATAATGGAGTATTTCCAAAGTTTAGAAGTGTTCAAATTTAATATGTTATAAAATAGCTCATACATATTTTCTTTCACAGTGCATTACTTAATTTTAAAAATATTTTTAGTGACAAAATATATATTGGCCAAAGTAGGAAGCCCAACTTCAAACAACTATTTAGTTTGTTGCTGAAACACGAGCAAACATAGTAATTTTTTGTTTTATTCAACCCAACAACTAAGAATTACTTGTCAATGCAAATGTGTTACTACGTGCAAAACGAAAAGAAGTTTATCACTATAATATCTCATATGGGAGGAATAATGCAAATAAACCTCCAAATTCTGGATTATTCTTCCCCGTTTAGATATTATAGTGATAAACCTTTTCTCTAGCTGTAAATAATAATAATTTCATCGCAAATTTTCCGTTGCAGAAACACAAATTTGTAGTAGTGTAATGACGTGTCACTATACTCTATCTTCCAATTTTAACTCAGCAGGGGTTTATTATTTTGCTTCGTGGATACCACCTAACATAAATGATCTGTTTAATTGCGTATTAACAAGTTGTGGTGTGGTTAAAGGATCATGCTTCATTGCATAACTTATTTGTGACCACGAGTGCATCCTTTAGTTTTTCCGCACTTTTCTTTCTACTGCATAAGAAGCCAATTGCTCCATGTTTACTGTATCATGTTACCTAATTTTAGTTTTCGGTTTACCTTCACGTGTGACATGCAAATGCAAAAAAAGTATCTAAAAAAAGATTGTTGAAATGATGTTATACCAATAAATAATGTCATTTTATCAAATAATTTCTCTTAGTTAGTTAAAACTATCACATTTTAAATTTGCTTTTCGTTATCAATATTGCAAGTTATATTTTGAATTTGAAAATCTTATTGATGTCTACATATTTCCATCAAAGTAAGAAAATCTTAAAACTTACTTAGGCTTTAAATAAATACTTTCACAAACTATTAAAATATAGTCAATTGTAAAAGTTACTTAAACAATTTAAAAATTCAACAAATCTATAACTAACGTAGATACATGGTTTCAATGAGAATTGGAAGTGTATAAAATAAATAAATTGATAGGAAAAATCTAATATAATAATATTAAAAGAAATTGAAAAATATTACAATCATCGAATACCACATAAATCATTATTATTAAAAAAAAAATTCATTGTATTTTAGTGTTTTGTTGCATATCATTAGATTGATTAACATACAACTAATTTTTTTACTAGTTTCACTTAACACAACATTTATTTTGGTTTTTAACTACACGAAAATAAAAAAAATCAATTCATTAATACACAATTTGGGCTTAATTGATTACAAATGATTCTTGTCTTAATTTCAAATGTTAGTTCAAAAATTAACTTCAATATCAATTTTCTCATAAAAAAATGTTCTTAAGAACCTACATGCCACCAAATAAAATTACCTGAAAATGACGAAATAACACATATACATCTAGATTAAGTCGAAACAACAAAGAATAAAATATACTTGAATCGATACGCCAATAAATAAAACAATCTGAAATCGATAAAATTACTCAAAAATATAGACTAGATTGAAACAAAAAGAATAAATGCACTAGAAAGAATAATATTAGGCCTGGAATTACAAGCTCCAGTAGATTACTACTTCAAAAACTAATGCCTGTTTTGAGATCCAGATGTAGCCGGGTTATTCGGATCAACAATATTTAATGCACTCATTCTTGAATTGAGAGCCATTGTTGTTTCTTCCATGACTGATCTCATTACATCAGCATTAGTCATGTCAAATTCTTCTGGTTTTGTTATTCTAGCCATGCATTTGTACATAAAACATTTTACTTCTTTGCGCTTGTTCTCTATTTGCCAGCGGTGGAGGTCTTTTTTCACCTTTTATAGGCGTTGTTTGGTGAAACTTTCTAGATTAGTCATGTATCTAGTTTGTTCCATCTCCGGAAGACTATTGAAACGTGACAACACGGATGCGGTTTCTTGTAGCGGTGGCCATACCTCTGGTTCACTTTTGACTGGACTGTAGATGATGGCGCATCCATCTACGGCACAAAGGGTGCGAAGTTCACTTGCTTTTTTAATTAATCCCTTTTTCGTTTTGTTAAACGAAATCTTTCTTTCCGATTTGTTGGACATATACGCGTGTGTAACTTTCCTTCTTGGCATTTTTGACCAGTTTTTTTCTTTCATGGGAATATGAGGATTGAGGGAATATGAGGAAGAATCTATTTATGAATATAATTAAGTGTAGTTATTATAGAGTTGGCTAACTTTCTTTGGTTATAGTAAATGTGTTTGTTTGAAGAAAAAAAGAACTTGTTAACAAAAAAAAGGAAAATTTAAGTGCAACATTCGTGCATATTTGTAATCCACTAGGGGGAAAATTGTAATGAAGAATATATGTGTACTAAAATTTGTTAAATGTCTTGTCAGCGACCATAGAAAGAATCCCTACCATTTGAAATTTAGGATTGTTTTTCGCCCTGACTTGAAATGACTTTTTCAACTCTTATTGTACTGAGTGATGTCGTCCATGGTCCTAGTGACGATGGGTGGATATTGATGAATTTCAATTCCGATGATGATGTTTATTTGTTTATTAAGGGAGCTGCAAATAGTAGAATGAAAAATATTATAGGGTCGTCTGCGTGAAATCCTTTATGCATCTCCAGGATGTTTACCCTGTGAGATTTAGGAAATTTCTGAAAGAGCATTGTTTCGCTACGATAAGATTCAATTTTGGTGAAAATGATCCATCATATTCCTGAGATTCCTGCTTTACGTTTTCAGGGAAGGATATCCATGACTTAACTGATATTTTTGTATTGCTATGAAACACAAATTATGAAGATGAGATTATGAAAGTAATTATATTCGAATGTCTAGCTCACCACCGTCATAATTTTTCTTCCTGGGTGCAATTTTTCAATTGTTTGGAAGATACTGCATTTGGAGCTTGCTCAGAACTAATCTTTGCCCATATTGACTGAACAAGACCATATGATGCTATTCTATTTTCATCTTGATTTCGAATGATCTTGTTGTCTTTAAATACGAATGATTGGGATGGACATCTTTATCACCAACCAATTTAACATCAGATGAGGCAACTAATACTTGCCACCAACCGCACTCGATAATGACTCTGGGCTTTTCAGTTTTCTTATGAATCTTGTTTTTAGGATGAGACTATAACAATTACTATGTTGTACATGCGCCATGTAAAAGCCAACGTGAAAAATCGTTGTTCGGACATGAATCTATCTCGATCAATCCCTCCAACAATACCAACAAAGGAAAATCCGAACACGGAGCCCAATTTAAATCCATCCAAGTTATGACGTTAATCCTGCTACAACACTTCCAAAGATGAACCTTAATATTAATCCAGGCATGAGTTACGCTGTTGATCCTGCTATAGCAAATCCAAGCTCGAATTTTCTTGTCCACCTTGCTAGTTTGATGTGCCAAAGCAATAAATCAATTTTAGGTGTGGAGTTAATCGGCATCGACAACCAGAATCCAAACCTCGTTTTTAATATGATACAACATCACCCGTATGCTATGTTGTGATTCTCATTCTTGTCAAACATGTGTGCATGTACGCCAACCTAAGCGCTTTTAACATGTTGTAGACAACTGCTAAAATGTTGCCATTACTCTCTATCAATAAAATACTCGATATCACTAATACTAGTAGAAATTTAGGCTTCACAACGTAAAATTTGCGACTAATGTGTCGCAAAATATGATTGATTTGTGGCATAGTTGTAGCAAAAAATTTCAAAGCTAAATAAATCATCATTTACATCAGAATTTGCAACAATACAATGACTACTATTTGCGACAAGAACTCGAGTCTGTCGCATGTTTGGCGCAAAACATTCGACACTAGATATTTATTTTTTGCACCAAACGGAGCGACCAAAGTATTGTCAAAGGTATCAAGGTAGAAAGTTGGAAATACCTAAAATATACAAATGCATATTGTCATGTGAATCTCTCAAATTCTTGGCAAAAGTAGGAAGCCCAACTTCAAGCAACTATTTAGTTTGTTGCTGAAACACGAGCAAACATAGTAATTTTTTGTTTTATTCAACCCAACAACTAAGAATTACTTGTCAATGCAAATGTGTTACTACGTGCAAAACGAAAAGAAGTTTATCACTATAATATCTCAAATGGGAGGAATAATGCAAATAAACCTCCAAATTCTGGATTATTCTTCCCCGTTTATATATTATAGTGATAAACCTTTTCTCTAGCTGTAAATAATAATAATTTCATCGCAAATTTTCCGTTGCAAAAACACAAATTTGTAGTAGTGTAATGACGTGTCACTATACTCCATCTTCCAATTTTAACTCAGCAGGGGTTTATTATTTTGCTTCATGGATACCACCTAACATAAATGATCTGTTTAATTGCGTATTAACAAGTTGTGGTGTGGTTAATGTATGCGCAAGTTGGTTCTATTCATTGCTTTGGAAGATTTATGTCAGCATTCACCTCTGGTCCTACATTCCATTAGTTTGAAGTGTCTTTAAAGTATTTGTGTTAGGTTGTTTTGAGATCTTTTTTTACAAAGTTTGGAAGATTTATGTCATTTTTGTCTTAAGTTATTAAAATTTGGCTTTTATGTATGCCAAAAATAAAAGACCGTCTTTTTAAGTCCTACCTATGGACAATGATTTAACCGGATTTCGCCGGGTTAATGGTATCAGTGAATTTGTGATATTGGGGGTTTTCAATATATATATATATATTATAGGGCTCTGTTACTTTATTCAAGATGGATCAATCTCAAAGAAAAGCCATATCTTAAGAACAAAAAGTAAATACTTAAACCAACGCAAAGAACACACCAATATGAAGAGAAAGCTATTTCTTATTGAATAATAGTGAGTTGTGCAGTTTATGCAGGATGCAATGGCGTATTTGCCTTATGATTTAGAGTTTTCGGAGTTGTCTAATACAATGATTAACTAGGTATTTATATCATGCTAAACCTAGCGTTACAAGGAAACATAGTCCTAATAGGACTCGGCCCAAATATCCTTCTTGGGTCCGGAATATAGTCTTCTAATCGAAGAGAGCAGTATTCGGCCGGGTCGATAAGATGATCTTTGAACAGCCTGATTTGGTCGAACCGATCTCAAGTTCTTTAGTCGATCTGTACAGAATGTAGGGTGCGAAATAGCCCCCATCAGTACTCCCTCACTTCTTCGAGCGTATAGATAATAGAAGCTCGTAGAAGTAGATAATTCTTTACGACTGTTCGTCTTCTATGAATGGAGCCTCGTTAAAAACCTTTCTTAAGAAAAAACCATTTGGGAAAAAATCTTAAGTAAGGAAAAGAGTGCTACATATCATAGATAGTCGTTTTCTCTGTCCGATTACGAATCCTCACGCGTCTATTCTGGAGACTTTTCATTTTCTCCCGTTTTTGGCGGGAATGTGATTAATTGTGATGAGTTCGAAACCTCTTTTCTCATCTTTAGTATAAATAGGTGACCTTTGAGTTCGTCATTTTTCCTTTATACTTGCTTATAGTTCGTAGTCACTTTCTTGCTTAGTAGTTTGTCACATAAAGTTTTCCTTTTATCGATTTATATCCTTCGAGAGTCTGAAAATATGGCTTTTTTGAGAAAATCTTCTTCTTCCTCGAGGGAGAATGTTGCTCCTAATAACGAGGAGGAGTTGCGCTCTAATCTTTTGGGCGAACAATCTGCAATTTCTGAATTCGTTGTTCCTATAGAAGATACTTTTAAGGTACAGATGCTTTCTGACACAGAGGTTGCTGCCCGAGCCAAAAAGGGCAAATGTACTGCTCCTCAGATTTCTGAACCAATTGAGGACCTAGCCTGTGCTTATACGATGGATACTTTTCCAGAGGTCGTGAACAATTATGCCAAATATTTCCGGAGGGTTCCGAGATAATTCTTCCTTCCCCTTCTGATAGGGTCACTTCTCCACCGGAAGGATGTCGCGCCTTTTACACGGCTCACTTTAATAGTGGCCTCCGTCTTCCGTTGTCTCCCCTCTTCCTTGATATCTTGAGAAATTTAGTGTGTCCTTGACACAATTAGTTCCAAATTATGTGGCTTTCCTGGTTTGCTTTTCTTTCCTGATGATTGCGAAAGGGTTTAAACCTTCCTTTCGTAACTTTACACAACTTTTCCGTTTTAGCATTTCCAGTTCTTCTAATCGCGGGTATTTCTTTGCCAGTCAGAGACCTAGTCGGGCGATCTTCGACGCCCCCGTTTCTAGCAACCCTTTTTGGAAATCTCACTTTTTCTTTGTTCGCCCCCCACCTCATCTTCGTTCGGCGGATGGTTCAACTATACCCTTCTCGTGGGATCATGATTTCAAATGGGTATACGGAGGTCGCTTGCCGACTGGTGAATTTGTTCCTGACGATGCTCAGTTTATCGCTGAAATCCCCGATATGCGTGCAAACAAATATCAGAGTGCTCTTCTGATTGGGGAAACTTTCCTTCGTAAAGCAGGATTGAGTGTTCATACTTTTCCAATCAATTCATCATTAGAATTACTGGGTAAGCATTTCTCTTTAATTTAGTGTTACGATAATATTTTCTTATATAGAGAAACTAACTTTTATTTTGTTTTTTGTTCAGCTCATATGGTAGAAAATTCTCGACATTCTTCAAAGGGAAAGATGGTGTTATCCAAATCCTCTAAATCTATAGAGAACAACCCGATCGAGCAGAGAGCTTCTCGGAAGAGGAAACTGGAGTTGAGTCATGAGTCCGAGGAGAATGGAGAGGAGTCTCCAAATTCTTCCCAAGATTCCCCTGTCAGTCAAGGGACTGGGCCTGGTTATCCCCCTCTTCAGCTTAGATCATCCTTGGGAATTCGCGGATGTCGTAGTTGGTCGATGCCTCATCCTAGCGACAACCCAGTGGGGAGAAAAAGGAGCTATTATGGTCGTTCTGGCAATGATCTTTCTTTACCTGGCGACAGCCATCCGAAACCTACTTTGGTTGAAATGATCGAAGATCATTTAGAGGGGAAGAGAGCCGCTGGTTATTCTGAGAAAGATTCTCTTGTCCATGATGAAAGCGAGAATGCGGTCGATGAGGCGACTCGCGTTCTCTTGTCCGGGGTTTTTACTCGTGATTTGAACAAACTTTTCCGTAAGGATCCTCTGGAGAAATTTCAGCGAGCTTCTCTCTATGCTGAAAAGGTAAATTCTTTCGAGTTCGCTTTATAGGATATTCTTTATTCCGCAGATATTCTTGCTAACTTATTTCTTGTTTTACCCCTTTGCTTTTTCAGACTAAGACTTGTTTAGCCTCATACGGATACGAAACTGCACTCTGTAAACAGCAATGTGAGATGAGAAAAATAAAGCTCTACTTCGTAAGTTTTCTGGTTCAGAGGTTGGTCCCTCAACGTCTTCTTCCGTTCCTGTCGTAGAGACTCGTGCTACTGGGACTGAAGATCAAGAGATCATAAATAGGATTATAGAGATTTCCCGTGCTCAAGAGCAAGCCAATCAGATGGCTAAAAAGTTAGAGGAATTCCAATTTCAGAGTACGGCTCGAATTAGTGAGCTAGAATCTCAAGTATCAAGTCTTCAAACTTCTTTAGAGGAGTATGAAAAGGACGTCCCTCTTAGTGGACTTAAGGATAGATACGGTAGGAACCCTGATGAAAGAGTTATCCGCGAATTCCTTAACTCTCCTGTCCATACGGCGTTGGTGTATCAGATGGTCGGTCCTCTTCTGGAGAGTACTTTCAAGAAGGCGGTTCATCAGCTGGTCGCCTTAGAGATGATCGACGACCGTCGAAAGGAGTATTTTAAGGCGGCGCACATTCGGTTGAATCGTTATGGCGAAATTTATTCTCCTTCCGAGCTTCCAGATGTCGTATATCAAGGTTTTCCTTTGGCTCACCTTGTCAAAGAATTCGGAAAACCATTGCCGATTCCTCCTTCTGATGTTAACGATGAGCTTGATAATACTTTTATCGATCCAGAAGACGAAGAAGAAGAAGAAGAAGATATTGGCACGACCGAGAACGTCGGTAGTGAACAGAGAATTCCGGATAGCGACAAGGCTTCTTGAAATAGTGATTTTTGAAATAATCTTTGTAATTATTTACCCGTAGGTTTAATTGTAATTTTACCTTTTCATCCCTTTGTACGCTAAGCGTTTCATATTCTGACAGTCACGTCTTTTCATTTTCGCCGTAATAATTCAGACAAGTCATTAAGTTCGCCGTAATCATTATGCGTGTGTCTTTTCAAATTCTAGTGTTTGTTCCAAGGTCAGTTTTTCTATTTCGTGCCCTTTCTTTAGGTCTGTAGCGTCTTTTCGTGTAGTATAAATACTAAAGGTAAAAACTTGACTTGTTATTTACCGTTATACTCGTCTCTTCTAATAGAATACTCTTTCTTTGGCTAGTCGATAAACTTTCTCGTTACTTGCTTTATATTTTTCAACAATTCGATCATGAGTAATCTTTTCGGCAATACTTCGAAACGACCTTCTCGTGAGAGCGCTAGGGATAATAGATCCAAAAAATCTCGAAGAGATGGGCCGTCGATGGAGCCTCCTCGTTCGTCCCCAATAATTAGGTCGGAGATTGATACTCGTGTTATTCCTTCCGAACCTTTTTCTGTAGTAAACTCATCGTTTCCAGAACCAATCTTTTCTTCTTCTACTCAAGTAGGAAGTATGCCTTCCCCTGGTCGGGTAGCTTTTGGCGATATGTCAAATGAGGAACCGACTTATAATATACCTGTTACTTCAGGTGCTTCTTCCTTCGAGCATGTTTTTCATGGAGGGGATTTTGCTATTTCCCTTCCTTTGTCTACTTCTACTGCCCCAATCGCCAGCGGAGGGCAAGCTGGTGATGGCCTTTTTGTCAATCCTTCCACAACACAAACTATTTTGCAGGATTGTCCTGACTATTTATTTCGTGATACCACGGTGATGACTACTTCTTTTGAATCTGGGGGACCTTCTGGGGGTCGGTTTGGGTAGAGGTCTGGACGTCGAACCGTTATCTCTGCTTCGGGCAAGGAGACCTCTGTTAGCCCCAACGAGAGAGATTCTCCTCGTCTGCTAGATGATCGATGCATCCTTGAGCAAGTTAAGGATATTATGTTGTCAGAGACTCCACGCCCTGACGGTGTCCCTTCTAATAGCGAATTGCCTGGCTCGGTTGAGCCTGATGCTTTGTCTTGGGATCTGGGTTTGAGCACTATCTTGCCTGGTGAGCTGATGAAACTTGAGGGTACTTCCAATGTACGCCTTGTTCAGTCTCTAGTTAAGATGTGCGAGCAGGTAGACATATCTTTCGATAATTTTCCCTGCTTTTATTTCGACTTTCGTGTTGTGTGAGGGTTTTTCTCATTCTCCTTCTTTTTCAGTCCAAATATCTTGCCCTTCAGCTGGGTGTGCAGAACGATAATCTGTGGAATAGTAAGGATGCCTACCAAAGACGGTTGGAGTCGGAATCGGCAAAGGTCGCAGGGCAGACTCTCCAGCTGCAGCTTGCCAATGATGATTTGAAAAAATTGCAGGAGGAGAAGTCTGTCTGGGAGCAAGAGAAAAACGACTTGGTTCGGGCTGCTGCCCTTGCAGAGGAGTCTCAACGGCGGTCCTATGAGGAAGGATATGACGCTGGTTATCTAAAGCGTCAAGAGGAGTTGATGGCGTTTGCTGGCAACTTGACTCCTCGGAGGACTGTTTCTAGTAGTCGACCTGCCGACCGTTCTTCTCAGTGATCTTTGTTCGACCTGGCAAGCCTTGGTCTGTCTCTTTTTTTTTTTTTTTTTTTTTCTGCCCAACTTTTGTGTATTTGTTCGGGCTGAAATTTTTGTAATGGGAGAAGTACTAAATTGGAAATTATGACCTTTTTGTAGGCAGATTCTTGCCTTGATCAATTTTCTTCTGTAGATATACTTTGTTATGCTCATTTTGCCTTTATGCATAAATATAATCATCATGAAATAATCAGTATAGATTAGCATACTTATCTGAAATTGATCTTTGCGGAGAATATTCAGGATAGAGAAAAGGTAGCTTGATCTTGCTTGGTCACTGTTTAAGTAGCCGAATGATATAATATTTGCGCTGCAAATCAAATTTTGTTGATCAACCCAGTATAGTCCCTTGGGTTATATTCAAAACCGTGTAGTACATCAAAAATGTAGATGGTAGGTTTTTTCCGTATCGATAATCGATTTAATAGCTGTTAAGGAACGCTCATCATCTTGATCGATGTTCAATTTATGCCCTGTACTTTTGTCTTTTTGTGATCTAAATCTTATATAAGGAGGCTATTGTCCCTTTTGCTGAACTCCGTTTTTCTTTACATCAGACTAAGGAAAAATATCCCTCTCAGTATTTTCAAAGCTTCATGTATCCCAGCATTAATTTTGAACTATATGTTCCTCAATTGGTGTATCATTACGTCATTTCTTTGATATGGGAGGAATTGGAAAATGTAGAAGTCTTTGGCAAATCTGACCTGTTCAGACCTCCTTCAGCAATTCTTTGGTATGTTAGGCAGTGACTTCTTTGTAGTTTCGAATAAGGAGGACTATTCTCCTGATTTCTATGTCAGATATCTTGGGCTCCAAAGGAGTTCTTGTATGACTTAGTTAATGGTTACCCATATGACGTATGAGGCAGTGACGGCCCTCGCATGGTGGAGGGTTTCATCTTTTATCTTTTATCGAGCAAGTAATCTTTTCACGACGATCTTAAACTTGTATGTCTTCGTTTGTGGTCGATCTATTTGGTCCGGAGCTCCTTTAGGTTTCCGAATGATGATCGCTTCGATCCACGCCTTTCTGGTTATCGACTGGTTGAGTCGACTAAATAGCGCCGTTCCAACTTACTTGCATTTATTACGGGGAGTTAAAGGGTCGCATTTATGTCCGTTGATCAAATACTTTTTCAGCCGTTGGATTGCTTAGGTCTATCCCTGTAAATAGGGTGGTGGTTTGCATTCTTCATTTGCAATTTCCCAAAGAGAATGGAGATCTCAGCTTCCTTAAATTTTATTTTGCCTTCAGATCCCATAATATTCAAAAAGTCACATTATCGTGATTCATATTGTAATAGCTTGATGTTCTTCTACCTTGTACTGACGGGTCCCATGGAAGCCCTACCTTGTACTAACGGGTCCCATGAGGCCTCAAATGTGGTTTTCACAGATTTGAGGTCCGTGGTTTCTGTTTGCACATGGAGGGTTCATACTTGCCAGTCACCCCTGCTCTTGGATGTCACCTTAGGGGTGATAGACCACCGGGGTGTGCTAGTTAATTTTTCTTTTGCAACGGTCCCGAAGATATGCTGCTTTAGGATAAAATATTAACTCCTAAAGTAGAAGCAGTATCTCGTTGTGGGTGAATGAGTGTTGCCGGTCATCTGGCTGGTAATGATCATTTCGTTTGGAAGAACATTTGATCTTCCGCCCCTGGCCATCGAACTAAAGAAGTCAACCATCCTGAGCAGCATGCTTCTTAGGTGGTTTATCATAATCGACAAGGTACTAGGGAGGAGATTGGTGTTTCCGTGGACATTGTCGTGAAGATCGCCGATCTAAATGATCATTTCATCTAAACCATTGTAACGGTGTTTATGTAGTACGTAGACCTTTGTAACGTAGGAATTTTGTATGTAACTGATTTGATGAATAAAATATTACTTTTATCCCTTGCATCTTCCTTGTCGTTAATTCTGTCATAATTTTTATTTATGAGTAGCATTTTCCGAACAGACGGGTTCATACTCAATTCATCTTCAAAACTTTAGGAGTATTAGCAGATCTTTTAGATCGTTAGGAACAGATCGAGGAGTGTTTATTGAGCGGATCAATGTTTACTCAACTTGTTATAATTTAGACTTAGGTTTTTATCACCTAAAATCTTTCTGATCGTTGTAGATATACCGAGGAGTTTTTATTGAGCGGATCAATTTATACTCAACTCTGTTTGATTAGACTTAGATCGAGGAGTGTTTATTGAGCGGATCAATGTATACTCAACTCGTTTGATTAGACTTAGATCGAGGAGTGTTTATTGAGCGGATCAATGTATACTCAACTCGTTATAATTTAGACTTAGGTTTTTATCACCTGAAATCTTTCCGGTCGTTATAACTATATCGAGGAGTTTTTATTGAGCGGATCAATGTATACTCAACTCTGTTTGATTAGACTTAGATCGAGGAGTGTTTATTGAGCGGATCAATGTATACTCAACTCTTTTTTTACTAGACTTAGGTTTTTAAGCCAAAAGCCTTTTAATCGTCATAAGTAAATCGTTGAAAATATATCGAGGAGTTTTTATTGAGCGGATCAATGTATACTCAACTCTTTTATAATTTAGACTTAGGTTTTTATCACCTGAAATCTTTCTGATCGTTGTAAATATACCGAGGAGTTTTTATTGAGCGGATCAATGTTTACTCAACTCGTTTTGTTTAGACTCAGGTTTTTAGTACCTGAAAATCTTTTTGATCGCTGAATATATATCGAGGAGTGTTTATTGAGCGGATCAATGTTTACTCAACTCGTTTATAATTTAGACTCAGGTTTTTAGTACCTGAAAGTCTTTTTGATCGCTGAATATATATCGAGGAGTGTTTATTGAGCGGATCAATGTTTACTCAACTCGTTTATAATTTAGACTTAGGTTTTTATACCAAGAGTCTTTTTTATCGTTGAATAACGGACGAGGAGTTTTTATTGAGCGGATCAATGTATACTCGACTCGTTTTTATGGTCGGATTGAGGAGTGTTTATTGAGCTGATCAATGTATACTTAACTCCTTTTGTCCCCATCTTAACCAATATGATAGTAGAATTCCAAGGAGTGTTTACCGAAACAATCGATTTATAGAAATTGCTAAAATCTTTAATAATCGAACTGTAGGCTAAGGCCTTTATTACAAAGACTAAAACTCAATGAAATAAAATAAAACAATGCAGTATAATCTGCTAAAATTTATTTACCATAGTATTTTCTAAGGTTGACTGCGTTCCAAGTTCTTGGTAAGGCTGTTCCATCCAAGTGTGCAATTTTGTATGAACCTTTCTTTCCTACGCCAATGACGACATAAGGTCCATCCCAATTTTGTTGTAACTTTCCCACATGCTTGGATACTTCTACCTTTTTCAAGACCAGGTCTCCTTCTTTGAAGGTTCGGATGCGTACTTTTTGATTGTATGCCTTTTCCATATTTGCTTTAGTGGCTTGCAAGCGTACAACGGCTTTTTCTCTTAAAGCTTCTGTTAAGTCGATATCATTTTCTCTTGTCTTTTCGTTTTCCTGATCATCGTACATTTCAATTCTTGGTGTTGGAATTAGAGTTTCAACAGGAATAACAGCTTCCGACCCATATACCAAGCTAAATGGGGTTTCCCCAGTTGAGCTCCTGACTGTGGTTCGATTAGCCCAAAGTACTCCTGGGAGTTCATCAAGCCATTTTCCTTTGGCCGCTCCTAATCTTTTTTCTAAGGATTTTATTATTTCTCGGTTTGCTACTTCGGTTTGTCCGTTCGCTCTAGGGTGCCCGACCGAAGTGAAATTTTGTTGAATTCCCAGTTTCGAACACCATTCTATTACCTGTTTTCCCGCGAATTGGGTTCCATTATCAGAAATTAGGATCCTTGGGATGCCAAATCGACAAACTATGAATTTCCATAGGAAGTTGATCACTTGGAATTGAGTTATTCGTGCGAGGGCGATGCATTCTATCCACTCGCTGAAATATTCTACAGCGACCAGGACATAAGCTTTCTTGGATCTAGCCGCTGGGAACGGTCCCACGATGTCCATTCCCCATTGATCGAAAGGCCAACATACCGGGATTGGGTGCATGTTTTCTGCTGGTCGATGACATACATTAGCATGGACTTGGCAGTGATGACATTCTTGGACATACTGAGCGGCATCTTTATTGATGGTAGGCCAATAGTAACCTATTCTGAGGCATTTTAAAGCCAATGCCCTTGATCCGCTGTGATTTCCTGCGTCTTCTTCGTGTATTTCTCGTAGTATATCGGCGGTTTGTGATTCAGAGACGCATTTCAGAAGAATTCCTGATACTGATCTTCGGTAGAGTTTTCCTTCTACAAGTGTATACTTTGGAGCTCGATATCTTATTTTCCGAGCTTCATTCTGGTCAGGCGGTAGTTTTCCCTCTCGAAGATAGTCTATCATTGGGGTCATCCAGTTTTCTTCAGCTTCTTCGATTTCCATTATATCGACTACCGGTGTTTCATCGATATCGATTGCCGGTGTATTAGAGATCAACCAGTTGATCACCCGTTCGGTCTTTCCGTCATGGGATCCTGTGAACTTAGATAGTTGGTCGGCCCATTTGTTTTCCGAACGTGGAATGTTCTGTATGCCGAAACTTTCAAATTTCTCAGCTAGTTTTTTCACTTTGGCGAGGTATTTGACCATATTGAATTCCTTAGCCTCTTATAGGCCTCCTATTTGTCTTTGCACTAACTATGAATCGGTTAATACTTTAAGGCTCTTTATGTTGGCTTTGATCGCCATTTCCATTCCTGCGATTAACGCTTCATATTCTGCTTCATTGTTTGTTACGACGAAGTCCAACGTTATCGCATAATTCAAATCTTCTTTATTTGGTCCGGTGAAGTTGATTCCGGCGCCTCCTCCTTCTAGGCATGAAGCACCGTCGACATGCATTAACCAAGTTTGCTCTTTGATGGGGGCTATTTCGCACCCTACATACTGTACGATCGACTAAAGAACTTGAGATCGGTTCGACCAAATCGGGCTGTTCAAAGATCATCTCATCGACCAGGCCGAATACAGCTCTCTTCGATCAAAAGACAATACTCCGAACCCAAGAAGGATATTTGGGCCGAGTCCTATTAGGACTATGTTTCCTTGTAACGCTAGGTTTAACAATATATAAATACCTAGTTAATCATTGTATTAGACTACTACGAAATCCCTCAACTCCAAGAATACATGATTATGCACTGCTTACTACAGCACAACTGAATAAGATTCAATATTATTCATAGCTTTTGATCTCCATATTGGTGTGTTATTAGCTTTGTTTGTGGTTTTACTTCTTGTTCTTGAATATTGCTTTTCTTTGTAATCGATCCATCCGGAATAAAGTAACGGAGCCCTACTAAATATATTTAAATATCGAAAACCCCCCGATATCACAAATTCACTGATATTCAATTAACCCGACGAAATCCGGTTAAATCAGTTGGCGCCCACCGTGGGGCTAGGTTAATTATTCGATTGACACATGGCTCGCCCAAGGAAAGGCGCTCGTATTGGAGCGAGAAGCAATACAACCACCGGCCATAACACATCGGAAGACATACAGGACAACAACGATAATAACGTTCCCAATACCGACGAGAATGTCCAAGATACACACCCCCGACAGCAGGGACCCCAAGGAGGCCTTCCCGGTGCCATACGGGAAGAACCAGAAGACCCCGAAGTCCCCGTTCCTCTCCCGGGCGCTCAGGAGAAACTGCGACAAATAGCAATGCTCTTCAAATCACTATCTCCAGAAGAATTGCTAGTACTAGATCAAATTCCTCGAAACGTTACGGCTGCCAAGACAACTCCTGCTCCAGGAGTACCAAGGCCAAACGAACAAACCTCTCAACAAGCTGACAGCCCAGCAAATGAGCGACGCTCGCTACACAGCCCACAGCAGGACAATTCTAAACCCTCCAATAACCATCCCCGAAGAAGACCTGGTCGAAGAATACCACAAGCGGGTCGCAGTCGATCGAAGGAACGAACAATCATCCCTATCGAGGATGACATAGATGATGCAATCCCAGATCGACCGCGAGCGACTCAATTCTCAGAAAGAGAAATTGAAAGGATGGTATAGGAGCGACTCGAACAACGCCTACGATCTGTTCAAAACCCATGGGCCCGGACTGCGGAACTCCAGGAAAGCCTTGCGGCTTGTTCTCCTTTCTGCAGGGAAATAAAAGAGGCACAATCCACGGGACAGGTCCCAGGTAGATTACCCCGATATGATGGAACCACCGACCCGGATGATTATATCTTTAGCTTTACGAACATAATGAATTTATATGCCCACTCTGCCGAATTCACCGCCAAGTTAATGGTGACCACATTCGAAGGACTCGCGCTGGATTGATTTGCAAAACAGTCGGCCAACTCCATATTCAGTTTCCGGGAATTATGCAATAAATTAACGCAGCAGTTTGCCAGTCAGAAAAGACAAAAACTCCCGATGAGCTACCTAGGAACCATACACCAACAAGAGGGAGAGTCCCTAAGAAATTGGTTGGCAAGATTCAACGTGGAATTACTCAAAATCGATTCTCCAAACATCGATTACATAATTTCTATCCTCTTCGACCTCACTAAAAACAGGCAGTTCGGAAACGCCCTCAGTCGAAAATAGCCTAGAACGTTTGCAGACATCATGAGCTTGGCGTCTAAGTATATGACCCAAGAAGAGATGAATTCCTTTAAGGATAAAAACAAAAACAAATCCACAGCTTCAGGCCCCAAGCGGCATGACAGGATTCCTGCCCAAAGATCCTTGGATTACGAGCGATCTTCCAGGAGAGGTAACGTTTTCCAGCGATTGGAATACGGCAAAGCCGACCAAGACAGGCAACCTAAGTTCTATCAAAGACCAAGAAACCCTGAACAACCAATCAGAAGCGGGGTGAATCAAGTAGAACACCCAAGGTTAAATGCTCCTATGGAAGAAATATTGGAAGTTCTAGAAAGAAACAACTGGATTCCCGAGGCGAGGAAAATCGCTCAGCCAAGACCAGGGTCTCGAAACTACGACCAATACTGTAAGTACCATAGGGCACACGGACATCGAACGGAAAATTGTTTTCACCTTAAAAGAGAAGTTGAAAAACTGATCGAACAAGGAAAACTAGACGAATACGTAGAGCGAGATAACCGCAAAAGGAAAGAAGTAGAAGCCCTCGGAACGGTAATCAAAGAAGAAGTTCTCATCGTAGGTCACCTGAACGTCGACCTACCCAAGAGTTGAATCACGACCAGATCAATGGGACTATTCATACGATATCCGGAGGGCCCGCGGGTGGAGATAGTCGTAACGCCCGACGAAGGACAGCTCGATCCATAATTGGAAACTCAAAATACCCAAAAGAAATTTGGACCCTGGAAAGCAGGCAATCAAACGATCAGCCGATCAGCTTTAACGAAGGTGAAGTACCTAAAAATATCGTCTGGGACACAAAAGAGGACAACCCCGATTTCTCGATGGTAATCTCGCTAGAAATAGCAAACTACAATGTCAAGAGGATCCTAATCGATAATGGGAGCTCAGCCAATATCATCTCCCGAGAAGTTTTAGCCCAAATGAACTTGGGACAGATAAACCTGCAGAAAGTAGCTACGCCGTTAATAGGATTCGGAGGGTCCGAAATCATCCCCAGCGGAACAATAACCTTAAGCGTATCACTCGGAAAAATACCCCACC
>CM064883.1:31705973-31968438 GCA_003313485.2 Penstemon barbatus
AAGTTTGGAAGATTTATGTAATTTTTGTCTTAAGTTATTAAAATTTGGCTTTTATGTATGCCAAAAATAAAAGACCGTCTTTTTAAGTCCTACCTATGGACAAAAAGATATAAAAATAAATAAATAAACATCAGTAAGATTTTGCAAGCAAATTACTGATAGACATGAATTGTGATTTTTGAATATATGAATGAAAATTATTTTTGGTTTATTGTGATTTCTTTTTCTGTTGGAGGCACATTTGTTGCGCGTGCCATTTTATTTTAATAATGGAGTATTTCCAAAGTTTAGAAGTGTTCAAATTTAATATGTTATAAAATAGCTCATACATATTTTCTTTCACAGTGCATTACTTAATTTTAAAAATATTTTTAGTGACAAAATATATATTGGCCAAAGTAGGAAGCCCAACTTCAAACAACTATTTAGTTTGTTGCTGAAACACGAGCAAACATAGTAATTTTTTGTTTTATTCAACCCAACAACTAAGAATTACTTGTCAATGCAAATGTGTTACTACGTGCAAAACGAAAATAAGATTATCACTCTCATATGGGAGGAATAATGCAAATAAACCTCCAAATTCTGGATTATTCTTCCCCGTTTAGATATTATAGTGATAAACCTTTTCTCTAGCTGTAAATAATAATAATTTCATCGCAAATTTTCCGTTGCAGAAACACAAATTTGTAGTAGTGTAATGACGTGTCACTATACTCTATCTTCCAATTTTAACTCAGCAGGGGTTTATTATTTTGCTTCGTGGATACCACCTAACATAAATGATCTGTTTAATTGCGTATTAACAAGTTGTGGTGTGGTTAAAGGATCATGCTTCATTGCATAACTTATTTGTGACCACGAGTGCATCCTTTAGTTTTTCCGCACTTTTCTTTCTACTGCATAAGAAGCCAATTGCTCCATGTTTACTGTATCATGTTACCTAATTTTAGTTTTCTGTTTACCTTCACGTGTGACATGCAAATGCAAAAAAAGTATCTAAAAAAAGATTGTTGAAATGATGTTATACCAATAAATAATGTCATTTTATCAAATAATTTCTCTTAGTTAGTTAAAACTATCACATTTTAAATTTACTTTTCGTTATCAATGTTGCAAGTTATATTTTGAATTTGAAAATCTTGTTGATGTCTACATATTTCCATCAAAGCAAGAAAATCTTAAAACTTACTTAGGCTTTAAATAAATACTTTCACAAACTATTAAAATATGGTCAATTGTAAAAGTTACTTAAACAATTTAAAAATTCAACAAATCTATACCTAACGTAGATACATGGTTTCAATGAGAATTGGAAGTGTATAAAATAAATAAATTGATAGGAAAAATCTAATATAATAATATTAAAAGAAATTGAAAAATATTACAATCATCGAATACCACATAAATCATTACTATTAAAAAAAAATTCATTGTATTTTAGTGTTTTGTTGCATATCATTAGATTGATTAACATACAACTAATTTTTTTACTAGTTTCACTTAACACAACATTTATTTTGGTTTTTAACTACACGAAAATAAAAAATAAAAATTCATTAATACACAATTTGGGCTTAATTGATTACAAATGATTCTTGTCTTAATTTCAAATGTTAGTTCAAGAATTAACTTCAATATCAATTTTCTCATAAAAAAATGTTCTTAAGAACCTACATGCCACCAAATAAAATTACCTGAAAATGACGAAATAACACATATACATCTAGATTAAGTCGAAACAACAAAGAATAAAATATACTTGAATCGATACGCCAATAAATAAAACAATCTAAAATCGATAAAATTACTCAAACATATAGGCTAGATTGAAACAAAAAGAATAAATGCACTAGAAAGAATAATATTAGGCCTGGAATTACAAGCTCCAGTAGATTACTACTTCAAAAACTAATG
Organism: Penstemon barbatus; assembly: GCA_003313485.2. Classification (NCBI taxonomy): domain Eukaryota; kingdom Viridiplantae; phylum Streptophyta; class Magnoliopsida; order Lamiales; family Plantaginaceae; genus Penstemon; species Penstemon barbatus. The sequence continues at coordinate 31,707,891 of CM064883.1, forward strand.
CCTGTTTTGAGATCCAGATGTAGCCGGGTTATTCGGATCAACAATATTTAATGCACTCATTCTTGAATTGAGAGCCATTGTTGTTTCTTCCATGACTGATCACATTACATCAGCATTAGTCATGTCAAATTCTTCTGGTTTTTTTATTCTAGCCATGCATTTGTACATAAAACATTTTACTTCTTTGCGCTTGTTCTCTATTTGCCAGCGGTGGAGGTCTTTTTTCACCTTTTATAGGCGTTGTTTGGTGAAACTTTCTAGATTAGTCATGTATCTAGTTTGTTCCATCTCCGGAAGACTATTGAAACGTGACAACACTGATGCGGTTTCTTCTAGCGATCGCCATTCCTCTGGTTCACTTTCGACTGGACTGTAGATGATGGCGCATCCATCTACGGCACAAAGGGTGCGAAGTTCACTTGCTTTTTTAATTAATCCCTTTTTCGTTTTGTTAAGCGAAATCTTTCTTTCCGATTTGTTGGACATATATGCGTGTGTAACTTTCCTTCTTGGCATTTTTGACCAGTTTTTTTCTTTCATGGGAATATGAGGATTGAGGGAATATGAGGAAGAAGCTATTTATGAATATAATTAAGTGTAGTTATTATAGAGTTGGCTAACTTTCTTTGGTTATAGTAAATGTGTTTGTTTGAAGAAAAAAAGAACTTGTTAACAAAAAAAAGGAAAATTTAAGTGCAACATTCGTGCATATTTGTAATCCACTAGGGGGAAAATTGTAATGAAGAATATATGTGTACTAAAATTTGTTAAATGTCTTGTCCGCGACAATAGAAAGAATCCCTACCATTTGAAATTTAGGATTGTTTTTCGCCCTGACTTGAAATGACTTTTTCAACTCTTATTGTACTGAGTGATGTCGTCCATGGTCCTAGTGCCAACAATACCAACAAAAGAAAATCCGAACACGGAGCCCAATTTAAATCCATCCAAGTTATGACGTTAATCCTGCTACAACACTTCCAAAGATGAACCTTAATATTAATCGAGGCATGAGTTACGCTGTTGATCCTGCTATAGCAAATCCAAGCTCGAATTGTCTTGTCCACCTTGCTAGTTTGATGTGCCAAAGCAATAAATCAATTTTAGGTGTGGAGTTAATCGGCATCGACAACCAGAATCCCAACCTCGTTTTTAATATGATACAACATCACCCGTATGCTATGTTGTGATTCTCATTCTTGTCAAACATGTGTGCATGTACGCCAACCTAAGCGCTTTTAACATGTTGTAGACAACTGCTAAAATGTTGCCATTACTCTCTATCAATAAAATACTCGATATCACTAATACTAGTAGAAATTTAGGCTTTACAACGGAAAATTTGCGACTAATGTGTCGCAAAATATGATTGATTTGTGGCGTAGTTGTAGCTAAAAATTCAAAGCTAAATAAATCATCATTTACATCAGAATTTGCAACAATACAATGACTACTATTTGCGACAAGAACTCGAGTCTGTCGCATGTTTGGCGCAAAACATTCGACACTAGATATATATTTTTTGCACAAAACGGAGTGACCAAAGTATTGTCAAAGGTATAAAGGTAGAAAGTTGGAAATACCTAAAATATACCAATGCATATTGTCATGTGAATCTCTCAAATTCTTGGCAAAAGTAGGAAGCCCAACTTCAAGCAACTATTTAGTTTGTTGCTGAAACACGAGCAAACATAGTAATTTTTTGTTTTATTCAACCCAACAACTAAGAATTACTTGTCAATGCAAATGTGTTACTACGTGCAAAACGAAAAGAAGTTTATCACTATAATATCTCAAATGGGAGGAATAATGCAAATAAACCTCCAAATTCTGGATTATTCTTCCCCGTTTAGATATTATAGTGATAAACCTTTTCTCTAGCTGTAAATAATAATAATTTCATCGCAAATTTTCCGTTGCAAAAACACAAATTTGTAGTAGTGTAATGACGTGTCACTATACTCCATCTTCCAATTTTAACTCAGCAGGGGTTTATTATTTTGCTTCATGGATACCACCTAACATAAATGATCTGTTTAATTGCGTATTAACAAGTTGTGGTGTGGTTAATGTATGCGCAAGTTGGTTCTATTCATTGCTTTGGAAGATTTGTGTCAGCATTCACCTCTGGTCCTACATTCCAGTAGTTTGAAGTGTCTTTAAAGTATTTGTGTTAGGTTGTTTTGAGATCTTTTTTTACAAAGTTTGGAAGATTTATGTAATTTTTGTCTTAAGTTATTAAAATTTGGCTTTTATGTATGCCAAAAATAAAAGACCGTCTTTTTAAGTCCTACCTATGGACAAAAAGATATAAAAATAAATAAATAAACATCAGTAAGATTTTGCAAGCAAATTACTGATAGACATGAATTGTGATTTTTGAATATATGAATGAAAATTATTTTTGGTTTATTGTGATTTCTTTTTCTGTTGGAGGCACATTTGTTGCGCGTGCCATTTTATTTTAATAATGGAGTATTTCCAAAGTTTAGAAGTGTTCAAATTTAATATGTTATAAAATAGCTCATACATATTTTCTTTCACAGTGCATTACTTAATTTTAAAAATATTTTTAGTGACAAAATATATATTGGCCAAAGTAGGAAGCCCAACTTCAAACAACTATTTAGTTTGTTGCTGAAACACGAGCAAACATAGTAATTTTTTGTTTTATTCAACCCAACAACTAAGAATTACTTGTCAATGCAAATGTGTTACTACGTGCAAAACGAAAATAAGATTATCACTCTCATATGGGAGGAATAATGCAAATAAACCTCCAAATTCTGGATTATTCTTCCCCGTTTAGATATTATAGTGATAAACCTTTTCTCTAGCTGTAAATAATAATAATTTCATCGCAAATTTTCCGTTGCAGAAACACAAATTTGTAGTAGTGTAATGACGTGTCACTATACTCTATCTTCCAATTTTAACTCAGCAGGGGTTTATTATTTTGCTTCGTGGATACCACCTAACATAAATGATCTGTTTAATTGCGTATTAACAAGTTGTGGTGTGGTTAAAGGATCATGCTTCATTGCATAACTTATTTGTGACCACGAGTGCATCCTTTAGTTTTTCCGCACTTTTCTTTCTACTGCATAAGAAGCCAATTGCTCCATGTTTACTGTATCATGTTACCTAATTTTAGTTTTCTGTTTACCTTCACGTGTGACATGCAAATGCAAAAAAAGTATCTAAAAAAAGATTGTTGAAATGATGTTATACCAATAAATAATGTCATTTTATCAAATAATTTCTCTTAGTTAGTTAAAACTATCACATTTTAAATTTACTTTTCGTTATCAATGTTGCAAGTTATATTTTGAATTTGAAAATCTTGTTGATGTCTACATATTTCCATCAAAGCAAGAAAATCTTAAAACTTACTTAGGCTTTAAATAAATACTTTCACAAACTATTAAAATATGGTCAATTGTAAAAGTTACTTAAACAATTTAAAAATTCAACAAATCTATACCTAACGTAGATACATGGTTTCAATGAGAATTGGAAGTGTATAAAATAAATAAATTGATAGGAAAAATCTAATATAATAATATTAAAAGAAATTGAAAAATATTACAATCATCGAATACCACATAAATCATTACTATTAAAAAAAAATTCATTGTATTTTAGTGTTTTGTTGCATATCATTAGATTGATTAACATACAACTAATTTTTTTACTAGTTTCACTTAACACAACATTTATTTTGGTTTTTAACTACACGAAAATAAAAATAAAAAATTCATTAATACACAATTTGGGCTTAATTGATTACAAATGATTCTTGTCTTAATTTCAAATGTTAGTTCAAGAATTAACTTCAATATCAATTTTCTCATAAAAAAATGTTCTTAAGAACCTACATGCCACCAAATAAAATTACCTGAAAATGACGAAATAACACATATACATCTAGATTAAGTCGAAACAACAAAGAATAAAATATACTTGAATCGATACGCCAATAAATAAAACAATCTAAAATCGATAAAATTACTCAAACATATAGGCTAGATTGAAACAAAAAGAATAAATGCACTAGAAAGAATAATATTAGGCCTGGAATTACAAGCTCCAGTAGATTACTACTTCAAAAACTAATGCCTGTTTTGAGATCCAGATGTAGCCGGGTTATTCGGATCAACAATATTTAATGCACTCATTCTTGAATTGAGAGCCATTGTTGTTTCTTCCATGACTGATCACATTACATCAGCATTAGTCATGTCAAATTCTTCTGGTTTTTTTATTCTAGCCATGCATTTGTACATAAAACATTTTACTTCTTTGCGCTTGTTCTCTATTTGCCAGCGGTGGAGGTCTTTTTTCACCTTTTATAGGCGTTGTTTGGTGAAACTTTCTAGATTAGTCATGTATCTAGTTTGTTCCATCTCCGGAAGACTATTGAAACGTGACAACACTGATGCGGTTTCTTCTAGCGATGGACATACCTCTGGTTCACTTTTGACTGGACTGTAGATGATGGCGCATCCATCTACGGCACAAAGGTTGCGAAGTTCACTTGCTTTTTTAATTAATCCCTTTTTCGTTTTGTTAAGCGAAATCTTTCTTTCCGATTTGTTGGACATATATGCGTGTGTAACTTTCCTTCTTGGCATTTTTGACCAGTTTTTTTCTTTCATGGGAATATGAGGAATAAGCTATTTATGAATATTATTAAGTGTAGTTATTATAGAGTTGGCTAACTTTCTTTGGTTATAGTAAATGTGTTTGTTTGAAGAAAAAAAGAACTTGTTAACAAAAAAAAGGAAAATTTAAGTGCAACATTCATGCATATTTGTAATCCACTAGGGGGAAAATTGTAATGAAGAATATATGTGTACTAAAATTTGTTAAATGTCTTGTCAGCGACCATAGAAAGAATCCCTACCATTTGAAATTTAGGATTGTTTTTCGCCCTGACTTGAAATGACTTTTTCAACTCTTATTGTACTGAGTGATGTCGTCCATGGTCCTAGTGACGATGGGTGGATATTGATGAATTTCAATTCCGATGATGATGTTTATTTGTTTATTAAGGGAGCTGCAAATAGTAGAATGAAAAATATTATAGGGTCGTCTGCGTGAAATCCTTTATGCATCTCCAGGATGTTTACCCTGTGAGATTTAGGAAATTTCTGAAAGAGCATCGTGTCGCTACGATAAGATTCAATTTTGGTGAAAATGATCCATCATATTCCTGAGATTCCTGCTTTACGTTTTCAGGGAAGGATATCCATTACTTATCTGATATTTTTGTATTGCTGTGAAACACAAATTATGAAGATGAGATTATGGAAGTAATTATATTCGAATTTCTAGCTCACCACCGTCATAATTTTTCTTCCTGGGTGCAATTTTTCAATTGTTTGGAAGATACTGAATTTGGAGCTTGCTCAGAACTAATCTTTGCCCCTATTGACTGAACAAGACCATATGATGCTATTCTATTTTCATCTTGATTTCGAATGATCTTGTTGTCTTTAAATACGAATGGTGGGGATGGACATCTTTATCACCAACCAATTTAACATCAAATGAGGCAACTAATACTTGCCACCAACCGCACTCGATAATGACTCTGGGCTTTTCAGTTTTCTTATGAATCTTGTTTTTAGGATGAGACTATAACAATTACTATGTTGTACATGCGCCATGTAAAAGCCAACGTGAAAAATCGTTGTTCGGAAATGAATCTATCTCGATCAATCCCTCCAACAATACCAACAAAAGAAAATCGAACACGGAGCCCAATTTAAATCCATCCAAGTTATGACGTTAATCCTGCCACAACACTTCCAAAGATGAATCTTAATATTAATCCAGGCATGAGTTACGCTGTTGATCCTGCTATAGCAAATCCAAGCTCGAATTGTCTTGTCCACCTTGCTAGTTTGATGTGCCAAAGCAATAAATCAATTTTAGGTGTGGAGTTAATCGGCATCGACAACCAGAATCCCAACCTCGTTTTTAATATGATACAACATCACCCGTATGCTATGTTGTGATTCTCATTCTTGTCAAACATGTGTGCATGTACGCCAACCTAAGCGCTTTTAACATGTTGTAAACAACTGCTAAAATGTTGCCATTACTCTCTATCAATAAAATACTCGATATCACTAATACTAGTAGAAATTTAGGCTTCACAACGGAAAATTTGCGGCTAATGTGTCGCAAAATATGATTAATTTGTGGCGTAGTTGTAGCAAAAAATTTCAAAGCTAAATAAATCATCATTTACATCAGAATTTGCAACAATACAATGACTACTATTTGCGACAAGAACTCGAGTCTGTCGCATGTTTGGCGCAAAACATTCGACACTAGATATTTATTTTTTGCACCAAACGGAGCGACCAAAGTATTATCAAAGGTATCAAGGTAGAAAGTTGGAAATACCTAAAATATACCAATGCATATTGTCATGTGAATCTCTCAAATTCTTGGCAAAAGTAGGAAGCCCAACTTCAAGCAACTATTTAGTTTGTTGCTGAAACACGAGCAAACATAGTAATTTTTTGTTTTATTCAACCCAACAACTAAGAATTACTTGTCAATGCAAATGTGTTACTACGTGCAAAACGAAAAGAAGTTTATCACTATAATATCTCAAATGGGAGGAATAATGCAAATAAACCTCCAAATTCTGGATTATTCTACCCCGTTTAGATATTATAGTGATAAACCTTTTATCTAGCTGTAAATAATAATAATTTCATCGGAAATTTTCCGTTGCAAAAACACAAATTTGTAGTAGTGTAATGACATGTCACTATACTCCATCTTCCAATTTTAACTCAGCAGGGGTTTATTATTTTGCTTCATGGATACCACCTAACATAAATGATCTGTTTAATTGCGTATTAACAAGTTGTGGTGTGGTTAATGTATGCGCAAGTTGGTTCTATTCATTGCTTTGGAAGATTTATGTCAGCATTCACCTCTGGTCCTACATTCCAGTAGTTTGAAGTGTCTTTAGAGTATTTGTGTTAGGTTGTTTTGAGATCTCTTTTTAAAATGTTTGGAAGATTTATGTCATTTTTGTCTTATGTTATTAAAATTTGGCTTTTAGGTATGCCAAAAATAAAAGACCGTCTTTTTAAGTCCTACCTATGGACAAAAAGATATAAAAATAAATAAATAAACATCAGTAAGATTTTGCAAGCAAATTACTGATAGACATGAATTGTGATTTTTGAATATCTGAATGAAAATTATTTTTGGTTTATTGTGATTTCTTTTTCTGTTGGAGGCACATTTGTTGCGCGTGCCATTTTATTTTAATAATGGAGTATTTCCAAAGTTTAGAAGTGTTCAAATTTAATATGTTATAAAATAGCTCATACATATTTTCTTTCACGGTGCATTACTTAATTTTAAAAATATTTTTAGTGACAAAATATATATTGTAGAAAATAAATTTAAAATTGTGAAAACAAGAAATACGTTAGACGAAGATGTAGAAGTGAAGGGAGGTTTTGATGATTTTCAAAAGTCATCAACTAAGATATGGATGCTTAGTCAATATCTTAAGATATTTAACTGAAGAGACGAGTACAGATCAGAAGGGTTAAATATTTGATCCAAAAGACTACTGATATGTTGCTGACTTGGAAATCAGACTGGTGCATTTCAGCAGAATCAAATCAGAAATCAGATAACTTCGGTTGAATCAACAGAGTGTTCATCAGAAGAGTGAATTCGATCAGCAGGGTCAAAGTGATCAGAATATCTCTCCAACAGTACTGAATGCCCTTTGAGTAATAAATGATGTAAAAGAAGGGTATTAAAGACAAATGATTGAAGAGAGACTTCGGATCAGCAAAGTGCATTAAATGCGACTGACAAGAAGTACATCAGAGATGTTCGGTGAACAGTTACAGGGAGCCGTTCAGAAATAGGGACCAGTACTCGTGAAGAGCTGAATTTTGTTTTATCTCAACGGGAAAAATTCAAACAGCCAAGTATAAATAGTTCTGGATTCAAGAGTTAGATAAAAGCAACTCAATTACAACTGAGAGAATTCACGATCAAATCTTCAAGTCTCATTACTCAAAAACAGAAAACTAACAGCGAAGTCATCTATTGAGAAGTTGAGTCGAGAAAACAAGCATAAATTCATAATCTTAGTGACTTTTGTAAAAGAGAGAGTTGCAAGAAGTAGTTTTCCATCTTAATGAGCGAAAATACTTCATAGTATAGGTTTTCTGAGTGATATCCTATAACGAACTTATGGCTTAATCATTTATTGTAAAAGCCCAAGTAGAGTGTACTATCATTAAATGTTTATAGTATAACCTAAATCATCGTGATTTAGAATAATCGACTAAAAGACATTCTTGTCTATATAACCACTATAAAAATCAGTTGTGTTAGTTTGCTTTTACATCTTGCATATTTTCATAAGTAAACTAATTTTAAAAAAGACTTAAGATTTTATAAAGAGTTTTCAAACCGGGGATAAAATCTTTGAGTAATATAAAACTTGTTTAAAAAACACTTGAATTAAATTTGCTGCAACAAGTTTCAAACTCTGATCTGTTTCGGAAAATAGTTAAGTAAAATCAGATGAGTGGTCAACTTCACTGAACAAGCTTTGTGCGCGATTAGTAGAGTAGTCTCATATGTCCGATCAGTTTACTGTGCTGATTTGAAAAGTTTGAGAAAATTTCTAAAGGAAAAACAGAGGTCTATTCACCTCCTCCCCCCTCTAGACCTCATCTGACCACTTGGGACCAAGAAGTGATATCAGAGCAAATCAAGGAGCTTGATCCAAGAGTGTGTTTTTCAAAAGTTTCTAAAAGAGCATATTTAAAAAAAAAAAAAACCTTTGAAAAATGGATTGTATTAGCCATGTTCCCCACATTGGCATTATGAGTTTTAGGACTGGAAAATTCGGGTGGAAATTTTCCTTGCTGCTTATAATGACAACATCTCACCTAAACAATCAAAGTCAATGACCAAGAGATGGTAGTTGACAAAGAAATTAAAGGGATCACATCCGAAGAAATAAAGCTGAATAAACAAGACAAGGTTGGGAGATTCATCATGAATGGACCCCTCGATAATGACAGGTTTGACAAGGTCAAACACTGCAAGGCAGCAAAAGAGATGTGGGACAAGGTTCGCGACATGAGCGAAGGAAATGATGCAATCAAAGAGTATAACTTGAGCATTGCTCTTGAGTAGTTAGAAAACTTCAAAATGAAGTCCGGAGAAACCATTGACCAAATGGATACAAGTTTTACAAGACATTGAATGAAGTGTTAAAGTTGGGAAAGACCTTCACTAATAAAGAGATCACTGTCAAAGTCTTGAAGGCGTTACCTCCCAAGTTCAACATGAAGATCACAACAATGGAAGAGTCAAGGGATCTTGGAAAGATCTCTCTGACGGAGCTGTTTTTGGTACTCAAGGCGCATGAGTATAAAGTGCCTAGAATGGGTATAGAAGAAACCTCAACTTCTATTCCCACTCATGCCCTGATTGCTGCAAAAAAACCAAGAAGATCAGCCGAAAAAGCAAAGGAAATGGACTCATCTGATGAGACATGCTGCTCAACAAAAAGGAGTACACTGCTGGTGATGTTGCATTGTAGTTGAATGATTTCAAGAAGTTCTACAAAAGAAAAATGAAGAACAAAGTCAACAACGCTTTTACTTCCAACCCTACCTCTCATTCTCATGATAGTAAGGACAATTATAAATCAAAAATAATGTGCTATAATTACAGGACATTGGGATATTTAATCTAGGACTGCCCATATCCTAAAGCTGAGAAGTATACGGAGGAAGAGAAGAAAATCAAAAAGAAAACAGACATTATAAATGTAAGGTGCAGTTGGCTGAAGTTGAAAAGATTGTAGTCATCTACTCTTCTGATTCAGATTTAAAGGCGTCAGAAGACGACTCTACTGAAGGCGAGACACCCGCACTGCTCTATCTCATGGCCAAATAATCAGATGACTCTGATAATGAGGTAACCTTTTTGAAAATGAGCTTTCACAGCCAAAGCAATGGACAAGGCCAGAGTCGAAGAGCACACAAACTTTAGTAAAATGAGTTGTTCAATTCATTTGAGCACAATGATGATTAATAACTCTAGTGTTGTTACTGCATTTGCAAAGCTTAAGGACGAGATGACCATGCTAAAAGAGCAAAATACATCACTGAAACTTAAGGTTGAGAAACCGCAAGAATCAGTTGAGTATAAAAAGTTTGAGCAAGAGAATGAATCTCTGAAGGCTGAATGTGAAATTTATAAAGGAAAAATCATGGAATTTGAGAAAGTCATAGAGTCACATAATAAGTCTTCTGTTACATCAAATCACATGCTTAGTAAATAGAAACTACTTTTAGAAAAAGAATATTTAGAATTGAATCATGCTGAAAAATTATATCTACTAACAACAGTAACGTTATCCTATATGTTTAGACAACTAAACCAAACTAAACTAACTTAACAAGAAACAGGGAAAATGGATAAGAAATCTTTAAAGGCTAAAAAGGGTAAATATCCTATAATTGAAAAACAGACTGGTAAAGCAAACGAGTAGTCCGAAGAAGTCTGCTGATAAGAGTAAAATCAATTAGACTAGTAACAAAACTAAGTCATCTATTAATGAGCAAGCTAAGAGTAAACCAAATAAGCATAAGAATCATAAAAATGAAAATGCTTGGTATGGAAATGAGTCTCATTATATGCATCCTGCTTATCCATCATTTTATCATGCACCTCAATTTCCATCTTACTACGTGCATACCCTGCTCATTATTTGATGCATGATTACCCTGCTTATCATGCACAGTACCCTACTTTTGAGCATTACTCTCATCATAATAATATGTCTACTTAAACTTATGATGCATCAAAAGTAACTCATGTTCCATCGAACTCCACTAAGCTTAAGAAGCCTAAGCCTTCAAAAACTTGGGTTGTCAAAGGTGGAACTAATCCTTCTAAATTAAGGGTACCTAAAACAATTTTATTTTGTTTTGTAGGTTAGGAGTAGGAGTAGGAGTAAAGTTGAGAAGAAATGGTACTTGGACAATGGATGTTCGAGACACATGTGTGGAGACATACATGAACTGACTAATGTTGCTACCTTGGACAGTCCAAAAGTTACAATTGGAGACAGCAAAGAAGGCAAGATTGTGGCATGTGGAAAGCTTATTAAAGGCAACATTGAGATATCCGATGTCTCTTATGTTAAAGGATTAAAGACAATTTGTTGAGCATAAGTCAATTTTGTGACAATGGATTTTCTATTATCTTCTCATCATATAAGTGCTATGTAGAGCAATTTGGAACAAGAAGGTGAAATTATCTATAAGAAGACAAGGAAACATCTATATAGTCGACTGGAATTATATGGACAGGAATTCTAATGTTTGTTTGGTGGCTTCTACACCAAGTGAAGTTAGTTGGATATGGCACAAAAGAATGAATCATGTGAATTTCAAGAACATCAAAAGATTAATCAAGAACAATTTGGTAGAAGGAATTCCAAAAACAGTCATGAACAAAGACAAGCTACGTGACGCATGTCAAAAGGGTAAACAAATCAAATCTTCTTTCAAAAGCAAGAAGCATCAATCTTCAACCAGAATTTGGGAGCCTACTTCACATGGATTTATTTGGTCGATTGATTCTATCAGCAATGGTGGAAAGAAGTACCGCCTAGCTATTGTGGATGACCTTTCAAGATACACTTGGGTGGTTTCATGGAATAAGAAGAGTGAACCAATGACATCTTACTAATCTGATGGAACTGGTCCAGGATGAAAAGAGCCTAAAGATATTAAAGATCAGATCAGATAGAGGCACTGAATTTACAAGCTCTACTGTTGAAGAGTATTGTAACTCCCGAGGATTCAACCATGAGTACTCTGTTGCCAGAAAGGAGAAACATAACTCTAAAAGAAGCTATAAGAACAATGATAGCTGAAGCAAAATTGCCTCAAAGATTCTGGGCAGAAGCTACAAACACAACATGCTACACCAAGAACAGATGCATGATCAACAAGAGTCGGAACAAGACATCTTATGAATTATGGAACAACAGTGATGGGGGCTATTTCGCACCCCTTATAATAACCGGAATGACTAGTCCTTATACGTTCGGACCGACCAGGAAGTCTAATTCACTAAAGAGCTGCCCGGTCCGATCTGTGCTATCAACCCTTGGCGACCAAGAGTGACGTCCGAGTTCCATAAGGATTGCTAGACCTAGTCCTATTAGGATTATGTTTCCTTGTAAAGCTAGGGCTAATGTCATATAAATACATAGTTAAACATTGTATTACGAACAACATACAATCAGAGCTTACGCCGACATACTTTGGCAATCTGATAACATATTTAATAGAAAAGCTTTTGCTATACTATTTACATATTCATCGTCTTGCTTACTTATTGTTCTTTACGTAATTGCTTCCTTGAGATTGATCCATCCGGAATAAAGTAACAAAGCCCTATAATCTATACTTAATTTGACCTTCTACAACATATATTTATTGATTTAATCTAAACCTAACGAAAAACGGTTAAATCAGTTGGCGCCCACCGAGGGGCTAGGTTAATTATTCGATCGACATATGGCTCGCCCAAGGAAGAGCGCCCGTAACGGAGCAAGGAGTAACACGACGAACCCTCGTAACACATCTGAGGATCAACCGGACGATACTAACAATAACGTCCCTACAATAAATGACAATCAGCAAGAGAACGAGTAGCTGTCGAATCAGGAGGAACCACAAGGGATAAATATCCAAAACCCCCAAGGACAACAAGGGATCCCCGCTAATGCGGTACCAGAAGACTATGTGGCTCCAGCAATCCCTGTTCCCCTGTCAGACACTCGGGAGAAGCTGCGACAGATCGCCATGCTCTTTAATTCACTCTTCCCAGGGGAATTACTAGTACCCGAGCAGGTTCCTAGAAACCCTAGAGCGACTGGGGCAAATCCTATTCAAAGGACACCGAGGCAGGTCGATCAGATCTCGCAACAAGCGGACAGCCCTGCAAGCGAGCAACGATCGTTACACAGTCCGCAAAAGAGCAATTTGAAACCCTCCAATGAACATATCCGAGGAAAAACGGATCGGACGAGGCCGCAACCCGTCCGCCCCGGATCAAAGGAACATACCATAATTCCCATCGAAGATGACGTAGTCGACGCAATTCCTAATCGACCATGAACCATGCGATTCTCTAAAAGAGAAATTGAAAAGATGATACAGGAACGCCTGGAACAACGTCTACGAACTGTTCAAAATCCATGGGCCAGAAGCACGGAGATCCAAGAGAGCCTAGCAGCGTGCTCCCCCTTCTACAAGGAAATAAAAGAAGCACAATCGTCGGGACAGGTTCCGGGACGACTACCCAGATATGACGGAACCACCGACCCAGATGACTATATATTCAGCTTTACAAACATAATGAACTTATATGCTCACTCGGCAGAATTCACTGCAAAGCTGATGGTCATCACATTCGAGGGACTAGCTTTGGATTGGTTTGCAAAATAACCCACCAATTCCATATTCAGCTTTAGGGAATTATGCAATAAGCTAACTCAGCAGTTCACTAGCCAGAAGAGACAGAAATTGCCAATGAGCTACCTAGGGACCATCCATCAACAAGACGGAGAAACCCTCCGTTCCTGGTTGGCAAGGTTTAACGTAGACTTGCTTAAAATCGATTCCCCAAATATCGATTACATAATCTCCATTCTCTTTGATCTCACAAAAAATAGGCAATTTGGGAATGCCCTCAGTAGAGAGCAACCAAGAACGTTTGCTGATATTATGACCTTGGAATCAAAATACATGACCCAAGAGGAGATGAACTCTTTTAAAGATAAGAATAAAAATAAAGCTCCCGCCTCCGGCTCCAAGCGGCAAGATAGAGTTCATGCTCAAAAATCCATGGATTATGATCGATCCTTCAGAAGAGGCAATGTCTTCCAGCGATTAGAATATAATCGAAACGATCAAGACAGACGGCCTAATGTCCATCAAAGACCTAGATCAGTCGAGCCGGCTAACAGGAGCAGAATTAACCAAGTAGAATACCCCAGGCTGACCGTTCCAATAGAAGAAATCTTGGTAGTACTTGAGAAGAACAATTGGATCCCGGCGGCGAAGAGAATCGCTCAGCCAAGGCCAGGTGCGCGAAACTATGATTTATACTGTAGATATCACCGGGCACATGGGCATCGCACTGAAGATTGTTTTCACCTTAGAAGAGAAATTGAAAAATTGATCGAACAAGGAAAATTAGATAACTATTTAGAACGGAACAACTGCAAGAGGGGTAGAAGTCGGAGTCCTCGAAATAATAACCAGAGAGGGAGCTCCCGAAGAAGGTCCCCTAACGATGGTCCCCCACAAGAGTTGAACGATGGTCAGATTAATGGCACCATTCATACGATCTCAGGAGGACCAGCCGGCGGAGACAGTCGCAATGCTCGCCGCAGGACCACCAGGTCCATACTTGGAAGCATCAGGTACCCAAAAGAAGTGTGGACGGTAGAAAGCAAACCACCAAAGGACCAGCTGATCAGTTTCAATGAGAGCGAAGTACCAAAGAACTTTGTTTGGGACACGAAAGAGGACAACCCTGATTTCCCGATGGTGGTATCGCTGGAAATAGCGAACTACAACGTCAAAAGAATCCTGATCGACAATGGAAGCTCAGTGAATATCATCTCTAAAGAGGTCCTAGCTCAGATGAACATGGGAGAAATAACATTCCAAAAGGTAGCTACGCCTTTAGTAGGATTTGGAGGTTCCGAAATTGTCCCCTGTGGCACAATAACTTTAAGTGTCTCACTCGGAAAAAAAACCACGTCGTACGGTGAAGTTAATCAAATTCTTGGTAGTAGAAACTCCCTTTGCCTACAACGCGATCCTAGGGCGACCCGCCCTCAACCTATTTCGAGCAGTTGTTTCAACTTACCATCAGAAGATAAAATTTCCAACTGACATGGGAATCGGAGAGATAATAAATGATCATTGTATGGCATGGGACTGTTACAACACCTCCTTAACTTTGGGGAACCGCTCCAGATCATTTACCCCAGCTAAAAGAAAGCTCGAGGACGACGTTGACAGAATCGAAGTTGAAATCCCCAGCACAGATCGAATAGATAAAAAGGGAAAGGAACCGGTCGATTTGGCTTTGAAACCACCGGAACACAAAGATGTCCTACTAGTGCAAGGGGATCCAACAAAAACAACCAGAATAGGAACTGAACTCAGTAAGGAAGGGGAAGTAATGTTAGTAAACTTCCTCAGAGAAACATAGATATCTTCGCCTGGAGCGCGAACGACGTCGAAGGGATTGATCCCAGAGTCATCACTCATTCGCTAAAAATCGACCCCATGGCAAAACCTGCTAGACAAAAGAAGAGGAATCATGGGCAGATAAAAGATAAAATAATCAAGGCAGAAGTAGAAAGGCTACTCAAGGCAAAACAAATTCGAGAAATACACTTCTCAGAATGGCTATGTAATGTCGTATTAGTAGCGAAAGGGGATAAAAAGGATAATAAGTGGAGAATGTGCAATGATTTCACTGACCTTAACAAACTATGTCCGCGCGATCCATATCCCCTCCCGAGGATCGACTTATTAGTCGACTCAACCGCTGGTTTTGCAATTTTCAGCATGATGGACGCCTTCCAAGGTTTTTATCAAATATACATGGATGAGCGAGACCAAGAGAAAACTGCCTTCGTGACAGAGCAGGGTGTTTACTGCTTCATAGTCATGCCATTCGGCCTGAGGAACGCCGGGGCCACTTACCAGAGGTTAGTAAACCTGATGTTCAAAGAGCTTATCGGAGAAATAATGGAAGTCTACGTAGACGATATGCTGGTCAAAAGAATGAATGAAGCTGACCATGTAAAGCATCTCGATCGATGCTTCCAAATATTGAGAAAATACCGAATGAAGCTGAATCCTGCAAAATGCACTTTCGGAGTTAAATCGGGAAAGTTTTTAGCTATTTGGTACATCAACGAGGAATTGAGGCCAATCCAGAAAAAATTCGAGCTATAACCGAAATGAAACCTCCCAAAACGATCTCCCAAGTACAAAGCTTGGTAGGAAAGATCATAGCACTAAACAGATTCATCTCCAAGTCGGCCGACAGAAGTTTGCCTTTCTTTCAAACTCTACGAAAAGCAAAAAACTTTGTTTGGATCGAAGAATGCGACCAGGCCTTCGACCGGCTAAAGGAATACCTGACGACCTCCCCACTATTGGCCAAACCAACTGAGGGAGAACCATTATACATTTACATATCAATTTTCGATGTGGCCATTAGTTCGGTTTTAGTAAAAGTAGAAGGCGTGGAACATAAGCCTGTTTATTACTTAAGTAAGTTACTACAAGGGGCGGAGAAGAACTACTTGGAAATAGAAAAATTCTCTTTGGCCTAAGTAGTGGCGGCACGCAAGCTCCGACCTTACTTTTTAACCTACAAAATTGTGGTGTTAACCAACCAACCGCTAAGACAAGTCTTAGTGAAGCCGGAAGCCTCTGTAAGATTGATCAAGTGGGCAATCGAGCTCGATCAGTTCGAAATCGAATACAGACCAAGAATTGCGATTAAGGCCCAAGTCCTAGCCGATTTCCTGTTAGAAACTCCGACCCAGACAACTGAACATAGTGAATCGACCAGCCATGACAATGATATCTTGATCGTAGAAAATCAAACCTGGTTGATGCATGTCGATAGTGCTTCAAGCAGAGAGGGAGGAGGTGCCGGAATCAAATTTACCCGACCAAATAAGGAGGATATAAATTATGCAATAACATTGGACTTCGTAGTAACAAACAACGAAGCAGAATATGAAGCGCTAATCGCAGGAATGGAAATGGCGGTTAAGGCCAACATAAAGAGTCTCAAAGTACTAACCGATTCAGAGTTAGTACAAAGACAGATAGAAGGCCTATACGAGGCAAAGGAATTTAACATGGTCAAATACCTCGCCAAAGTAAAGGAATTGGCTGAGAAATTCGAAAATTTTGAGATACAGAACATTCCACGATCGGAAAATAAATGGGCCGATCAACTTTCTAGATTTACAGGGTCTCATGACGGTAAAACAGAAAGAGTAATCAACTGGTTAATTTCCAATACACCGGCAATTGATATCGACGAGACACCAGTCGCTGAGATTATGGAAATCGAAGAAATTGAAAGAAACTGGATGACTCCGATGATAGAACATCTTCGAGAAGGAAAATTACCGCTTAATCCATACGAAGCTCGGAAAATAAAATATTGAGCTCCAAAATACACATTGTTAGAAGAAAAACTTTACCGAAGATCAGTATCAGGAATTCTTCTAAAATGCGTCTCCAAATCTCAAACCAACGATGTCCTTCGAGAGGTACATGAAGGAGAAGCAGGAAATCACAGTGGAGCAAGGGCCTTAGCCTTAAAATGCCTTAGAACAGGCTATTATTGGCCTACCATCAACAATGAGGCCATGCAATATGTTCAAAAATGTCATCATTGCCAAGTTCATGCAAATATAAGTCATCAACCGGCCGAAAACATGCACCCAATACCAGTATGATGGCCATTTGATCAATGGGGAATGGACATCGTGGGACCTTTCCCGATAGCCAGATCTAAGAAAGCATATGTTCTAGTCGCTGTCGAATATTTCAGTAAATAGTCGCCCTTGCTCGAATAACTCAATTCCAAGTGATCAACTTTCTATGGAAATTCATAGTATGTCGATTTGGCATCCCGAGAATCCTGATCTCTGATAACGGAACACAATTCGCAGGAAAACAAGTAATGGAATGGTGTACCAAGATAGGAATTCAGCAGAACTTCACTTCAGTTGGGCATCCAAGAGCGAATGGTAAACTGAAGTAGCAAACCGAGAAATAATAAAATCTTTGGAGAAAAGATTAGGGGCAGCCAAAGGAAGATCGCTAGATGAACTCCCCGGAGTACTTTGGGCTAATCGAACGACAGTCAGAACTTCAACCGGGGAGACCCCATTCAGTCTAGTGTATGGCTCGGAAGCTGTAATTCCGGTCGAAACACTAATCCTGACAACAAGAGTTGAAATGTATGATGACAAGGAAAACGAAAAAGCAAGAGAGAATGATGTCGACCTGGCAGAAGCCTTAAGAGAAAAAGCAGCTGTACGACTGCAGGTCACTAAATCGAACATGGAGAAGGCCTACAATCAAAAGGTACGCATACGAACCTTCAAAGAGGGGGACTTGGTGCTGAAAAAAGTAGAAGTGTCCAAACATGTAGGAAAATTACAACAGAATTGGGATGGACCATACATTGTCATTAATGTAGGAAAGAAAGGTTCATACAAAATTGCACACTTGGACGGAACGCCCCTACCGCGAACCTGGAATGCAGTCAACCTAAGGAGATACTATGGAAAATAAATCCTAGAAATCGTCCTTGTTAATTTCTTTTAAATTTTGTTTGTTTTATTTTCTTTCTCGTATTATCCATTGTAATAAAGGCCTTGGCCTGAGATTCATTCTCAACACTTTTATCAATAATTACGAATCAAGGATTCACATGAATTAGCGCCAAAGACTTGATCGAGTTGAGTAAAATTGATTCGCTCAATAAACACTCATCGACCTCTATAACAACGACGACTAAAACGAGTTGATTATAAATCGATCTGCTCGATAAACGCTCCTCGATCTCCAAGACGATAACGACTGAAAGGTTAAAAGCCAAAATTTTTGGTAAAAAAAAAAAACCTAAGTACTAAAAAACGAGTTGAGTAAAATTGATTCGCTCAATAAACACTCCTCGACTTCCATAACAACGACGACTAAAACGACTTGAGTATAAATCGATCCGCTCGATAAACGCTCCTCGACGACAAAAAGGTTAAAACCAAAAACTTTGGTAAAAAACCTAAGTCTTAAAACGAGTTGAGTATAAATCGATCCGCTCGATAAACGCTCATCGACCTCCATAAACGACGACAAAAGGTTAAAACCAAAAACTTTGGTAAAAAACCTAAGTCTTAAAACGAGTTGAGTATAAATCGATCCGCTCGATAAACGCTCCTCGACGTCCATAAACGACGACAAAAAGGTTAAAACCAAAAGCTTTGGTAAAAAACCTAAGTCCCAAAATGAGTTGAGTATAAATCGATCCGCTCGATAAACGCTCCTCGATTTCCATAAACAACGATAAAAAGGTTCAAACCAAAAACTTTGGTAAAAAAACCTAAGGCTTAAAACGAGTTGAGTATAAATCGATCCGCTCGATAAACGCTCCTCGATCTCCACAATAACGATAAAAATAGGTTACAGGCCGAAAGATTTGGTAAAAAACCTAAGTTTTTCACGATTAAGTAAAAGCCAATCAGCTCTACAATCGCTCCTTGATATCGATGATAAATAAGAACAGGTTGAGAGAAATCAACAACAAGAAATATGAAAGTAAAAATATTGAAGTGTTATTTATCTGAGTTCTAAGAACAGGTCTCAAATTACATACGAATTTTTTATCAGAGTACAAAGAACTTTATACAATCTACATATCATCACAACTGTTTAGATAAAATAATCCTATTCTATAGATCAGTGGTCTTCACGACAATGTCCATGGAAACATCAATCTCCTCCCTAGTGCCTCGATGATTATGATTGACCACCTAAGAAGCATGCTGCTCGGGATGGTCGACTCCTTTAGTTCGATGGCCAGGCTCTGAAGATCAAATATTCTTCCAGACGAAATGACCATTGTCGGCCTGAGGTCCGACAAACAGTCACTCGCCCAAAACGAGCTACTGCTTGTAAGATGGGGTTGACTTTTACTCTAAAGCAGAATCTCGAGAGGACCGTCGCAAAAGTCAAAATTTACCAGCACACCCCGGCGGTCTATCACTCCAGAGGTAACATCGAAGAGCAGGGGTGCCTGGTAAATATGAACCCTCCATGTGCAAACAGAAACCACGGACCTCAAACCTGTGAAGACAAAGGCTAAGGCCACATGGGACCCGTCAGTACAAGGTAGGGCATCAATGGGACCTGTCAGTACAAGGCAAATTCTGACTAAGATTTCTTGGAACGATGGGTCACGATAATGTGACTTTTTGAATATTATGGGATCAGTGGGCAAAGTGAAACTCAAAGAAACTGATATCTCCATCCTTTTTGGGAATTATGAGTGAGATATGGAAACTGCGTACCTATTTATAGGCACAAATACAATTAATCCTACGGTTGGATGAAGATCTAAGAGAAAAAGAACCGCTACCGTTTGACTTCCACCTTTAAATGCGAGTAAGTTGGAACAACTCCTCTATAGTCAGAAAGACTATTCGATGGTAAAGAAGAATCAAGATCGAAGCGATTAACACGAAAATAAGGAGGATCTAAAGAGCTCCAAACTGAAAAGAGCTTGCACGCTTACAAATGCTAATCGCTTGATAAAGAACAAGAGATCCTCGACGCAGACGTATAAGTTTGCACCAATATGACAAGTACTAGCTCGTTTAGAGATGTAAAATCTCATATTCCAGCATACGAGGTCGTCACTGCCTCATATATCACAAGGCAGATTGTTACTTAACTATATTAGACCTCTAGTGGAGTCCGAGAAATCTGACACGAAAATTAGAGGAATGATCGTCAATATTCCAGCCTACAATATCGTCACTGCCTAATATTTCAGAGAATTGCTTAAGGAGGTCTAAACTAGTTAGATCTTACTAATTACTTACACATTTCCAATTCCTCTCATACCAAGAATGCACCTTAAGGAAATAGTGGTTGCTTTATTTGAGGAACAAGGAACTCAAAATCAGTGCAAAGAAACATAGATTTTAAGAAGATGAATAGACCGATATTCTTTCTACAAGCTTAGACTTTTAAAAAAAAAAAAGCGATGCTCAACAAAGGAAATGACAACGTCCTTATATAAGAAATCCATGGCAAATGGACAAATTTTACAAAGCATTGATCGATTATCTACAAGAGCGCTAAACGTCCTTCACAATTCTTCAATTAATTGTTTACATGGACGACCTACAATCAACATTCTAATGTCTAAAGTGACTTCAGAAATAGCCCAAGGGACCATGCTTGATCGATCATCATACTTATACTTGATTAAACGTTTGATTTACAAAGGAAATACTACATCATTCAGCTATTCAGGACTGATCAGCCAGAACGAGCTACTTTTTCAAACAAAAGATAATCTCCCAGGAAATTGATATTAGATAAGTCTGCTAAAAGCTCCTGCTTATTTACAAAATTTATACTTAAATATAACGATAAAATTGTGCATGACATAATTTATCAAAATATATCTACTGACTGAATTCAATCAAGGTATTGAACTGATCAAAATAGGTCGTCATTGTCATTAATTTTTACATACAAAAAGTATAGTCATCCTTGACAACCACATGAAGATTGTGGCCAACATCGTCTAAAAAAAAAAAAAGAGAGAAGCAATCCACTATAGCAGCTTGATCAGAACAGGTCATTGAGGTTGGTTAACATCACCCGGGCGACCCGATGAAGCACCCTTTCGAGGAGTAGCCGTATCAAGAAACGCTTTCACCTCCTCTTGTCGCTTTTGATAACCCGCATCATAGCCTTCTTCAAAGGCGCGATGACGAGATTCTTCTAATTTGGCATTTGACCGAGCTAGGTCATCTCTCTCCGTCTCAAGAGCTAGCTTTTCCTCACGCAACTTCTGAAGATCGTCGTTCAGAAGCTCAATCTGGAGAGCTTGCCCCCCAACCTTCGAAATCTTCGCATCCAGCCGAAGCCTCAGGTTGTCCCTAATGAGCCACAATTCGTCATGTTGGGCACCCAGTTGCAGGGCATAATACTTCAACTGAGAAGAAAGAAAGCGTAAACGACAAGATAACAAAAAATAAACAAATATGAAAATAAGTAAAGAAGTACCTGCTCAAATTGCTTAAACAAGGACTGAACAAGATGGAGGGAAGAAGAACCCTCATGCTTCTTCAGCTCGCCTGGCAAGACGGTACTAAGGCCCAGGTCCCAGGAAAGAGGGTCAGGCTCGCAAGAACCAGGCAAGACAGAGTCTAAAGGAATCTTATCATGACGGGGGAGTACGGACTCAGTTATGTCCTTAATTTGCTCTAAAATACAACGCTCATCCAATAAACGCGGGGATTCCCTCTCGCTAGGACTAACCGAGGTCTCCTTGCCCGAAGCAGAGATAACGGTCCGCCGACCGGACCTAGAGCCTGTCCAACCTCCAGAAGGCCCGCCGGCTTCAAAAGAGGTGGTCATAACAGTGGGATCATTACATAAGAAGTCAGAAAAATCTTGAGGAACAGATTGTGTCATGGATGAATTCAAAAAGGAATCTTCGATAAATGCCCCCGCAGCAGCATCCCCTTGGCTTCCGCCAACAACAAGGTCGGTAGAAGTAGAGGAAGGAACGGAGTTATCTGGAATATGCTCATGTAAGCCATGCTCGAAAGAAGAAACACCTGAAGAAGCGGGTATATTAAAGGTTTGCTCCATACTGGACATATCTCCGAAGGCCACCCGACCAGGGGAGGGCCTCTTTTCGACCCCACCAGAAACGGGAAAATCTTGTTGAATAAAAGTTGAACTAATTACGGGAAGAGTTTCGAGAGGAATAACGGGAGTCTGAATCTCCGACCTCCTAATCGAGTGGGGACGAGGAGGATCTACCGAAGGCCCCTCGGTACGGGACCGTTTCGATCTCGGGTTTCGACTACCCTCACGGGAAGAACGCTTCGAAGTGTTGCGAAAAAGATTGCTCATATTCGGAAATAGAAAAGAATATTTAACTATTGAGAAAGCTTATCGACCTCCAACGAGAGAGAGTATTCTATCGGAGTTGAGTAAAAACGGTAAATAGCGAGTAAAGTTTTTACCGTATGTATTTATACTAAACGAAAAGACGCAGGAGACTATAAAAACGGGCGCGAAAACAGAGAACCGGACATATGAACAGCCGCAAGGATTCGAAAAGACATAAGCATAATAATTACAACGAAGTTAATGACTTGTCTAGATTATTATCAATAGAGAAGCCGAAAAGACATAACTATCAGAATACGAATCGTCTTATTTACAAGAGGATAAAAAAGTAAAATTACAAATAAAGTTATGTTGGTTATTGTCAAAGCTATTTCTTAGGCCAGATTGGTCGCTCCCCTCTTCACACAACCTGGTCGCCATCTGGAACTCCCTAATCGCCAGCGGCCTCTCCTTCGTTCGCTCCCTCGTTCGCTGCCTCCACATTCTCCTCCTCTTCCTCTTGATCAATAAAACTATTATCGACCTCCTGGTTAATATCCGAAGGAGGAGTCGCCAACGGCTTCCCGAACTCTTCGACAAGGTGAGCCAATGGAAATTGTAGATAGATAACATCTGGCAGCTAGGAAGGAGAGTATTCCTCGCCATAGCGATTCAGGATAACGTGCGTCGCCTTGAAATATTCCATCCGAAGATCTTCAATCAATTCCAGAGCAACCAGCTGATGAATCGCCTTCTTGAAAGTACTCTCCAAGAGCGGACCGACCATTCGATACACCAAGGCTGTATGAACGGGGGAACTAAGGAACTCACGAATCACCCTTTCATCGGGATTCCTGCCATAACGATCTGTGAGTCCGCTAAGAGGAAGGTCCCTATCGTACTCCTCCAACGAGGCTTGAAGACTTGCTACCTGAGATTCCAGCTCGCTAATCCAAGTAGTACTCAGAAATTGATAATCTCCAACTTCTTAGCCAACTGATCAACCTGCTCTTGAGCGGGAAGTCTCCAAAACTTTATTTATGATCTCCTGGTCATCAGTTCCCGTGGCCTGAGGTTCTATGATCGGAAGTGGAAAAGAAGAGGATGTCGAGGGACCAGCCTCTGAACCAGAAGCCTGGTGAAGCAATGCCTTGTATCTCTCATCCAAAAATTCACACTGCTGTTTCCAGAGAGCAGCTTCATAGGCATACGAGGCCAAGCAAGTCTTGGTCTGAAAAATAAATGAAACGGATTTGTAAGCTAAAGAATTTGTTAGGTAAATCAATGAACGAGCATACAAAATAACAAATAACCTTCTCAGCATAAAGAGAAGCTCTCTGAAATTTCTCCAAAGGATCCTTCCGAAGGAGTTTATTCATATCACGAGTAAAGACACCAGAAAGAAGAACACGAGTTGCCTTATCCACAGCATTCTCGCTCTCATCGTGAACCAAAGAATCGTTCTCAGGATAGCCAGCCGCTCTCTTCCCTTGTAAATGATCTTCGATCATCTCAACAAGAATGGGTTTCGGATGATTCTCACCAAGTAGAGAAAGATCCTCACCAGAACGACCATAGTAACACCTTTTTCTCTCTACTGGCTTATCGTTGGGATGGGGCATCGACCAGCCAAGGCATCCGCGAATGCCAAGGTAAGTCCAAAATTGGAGAGGAGGATAACCCGATCCTGTCCCCTGACGAACAGGAGATTCTTGGGATGAATCCGGTGATTCCTCTCTGTTATCTTCTGAATCATGGCTCAAGTCCAATTTTCTCTTCCGGGACGCTCTCTGCTCGATGGGAAGATTCTCTATTGTCTTAGTGGATTTTGACAGAACCATATTTCCCTTAGAGGAGCGCCGAGAATTTTCTACCATAAGAACTGAAAGAGAACGAATTCCGAATTATACATGATACTAAAAGAGAATATAAAGTTAATTTGATGCTAAAATAAAGTGCTTACCCAGCGATTGAGAAGGTGAAGAGATTGGGAAAGTATGAGGACTCAATCCCGCTTTACGGAGAAAAGCCTCGCCGATAAGAAGAGCATTCTGATACTTGTCGGCACGCATATCCTTGATTTCACCGATCAATTGGGGATCATCAGGGATAAAATGGCCCGTCACCAAGCGACCGCCGAAAATCCACTCGGAATTGTGGTCCCACGAGAATGGCTCAGTAGAACCATCTGCTAGACGGAGGTGAGAAGGGGGTTGTACGAAGAAAAAATGAGATTTCCAGGAAGGATTGCTGGAAACTGGGGAGTCGAAGATAGAGCGACTAGTCTTCTGGCTGGCGAAAAAGTAAACGCGGTTGGAAGAACTAGAAATATTAAAACGAAATAATTGTGTAAAATTACGAAAAGATGGCTGGAATCCTTTTGCTATCATCAAAACAGAAAAACACACCACAAAGGCCACGGAATTTGGGACTAATTGTGTCAGGGATACGCTAAATATTTTCAAAATATTACGAAATAAGGCGGACAAGGGAAGACGCAAACCGTAGTTGAAATGGGCAGTATAAAAAGCCCGACAACCCTCCGGTGGAGAAGTAACCCTATCGGAAGGGGAAGGAAGGATAATCTTAGAACCTTCCGGAAAGTATTTCGCATAGTTATCCACGACCTCGTGGAAAGTTTCATCAGTGTAGGCACAAGCGAGGTCCTCGTTCGGCTCAGATATTTGAGGAACCGTACCCTGGCCTTTCTTGGCCCTGGCAGCGACGTCAGTATCGGATATAATTTGCACTTTGAAAGTGTCCTTATCCGGAATAGTGGTTTCAGATATTCCGGTCTGCTCAGTTGGAGGGCTCGGAGGTACCCCCTCCTCAATGGTGGGAGTAACTCTTTCCCTTGGAGACGAAGAAGTTTTCTTTGAAATTGAAGCCATTTTTGGGATCCTCGAAATATGAGTCGATAAAAGCAAGTTGGGAAAGAAATTATCGAGTAAGAAAGTTACTGCAAAAATATGGGGAGTAGAAAGTAGAAAGTGATTAAAACAACAATCACCTATTTATAAAGAGAAATGAAAAGACGTTTCGAACTTCTCGCGGCTGATCACATTCCCGCCAAACGGTAAAAGTCGAAACGCTTCCTCAGAGAGACAAGTAACGATTCAAGTTCGGAACGACAAAACGACTATCTATGAGACGTGGCACTCTTTTCCTTACTTAGGATTTTTTTCCCGCAGGGTTTTTTCCAAGTAAGGTTTTTAACGAGGCACAAATCATAGAAAATATAGTCATAATCGACCATCTACTTCTACGAGCTTCTACTACGTATGCGCTCGAAGAAGTGAGGGAGTACTGATGGGGGCTATTTCGCATCCCTTATAATAACCGGAATGACTAGTCCTTATACGTTCAGACCGACCAGGAAGTCTAATTCACTAAAGAGCTGCCCGGTCCGATCTGTGCTATCAACCCTTGGCGACCAAGAGTGACGTCCGAGTTCCATAAGGATTGCTAGACCTAGTCCTATTAGGATTATGTTTCCTTGTAAAGCTAGGGCTAATGTCATATAAATACATATTTAAACATTGTATTACGAACAACATACAATCAGAGCTTACGCCGACATACTTTGGCAATCTGATAACATATTTAATAGAAAAGCTTTTGCTATACTATTTACATATTCATCGTCTTGCTTACTTATTGTTCTTTACGTAATTGCTTCCTTGAGATTGATCCATCCGGAATAAAGTAACAAAGCCCTATAATCTATACTTAATTTGACCTTCTACAACATATCTTTATTGATTTAATCTAAACCTAACGAAAAACGGTTAAATAAAACAGGAAGGCTAATATTCATTATCTTAGGATATTTGGTTGTAAATATTTTGTTTTGAATAATGGGAAAAATCACCTTACCGCTTCTGCAGAAAAGGCTGATGAAGTTGTTTTTGTAGGTTACTCTACTGTTAGTAAATCCTATAGAGTATTTAACGAGAGGACTTTACTTGAAGAAGAATCAGCCCATGTAGTATTTGATGAGCCTAATCAATCTTCTGAAAAGATTCAAAGTTCTAATTCATATATGTCTACTTATTTTCAGAAATTGGCTGTGGAAAGAAAAGAAGAATATGTACCCATCATACTACCTGATCTCAACCCAGCTGATATCTCATGTGTTGTTCAAAATCAGTTTACTAATTGTCTAAAATACAAGTTGTAAACAGCTGACAGACCAGAGACTATTCAACAGACTACTACCGGAACTCCAATAGTAGTGTTGCAAGATCAAACAAGAGGACAACATCCTGATTTGCATCCTAATCTCAGATGGCTCAGAGATCACCCACCTGATCTTGTGATTGGTGATCCATTTGACAGAGGAAAGACAAGAAGAGCAACTGCAAATGAATCGATGTTTGTAAGTTTTCTCTCACAAACTGAGCCCAAATTGATTGATGAAGCTCATAGTGATTCTCACTGGATTGAAGCAATGCAAGAAGAGTTGAATCAATTTGAAAGAAATGAAGTCTGGTACTTAGTACCTAGCCCTACTCATCAAAGAGTCATTGGCACTAAGTGGATTTTCAGAAATAAGATGAATAAGGATGGTATAGTTACGAGAAACAAAGCAAGACTAGTTGCCAAAGGTTACTGCCAAGAAGAATGCATAGACTTCGATGAGA
This sequence comes from Penstemon barbatus, assembly GCA_003313485.2. Taxonomy (NCBI): domain Eukaryota; kingdom Viridiplantae; phylum Streptophyta; class Magnoliopsida; order Lamiales; family Plantaginaceae; genus Penstemon; species Penstemon barbatus. Next base: position 31,735,333 of record CM064883.1, read on the forward strand.
CTATTGCACCAGTTGCTAGACTCCAAACAATCAGAATATCCTAGCATATGCTGCTCATAAGAACTTCAATGTTTATCATATGAATGTGAAATTTGCTTTTCTCAATGGAGACTGGCCAGAAGAAGTATATGTTGAATAACCTCCTGATTTGAAGTTTATTAAGAAGGAGACAAAGTATATCGTCTAAAGAAAGCCCTATATAGATTAAAGCAAGCTCCAAGAGCATGGTATGATACTTTATCTGACTTTCTTTTAATTAAAGGATTTCAAAATGGTAAAGTAGACAAGATCTTGTTCACTATTGAATGAGATAATAATATAGTGTTAGTGCAAATATATGTGGACAATATTATTTTTGATTCAACTAACCACATATGTGTGAAAAGTTCCCTAAGCTGATGCAGAATAAGTTTGAAATGAGCATGATGGAAGAATTTTTTTGGATTACAAGTGAAACAACTACCTGCTGATGTTTTTATTAATCAAGCAAAGTACACAAAAGATCTGTTCAAAAAATTTGGTATGGAACTGTTGTTATTCCTGTGTCTACTGGACTTCGCATAAATAAGGATGGAGATGGCAAATTAGTGGACATCACCAAATATAGAGGCATAATTGGGTCAATGTTATATCTAACAGCAAGCAGACCTAATATTATGTACTAAGTTGGGGTTTGTGCGAGATTTCAATAAAATCCGAAAGAATCTCATCTCTTAGATGCCAAAAGGATTCTCAGATATCTGAAAGACACATAAGAATTGGGATTATGGTATCTAAGGGAATCAGGATTTGAACTTATTGGACATTCAGATTCTTACCTTGCTGGCTGCAAAATTGATAGAAATAGTACTACAGATACTTGTCAATTTTTAGTGTAGTCGTCAGATCTCATGGATAAGTAAGAAACAGACTTCAGTATTAGCTGAATACATTGCTGTTGGAGCATGTTGTGCATAGATACTTTGGTTGAAACATCAACTAGAGACTACAATATCAAAATTAGTGGAATACCCATCTATTGTAACAGTACAAGTGCAATTTCACTTGCTCATAACACAAGTCATTCAAGGACAAAGCCTATTGATATCAAACATCACTTCATAAGAGATCATGTGGAAAAGGGAATTTCATTATTGAATATGTTCATATAGATATCAGATCATTGACATTTTTGCCAAACCATTAAGTGATGCAAGGTTTTCTACACTAAGAGTGAAACTAGACTTATTAAATTTGGATTCATAAGCTGAGGGGGAACCTATCAGAAGACTATGGTTCATCAGCTAACTTATCTGAGTTAATAAGAAGGGTTCTTGAAGACTAACTCTCAACAAACTAGTTGACTAATAGATTTTTAACTCAGGGGGAACGCGTAAGACAAGTGGTATCCCTGATTAAAGATGAATCTTCAATGACAGTTAGTTGAAGTGGTGTTATCAGAAGATATGTTCTTAATTCCTAAAGATCTAAAGATTATTACTGATAGGATAGTGCCCTGCAAGCCAACACAGTAGCTTGAAAAAGGAATGTTTTATCTTGAACAAATCTTTGATTTATTAATAAATACGCATAGTTTATTTATTTGTGCTTATAAGATAAACTAATGGCCAACTTCATCTTTCGCGAACACATTTAAGCGATTGGTTGAAACCCTGAGATCACTCATGACTATGGGACGATTCACTTCAGTATTGAGTGCAATCATGAAACAGTCTCTAAGGTCGTGATCTCGAAAATGTTCCAAGTCATAGATTCCTGTCGAGACGGGGTATCGAAGGAATCGTCAAGACTTGTAGGATTATGCATGTTTCACATGATGTGAATTTGTAGAGTTTCATGAACAAGACATTTGATGTCAATGCATATGACTAAATGGTTCGATAGGGGATCGAACGCATCGAATGACCCGAACAGAGAAACCCATTGTGGAAGTGCGTAAAGCATATCGGTGATGGGATGTTTCTCAAGGACTTATAACAGTGTACGATTTAGTCCTTAGACTTGAGGTGCTAGGGCGAATTCGGTATACGGGTGTACGTGCTTTGATTTAGGAGCCGGTCACATAGCCTGACCATTGTGCGCCTACGTTGGGTACGTATAGTCGTATGCGCGGATGGTTAGCATCAATATAGGATCTACCGACTTATCATAATGAATGAGAGAATTTTCTAAAAATTCTTAGATAATACATTCCAAGAAACCCATGGCCATGGTCAGTGACGGATTTGGAAAGGAGTTTCCAAATTTAGCGGTCACACTGGAAGTATTATCCAGAATTAGAAAGTACAGAATCGAGATGATTAGAGATGCCGACCAATTCACACACCCTAGGTCTCGATCGGGAAATTAGTCGTTAGAGGGACATTATGTCCATGGTACTTATAAGAGGTGAGGTTCATTAATGTCAATTCACCTGAAGTTGGGCCTCATGGGCTTGTGGCTAGACATCGACCATGAGGTGTGGGTACTCCTGAATTAATGGGAGATTAATTATGGAGTGGTCAATTAAAGGAAGTTTATTGAATTGCTCATTAATTAAATCACGGAAAACGTATTGATAGTGAACCTAGAGGGTCACACACAATACAGATGAACTGTAACAATCAATTGAAGAAAGAATTGATTTAAAGAATTAAATCAAGGTTAAAATAATTAAAGGGTTAATTCTGAGAGAGAGAAAATTAATTAGATAGTCTAATTATAAATTGTTAATTAAAGGGTTAATTAAAGTGTTAAATTTTTAATTAGATTTAATGGGTTATTTAATTAAAGTATTAATTAAATGAATGGGCCATTTAATTAAATGAGTGGGCTATTTAATTAAAGTATTAATTAAATAGATGCAAGACATGGGCCAATTTAATTAATGGCCCATTAGTTAAAGTCTTGCACAAGAACTAGGGTTTTTAGTATTCTCTATAAATAGGGAGTCTTGGAGACTCAAACACTAAGCAAGCAAATAGAGAAGCACAAAAACCCTAGCCTCATACACGCCCCAACCCTAGCCGCCGCCGCCAAACCCCAGCCGCACAACCGCCGCCGTCGTGTGCTAGCTGGATCGGCCGTCCCTCTCTCTCTCTGCTTTCTTCTACTACATCTAGAATTGGATCTTGATTCTTGATATTTGTCAATCCTTCCCTCCTAGTTCTGAGCCTGAGGATCGAAGGAGTTACAAATTCGTCTGGTGTGGACTTTTCTCTAGAGGCACAACATCTGGGGTGCTCTAGTGATCCAAAAGAAGACCGGAGAAACCACCACCTTGCCTGTGGTGAGGTAAATTGCTATTACCACCTTCTTTAATTTAGTAATTTAATTTGTTAAATTGTATTCAACCTATTCATATGTGCTAATAAGTAAATTCTAGGATTTGGTGTATGAAAATTTTTAAAATTCCGCAACGTTGTTTTGACAATCATACCCATAAAATCACAACAGTGGTATCTGAGCCAAACTTATTATGCACATATGAAAAAGGCCTGAACGCATCAAAATTTATGGATATATGTGGTTGTTGTGTTCTGATTTTTTATTCTTGCTTGTTATGATAAATTAAATGTTCGGATCTATGCACTTTTCAGTTTTTGGCCAAAAATGTAATTTCCAAAAATTTGAGGGCTTATTTTCAAATTGCGATTTTTATAAAATCTGGACAGAAAGTAAAATTTTATTTTTCTGCAATTCTGGACCAAATTGTAATTTCTGAAATTTTTCAAAATCTGGACCATTTTGCAATTTACGAATGGTTAGGGGGTGTTTTTTGCTATTTGCATAAATCTGGGGTCTGTTTTACAATAAACAAAAGTTTCTGGAAATTTTATTAAGTTTCTGCTTTCCGGTCCGATTTGCATGTTCTGGAAATTTTGGGGCTAATTTATAATTTCCGAAAGTTGAGCGATCAAAATGTAATTTTCAAAAATTCAGGGGCCGAACTGCAATTTTTCAAAGTTGAAAAACAGAAACTATTTTGTGCACTAAAAGATTTTAGTACATTCGGAAAGTTAATTTTATCATAATTAGTATGGACTAAAAAGTGAGAATCACAGGGTTGTTTTAAAAGGGGTTTTAAAATGATATTTGGAGATTGTTTTAAAAGGGGTTTTGAAACTAGAATCTTTAGGTATTTTAAAAGGTTGTTTTAAAATAGGATAAAAAATGAGAAAAATGGACTAGTCACTACAAAGTAGCGGACTCAGGTTCGAATCCCTGTTGGGAGAGGTACCCACTTAATGTGCCCGACCCGCCTCGAAAGGGATTAAACCCTTGGGAAACCAAAAAAAAGAAAAATGAGAAAAATGGATTTTGCTTGTTTCTTGCTCTACGTGAACTATTTACGTGGTTTTCGATCGCACCGAGCCTTGACCCTTAGGGTAGATGTGATTGGTTAATTTTAATTTGTTAGTTTTATTGGGCCTGCGAGCCTTAAGTTTTTGGGCCACTTTGAGCCTTTGTAATAGATAGGGTTTTACTGTTTTATTAGTTTAGGATGGAGGCCCGTTACAAGCAAGGTGGGAGCCCAAGAAGACTAAAGGCCATGTATGCATGGTAATATGTGTAATAGACTAGGTCTCTTTGAAACCTAATTAGATTGACCAATAGGACCATCATCTTTGGCTCGATGATGGTCCGCATAGGAGGCTCCCAATCGAAAACATATTGTGGTAGCATGCATGCTAGGTGTGTGTTTTTATTTACGTATTTATATTTTAGCTTGTATGGTGATGCGCGCTAGTAATTTAGATCGTAAATAAAAAATAATGCATAACTGGAACGGTGAGATCTCGAGGAGAGTTACCTCAAACTCTTAAACCCCAAAAATCCCCTCTTGAAAATAATATTAAGTCATATTGGGTACATTAAAATGATGTTTTAAAGATCCAAGACTTCCATCAATAGGGACTAGTATCGTTGAAGGTGATCCAGAGTCTGGCACCCGAGGCGAAGAAAGGGAGAATACACGAAATTCCTTGATTCTTGTTTTTAACTAAACTTGACAAGGGTGAGGATTGGTCGGGACATGAATATCGATCATAACCAAGTTATGGGGATTTCATGACCGGGCCCGTTGCTCATCAAGATTGATGGGTTAGACTTAACGAGTAGTACCACTCATGATGTAGCAGTGCTAGATGGGTGCGAAAAACGAGGCAAAATAGCTTGAAGGTTGTGGAGTGACACAATTGGTAAAAGTATACCTACCTGGGGAATTAATTGTATGGCCACGAGTCGTGGGTGCAATTAATGTCTATTGGGACGTCAAGACCTACTAGGAGATTATTTTTCCCGAAAAATTGAAGGGGTAATTGTTTCGAGAAATAGTGGGAGAACTTTTTGGATAACAAGTCCAATAGTCGTTAATTATAAGTATTAATATAGATCAGTCAGCTAAACGTTATCATTTATTTTTGTAGATCTACTCTGCAAAATGTCTAAGAATCCATTAGCTATCATCCTTGACACTAACAAACTGAACGGATCAAATTTCGTTGACTGGCTTAGAAATGTGAGGATAGTCCTCGACTCTGAACGGCGGAGCTACATTCTCGATGCACCCATGCCTGGTGCACTTCCGGAAGGGGTTTCGGAAGAGGAGCGAGCCACCCATCAGAAATGGGTCGATGATGATATTCAGGTTCGTTGCCTCATGATGGCATCTACGACCAATGAGCTGCAGAAACAGCATGCAAGGATGTTGCATGCTGCTGACATAATTCTTCATCTCCGAGAGCTGTTTGGAGAAAAGTCTAGGACCGAAAGGTTCAAGACAACAAAAGAATTGTTCAACCTAAGAATGTCTGAGGATTTAAGTGTGAAAGATCACTGTCTTCGTTTCATCAATCTAGTTGAAAAACTGGAGAACTTGGACGTAGACCTGCACGCTGATCATTCCACTGACCTCCTCCTCCATACTCTGTCGCGCTCATTTGATCAGTTCGTGTTGAACTACAACATGGAAGATAGAGAACTTGCTCTACATGAACTGACCAATTTATTGGTCGGCGCAGAAGCTACCCTGAAAAGGGAAAAGTATGTCCTGATTGCTGAGGAACCCAAGGCTGCAAAGCCTAAGAAGGGCAAGAAAAAGAAGAAGAAAGTGTTCTCTTCCAAAACAACCAAGAAGGTTGTCGAGAAAAAGAGAAAGAGCCCAGAAGACGAATGTTTCCACTGCAAGAAAGCAGGGCACTGGAAAAGGAACTGCCCTGACTACCTGAAAACGGTAGCCAAAGGTATTTTCTTTATTAAAGTTAATATTTCAATTAATTGTGCATCATGGATGTTATACACCGCAGCTGGTTATCATATCTGCAATGATTTGCAGGTGATGAGAGCAGTAATGCCTCTTAAACTTAGGGATAGAATCCCGCGCTTTGGAAACGGAGCTAGGTTGTGGCAGAGGCCATAGGAGACGTTGAATTAGTTCTAGGAAATTTTTCTTTGGTTTTGAAAGAATGTTTGTACGTACCGACAATTATCAAAAACATTATTTCTATTCCTTGTTGGATAATGATGGTTTTTGTTTTTCCATTTCAAATGGAAGTTTTAGCATAATAAAAGGTGGTTTTACTTATGCTTGTGGTACTTTGATAGATGGTTTTTATTCCTTAGAACTTGCTAATTCTAACGTTATGCACATTTAATCAAAGAAAAGAAAACAAGATGATAATAGTCCACAACTATGGCACGCTAGGCTTGGACATATTTCCAAGAGTAGAATTCAAAAGTTGGTTTCCTCTAAGGCTCTTGAAATACAGAACCCAGATGAACTCCCAACTTGCGAATCTTGTCTCAAGGGAAAGATGACTAAAACGCCTTTCACTAGGAAACCAGAGCGAACCAAACAAACCTTGGATTTAAACCATACTGATGTTTGTGGGCCACTGAGTGTCAGTGCAAGAGGAGGATTCTCATACTTCGTAACCTTCACAGACGACTATAGTCATTTTGGGTATGTATACCTAATGAAGTATAAGTCCGAAGCTTTTGATAAATTCAAAGAGTTTCGAATGGAAGTTGAGAATCAACTTGGACATAGTATCAACGCACTTCGGTCGGATCGAGGTGGTGAATATTTAAGTCAAGAATTCCTCGATTATCTTGTACAGAATGGAATTCTCTCGCAGCACTCCTCCTAGAACACCGCAGTTGAATGGTGTGTCTGAGAGAAAGAACAGAACTTTATTAGACATGGTTCGTTCCATGATGAGTTTCGCTGACCTTCCTTTTTCGTTTTGTGGCCTAGTCCTCTTAACGGCTTCGAAGATACTTAATATAGTGCCTTCAAAGTCAGTGCCGACAACGCCATACCAAGAGTGGTTTAGTAAAGCACCCATATACTCATATTTAAGAGTAAGGGGATCTCCTGCTTATGTAAGAAACAAGAAAGGAGATAAACTAGATAGTAGATCTAGTTTGTGCAAATTTGTGGGGTATCCAAAGGAATCCATTGGATACCTGTTCTACGACCCTACAGAACGAAAGACGTTCGTGTCTAGGAATGCCCACTTCTTAGAGGATGACTTCCTCACTAAAAGAAGCGGGATATCCGTAGAACTTGATGAAGTCCAGGAAGTGGACCCATCCCCACAAACAGTGGGAGTTAATCATGAACCCGTTGAACCATCTAGTACACCAGTACTTTGTAGGTCCGATCGAGTTCGTAGAGAGCCTGAAAGATATGGCTTTATCCACGAGAACGATCAATTGGACAGTGATCCAAGGACATACGAAGAAGCTATGTCAGACATAGACTCGGGTGCGTGGCAGGAAGCCATGCAATCCGAAATGGATTCCATGCATTCCAACAAGGTATGGACCTTGGTTGATCCACCTGAGGGAACTATCCCTGTAGGCTGTAAGTGGATCTTCAATCGCAAGCTTGGAATGGATGGAGAGATTTTGACTCATAAGGCTCGCCTTGTGGCAAAAAGGTTATTCTCAAAGGCCTGGAATAGACTATGAGGAAACCTTCTGCCCAGTGGCGATGTCAAAATCCATTCGGATACTATTAACCATAGCCGCGTGGTATGACTACGAGATATGGAAAATGGATGTAAAGACCGTCTTTCTCAATGGAGACATTGATAAGGAAATCTTTATGCAATAGCCAAAAGGCTTTACATCTAAAGGAAGTGAGCATAAGGTTTGCAAACTTTGAAGGTCAATCAATGGCCTAAAACAGGCGTCCCAAACCTGGAACAAACGTTTTGATGAGACAGTCAAGGGGTTTGGCTTCATCAAGAACGTATATGAGTCTTGTGTGTACAAGAAGTTCGAGGGGAGTTTGGTACAATTTATTGTGGTGTATGTCAATGACATTCTGTTGATTGGAAACGATATCAGAACGTTGACACAGACAAAAGCGTGGTTATCCCACACAATTCTCCATGAAAGATATGGGAGACGCATTTTACGTACTGGGGATACGTATCTATAGAGATAGATCGAAGAAGATGTTGGGACTCATTGCTTCCAATGAGACATGGAATCTATCTTTCTAAATCAATGTGCCCTACGACTGATGAAGAAAGAAAAAGAATGTCTCTCATACCTTATGCCTCCGCCATTGGCAGCATAATGTATGCAATGTTATGTACTAGACCTGACGTAGCACACGCTCTCAGTGTAACGAGCCGCTACCAGTCAAATCCAGGGGAGGAACACTGGACCGCCACAAAGGCTATCCTCAAGTACTTGAGAAGGACTAAGGATATGTTCTTGGTCTACAGCGGTAGTGGAGAATTGAAGCTCGAAGGATTCACTAATTCGAGTTTTCAGTCTGACGTGGATGATTCTAAGTCCAATTCTGGATATATATTTTGCCTCAATGGCGCAGCGGTGAGTTGGAAGAGCTCCAAACAGTCGACCACTGCAGACTCAACCACTGAAGCAAAAAATATATCGCCGCATCAGATGCAGCAAAGGAAAGTGTTTGGATGAGAAACTTTATCCAAGAGCTGGATGTGGTACCTAGCATTGCAGAACTCATAGTAGTCTTCTGTGACAACAATGGGGCAATCGTGCAAGCAAAGGAACCGAGATCACACCACCAGTCCAAACACGTGATGAGGAAATACCATGTGATCAGGGAAATCATTGGTAGAGGAGACATTCAAATGGAGCGTATCGACTCGAAGGATAACGTAGCTGATCCACTGACGAAGCCATTTTCGCAAAAGATGTTCGAAGGGCATCTTGGAAAGATGGGTCTTACAAATGTTTGTGATTAGCTTTGAGGAAAGCGGGAGATTGATAGGATAGTGCCCTGCAAGCCAACACAATAACTTTTAATAGGACTGTTTTATCTTGAACGAATCTTTGATTTATTAATTAATACGCATAGTTTATTTATTTGTGCTTATAAGGTAAACTAATGGCCAACTTCATCTTTCGCGAACACATTTAAGCGATTGGTTGAAACCCTGAGATCACTCATGACTACGGGACGATTCACTTCAGTATTGAGTGCAATCACGAAACAGTCTCTAAGGTCGTGATCTCGAAAATGTTCCAAGTCATAGATTTCTGTCGAGATGGGGTATCGAAGGAATCGTCATGACTTGAGGATTATGCATGTTTCACATGGAGTGAATTTATAGAGTTTCATGAACAAGACATTTGATGTCAGTGCATATGACTAGATGGTTCGATAGGGGATCGAACGCATTGAACGACCCGAACAGAGAAACCATTGTGGAAGTGCGTAAAGCATATCGTGATGGGATGTTTCTCAAGGACTTATAACAGTGTACGATTTAGTCCTTAGACTTGAGGTGCTAGGGAGAATTCGGTATACGGGTGTACTTGCTTTGATTTAGGAGCCGGTCACATAGCCTGACCATTGTGCGCCTACGTTGGGTACGTATAGTCGTATGCGTGGATGGTTAGCATCAATATAGGATCTACCGACTCATCATAATGAATGAAAGAATTTCCTGTACATTCTTAGATAATACATTCCGAGAAACCCATGGCCATGGTCAGTGACGGATTTGGAAAGGGGTTTCCAAATTTAGCAGTCACACTGGAAGTATTATCCAGAATTAGAAAGTACAAAATCGAGATGATTAGAGGTGCCGACCAATTCACACACCCTAGGTCTCGATCGGGAAATTAGTCGTTAGAGGGACATTATGTACATGGTACTTATAAGAGGTGAGGTTCACTAATGTCAATTCACCTAAAGTTGGGCCTCATAGGCATGTGGCTAGACATCGACCATGAGGTGTGTGTACTCCTGAATTGATGGGAGATTAATTCTGGAGTGGTCAATTAAAGGAAGTTTATTGATCGGAGCAATTAATTAAATATTAATTGCTCATTAATTAAATCACGAAAAACGTGAGTCTGCGGCCAATTGATGGTGAACCTAGAGGGTCACACACAATACAGATGAACTGTAACAGTCAATTGAAGAAAGAATTGATTTAAAGAATTAAATCAAGGTTAAAAGAATTAAAGGGTTAATTCTGAGAGAGAGAAAATTAATTAGATAGTCTAATTAATTAAACTGTTAAATAAAGGATTAATTAAAGTGTTAAATATTTAATTAGATTTAATGGGTTATTTAATTAAAGTATTAATTAAATGAATGGGTCATTTAATTAAAGTGTTAATTAAATGAGTGGGCTATTTAATTAAAGTATTAATTAAATTGATGCAAGACATGTCTAATTTAATTAATGGCCCATTAGTTAAAGTCTTGCACAAGAACTAGGGTTATTAGTATTCTCTATAAATAGGGAGTCTTGGAGACTCAAACACTAAGCAAGCAAATAGAGAAGCACAAAACCCATAGCCTCCTACCCGCCCCAACCCTAGTTGCCGCTCCCCAACCCTAGCCGCACAACCGCTGCCTCCGTGTGCTAGCTGGATCAGCCATCCCTCTCTCTCTCTCTCCTTTCTTCTACTACATCTAGAATTGGATTTCTTGATATTTATCAATCCTTCCCTCCTAGTTCTGAGCCTGAGGATCGAAGGAGTTACAAATTCATCTGGTGTGGACTTTTCTCTAGAGGCACAATATCTGGAGTGCTCTAGTGATCCAAAAGAAGACCGGAGAAACCACCACCTTGCCTATGGTGAGGTAAATTGCTATTTACCACCTTTTAATTTGGTAATTTAATTTGCTAAATTGTATTCAACCTATTCATATGTGCTAATAAGTAAATCCTAGAATTTGGTGTATGAAAATTTTTAAAATTCCGCAACATTGTTTTGACAATCATACCCATAAAATCCCAACAATTATTTTTTGTTGGATTGACAAACAGCAGAGGAAGATCACTAGCTATTGGTTTTCTCTAGATATGTTGTATCAGACAAGTCATCTGTCAGATAAATCATCTTTACTCATCTGACATGTTATATAAGTGTGATATTAATAATGTTATCTATTTAAAACACACTTTTATAAGTAACAAACTAGTAATGCTTAGCCTTCCCGCCTACTCTGACAATAAATGTAATATTTTGAATTCCGTAATTTAAGCCCGCACGATCAGAACAATCTAACGGTTAGTGGATATCACTAAAACCGATGATTCCACTTAACCTATAAATCATGATCTTATTAGTAGACCAAGCTTACGCACCCTTAATATTCTTACTCACAAAAGAAGTTACTGGTCCTCTACTTTTTTTAAAGCATTTCTGCACTCTTATTATCCTCTCAATCTAAAGCTAAAATGGTCGGAGCTGAAGGTAGATACTTGGACTACAATGTGTATCACGCTATTGGTACAACAATTATGAAGGATATTATGGAAAACCCAAGTCTACTTCCTTGGTTGATGTATTGAAATCACATGAAACGATGGTCTATCATGGAGATGTGGCAGAATTTTACAAGAACTTGAAGACAGATCTAGACAAATTGACTATGGTGTCATCTGTCTCTGGGAAGAAGATATGTGTCTCCCCTATTGTGCTAAGCGAGGTTTATTACCTCACAAATGAAGGAGGAGATGTTTCCGTTCATGGAAACCAAGGATGATGAATTTTGGTTATTGGCTGCCAAAAGTGGAGAGAAAATAATTGGGTCTATTAAGAAGACTCAGCTGAAAGATGAACATCAAAGGTTTGCTGATATTATTGCCAAGATTCTGGAGTGCTCAACCAGTGCTCTATATGGACTGCCAAAGAGACGCTATCACACCATGATATGCATCTACTACAACCTGAAAATGAACTGGGTTGTTCACGTATTCAAATTTTTTGGCTACGAAGAAAAATGGCCATGTTATACTACTTAGTCACCTACTTATGGCACTTAGGTGCTCACTTGGAGGTGGAAAAGTGGTGCACAAGCTTAAAGAGCTCAAGGTGTATGAGCCAGTTAGAGTTGAAACTAGGCAATAAGTGACACCTGAGAAAAAGCAGCAGAAGAGAAAAGCTGCTGAACCAGCAGTTAAGCCTACTGATGCTAAGAAAAGTAAGGCTGAAGTATAGGTTTCAAAGCCTGCTCTGATCAAACAGGAAACATTGCTGTTGAAGCCAGATCAGCTGAAACCTTAAATGTCGATGTAATAATTTATGAGGTTCACTAAGGAGATAGATGAAATGCAAATAGAATAATCTCCTGAGAGAACGGTTTCAGAGAACCAGAGTTGGAAAACATGTATAAACGGACAAGGAATTCTGTGAAAAGGTCTGCAATTGCACCAACTCTAATTCACACTAAAGCAACCGCAAGAAAGAAACTAACGTTAGGAGGTCAAAGGGTCAGATTTTCATCAGTTTGAGAAGATCTTTCTACTGCTGAAAGACCAGTAGAATCAGCGAAGGAGGCTGATGACTAGAGGCATTTGTTCCTTCAACAGAAAAGTCTACTGCAACATTAGTTGAGGTCATTGTACCTCAAGAAGAACAACAATCAACAGTCCCTGAAACACTAAGTTGATTGAAACATCAGCTGCCAGAAGAAAAAGAACTGGTAAGGCTAAAGTAACATACTACCACAGGAAAAAGAGAGAAGAGGCTGAGCAAAGAAAGAGATATGAAGCTGGACTTAAGACTGCTTTAAAGGCTAGTAAAGTTGAAGCTGAAGTCAAACAGATGACTGAAGCTGAGTTACCTGCTAAAGAAGAAAAAGACTTAACAAAAGCTCTTGAAGCAAGTAAATCTGATGCTTATGGTCCTAGACATAGTGGTGGTATAGTAATAGGAAAACCAAAGAAGAATGGTTTTGTTATGCCCAGACCTCAAATTGCAAAGAGGAGAAGAAAAGAAGTGAAGCATGCCCTAGAAATTGTTCAAAGTGATCCAGATGCCTTCACTCGTTTCGAAGCTGAGCTAGAATTGTATTATTGCAAAATCAAAGTACTCTCCTGGATGAGAAAATAAGATACAACAGATGGAGAGAGTACCGTTTGATGAAGACAAAAGAAGAAATAATAGCTTGGAAGGAGTTTGCTGCGGAAGAGAAGTGGGTTCTAGATTGGCTGCAAACTACATCCATCAAGAAGGCCTTAGATTCTGATTACTTCAATGATATGGTTCACAATCATATGAAGAAGTTTGTCATGGAAGAATCTACTAAGTTGAATCAAACTATTCGCAAGAAGATTAGGAAAACAGATGATGCTTGGGATAGGGCTATTAAGTTGGCAATATGTGTGACTCTAGATAAGTGGATTTAAAGGTCAAGATTTGAAATTAGAAGCTCTAGTGATTTGCCACCTCTACCAAGTCTTCAACACTTAGTTTTTGGGTCTGCAATCCGAAAGTTTCAAGAATCACCTTAACAAACTACTTCATCTTTTGTCCGTGCTGATATTATTTATCATAAATTTACGGTGTTTGTTGATAAGTATGATGTTATTAATATTACAAATGACGAAACAGACAAGACCAAAGATGTTGCCAATGAATCATTAGTGAAGCTTATTCCTGAAGACTCTCAAATTCCACTAAATGAAATTCCAAAAGAGAGGGAGCCTCTTGCCATAGAACGGAAAGCTCCTGAAAAATAGCAAAGTGCTAGTCCTACCAAAGCTGCTTCTGGAGATCAATCAACACTTCTGGACTCTATGAAGACCTTGATTGAATCTACCTTGAAGGAAATGGAGGACGAAAACAAGGAATCAATGAAGAAATTTGAGGAGATGGCCTCAACCTTGATTCAAAGCACTATTGCAAGTCTACCCAAGCCTTCTGATTCCCACCCCTCTGATTCAAGAAGAGCTGACCAACATCAAGTCTGAAGTTCAATCAATTAAAGAAGATGTTGAGAAGTTTGGGGAAAGGGTTAACAATAAGCAAGCTGGTTGGAAGCAAATAAACTTGGTTGTTGCACAAGCCTTGGAAGCTGGAGAATAAAAGACTAAAAATTTTATCCAAGTTTTATGTGATGGTATTAATAAGACTCTAGAGACGTCTATTCAAATGGGCCATGGGTTCACTGATATGGTAGCAAACATGGAACATCTTATTAATCAATCAGCGTTCTTAGCTACCACGCAAAAACCAAGGTAGTTAACTAGCTGCAGTGGATCGGAACATCAGGATGCTATGCAATGCGGTCAACATCACTACTGTTCAAGTTGAGGATCTCAACCATGATGATGATGACAAAAAGGTGGAAGAGAGATTAGCAAACAAGAGGAATGTTGAAACAACAATAGTTAAAGTTACTGAGTTAATGGGATCTGCTGAAAAGCCTGCTGAAGAAGAGACAAGCAGACATAATGATGTAACTGAAACTCAAGATGTTGTTGATGTTGAAGGAGCTGGAACAAATAAGGAAGAACATAAGGATGTAGAAAAGACTGGTAAAGAAATTGATGCATCCAAGGATTCTGCAGAAGAACAACTAGATCCATTCATAAAAGCTAAGAGAATAGAAGATTTCAAGAGAAAAATCGAAGTTGCTACCAAGAATTTAGAACTATTCTCTAGCAGTGAAGAATAAGAAGAATAAATAGTTGAAGGAGTTTAAGAAGAAGGAAAACCAGAAGACTAGATCACTTTTCTTTAATTATACTTCTTTGTAATTTTTTCTTTATTTCTCATCTTTGTAAACTTTGTAATGTGTAATGATTATTTCCATCAATGAAAGATTACTAGTTTCCAACTTAATTTCTATCTCAGAAATTATGTATGAGGACTTAACTTTAGATTAGCTACAGGTACTTAGCTGAAGTTTTGTCATCATCAAAAAATGGGGAATTGTTGGATGAAGATGAAGAGGTGAAAGGAGGTTTTGCTGATTTCCAAATGTCATCAGCTAAGTAATGGAAGCTTAGTTAATCTCTGAAAATATTTAACCAAAGAGATGAGTACAAATCAGAAAGGTTAAATATTTGGTCCAGAAGACTACTGATCTGTTGTTGAGTTCGAATTCAGACTGGTGGATTTTAGCAGAGTCAAATCAGATGAGTTCGGTTTGAATCAGCAGAGTGTTCATCAGAAGAGTGAATCCAACCAGCAGAGTTGAAGTGATCAAAAGGTCTCTCCAACGTTAATAACTGCACTTGGAGAAATAAATGTTGTAATAGAAGGGTATTAAAGACAAATGATTGAAGAGAAACCTCGGATCATCAGAGTGCATTAAATGTGACTGACAAAAAGTACAACAGGGTGTACAGTGAACATTTGCAGGGAGCCATTTAAGATAAAGTGACCAGTACTGCAGAATTCAAACTCTCAAGTGTAAATAGTTTTGGATTCCAGAGTTAGTGACAAGAAACTCAAATTACAACTGAGAGCATTGACGATCAAATATTCCAAGTCTCAAATACTCTAAGGCAGAACACTAAACAATGAAGTCATCTGTTGACAAGTTGAGTCGAGAAAACAAGTTCACACTTATAATCATAGTGATTTATGTAAAAGAGAGAGTTGGGAGAAATAGTTTTCAATCTAAGTGAGTGAAAATACTTCAGAGTGTAGGTTTTCTTACTGAATTCCTATAGTGAACTTGTGGCTTATCATTTGTTGTAAGAGTGCAAATAGAGTGTACTATTTATTGTTTATTCAGAGTATAACCTAAATCTTCGTGATTTAGTCTATATAACCACTATAAAAATCATTTATGTTAGTTTACTTTTTCATCTTGCATATTTTCGTAAGTGAACTAATCTTCAAAAGGATTTAAGAATTTTAAAGAGTTTTAAAATCGGGGATAAAATTCTTAACTAACTCAAACCAGCAGCAAGTTATCAACTCTGAAGACAGATAAGTAAAATGAGAGGAGTGGTCACTTCACTGAACAAGCTTTGTACGCGATCAGTAGAATAGTCTCACAAGTCCGATCAGCTTATTATGCTGATTTGAAAAGTTGAAGAAATTTTGTAAGAAAGATAGAGGTCTATTCACTCCTCTCCCACCTCCCTTTAGACCTCATCTGTCATTTGGGACCAACAGCGAAAGAAGTAAAGGTATATGAAGGTATTAAAGCAGAACCTGAGCCTGCTGCAACACCTGAAAGAATGCAACAAAAGAGAAAAGTTGCTGAAGCAAAAGAGCCTCCTATCAAGGCCAAGAAAAGTATAGTAAAGGCTGTTGAGCCTGCTAATCAAACAACTCACCCGTTGTGAAGCCAAATCGGTGGAATCTGATATTGTTGATGAGATCATCTCAAAAGTTGCTAAGGCAATAGATGATATGCCCTTAGAGGACTCTCCTAAAAGGACTGTATCAGAAGAGTTTCCTGATGAGACTATATCAAGAAGAACAAGAAGTGCCATCAAGGACCCTATTGTCACTATGCTTTTTCATACCAAAGAAACTGCCAGAAAGAGAATAGTCCTAGCTGAAGGAGTTTGATGCTGCTAATTAGACGACGGCTGAGGTATCTGTTCCTCAAGCTGATCAGACTACTACTCAATCAGCATTGGTTATTAGAACCCCAGCCGCCAGAAGGAAGAGAACTAGTAAGGATAAAGTATCACTTTACCACAAGAAAAAGAGAGAAGAGACCAAGCAAAGAAAAAGAGATGAAGCTGAGTTAAAGACTGCTCTTGAAGCTAGTAAAGTTAAAGCTCAAGTCAAACAGCTGACTGAGGTTGAATTCGCTGCTTTGGAAGAAGAAGACTTAGCAAAAGCTCTTGAAGCAAGAAAGATGCTCACGTCCCTAGACGAAGTGGTGGTATGGTAATTGGAGGTTCTATGGTAGAAAAATTTGTTCTGCCTCGACCTCAGCCTATCAAGAAAAAAGAAGAAGGAAGTAAAAAGGGCACTGGAGATTGTGAAGAGTGACCCTGCTGTATTTGCTAGGTTTGAAGCCGAATTGGAAAGATACTACAATTTTCTGCAAGCTAAGACTACCTTCCTAGCCGAAAAGATCAGATACAATCGGTGGAGGGAGTATAGGCTGATGAAATATGATGAAAGCAGAAGCTGAGATCCTTGCTTGGAATGAGTTTGCTGATGAAGGAAAGTAGGTTCTAAATTGGCTGCAAACGAATAGTATTAACCAACCATTGGATTCTGATTTCTTCCATGATCAAGATCGAGTACAAGAATATGTGGAACTTAATGTACAATTAGAATCCACAGCTTTGAGAAAGACGACCAATAAGCCCAGTAGGGGTGATGACTTAACTGAAAGAACTTTAAAAATAGCAATTTGTATTACCTTGGATAAATGCGTTGAAAGATCAAGATACAGCCGAGGAACATCAAGTGATCTGCCAAGCCTACCAAGTTTGCAACACATTTCTTTAGGTTCAGAAATCAGCAAATATCAAGAAACAGTCAACTTACATCAAATGACTTTCACCGTTTATACCTACAGATTTTATTTATCATAAAACAGGCATGTCTACTGATGGTGTTGATGTTGTTAATATTACAGATGACACTGTTGATCTTAATTAGACTATTATAGACAACTCATCAGTGGAGCTAATCACTGCCAATGCTCCAGTTCCACTTAATGAAGTTATTATTGAGAAGGAGCTTTTAGCTATCACCTAGAAAGCTGAAGCAACCCCTGAAAAATAGAAGAGTGATGAGCCTACCACATCTACTGATAATGTACAATCATCAATCATGGATTCCATGAAGGCTCTGATTGAAAATTCAATGAAAGAGATGGAGGAGAAGAACAAGGAGCTTCTGAATAAATTCGAAGTAGCTGCTTCCAGACTTGTTCAAAGCAGCACAATCCAAAGCATCCCTCAGCCAGCTGCTAACACTATGTTGTTGAAAGAAGGTCTCATTGCTTTAACACGGCAAGTTGAAACTATGAAGGCTGACGTTCAGCAAGTAAATAAAACCTTTCAAAGGCATGATGAGGATTGGATGAAGGTTAGCAAAGCTTTCGCATAAGTCACTGAAGCTAAAGCACAAAAGAAAGCCTACATAGTTCAAAGCTTCTCTGACAATACTGCTCAGATAAGTTCAGAAGTTTCAACTCTCCAACTAAATGTGGACTATTTGAATGATCAAGCTGCAACGTTATCTGCTAATCAACAACAACAAATTCTACAACTTCACGATATGGATCAATTCATAAGGATGTTGTGCAGTGCATTCAACATTAATCATGTTCAAGTTGAAGATATCAAACCTGCTAATGTTGACAAAAAGGGGGAAGAGGAATCAGCTAACAAGAGAAATATCACTGAAAATATTGAAGTAGTCATAAGCTTGTTGAAGATACTAAGGCTACTGATGAAATTGAACAGACTGCTGCTGAAGAAGAACCCAAGAATGTAGCAAAGAGAGATAAAGAAATTGATGCTTCTAAGGATTCTAATGATCGATCCTTTTAGAAAAGCTAGGAGAATAGAGGAAATCAAAGTTAAAATTGAGGCCGCGGCCAAGAAATTAGACCTATTCTCTAGTGGTGAAGATGAAGATGAAGTTGAAGAAGAAGAACCAGAAGAATAGACTACTTTACTTCTACTTCATTGTATTTTCTTTTCATCTTTGTAATATGTTCGGAATGTAACAAACTTTTTATCAATAAAAGATTACAACTTTCCAACTTAATTTCTATCTCAGAAATTATGTATAAAAACTTATCTTTAGTTTAGGTACAGGTAGTCAGCTGAGGTTTTGTCAAGATCAAAAAGGGGGAAATTGTTGGATGAAGATGAAGAAGTGAAGGGAGGTTTTGATGATTTCCAAAAGTCATCAGTTAAGTAATGGAAGCTTAGTCAACATATGAAGACATTTAACCCAAGAGACGAGTACAAATCAGAGGGGTTAAATATATGGCCCAAAAGACTACTGATATTTTGCGGACTTCGAAATCAGACTGATGGATTTCATCAGAGTCAAATAAAATGTGCAGAGTCAAAGTGATCAGAAAGTCTCTCCAACGGTAATAAATGCACTTGGAGTAATAAATGATGTAAGAGAAATGTATTAGACAAATGATTGAAGATAAACCTCGGATCAGCGGAGTGCGTTAAATGCAACTGACAAGAAGTATAGCAGAGATGTACAGTGAACAGTTGCATGGAGTACTGGGGAAGAGTTGAATTTTGTTTTATCTCAACGGCTTGAATTCAAACTCTCAAGAATAAATAATTTTGGATTCAAGAGTTAGAGACAAGCAACTCAATTACAACTGAGGGAATTCACAATTAAATCTTCATGTCTCAATACTAAAAAACAGAACACTAATAACAAAGTCATTTGTTGACGAGCTGAGTTGAGAATACAAGCATACATTCATAATATTAGTGATTTATGTAAAAAAGAGATTAGTGAGAAGTAGTTTTCCATCTTACTGAGTGAAAATACTGTAGAGTATAAGTGTTCTAAGTGATCTCCTATAACGAACTTCTGGCTTAATCATTTGTTGTATAAGCGCAAGTATAGTGTACTATCTACTAAGTGTGTATAGTATAACATAAATCTTCGTGATTTAAAAGAGTGGACTAAAAGGCATTCTTGTCTATATAACCACTATAAAAATCATTTGTGTTAGTTTGCTTTTACATCTTGCATATTTTCATTAGTCAACGAATTTTCAAAAAGACTTAAGATTTTTTATAAAGACTTTTCAAACCGGGGATAAAATTTTGAGTAATATAAACTTGTTTGGAAAACATTGAATTAAATTCGTTGTAACAAGTTTCAAACTCTGATCTGTTTTGAAAAACAGTTAAAATCAGACTAGTGGTCAACTTCACTAAACAAGCTTTGTGCGCGATCAGTAGAGTAATCTCATAAGTACCGATCCGCTTACTGTGTTGATTTGAAAAGGTTGACAATTTTTTAAAGGAAAAACATAGGTTTATTCACCCTTCCCCTTCCCCTACCCCCTCCCCCTCCACCTCTAGACCTCATCTGACCACTTGGGACCAACAAATTGGATCATCACTCGTTTCATATTAACAGTTGTGGAAAATATACAATGATTGAAAACAAACAGGTGATTGATTTAGTTGAAGGGACTAGTCCCCCCCCCCCCCCCAAAGTGGTGAATTCAACTTCGAACCACTATTGGTAGAGGTTCCCATATAACTACCTTGACTGTCTCATCTAGTCGCATGTTCTAGCTTCGGGATACTGGTCTAGAATCATAGATTCACCTTTGGAATTACATCCAATGGTTATGCCTCGTGGTCATACGAAGCTTCTACGGTTCAGTGTTTCTAAATGGATTATTCGAAATCCACTCAGACCACATGGCGTTTTAAGCTATGTACCCGAATCTATGTTATACATAGATATTTCGAAAGTTCTTGGATCACTATCCAATCGATCATTTTCATGAATGGACTAGTTCTTTTCGAATTCGATCGAATCTTCGAAATTTTGGTGTACAAAATTTTTGGTTCAGTAGGTTGGAAAATATACTCCCACTATTTGTAGGGATGTGTCCAAGTCTAGGACTTCATCAAGTTCATGGTAAAATCCTATTTCTATTTGCGAAGGAACCACCCTCTAAGAATTGGGTATCCTTAGCAACGGACTCCTTTCGTTCTATAGGATCATGGAACAGGTATCCAATGGATTTCGTTGGATACCCTACAAATTTTTTCTCAATTGGATCCACTATCCAACTTCTCATTCATGGATGACATACCATACTTGAGTTAGTACGGTTTACGTAGGAATTGACTTAAAAAGGTTACTAGTCTAAGTATCTTCTAGAGTCATGGGGTTAAACCCCAGAATTGATTTGAGGAATTTTAGCAATACTAATTTAAGGAATGAATCTAGTCTTTCATAGTTTGATTCATTTTATTAGATTTAACTTGCTATTCAAGAATTTTATTCTAGATTTAGATAATTTGAGTAATTTAAGGCTTATGTAATAATCACTTCGATTATATCGAATGATCATACTTTAATGCCCTTAATTGCTTCGATTTTAGAATTCCTTTGAATCCTTTCAACATTTCCATACTTGCACTTTACTTAGTGCCTTTATGAAACCCTTTTGAACCTTTCAACCTTTCCAAAACTTGTACCTTCCATGGTACATATATCCTAAATTCCATTAGGATATTTCATGAAGCGATTAATTACTCGCACTAATGCTTTATTGATCCATATGTGTCTTAACGGATTTTATCCATTAAACACTTGGTATTTAAAATACCTTGTTAATCGATTATTTTCCTTTTCAGACAGGATTCGCATGTTTTGAATTCATCAATGTTCTATGTTTCAAGAGCCATGATTGAAAATAATCCATCGATTCCTTCTTTTAGGAATTATGATCGAATGTGGATAATTATCTAATTTGTTTTACTTTTCTTGATTTGACATAATTGTTTGTCAAGTTTTATCAATGCTTATCTCTTTGCTTTATTTACAACGTTAAAGTAATTATGTACGAATTAAAAGCTTTAATTAAAATAATTCCATTCATAATGGTAAAGCTAAGAATGTCTCGTACAAAGTTTGAAATAAATAGACAAAACTATAATTAATGCCTAAATCCAGAATTAAGGTAAAAACATTTGCTAATAAGAAAAATCAAGATGCTCCTTGACCCAGTCCCTGAAGTATGTTTCCCTCAAGTGTAGTTGAAACCCGAACTTGGTTACATGCAACACGTTCCAGTCATCCTCTGTAAACACTTTTACAGAAACCAGAAATTTTTTAGATGTTTTACATCAAAAGAAAATCTTAAGATGTTTTTCATCAAAAGGAAAAATCTTAGGTCATACCTTGGTCATGTATGTTTCGGAATTCCTCATCAGTCATGTTCCTCAGTTCCTTATCTTTCTTACATAAGGGACAATTCTTTCCTTCGATCAGTCATTGTCCTCTTTCGAGGGCTTTCTCATATTTGTCTAACAACTTATGCAAATCATTGGTCTCAATTCCTTTGTCTGGAACTTCACAATGATCGATAAAATGAGAGAATGATTCAGGCAAGCCATTTGTGATGATTTCCATTCTATCATCTAGAGTCAATTTAGCTCCAAGCTCATTGATTCGATTTAGTCTTTTGATCAGGTAAATACAATATTCACTAATATTGTTGAACCCAGTCATGCCTTTCTCGTGGAGTGATTGCATCCATATTTGCATTAATGTTTGTTTGCTTTTGATAGTGAATATTGGCATGGCTAAATATAAATAATAAAAGACCACAATAAGCAGACAGATTTAAGATAATACTTATAATTAACAAAGATTGGTCTTTCTATCGAAAAAGTTCTCCCACTATTTTATCGAAACAATAACCCCTTTCATTGTTCGGGAAATTCTATTTCCAGAGGTCTTGACGTCTCAGCAGACATTAACTGCACCCACGACTCGCGGCCATACAATTAACTCCCTAGGTAGGTATACTTTTACCAATTGTGTTACTCCACAACCTTCAAGTTATTTTGCCTCGATTTTCGCATTTATCTAGCACTGCTACATCATAAATGTTACTACTCGTTTAAGTCTAACCCAGTCAATCTTGATGAGCAACTGGCCCGGTCATGAAATCCCCGTAACTGGTTATCGGTCGATATTCACATCCCGACCAGTCCCCACCCTTGTCGAGTTTAGTTAAAAACAAGAATCAAGGAATTTCGTGTATTGTCCCTTTCTTCGACTCGGATGCCAGACTCTGGATCACCTCTATCGATAAGTAGACAACATACACTAGTCCCTATTGATGGAAGGCTTGGATCTTTAAAACTTCATTTTAATGTACACAATATGACTTAATATTTTATTTCGAGAGGGGATTTTCGGTTTTAGGAAGTTTGAGGTAACTCTCCTCGAGATCTCACCGCATGAATTATGCTTTATAATTTATTTAGGTATCTAAATTCTAGCGCACAAGCCTAAATAAATCAACAAATAAAATAAAACATTCACACCTAGCATGCATGCTACCACGGTATGTTTTCAATCGGGAGCCTCCTATGCGGACCACCATCGAGCCAAAGACGATGGTCTTATTGGTCAATCTATTGGGTTTCACAGAGACTTTCATTAATCTCAAAACTGCCCCTGAAGTTTTCGTAAATCGCAAAACAGCCCCCCAACTTACGAAAATTGCAAACAGACCCCTTATCACTAGAAAAACAGTTTTTCGATTTCAGCCCAGAATTTATGGAAAAATAAAATTTCATATTCTGTCCAGATTTTATAAAAATCGCAAATTGCAGTTTTAGTCCTGTAAATTTCGAAAATTGCAGATCTGGCCCAAATAAGAATTATGCTATTTATCCGGACACATAATTAATCATACTCAGCAAGATCCATGCATAGAACACGACAAATAAACATATTCATAAAATTTTAAGTGTTCAGGCCTTTTTCATACGTGCATAATAAGTTGGCTCTGATACCACTGTTAGAATTTTATGGGTATAATTGTCAACTACAACGGTGCGGAATTTAAAATTTTGTTTTATACACCAAATCCCAGGAACACTTATTAGCACATATGAATAAGGTTGATTTTATTTTCAGCAAACAAGTACTATAAATTAATAAGATGGTAAAAGCAATTTTACCTCACCACAGGCAAGGTGGTGGTTTTCTCCGGTCTTCAATTGTTCACTAGAGCACCCCAAGTGATGTGCCTCTAGAGAAAGTCCACACCAGATGGATTTGAGTGACTTCGCGTGATCCCCAGGCTTAGAACTAGGATTAAAGAATTGTCTCGTCAGGAATTGGATTCAGATACAGAGAAGAAAAGCTTGGAGAAAATCCTACACAGGGTGGGGCGATTTCTGACAGGGTTCGGCCGATGCAGTAAGGGCGAGAGGGGCTGAATATTTTCGGCCTCTTTGTTTTTCTTGTGTAGGTTGATTTTCTGTATATTTTAGATTATGTATGTCTAGTATATATAGATATCTCTATTAGAAGACTCATTCTCCTAATAGATATCTATCAAATCTTGAAAGGATCTCTCCTTATCAAGATATAAGATACACATAATCTTATCACATTAGAAAACAAGATATACTACAATCTTTTTCCTTGTTGCACAAGATAACAAAAACTTTTTCCAATCCCTATCATAATCGATCATGATCAATATTAATCCAAGACTAATTTTCCAAGCAAAATCGGCCCAAATTAATCAACATAAATCGGCCTATGTGCTTTAATCAATCCTAAATTAATTTGATCATTATCCCCTTAACAAAAATCGGCCCATGTGATTTAATTAATTAATCTACTATTAATTAATTAATCTTTTCCAATTAACATTTTAATTGAATATTTAATCAATCAGAAATTCCAATTGATTAATTAATTAGTTACTTCTAATTAATGATTCTCCATATATAATTAACACTTTAATTCTTGATTAACTAATTAGTTACTTCTAATTAATTATTTTCTTCTTGAATTAATACTTTAATTCATTTATTGATTTAGTTCCTTAAATCAATTGTTTCCTTTCAGACTGTCACTGTCCAATTGTATTGTGTGTGACCCTCTAGGTTCACCATCAATTGGCAGCAGGCCCACAACTTTCGTGATTTAATTAGTGAGCAATTAATATGTAATTAATTGCTCCGATCAATTAATCACTTTAACTGACCACTCCCGAATTAATTTTCCTATTAATTCAGGAGTACCCACACCTCATGGTCGATGTCTAGCCATAAGCCCATGAGGCCCTACTTCAGGTGAATTGATATTCGTGAACCTTCACCTCTTATAAATGCCATGTACATATGGTCCTTCTAACGACTAATTTTCCGATTGAGACCTAGCATGTGTGAATTGGTCGGCACCTCTAATCATCTCAATTCTGTACTTTCTAATTCAGGATAATAATTCCAGTGTGATTGCTAAATTTGGAAACCCTTTTCCAAATCCGTCACCGACTGCAGCCGCAGATTCCTCGGATATTATTATCTAAGAACGTACAGGAAATTCTCTCATCTTATCAGGATGAGTCGATAGATCATATATTAGTACTAACCATCCGCGCCCACGTTCATACGTACCCAAAGTAGTCGCACAATGACCAAGCTATGTGATCGGCTCCTAAATCAAAGTACGTATTCCCGTGTACCGAATTCGCCCTAGTACCTCAAGTCAAAGGACTAAATCATACACTATTATAAGTCTTGAGAGACATCCCATTACCGATATGCTTAATGCACTTCCACGATGGGTCTCTCTGTTCGGGTTGTTCGATGTGCTCGATCCCCTATCGAACCACCTAGTCATATGCACTAGCATTAAATATCTTGTTCATGAAACTACAACAAATTCACTCCAGGTGAATCATGCATAATCCTACAAGTCTTGACGACTCATTCGATACCCCGTCTCGATATGAATCTATGACTTGGAACGTTGTCAAGATCACGACCTTTGAGACTGTTTCATGATAGATCGCACTCGTTTTGAAGTGTATAGTCCCATAGTCTTGAGTGATCTCAGGGTTTCATCCAATCGCTTAGATAAGTTCGCGAGAGATGAAGTTGGCCATTGTCGGGCGTATTATCTTATGAATCATAAGATTGCTTCCTAAGGTAGTCCCTTTACAAGCTTATATTTGTTGGCTTGCTGGGCACTATCCTATCAGACAACAGGTTTTGCGTTGCTTCTTTGCGGAGTAGCTAGAGATTGCTGGTCGGTCTTCGGACTATCGGCCTGTTCTGATACATGGTCGACCTGCCTTTGAGCTCTCCTGGCTGGTTGCGCCTGAGTTGCTCTTGGGTTTCTAGGCTCTAGTTTGGGAATTACTTGGCCCCCTGGACATAGGGAGTTAACCAGTAGTGCTATCTGTCTTAGTTTTTCTTCCCTTTCCGACAACGGGACAGGAATGGTTGCAACCCTAGGACCCATAGGTGCCGGATCAACAGCAGGGTCCTGCTGTCCTTGTGGGAGTTGGACGTCGGCCTCCAGGCGTTCTTGTTGATCCGAAGGACGGTTATCTTCTTGCTGATTCTCGACCGCGTTGCCGACTGGTTCATTATTTGTCGTATCGTCTTGCAAACCATCCGATGTCACGTGTGGGTGTGTCGTGTTACTCCTTGCCTCGTTGCGTGCGTTCTTCCTTGGGCGAGCCATGTGTCTATCGAATAATTAACTCAGCCCCACGGTGGGCGCCAACTGATTTAACCGATTTTCGTGTGATTCAATTAAATCAATAATATTTATTGGGAGTTAGATTGTACTCGGATCATAGGGCTTAGTTACTTTATTCCGGATGGATCGATCTCAAGGATGAACAATACGTAACAAGATTAGAGTATAAAGATTATAGTATAAAGATCAATAAGTATAGAAAAAGCTCTTGTATTAATCTCAGATTACAAAGTATGTAGGCGTAAGATATTGTTCTTGTGTGTGTGCCCTAATACAACATTTGGTCAAGGTATTTATATAAGACAATCCGTAGCCGTACAAGGAAACATAATCCTACTAGGACTCAGGATGTGGTCCTTCTCAAACTCGGATACTAGCTTGGTCGTTGAGGCGCATCAGCTTAAATCGGATAGACCAGTGTTGATGATCGAGCTGTGTGGTCGGGCCGATCTATTATCTTCGAGTTCTTCGAGTGTCGTATAGGGTATAAAATAGCCCCCATCACTTGGAATTGAGTGATCTTAGCCAGGGCTATGTACTCAATCTATTTACTGAAATACTCAACAGCTACGAGCACATAGTTTTTGTTAGATCTGGCAGTCGGAAAAGGTCCTATGATATCAATTCCCCATTGGTCGAAAGACCAAAGAATCAGGATTCCATGCATTTGCTCGATCAGCTTATGTATCAAATTTGAATGGATTTGGCAATAATGACAACGTTTCTTGAACTCGACTGCATCTGCCAGCAAGATGGGCCAATATAAACCTGTTGTGGAACACTTAAGGGCCAATGCTCGTGCACCATTGTGACCTCTTCATTCCCCTTCATGTGTTTCATTAAGTAAAGATTTAACTTGATACTCGGGAATGCATTTCAGCAAAATTCTCGAGGCTGACATCTTATACAATTTATTGTCTATCAGGATATACCTTGGAGCTCGATACCTTATCCTTCGTGCTTCATTAGAGTAACTAGGTAGAGTTCCATCCTGGAGAAAATTTAACGAAGGTATAATCCAAGAATTCGTTGCTACATCGATTTCCATGACTTTTATATTTTTAAATATATAATTCAAATATTATCGAATACTTTATTATTTATAATTTATATTATAGTCCATCATAGTTTATTATTACTACATTGCTCATATCCAATTAAAAATGATATGCTCGAATTTAGCACAAATTAAACTTGTTATATGTTGAAAACTTAAAATGCAAAAATTCTAGATAACAAATACCAAATAGTAAGTTTCTTCACATAATAAAAACAATGATCGAGTAATTAACCAATTAATTTTATTTAATTAGGTCAAATTATAGCGTCAAATTTGTGAACATTTTCTTTTCCAATGCTTTATTTTATGTAAAAAAATAGTTTGTATGATATTATATTATTAACTTTTATATAATTGTCAACCATGTAATCGACTATATAAGAAAAATTGCATGAAAAAAGTTTGTTTGAAAAAACCGCTAAACCGTACCGTACTGTATCGGAACCGCACAAAACCGAGTTTGTTGGTATAGTTCATAAAACTCTAGTTTTGTTTTGAGTTTTTAAAAACCACATTAATTGGTACTGTATTAATTTTGTTAAAAATACCGCAGAACCGTACCATATGCACCCCTAATAACCACATCATCTTCAGTATGAGGAGAAGGATTGGGATTTGATTGAGAAGTAAAAATTTTGAGAAAGGAATATTAAAGCTCAATGAGATTGATAAATGCTAAGAATTTCGACTTGAAATATTACTGCTCCAATCTTGAAATTATATGCAGTAAAAGGAGAGAATTTTACTTTTAGTACCACAAGTAACCCTACTTTAAGGTTATGGTACCATATCTTTAAAAATATACACGTTTGGTACCACATATTAACTGTTCTCGACACATTTGATATCAACCCTACTTTAAGGTTACGGTACCATAACTTTAAAAACATACACATTTGGTACCACATATTAACTGTCCTCACCACATTTGGTACTTCCGTCAATTTTTGGGCCGAAAATACAATTTCGGACGGAAATTTAATGAAAAATTTGCATAATTAGTCATATAGTTATAGATTACTGCCAAAGTTTGTCCCACATATTTTCTGCCAGATAAATTTACCACAAAGTTCACAAGTTTTACAAATTGTATATATTATTATTATTAAATTTCTTAATCTAATTAGATTATATATATATATATATATATATATATATATATATATATATATAAACTAAATAATATTTTATATAAAATCTGATAAATATAAATTAAATTTATTATAATTTTTGAATTTCGAAAAATAATCTTTCAAACTAATTAGATTTTACATATAATATATATAAATTAAATAATATTTTAATCTGAAAAATAAATTTACTTATTAAATTTTAAAATTAAAAAAAATCTTTTAGACTAAATTAGGGTTTTTTAATTATAATAATTATTATTATTTATATAATTTAAAAAAAATCCAACTCTATAATAAATAATATTTAATTTGCATATATTATATTTAATTAGTTTAAATAAAATTTCAATTTAAAAAAATAAATAAGTTTAATTGATATGTATTTTTCAAATTTTATATAAAATATTATTATTTAATTTGTATATATTATATCTAATTAGTTTAAATAAAATTTCAATTTAAAAAAATAAATAAGTTTAATTGATATGTATTTTTCAAATTTTATATAAAATATTATTTATTTTATATTTTTTATATGTAAAATCTAATTAGCTTAAAAAAATTATTGATATTTTTTTGTTGGATTTTATATTAAATATTATTTAGTTTATATATATTATATATAAAATCTAATTAGTGTAAGATATTTAATAATTATATTATGTAAAATTTATAAATAGGATTTATAATTAATTATATTTGCAATTGGGACTAAAATGCTTCAAACTTGTGAATTGTGGTGTAAATTTGTCGGCCATAAAATATGTGAGGCAAAGTTTGTCAACTATATATAACTATAGGACCAATTCTGTATATTTTTCATCAATTTTCAGTCTAAAATTGAATTTTCCGTACAAAATTTGACGAAAGTACCAAATATGTTGAGAGCCGTTATCATGTGGTACAAAATGCATATTTTTTTAAAGTTATGGTACTATAACCTTAAAGTAGGGTTACTTGTAGTACCAAAAGTGAAATTCTCTCGCAGTAAATGGAAAATGATCTCGTTGACTTCGACTATATATATAGATAAGGAAATGACGCTTTGACCCTTGGCGATGTTTCAGTTTCCCTCCTATGTAAAATTGCGGAATATGCCCCAACACTTCTGGCAATGATTCATAGCGTCCTATTGGCGGTAGAAAAGGTTCAACAATATGCACTCTTTTTCCCTCGCTCGGTTTTTATCCCAAAAAAGGATTTTTCTGAATAGATTTTTAATGAGGCATATCCCATGAAAGTCCTACAAAGGATCATTTAATGAGCTTACTTTACTCCTACGAGCTTCAGCTACACTTGCGCTCGAGAAGTGAGGGAGTATTGATGGGGGCTAATTTACAGATAAAATCAGATCGGATTTCTCGAATGGATACAAATCAAACTAAGTTGTCATCCCGATTTACAATTACGTATCTAATTGACCCGACGAAGCTTCTAGGCACTTCATGAGCCGCATAGTATCTCCTACTCATCCTAGGATCCCATTAGGGTTAGGCATCTTAGATTATACATACAAGATTTATTGTTGTAATATGGTTGGAATCTGAATTACCCTACAAATACTAATATTCTATATTTACTCTTTCAACTACATTGGTATTACTTGATCCAATTTACTTAATTCTTTGAATTACACCAACTAGAATACTTTAACCAGCACTTGAACTGATCGATAATATTTGTTACTGCTTTGTTTGATAAATATTGTTGATTTATTGGTTATTTATTGATATTACCCTGCAAACACGAATTCCGGTAAAATCAGATTCCACGCTCATGAACCAGGTAGCCCAGGAATTTTTCTGATCGGACACCAAAAGTACACTTTGCTGGGTTCAACTTCATCTCATATTTCCTCGGGATTTGAAAACAACGGTCTAAATGCTTGATATGATCGGACACAGACATGCTTTTTACGAGCATATCGTCAGTAGACTTCCAAGATTTCTCCTATCAATTCCTTAAACATCATATTAACGTCTCTGGTAAGTCGCCCCTACACTTCTCAATCCGAACGACATCACAAAAAATCAATAAACACCCCGCTCGGTGATAAACGCAGTTTTATCCTGATCGCTTTCGTTCATAAAATTTGGTAGAACCCTTAGAACACGTCCATCATACTGAACAAAACAAAACCCACAGTCACATCGACCAGAACGTCGATCCTGGGCAAAAGGTAAGGATCTCGAGGGCACAATTTATTTAAGTCTGTGAAGTAATAGCATAATCTCCATTTGTTATCCACCTTACTATCTTTGGAAACCAAAACGACTGCAAAGCCACTCCGTAAACTGTACCTCCCTGATTTGTTTAGCTGCTAGTAGCTTATCGACCTCGGCATTTTTCTCGACCATGATTTCTCTTTTTCTGCCTTACGAGCTTAGACCTCAAATCTAGGTTTAGAGAATGAGTGATTCACTCTAGGGTCGATTCCGATAATGTCATCCAAGCTCCAAGCAAAGACATCAATGTTGCTTCTTAAAAATTCAATCAACATAGTTTCCATTATCGAGCTTAACTTCCCTGGGATCAACTCGGATTTCTTATGGTCGGGGGGGGGGGGGGGGGAGGGGGGGAACACCCATGCTGATGATTTTTCCTTTTTTTCCTTGCATATTTTCACAGTCGGGTAAGGGAATATGTTGATTAGAAAATGAGCTCGATTCCACATCATGTGCTAATTTTTTTTGCTGGTGTCGTAGGCTCTATCGGTTGTTTCAGTGATTGATAGTGCATTATTATAACATTTCCATGCAATGTAATGGTCGTTGACCATTTCTCGGACTCCAGATAAAGTTGAAACTTTATCTTTTGGTGATACATCAAGACTATAGCCTTGAACATGTTTAATGCCGGTCTTTCCAAAATTGCATTGCATGCAAAAGAAGATCCACAACCAAAAATTTGACCTTTCTTGTTATTCTCTTTGGGTTCTTTCCAAGGGTAGTATTCAGCAAAATAGTACCAAGAGGAACAATTTTCGAACCCCAAAAATCAATTAACGGGGTCAAGACTCTATCCAAGTGAGAATGCTGCAGATTCATCCTGCTTAGGGCCTCGAAAGATATGATGTTAGCAGAGCTTCCGTTATCTGTCAACACACTCTTCACTTAAAAAAAAAATTTGCAATCTTTAGTGTTAACAGAGAAATCTGGATCATCATCTCTTGAATCCCATACCCGTCATCCTTAGTTAAGCTAATTACCAAAATATCAAAGGACGGCTGCTCGAGGGACATCATTTCCCCAGCATTTGACGTTCCCGAAGTAATTGATCTCTTCGTTCATTTTTTAGCATTTTTGTTGACCCCTCCAGCGGGACCTCCAAAGATTACATTTATCACCCCATGCACCTGATCACTTTCTTGACCTCGAACAATCGAAATTGGCCTGGGTTGAGCCAATCTTTTGGGACTCCTCGATCTGTAACGATTGTTGTTACACTTCACATACTCTTTAAGTTTTCCTTGTGCTATCAATCTTTCAATTTGTTGCTTTAAATGAATGCAATCCTCGGTATTATGACCCCGAGCTTTATGGTACTTGCAATACTGATCATAATTTCTAGATCTCGGTCTGGCTTGTGTGATTCAATTGGGCTCAGTTGTTGTTGTTGGTCCCAAGTGGGCAGATGAGGTCTGAGGGGGGGAGGGGGGGGAGTGAATAGACCTTTTTTTTCCTTTAAAAAAAATCTCAAACTTTCAAATTAACACAATAAGCTGATCGGACTTAAGAGACTACTCTACTGATCGCGCACAAAGCTTGTTCAGTGAAATTGACCACTTGTCTGATTTTACATATCTATTTTCAAAACAATTCAAAGTTTGAAACATGTTGCAGCGCTTTTTAAATCAAGTGTTTTTCAAACAAGTTTTAAATTACTTAAAGGTTTTATCCCTGTTTTAAAAACTCTTTATAAAATCTCAAGTCTTCTTGAAAATTAGTTTATTTATGAAAATATGTCAGATGTAAAACAAATTAATACAAAGGATTTTTATAGTGACTATCTAACTATTTAGTAGAACACCCCTAACGTAGAAAGTAGTTACGGTTTGGGGTCATTATAAACCCCAGAAGGTCTTGGTACAAATTCGATCCTACCGGCCCAAGCCCAATCCTTTGACATTCCTAGGGCTGTCAATGGGGCGGATTTCAATTCGGATCCGTCCGAATTTGGTCCGATTTATTAGGATAGTTGTCCGATTAGAGATTCGATGGACCTGGTCCGATTATAAAGATCCGTAATCCGAAACTCATGGAGCGAATATGGATTTAGGTCGATCCAATCCGTTAAAGATCCGTATCCGACAACAAATAAAAAGAAAGATATATATACAAAATGATTTATAAAAATAAGTATCATTAATAATATTTCAACTTCAATTTAAGAAGATAGTAATTTATAATTCGTTTATAAATTTATTTAAACCAATATATTTATTCTACAAATATGAATATAGTAAAGAAACTTTGAAAATGTGAGCTAAAATAAAATAAAATTAAAAAGATAATAAACTTGTTTTAGGAAAAAAATATTAATTTAACTTTTTAAATACAAATTTATTGGATCCGAAAAATATCCGATATCCGGTCAAATCCGATCAAGATCCGTTAGATTAAAAAAATCTAGATCCGAGCAAAATCCGATATAAATGGAGCCGGATCTGAAATAGCCTAATCCGACCAGAATCCGATCCATTGACAGCCCTAGACATTCCTATTCATAACCATTTATTCAGCCCAAATCCAAACAAATATACCAAGATCCGAACTATTTTTTCAACAAATTCGACCCATATGATGGAACCAGACAAACCATCCGGTCCATGCGATCTTTAAAAAATTGCTCCTCTCTGTCTTTACATCTAAGAACAGTTGTGCCATCAAACGAGAAACGACTGATAATTTACCAAGTACGATATGCAGTTTGATTGTTTGAATTTTGTTCATTTTAGTGATGTTTCAGATTAAATTAAATGCATGATTCAGACAGATCCATTTCCGAGTTTATATCGTTCTGTTTCTTTTTTATGGAATTAATATATTTTTTTTTTGTTTAGCTTGTCTAATGGCGACAACTGATAAGCAGAATGCTTTGGAATACATCAACCAGATGTTCCCCACAGGTTACAGAAGTTCTAGTATATATTTTGATGTTCATGTGGCATTTTTGAGTTCTGAATTGCATTTTTTTTTTGTGGCTGAATTATTGTGGAATTAACTGAAGATTTATGGCCGAGAAATTGAATTTACCTTTATATACTCAATAGAATCCTTGGGGTTATCATCTATCAGAAATATTTAATTTGATTATACTCAATAGAATCCTTGGGGTTATCATCTATCAGAAATATTTAATTTGATTTAAAGTAGTACTAATTTCAATTTCTTGAACTATTTGTATTTAACTTATCAAAGTCACAAAGATTTTTATATGCTGGAAAAGGGTGAAGAAATGTAGGAGGAAG
Organism: Penstemon barbatus; assembly: GCA_003313485.2. Taxonomy (NCBI): domain Eukaryota; kingdom Viridiplantae; phylum Streptophyta; class Magnoliopsida; order Lamiales; family Plantaginaceae; genus Penstemon; species Penstemon barbatus. The sequence goes on from CM064883.1 coordinate 31,769,414, forward strand.
AAGTCAAATATTCTATTTTGTGGGTATATTGATTGTTAGATTTGAAATGATTTTTAGAAAATTTTGTTGCTAATACTTAAGCAAGTGATGTGAACCTTCATATATTGGTTTTGTGATGATTAATAAGATTTTATTGTTGATATGAATGATGGTTAAATTGCAGAAGCATCTCTATCTGGTGTTGAGCCCCTTATGCAGAAAATACATGGTGATATTCGTAGAGTGGATACTGAAATTTTAGCTGCTGTTCGTCAGCAGGTTGGTATTTCTATGTACTTGTTAACTGTGAGGTTAAGTATCAAAAATTTCTGTTTGTGCTTTATCTAATTGTTGATATATCAAATGCCACCAGAAATTTACAACTGAATTGATATGAAGGCATATGCTGGTTTTTATATAGTGTAGATCTAGATGGGTTGAGTTGACGCATGATAAAGTGAATCAAATAGGAGATCATATGTTAGATGACATTGTATTTCTTACTTGCTTGCACTGGAGCGTGGAATAGGATTTATTAGCTTGGTCAGACTAGGTCTAATTTACTATTTGAGATCTCAATGTACTTTCTTAAGAAGAAGTAGTTTTAGATGAGCTTTTATATCTTTGAAAGGGGGAAAAAGGAAAGTGCGAACGTCCTTGGTTAACAAAATATTTGATTCATATTCTCAACAATTCATTGACACTATTAAATTTGAATTTTTTTTACTTATTAAGGTCTACCATTAGATGTGTTGCTCTATCTGAAAGCGTAAGAATGGAACCCCATACAATGTTTCCTCATGGTATGACCTTTTTTTATGCCTACATCCCTTTATAGAGTAATTCAGGAAGCAAGGCTCGGGAGGATCTTGCTGCGGCTACTCATGCAGTCCAGGTATGCTCATTGTTTTACTCTTCCCATGATTTGATCATAATTTCCTTTGATATCCTCAGATTCTGTATTGGTGCTTTAATTGAATTATGTTTACTAAATGAACCAGGAACTCATTTATAAAATCAGAGAAATAAAAACCAAAGCAGAGCAAAGTGAAACGATGGTTCAGGAAATATGCCGTGACATCAAGAAGCTGGATTTTGCAAAGAAGCACATAACTACTACAATTACTGCCCTTCATCGTCTCACCATGCTAGGTCAGCCTTTTTACATCTGATTATCTCTGGAAAGATCTGATCTTGGATCCTCTTAAGTCATGTCGTATGTACTGTTTTCAGATATATTTTAGCATGTTATTGAATCCTAGTAATGCTTGAGCATTTTCTCATTGGTGCACAAGAAAATAAAATTTGTTGAGTAATTTCTTATGTCCATTTGATTTTGTTTGTCAGTACTTGGGAAGATCCCTTTGATTTTCTTGCTGTTTGGCTTGTTAAAGCCAGTTGTCAAGAGCTTTGACAAGAAAGGGGTTGGCTTGATTGCTTCATTTCTTTTTCCTTTAACACTTAAAGTTTGTGACAGAATGCCAGTGGTCATATACTTGGATGACATGGAAGGGGAAAGTTATGAACTTTCAATTAATATTTACTTAAATTCAAGAAAAAGGTTCAAATAGTACTAATTATAGAGTTCTGGGTAGGCTGTGAAGTAAACCATGTAAACTGTGGTAACTGATTGAACCAACCTTCAAACCCATTTTACTAATTATGTTTCTGATAGACATTTCCTACCTTTTTTTTTTTAATCATGCAATAACCATCATGCCAACACTAAGCATAAAATATCCAAAAAAATTAATATAGCATAGTAAGAACAAAAACAGAATAATGACAAGGCTAAATGCTAATACCAGCAACCCCAACCCAAGAAGACTGCAAAATGTGGGAACTTGATACATCCAAGTGCGTTTGGTTAAAATTTTTGGAAAATTTCAAACATGGCACTGGGTGGAAAATTAGGAAAAGCCAACCAACCCACACACCCTGCTCTAGGACAGAAAATACTTCTACCTATATTATCCTCAGAATAGAGGATGGTCTTCAGATTTGATAACCAAGGTATAAATTCGATTCCGCGAGATGTACCATGGTGAACACTTTGTTTTTCCTTCTTTCTATTTCCTTCAAGTTTGCTTTTGTTGCCTTGAACATGCTTTTTATAGGTTAGTGCAACTTATTTTTTATTTTTGTCAATATTCTAAACGATTCTCTCAACCTAGGTAGCTAATTCGTGGGGCGGGAATGAGAGCTTAGAGCGTCGAACTTTGAAAATTGAGTTTGAAAGCGTCTATGAAGTGTCAAATATTATTTTTATTTTAAAACATTCATATACTTATATATTAATAATTTTAGAATTTTAAGTAATTGATAATGTTTGCATGGTTTTCTATAAAATGAGATGTCTCTGAATTTTTTAATGATTTTAAGTTTTATTGTATATTGTCAGAAGTGTTTACCAAATAATAAGCTTGCATATACAAAGATGTCATAAATTTCTTGGACTAGAAACCACAACAATGATTCTAACTGTTTGAAATCTGTAGGAGCTTCCTTCTAATTATTTTTATCGAAGTTATTGTGAAAATAACAATCTTTAATTAGTATATGAAATCTATAATAGAAAGATTAAACTACTTCTATGTAATTAAAAGTTATACTCTAGTTAACACTAATATTAGCTCTCAACATTAGGGAAAACTTCCCAACTGGATTTTTAGGGGCTCGAGGAATAATTTCACAATGTTTGTCCAAAGTAGCAACATATTTTAATCAGCTGAAGTGGAAGCTAAGTGTAAACTCCATAATTGAGGGTTTTTCTTTTTTTCTTTTTTTGTTAAACAGGAAATGCTTGTTGAGTATTTCATAGGGTATAGTATTATATTTTAAATTGTTGTTTTTCAGAAGTAACCAAACAAGCCTGAGTTTTTGAATGAACATGTCAAAAATGAGCTTTTGTATAGATTTTTGAAATGTTTATCTTCTTTGGTAAAATTTATGCAGCCACTCTTTTGTATGACAGTCTCCGCCGTAGAACAACTCCAAGTTATGGCTTCTAAAAGACAATACAAGGAGGCAGCTGCACAGCTCGAGGTAGATGCTTGTGAAATGAGTTGGAGCCTTTTATATACATACTTATTATACATTAGTTACATGGATCCTAGCTCTGATCTAATATTAGTTTGTTGAATTGAGAACATCTTTCATCTGTGCCTTGCATTTTTGTTTTGCATGTATACTTTCTTATGCGATAGTGTTGCAGCATGCATATAGGTACATGAACTGCAGAGTTCTATCATTAGTTTTTGAAGGTCTAGAAAACATATGCAGTCTGTCAACTAGTGAACAATGCTGTGGCCCTGCGGGAACAGAAATCAAATAGAATATTGGGAGAAAAAAGATCAAAAACAGGAGAAAATCTAGGAATCCCTCGAATATATCCTTAGGCACCACGCCTGCTGTTGGATTGCATCACACAGAATATTAGAAATCTTCATTAAGTGATCTGTGCTGAAATCTTTACAAGCCTATTTATGTTCTTCAATAGATCTCTGCTAGGCTACCTTTACTAGGAATAGACTTTCAGTAAAGAAAAGATTATGAAATAGATTCTTAGCCTAGAATACTAACTTTACTCCAAAGCTTAATAGGACTTATAAGACTCTCATTTATTTGGAAAAGTTTTGTAGCATAAGCTGCACCCAGTCAAATAGTTTAAAATGTTCTTGTGGCGTACCCTGGGGTGGTTTGGGCTGCTTGGTAGGTAAAGCTGGAGATGTTTCTTGTATTGGATCCATGCTGGAGCATTTATGTGAGTGCTCAAGTCACTAGGCGTATGCCTAGATGCCCAACTTTTTCCAACGATCTTTGTAAAGTTCCATATTCAACCATCTAAATGGTTCTCATCATTTCCTCTCAAAAAAAAAAATGGTTCTCATCATTTAGTTATGCATAAAATAATTTTCCTACTATTATGCTATCTCAATAGCTTTAATGTCTATAGTTACTCCCTTCGTACCTAAATTTTTACTCCTATTTCCTTTTTGGGATGACCCAGAATAAGAATCTCTTTCTATAAATGGAATTGTTTTTCTCAAAAATACCCTCACGTAAAGTAATGATTTTGACACCACTGAATAAAAGTAAAAATACCCAAATTTATTAATTTTTCCAACTCTTACCTAAAACTCCGTGCAAAAAAATGATAAAAAAGGTCGGAGGGAGTATTGTTTATGCATTTTGTACTTGTAATTTCAATTTTCTTCCGTACTGATCATTCTTGTTTGTTTGCTTATTTTATAACTGTTAGAGTTAGAGTTAGAGTTATAGCGTGATAGGAGTATTAGGTTTAGGTTGGGTATTTTGGTATTTAAGGAATCTTATCTTTTGTATAAATACCCCTTCCTGGGTTCATTATTAATAACAACTTTACACTTTCTCCCTACACCTTTTCTCTTATAACATGGTATCAAGAGCTTAGGTTTTTGGTTACCTAGGGTTTTGAGAGAGGAAAAAAAAAAAAAGGGAGTACACAAGATAGATTAAAACCCTAGCCGCCGCGGTGACCATCTAACTCATCGCCGCGGCGGCTGGCCATTCCAAGTAAGCCGCTGTCTTTTCGTTATTGTCCCACCACCATTAAAAGAAAAAAAAAAGTTCTACCATCTTCTTAAACAAATCCATTTTTTTTTACCCACCCACCCACATCAGATCTAAAGAAAAGAAAGGGGCGTCTCAAGCCCTAGTTCAAGTCACAACCAGCCCCGTCCACGCTCTGTTTTCGCAACCACAACGGCTGCTCCAGAATCTGGTCAATAGATCTGCTCGTTTTCATCTTTCTTTAGCAATTGTTTATGGTGCCACGGTTTCAGATTGTTTCAACCCTAGCCCAATTCGGGGAGTAGTGCAAAGATGAGTAGTTGTTCTGGACTTCTGATGGTTATATTTTTGGATTGATGTGTTGAGCAACTCTATGGTTAGTTGCTCAGGGGGAGTAGTGAGTAATAATTATTTTTTGCTTTCTAGGTATTTTTCGTTGTTTAGTTTGTTGGGTTTTGGTTGGTGATATTGTTGTTGTTGATGGAAGTTGTTGCAATTGAATTGTTGCTTGGTAATTTTTGGTAGTGCGGTTTTCGCGCACTATTTGTTAGACATTTGGTTGGAATCAAATTACGGTCGAGGAAGCTACAGAGTGTTAGCGGATGTTATCCCCGGCGTCGGCATTGATCCCCAAGATTGTCGCTTGTGTGGATCAAGTGATCCATTTGTTATGTTTTGATTGGTGGTTTGCCAATCGTTGTCACCGCGGTGTTCGCAGGCGTTAGTTTCGACGTTAAAATTGTTTACTAAGAGTTCTCCAATTCAATGCAGTTCGTTATCAAGTTCATCATCAATTGCAACTATTGCTACAACCTTTACTTAGTTATTCTTATTTATAGTGTTTTATGTTTAGTTGTTATCGAGTGATTATCGTATTTGTAACAAGCTTAGAGCTACTAGCTCTAGCTTGAGGGGGAGTGTTAGAGCATGAAGAAATTAACGAGACTTCTTTATCTTTTGAGTTGTTCTGCCAGATCGAAATATGCGGCTAGCGCTCCCATTCTTTTGGCATAGCGTGTTAGGAGTATTAGATTTGGGTTGGGTATTTTGGTATTTATGGACTCTTATCTCTTTGTATAAATACCCCTTTCTAGGTTCATTATTAATAACAACTTTACACTTTCTTCCTACATCATCTTTTCTCTTATAACAATAACTTTTCATAACCCCTTTACCAAAAACTGAATGCTCCTATTTCTTTTGGATGACCAAAAATAATGTTCCATATCAGTTTTTCTTTCCAAAAGTATTTTCTCACCCAAATTAATACTGTAACACCACTAAACCAAGTCATTACTTATAAGATATATAATGTAACTCAAAAGATTAAGGTCTGTTTGTTTCGCTTGTTGGAGAGTAGTTTAAAAAACTCGGAGGATTTTAGCAATATTTTCGGTTTTCGTGTATTTGAGTAATATTGTTTGTTGAGTATTTAGTGTTGAAATAAATAGTGGGTTTACTTTTGGAGAGTTGTAGGTTTTTTTAAGAGATAATGGAAAGAAGAGAAATACTGTAAGAGATATGTTACTTTATGACAAATCATAATTTTTATGTGAGATAAATAGTGCAAGAGATATGTTACTTTATGTCAATCAATGTAGAATTTACTCAAGCTTTTTTTCAGAGATAGGAGAGTTTCCTATAAGATGAGATTATTTGTGAAAATGAAGAGATAAACTTACAGGAAAATTTTCTTTGAAAAAAATAAAAAGTTACTTTGTTTGGCTTATTAGAGAGCACTCAAATGCTCTCTGGAAAGCGAGGCAAACAGGCCCTAAACTTTTTGTATAAGAATCCAAAATTCCATGCCAAAAATATGCGCATTTACTATTTAGATGTCTCCTACAGATGTATATACTTTTGTTATCCCACCCATTAACTTTAAAGGATTAATGGCATTGGATCTCTTGGCTGTTGGTAAATTTTGTTATAGTCTGTTAAGTTGACCACATAAATTTTTCATGTCATGCTCCACAAGTTAAATTCCGAGTTTGAGTTTCCTGAGTTGTGTTTCTGTGCACTCTCAGGTTCATTTTTACATGGATGAATATACTAACTTTTTGGCAGTGTTGTGTGACGGAATTTATACTTATAATCAATTCAGATGCTGTAATGTTTGATAAAGACTGCTAGTGACAAAAGCAGTTCTGTTTGGCTCCTGAATATTATGCATCTATCTGGCTTGTTTTTATACCATCTTATTCAATTGTTTGTTTATTATTTTTATGCATAGTTGCCAAATTAGATATTTTCCCCTTAATTCTTCGAATGGGACGTCATTTCAGGCTGTCAACCAGTTATGCAGCCATTTTGAAGCTTATAGAGATATTCCTAGGATCACGGAGCTTAGGGAGAAGTTTAAGAGCATAAAACAAATTCTCAAGTCACATGTATTCTCGGATTTTTCGAGGTGTGTATATCTGAAATTTAAGGATTGATCTTTGCAAAATGTTATTTATATGTCATTGCTTGAATTGTTCTACTTTTTGATCGTGTTTATTTCTGCTATCTACTTTCAATTATTTTTCTGTATATTAGTTAGAGTGAGTTTCGGACGTTTCTTTCTTCTCAGCGTTTTAATTGGTAAATGTTCGAGAAGATTGTTGGAAGATTTGAGATTTCAACACACAAATAGTCCAATGTCAATGAATGGAAAGAACAATCACAATCAGCTTAAAATGCTTTTTCCCCCCCAGTACTTGTTATGTTTTCACACTGTCCCTTATCATTATGGCTGCAGATTTTGTTAGGTTGCATACCTCACTGGGGGAACTGGGGAAGTGATATTTTTGTTTTGTTTTACATGCAGTCTAAGTAATACTAAAATGAACATTAAGAACTTGTTGATTCACATAATTTTATATAAAATGATAAAGCTACTTGTTGTTTCTACTAGGTGAAGCTTTCTTCTTCCTTTTTTTTTTTTCCCCGCTGAGAGGAACTGCTGTGAGAAGGTTTTTCCCCGAGTACCAGATAGGCAATACTCATGTATATTATGTGTGACTTTTGCAGCAATTTTCTTAAGATAGGGCATTTCGCCTTTTGTTGTGCACTTGATAGAGAAAAAAGTGGCTTTAAGCATGACTATCCTTGCTTTTGCAATGTTGAAGCTGATTCAGCACATTGTTAGTACTTCAGACTTTTTGGGTTTTCTATTCATTAATCAAATAATGATAATTTTTTTCCTAGAGTATCTATTTATTTTACAATACATACATGATATGTTCCTCTTGTTCTAACTTATCCTCTTCGACATTGTTTTTCACTAGTTCTGTGTTTGTTGTGTGATCTCCTAGTTTTGAGATGATGTGCATGGTTTTACGCTGTTCTGAGCATGTGCCTGGGTTACAATCCATTTTATGTCATATGTGCATCACCCAATTTATCTTCTCAACTATCTCACTTCTTAATTTCTCCACAGGCATAGCCCCTCACTTGAATTTGTTAAATCACCTGCTAACTATTCTTTGTCCACAGCTTAGGGACAGGAAAAGAGGCCGAGGAAACTAATTTACTGCAACAGCTATCAGATGCCTGTCTAGTTGTTGATGCTTTAGAGCCATCAGTCAGGGAAGAGTTGGTAAAGAACTTCTGCAGCAGGGAGCTTACTTCATATCAACAAATATTTGAGGGATCAGGTTTGTCTAATTTCTCCAGATGGTTCTTGTATTGGGTTGAATGCTTTTTTAAGTTTAATCTCGGGGCTGAGAACTTGAATTTTGAATATATCTATGTTTGGTAGAATTGGCAAAGCTGGATAAAACAGAGAGAAGGTATGCGTGGATCAAACGTAGGCTAAGGACAAATGAAGAGATTTGGAAAATTTTCCCATCTTCGTGGCATGTTCCCTATCTACTCTGTATCCAGTTCTGCAAGTTGACGAGGTTAGTGGTCCATCTCTTATTTGAGTGTACTGGTCAAACTCTGATTCTCATGGTAGTTCTACCAATGTAAAAGTAGCTGGCATATATTATTTGAGAAATTATTAACTTCTCTAATTTTTTAGGAATGGCTCTAGCAACATAGCATACAAGTGGTTTTGCCTCAATACCCTATATGAATCACTTTTCTCTTTGATCTCCATATGCTGAGTGGTTACTCCCAGATATGCTGCTAGTAGGGTGTTTTCCATGATTGTATCCTAAACTGTATTTGATGCGTGAGATACACGTAGAATAAGCCTTCAATATTAAGGATTTATTCAACGGTTTTTGCTGTCTCTCTAAGGAGACTCACGATAAATATTGGACACATTTTATATTACTATGATTGTAGTAGTTCTTGTGAATTCTATATGGAATCATGATAAATTTGTGTGGATCCAGGACGCAACTTGTGGAGATCCTCAGTAATCTTAAAGAAAAGCCAGATGTCGGAACTTTGTTACTGGTAAGTTCATTTTTTATACCTTTTTCTTTTTTCCTGGTATGGTCCTCAAATTGATGAAACTTCAATATTGCTGTGTGTGAGTGCGCACTAAACTTTCTTGGTCAGTGTTAATGCCCTTGTACATTGACTTATGTGGTAAATTGTCTACTAAAGTCCCAAATTGAGGGATTTTTAATACCCCTTCCTAGGTGAAGGATTTGAATCTCTGCCCCCTCTTCCTTGTGAGTTGTGATAGCCAATGAAACTGTATATTTCCTCTGTTTATTTCAGGAACACAAGTTGTATGAGTTTTTGACCCTGTTAGTACGTTGGTGTTCTTGTTCATTAATACTGTAGGTGAGGAATCTGATTCCTTAAAATAGAAAGACTCTTGATTTTGAGAAGTTGCACGGCTTTGCTTGTTGCTCTCTCTCTCTCTCTCTCTCTCTCTGAAGTATCTTCTTCTGAACTTTATGTTGTAGAAATTAATATAGTTTTCCATCTCATGATCATGATCTTCCTTACCAGTTGTAGTTTTGTGATGCTTTTAATGTTGATGGCTGCTTCTAGGCATTGCAACGTACTCTGGAATTTGAGGAAGAATTAGCAGAGAAATTTGGTGGTGGAAGTCGTAGCAGAGAACCAAAAAATGACAATGGGGAAGATATGATGGAATTTAACCATCAGACTGTTTCAGACATTCGTAAGAAATACGAGAAAAAGCTTGCTGCACATCAGGAAACTGAGAATGAGGCATGCATCTGCTATTGCATTTTAACTGATATATGTTATTAGTCAATGTTGTAACTGGCTGCATCATTATACTTTCAGTCCAACATATTTCTTTTTCTGGCAGGATCAAGATGGTCGCGCAGATTTATCAGTGCCTAGCGCTGGGGTAATTTCCTCTTATCTGGATATCTTTTAGTGTAATATGCATGGCATATCATTAAAAATTATGAACACGAGTCATGTTTGTATTAGAAATAAGTCAGATTTTTCGATTCCAGTTCATGTGTCTTAAAAATGTTTGTTTAGTTTTACATTCGGCCGTAGGTCAATGTAACAACTCTGCCTTCCATGTCAATTGAGATTGTAGCTTTCTTCTCAGTTAGATGTGAATTTGAAAGGAATCTGCTAAATTTCGTGTTGTGTTGACTGCTATTATTGCCATGGCAGTTCAATTTTCGAGGGATCGTTTCATCGTGCTTTGAACCTTACTTGTCGGTTTATGTGGAACTGGAAGAGAAGACTCTTATGGAGCATTTGGAGAAACTTGTCCAGGTTTGGCTCATTGCAATTCTTGTCTATGTTAAAAGTGTTGATTTTCTTTTCCTCTTGCACTAATTAGCAATTATATCTTACTGTACAGGAAGAAACATGGGATATCGAAGAGGGAAGTCAAACTAATATTTTATCTAGCAGTATGCAGGTAAATAAATGAGTAACATTGTGGGGAGTCTTTGAATAGTAAGACAAGGAAATTTTCAATTACTCATATTTCCATGCCTATGTTGATTATTATAATCCTTTGTTTCGGAGGATTGCGTTTTGCTTCCCTTTATTTTCCTAGAAGAGGGAAAATATGATCAAAGAGCGGAATGCAGAAAACATTGCGTTTCTTGAAGTTAATGTTCTGTTATGTTTTCTGCCATTTTTTATTTATGAATAAGAGAATGGAAATTGTATAGAAAATGTTTTCATAAGTTTTGTGGTGCTAAAATCTCTTTGTATTACCCCTTCCTGGATTCATTATTAATAACAACTTTACACTTTCTCTCTACATCTTTTCTCTTACCATATTTCAGCATACTACAAGGTTCACCTATTTCTGTGTCTAGGAGAGGAATATGTGTCTTGTAAGTTGCAAAGTGTTATAAGAGAAAACATGTAGGGAGAAAGTGTAAAGTTGTTATTAATAATGAACCCAGCAAAGGGTATTTATACAAATAGATAAGACTCAATAAATACCAAAATACCCAACCTAAATCTAATACTCCTAACACGCTATAACTAACACAAAGTGCAGCAAAAAGGGGAGTTGTAAATCCTGCCAATATAGAGAAAGTTAAAGAATATTGCTGATGTTCTGTCTATTCTAGAAGTTTTTCTACTGTTTCCATTCGATGAAATGAATCTGTCTTGATTGTTGGGTACAGTTAATTTTCAGAATATTTTGATAATTTCCTTTTGTCTCTCTCAATCTAAAAATAGTCAAAGAGTTATTATTTGAACTTCTCTAACAATCTAGTCTAACTAATGATGTGCATTGTTGGACAGTGAATAACTTATAATACAAATAAGCAGGCCTTAGTCTCACCTGGTCATATACTCGTGAGATATTTTCCATATATTCACATGGATTGTTCTAATTTTTTCCCTGTTGAGCAAAATATGCTTTGTTTAATTGTCTCCTTGTTAATCTTTCCCCTAATTACACTGAAAGGAAATTTTGTCAATCCCCAAAAAGGAAAAATAAGTATAAAGTGCAACCAGTTACCAGATTATGCTTTATACTCCCATGGGTAAATATCGGCCATATATGAAAAATGTCACATCCCTTTTTTAGAGCTATAACTGGCCTGTGTTTTTATTCTCATATTATTCATCTTCACCCCGAGTGCGGTTCTTTCTTATTACTTGCACTTATAATTGAACTCTGGAGAAAATATTCCTTATACTAAAGCCTTGATGTTTATGAAGGTCTTTCTGATTATTAGGAGGACCTTGAAGAGATGCAGTGCTTTGACTAAAAGCCAGACATTGTTTGATATGTTCAAGGTAAATATTTTAATTTCCTCCGGTATGCATAAGCCTAAATTATATGGAGTATTTGATCATTAAACACACTTTCTGACACTAATGATCTTAGTTATATTGATGCTTCTCGTCTGTTCACAGTTTTAGGTTTCAATATTACTGTTCAACAATTGAATATTTGCACACTTTTATGATCTTCTTAGATGCTGAGACCCATTACAAACTTGGTATCTATGCTGTAGTTTGAACTGATTGTTCTGTTTGTTGATAAGCTTCTGCTGTAGAATCCACTGATTTGGTAAGCTTGCTTTTATGAAGTTTAAGGAGATGCATTAATTTATTAAATGTTATCTGAGAGATCAACATAGTATGGGTGGTCAGGAATGACTATGCTAAAACATAATTTGATCATATCAAGCAAATAAAATATACACTTTACAATATTAATATTTCACGAGACAATCAAAGTTTTGTTTATGCCCAAAGTTGCAAATTAGTTATATGCTTTGGACAAATATGTACACCGTTTTTTGGTCCAGATAGAGGAACTCCCGTTAGATTTTTTTTTTTTTCTTTCAAATCCACGTTCATTTATTTAGACTTTCTTCTTGAAGGAGGGTCATCCATTTCCTATGTTATCTTTACCACTTGATTGTAAATACTACTGTTGATTGTATCTTGATACTAGAAATATGATAAAATTTGTTTCCTTTTAAGATGCTAATTAACTTAGGCCAATGATTTTGCTTTTCTTGCTAGCAGTTTATCACCTTTGAAGGCATTTCCTCTAGTGGGGCAATGATGATTATAATAGAAGCCATATCCCCTTTCATAATGAAATTTTTTACTATTTTTACTATATAAAAAATATAGGCCACATGAAATAAAATCTAATCTATATGGAAACTACACAAAATTGACACAGCAGTATCCTTTTTCAATTTTGGCCCCATTCTCCTTTCGATCCCCCACCCCCACCCCCTCTTTCACCAAAAATAAAGCACTTGATTTCTGCTGAAATGAAGTATCTGTAGTGTTCTTGCTTAATTTGCTTGAAATGAGTGTTTAATCATCATCTTACCTTTTTATGATTGTCTTAAGGTGCTGGAGGATACTTGACTTAAGAGTAAAGTGCAATTCACATGTCTAGGCACTGCAATATTCAGCACTATTCTGTAAATAGATATTCCTCAACTGATTGTAAAGCCCTATTTTTCATTTTTTCAATTCAACTGTCTGTACATATGTTCTCCATCATAAGGCTCCATTGTTCATATCTGAATCTCCAGTACTCTTTTTTTTTTCTTCGGTAATTCAATCTCCAGTACTCTGTAATTAGGTGTTCCGGAAAATTCTTAAAGCATATGCCACGAAGCTTTTTGCAAGATTGCCGAAGGGTGGGACTGGAATTGTAGCAGCTGCCACGGGAATGGATGGCCAAATCAAGGTACTCCTTTCTTGCGTTCTCCTTAGGTTATTTTCTTTGTTGTCATGCGATACTTTCTGCGTACATTTCACTTACTGGCTAATTTCTGCAGACATCTGACAGGGATGAACGCATTATCTGCTACATTGTTAACACAGCTGAATATTGCCAGAAGACGGTCCGTATTTAAAATGCTACATTTTTTTCTTATTTTGTAGTTTGTATGCTGTGCCAATCACTTTTAGAGTGCTATGAACGGGTTTAAATAAATAATATTCGATAAGCTTTATTAAACATTGGAGATATGTATATAGTCTTCTCAGTATGTGTTGTCAGATACCCCAAATGTTCTTTCCCTCACTGTCTGGTTGTAGAAAAAGCAGTGGTGGCTTCTACTGGCGAATTGACCTCTACTGCTGAATTGTGGCAAAGATTTGGCATATGCCTTATTTAACTTATCAAATTCATCATTCAATTATCGAGTTAATTAAAGACTTGTTTAGTCTGATACTGACCTTGTAATGATATTCTTCGTTAGAAGAAACCCCAAGATTGAGTAATATTTTCTCACAACCATGAGCCTATTTTCCGGTGAGTGGACTCAGTGGAGGTTGAATTCATCTGCTGTATCTATATAGTCTTGTTTAAGTAAGCCTTCACATGCACAATAAAGTACCTTAGTTGACATCTCGAATCATGATAACCACTTTTCATATGTATTTTCTTTCTTTTAGCTCTTATTGATCTTTTTTCCTTCTCATCTACCCTCTGTTTATTTAAGGTCAAATTCCTTCTTATATTTCAGTCAGATGAATTGGCTGAAAATGTCTCCAAAATTGTTGAACCTCAATTTGCAGATAAGATTGACATGTCTGAAGTACAGGTAAAACAAATTCATATCACTTGTTACATTGTTCTCTCTTTCTATCTCTTCTTTATCCATAGGCTCCTAACAATGCTGCATTGTGCAGGATGAGTTCTCAGCAGTGATAACGAAAGCATTGGTAACTCTCGTGCAAGGTATAGAAACTAAATTTGATGCTGAAATGGCTGCAATGACACGTGTTCCTTGGGGCACACTTGAGAGTGTTGGTGACCAATCGGAGTAAGATGGCTTTATGGTTATGTGAGCTTTTGAAATTCCTAATATGACTTTTTATATGCTAACCTAATGGATATTCCTGCAGGTATGTGAATGTCATAAATACCATTTTGAATGCTAGCATTCCTGTACTTGGAAGGCTTCTTACTCCTTTATATTTCCAATTCTTTCTTGATAAGGTGAATGCACTAGTATGAATCCATGTTCAGCCAGTTTTTATATTGCACTTTAGTCAGGGTATAATACCTTAAGGTGTTCTATTGTTTCGTTCCTGAGTGCAAAAAGTTGTATTGCAGTATAGTATGTGGTCTCTGGTGCATGTCGATCCCATTTAAAATTTTCTGTTTTCTTGCATTAGTAAAGTTTGCAAAAAAGAATTCTTGTTCTCACGCAGGAGAGAACTACTAACATTGTTTCTGTTATACTGTTATGGTTAATCAATTAGTAGTAAATATCATATAGTGATCATCCTTGAGGAGCCACTCATTCTGATGTGAACTTCTATTTCTTTTTCCAATTTAATGATCATAATATTATTATTCTTTGCAGCTTGCATCATCTCTTGGTCCTCGCTTTTACCTCAATATATTCAAATGCAAGCTTATATCAGAAACAGGAGCACAGCAAGTATTCATCATCTTAACTCTTTTTGTTTCTTAACATATGTTTAAGATACCTGATAACATACCATTTTGATTTTGAGCTATAATTATTCCATCCATACTGTATCTGGGTATATGACATTTATATTGTGCAATTTGCAGATGTTATTGGACACACAAGCTGTAAAAACTATTCTTCTGGACATCCCATCCCTTGGGAAACAGGTAAGATAGTATTCCGAAGACTGTAGCAACCCAAAGTACAATTTATTTAGAATTTATAATATTCATCTTCATATTTTACATATCTATGGCTTCATCATATCATCTTTCATGTAATTACTATGTTATGTACTTAGTTGTTTTCGATAATATAGAAGGCGTACTGCTCATTCAATGTAACTAATCTGTTTGTTTTCTGAACAGACATCCACAGCTTCTGGCTACTCAAAATTTGTAAGTCGAGAAATGAGCAAAGCTGAAGCTCTGTTGAAGGTCCGATTTAATTTACACCCTTTCTTTCTACTTAAAGAATGCCTTTATACTTTCCCTTGATCACGCATTCTGTTACTTGTTACACAGGTCATATTGTCCCCACTTGACTCTGTGGCAGATACATATTGCGCTCTACTGCCCGAGGGTAATCCTACCGAGTTCCAACGTATTCTAGATCTGAAGGTTGCCATTGACTCTGAACTGAGAATTGAATTATTTTGTTTCTGCAAATTGACGACTTATTCATGCATTTTTTTGAGTTTCACCTGTCACAAATGAGATCTTAGCTATTGAAATTTTGTCTCGATAAGTGTGGTTGAATGCCCGAGATTAGTTTTCAGTTTTGTTAAGTATATGTTTTTGTTCCACCCTTTTACAGGGTTTGAAAAGGGCTGATCAGCAAAGCATACTAGATGATTATAACAAGCGTGGATCAGGGACCTATTCTACCAATGCTGCCGTTCCAGCCACACCTAGCGCCTCCATTGCTGCACCTGTGACAGCTGCTAATCCATCTACAACACCTGGAATCATCCCATTGAAGGAAGAACTTGTGGCTAGGGCTGCTGCACTCGGGAGAGGTGCTGCATCGACTGGGATCCGTAGAATTCTTGCTCTCACTGAATCTACCAACAAAGATCCTGGAGCCTTCCGGAAGCTTTTTACTGGATAAAAGAAATGCATACACTGGGATATGGTACGGTTCGACTCTGTTTTTCGGAATAGAATAAATCGGATTTCTCATCTTTACATTATGCTACTTGCAGCCCTCGAGTTCTTTTCGGACTTTTTCATGTATATGCTGATATTAAAAGTTTAAAAACTTCTTAATGATAGATATACAAGTATATGATGCAGTTCTTATTAACTTTATTATCTTTGTTTCAAGTGACAATTTATGATTTCTCTAAGAAAGAAAGTGACAACTTATGAATATTCTACAATTTTGAGGAAGCTTCACTATAGTCAATGAAAATATAATTCATTAGTTTACTTTTATGCTTCCTATTAACCAATAACTACAAGTGCTAGTAGTCTTTGCAGGCATATTTAAGTTGATAACGATTTGGTTCCTTTGATCAAGTCCAATCTACCAAAATTTCGTAGTTTCTATGGGCTTGTTTGTTTGGCGTTTCCTAAATTTTTTCCGCGTTTGGGAGATGCCAAACAAACATGTTTCTTAATTTCTGAAATAAATTTTTC
Source organism: Penstemon barbatus (assembly GCA_003313485.2). NCBI lineage: Eukaryota > Viridiplantae > Streptophyta > Magnoliopsida > Lamiales > Plantaginaceae > Penstemon > Penstemon barbatus. Next base: position 31,785,900 of record CM064883.1, read on the forward strand.
ATCTCTTAATTTTCTCAAACTACTCTCTCAAAAGTCAAATAAATAATAATTTTTTTTATTTTTAAATAAAACATATCCAAAATCCTATTATGATTTGACATAAATAATATATCTCTTACAGAATTTATAACAAACATAATTTGATATCTTACACATCTAATACCTATAACAAATCTCTCCCGAAAACGAGATTGGAATTATAATTAACATCGGCGGTATTAGGTTTCTACAAAAGTGAAAAGCGCAACCAGGTGTAGAAGAGAGGTAAACATATCTGATTATGAAAATAATTCCATATTTTATTTAAATGGTAAGGTTTTTCTTCTAAATACTTGAATCATTAAAGGATAATTTGGACACAAGAAATTATAATTTGGGCCACAATATCTAATCGGAGGGGATGTCCAATTACAATTGACCCAATTAAGAGGACTTGCCAACAAATTAGACGAATAGGGCGGGCAACCCGTGATTTAATGGTGCCAACCGAACTAAAAATTGAGCCCATATTAATTTAGTTTGTCCTAATTGTGGACTAATTGAAGCCTTTTCATGGCAACGGAACCCAACCTTATTGAATTATTTGTTAAGTTGGGCTTCTAATACATGTCGGGTTACTAATTAAAGATGGTTACATATATTGGGATGGGTTACTTAATTTTATTAATATTGGGTTACTAATTGATATGGGGGTTGTTGGATTACTCAATTACTAGATTTAACAATTATTATCACTTGAGCGTATTTTAAAGATGGCATAATGAATTGGATTACCTTTTTATACATTATAATTATTGGATTAACTTGAGTGTTTTTTACGGATGCCATAATTATTGGACTTAACAATTATTATCTTGTGATATGTTCATTAACTTGAGTGTTTTTTAAAGATGGCAAAATTGATTAAATTAGTTTTTGTTATATAATATAATTATTGGATTAATTATATTTATTGTTTACTTAATTTATAAATTTGGAAATTTGAATTTCAACTTATTTAAAATTTATTTTATATTTGTTAAAGACCTCGAAAATAAATGAATGTATATATAAAAAGGATTATATAATTGAAAAAATTGAAAATAAAATGCATCTTTATTTTGCATACACTGTATTGAATTGAAAGACCTTTTTTGGATATGCAAAACATTATTTGAGTTTCTATAATCCGTTTTGCTTATTCAATTTTCCCCTAGCATTAGACTTGTCCTTAGAATACATAATATATTTTTTAGGTCGAAAATCCCCCACTCACCCCCTTTACACTCTGCCACGTGGATGTAAACGAGTCGAGTAGTATAGAACGACAACGTCTTCAAGCTTGTTTTAAAATTTGTATCGAGCTTGCAATTGTATTTGTGTTTGAATTTAGTTTGATTGTTAAATAAGTCGAGCTCAAATGAGATTTTTTAGTGTAAGCTACTGGCTCACTTGACAGCCATGTGAAGATCGGTCTCTATCTAGTTGAACCACAAATAGACCGAATTAAGGGTGAGTTTGGCCCAGCGGTGGGAGCTCTTAAAAACACTTCTAGACATTCATTTTGATTTTTGAAGTATTTGGCCCCAATTATAGAAATTACTTTTAGTCAATCGTGATTTTAATGGTGTTTGGCCCTCACTATTATAATCACTTTTGGGATCTCCATAAGCTAAAAATCAACTTATTTTAGAAGTAACTAAAGTGTTACTTTTGCAAAAGCTATTATCCAAAAGTAATTATTTTATAATTGAATTTTATCATAATCAATTATTGCCAAAATCCATTTTAGTAAAATTAATTCTCCTATAATTGATTTTCGAATCGCTAGGCCAAACTCACCCTAGTTGTTTTTGGTAATGTGTCAATTATAACCAATTGGCTTATGATTTTTTAAGAAATTTGTTACAAAAGATTTACCTCTTATCCACATAAATTATTGTTGGGTTACCTCGATTGTCAGAACAACATAGAGTGCGGAATTTAAAAATTTTTCGAAGCACCCAAGGTCCCATGTGTTAGATCTCCATATTATGTATACATAAAGGTTGAATCAAACAGTAATAAAACAAAAACAAGGGGGCTATATGCGATATACCTCACCACAGGTTCGGTGGTGGTAACCTCCGGTCTTCTTGTTTGATTCACAATAGAGTGATCCAAATGTCTCACCTCCAGAATGTATCCACACCAATTGGATTGTAGCGACATCTCCAAGTCGCAGGCTACGAACTAGATCTTGGAGATTGTCAAGAAAGGAACGGGCAGATCTTGATTAGGATCTAGATCTGGATCCGGATGAGGAGAACAAAAGGAAGACAACCACGACCACATGACTTATGCGGCTAGGTTGGATCGACCATAGGCGGCGCGGCTAGGGTTTAGATCGACCTAGGGCGGCGGCTAGGGTTTGGCCGATCTAGGGTAGGGCTTGGGGCGATTTTAGGTTTAGGCAATTTCTTTTCTTCTTGTGTTATTTCAAAAATCTTAACCCTTGTGGAAGATTATGAAGAGTTATATTTATAAGAGAAGAGACCTTCTCCTATAAGATACCTCTTCAAGATTTGGCAAATCCTTTCCTTATCACAATAGGAAACAAGATTTGACCAAATCTCTTGTTTATTACTTGATGACCAAGAAACAAACTCTTCCCTTCTTTATGCCTATCCTCAAAATCGTCCACCTTGCCTATTTCAAGCTTATCAAAAATCGCCCCCTTTATGCTATAATTATCCAATCCGAAAATTGGTAATTATTTTATTCTTCCATCTTTATTAATTAACCACTTTAATTAATATTACAATTAATTTGATAATCCAATTAATTAATTTAGACATTAATTAATTAGATAATCCTCCTCTTTGAATTAATACCATAATTCAATAACTTTGATTTAACTACCTTAAATCATCTATTTCCTTTTATGACTGTCACTGTCCAATTGTATTGTGTGTGACCCTCTGGGTTCACCATCAATTGGCAGCAGGCCCACGACTTTCGTGATTTAATTAACGAGCAATTAAATGCTCCGATCAATTAAACAACTTTTAATTGACCACTCCTAGAATCAATCTCCCTATCAATTCTGGAGTACCTACACTTCATGGTCGATGTCTAGCCACAAGCCCAACTTCAGGTGAATTGATCTTGTGAACCTCACCTCTTATAACTGCCATGTACATACGGTCCTTTCACGACTAATTTCCCGACCGAGACGTAGGGTGTGTGAATTGATCGGCACCTCTAATTACCAATTTCTAATTCTGTATAATAATTCCAGTGTGACTGCTAAATTTGGAAACCCCTTTCCAAATCCGTCACCGACCGTGGCCACGGGTTTCTCGGAATTTATTATCTAAGAACGTACAGGAACTTCTCCCACCTTATCAGGATGAGTCGATAGATCCTTTCTTAGTACTAACCACTCGCGTACACTTCTGTACGCACCCAACTTAGGCACTTTGTGGCCAGGCTACGTGACCAGTACCTAAATCTAAGTACGCACATCCATGTACCGAATTCGCCCTAGCACCTCAAGTCTAAGGACTAAATCGTACACCATTATAAGCCTTGAGAAACATCCCATCACCGATATGCGTCATGCGCTTCCACAATGGGTTTCTCTGTTCGGGGTCGTTCGATGCGTTCGATCCCCTATCGGACCACCTACTCATATGCACTGGCCTCAAATGCCTTGCTCATGAAACGCTACAAATTCACTCCATGTTAATCATGCATGCTTGTACAAGTCTTTGCGATTCCTACGATACCTCGTCTCGTTCGGAATCTATGACTTGGAACGGTTTTAAGATCATGACCTTAGAGACTGTTTCATGATTGCACTCAGTACTGAAGTGAATCGTCCCATAGTCTATTGTGACCTTAGGATCTCATCCAATCGCTTAGATAAGTTTGCGAGAGATGAAGTTGGCCATTGTTTAATTTACGAACTATAAATAAACAGGCGTATTAATTATAAACCATAAGAAACAGTACTATAACAAGCTAATTAATATTGGCTTGCTGGGCACTATCCTATCAATCTCCCACTTGCCCTAAAGCCAATCACAACATTTCTAAGACCCATCCTTTTAAGGATGTCCCTCGAACCCATTTGTGAAAGAGCTTAATTAGTGGATCTGCTAAGTTTGTCCTTGTTGAGATAACGTAGTACTTCTACGTGTCTCAGCTCCCTATGATTTGTTCAATCATTTGGTTTTGTGTTCAGATTGTCGGTGAGATCTCGTTTCCCTTTCATTGAGCAATTTCCTTATCTAAATCGGTTAAGATTATGACAGGCTTTTGCCATGCTAGGTAATTCATCCAATCGTTGGATGAATGTTTTTCTCATCTAAACACTTTCTTTAGCTGCATCCCAATGCTGCGTATATTCTGTTTGAGTTGGCAATGGTATACTATTGGAATTTCTTCCAATTTACCTTTGCTCCATCGAGACAGAATAAATTATCCACCTCAGACTGGAAATCTCGAATCACTAAATCCTTCGAGTTTCAATTCTCCACTACTACCACAGACCAACAATATATCCTTTAATTATCTTTGAGGATTGCTTTAATGGTAGTCCAGTGTCCTTTACTGGTATTCGACTAACAGCGGCTCGTGAATAATCAGAGCTTTTTGTTAAGTCAGATTTTGTACAAGACTTTGCATGCTACATGCAATCCAAATGCCAAAGCATAAGGCTTCTTCAGATAATTCTTCTTTACTTATTAGATGTAGGGCATACACATTAAATAAGAAAGAGAGATTCGTACCTCTTTGGAACCAATCCTTTTTTGGATTCTTCCATATTGAATTCACAATATTTAGTCTATGTACTTAGATTTGATGAATTGCAACATCTACTTGGCTTTATCTACTATAGATACGTATTGCCAGTACGTGAGATGTAATTCCCAAATCTATATCATGGAGAATTGCGTGAAGAGCACGCTTTCGTCTGCGCTTGACATTCCTATATCGTTCTCGATATCCATAACGTCGTCATGTTACGTTTACGAACTATACTATGCTCCCACTGATCCTTTTGCACAATTGAATCCATATGCCTTTTGACAAAGTCAACGGTCTTGATCATCTTATCAAGTTGCATGTTCCAAGTTTGGGATTTTAAAAGTCATAGATTGACCTTTGGATTAGAATGAAGATCTTCTCATCAATTTTCAATTGTGAGATGCAGGATTCATATCCAATAGTCATATTTTAGTAGTCACAACCACCTTTCTATGGCTAATAGTTTCGAAATGGATTTTGACGTTGCAAATGGAGAGAAGGTATTTTCATTAGTCCTAAAAGGGGCTTTTGAAGAATAACCTATTGCCATTGAGCGAGTCAAATAAGTTAACAACTTTCCATTTCGAGTTTTATGGCTTCGTGCCATATCCCTTAGTTTATGTTTAACATAATTTCTTTGTAATCTCGGATTAAAATTCAATTCCTCAATTTCGTAAAATGGAATTTGAGTTCCTTACGAATTTGATTAGATTACGAAGAGTTTGTGCATGACTTGGTTCAGCAGGTTTCAGGGTTTGCTCCCACTGTTTGTGGGGATGGGTCCAAATCTTGGACTTCATCAAGTTCTATGACATTCCCTATTTCCTTTGACGAATAATTCATCAACAGAGGAACTAGCTACTTGCGAACAACTTTCATTTTTTCGTTGTCGTAGAACATGTATCCAATGGATTTCGTTAGATACCCCACAAATTTTGTATGAATTGGATCTACCATCCAATTTCTCATGCAAGGGTATTATGCCATGTCATAAATGATACGGCGGTGTAAAGACTCATTTCAAAAGGTACTAGACCAAGTATCTTTGAACAGTCAGGGGAGGCTACCCCCTAAAGCGAATAAAGGAAGATCAGCCAAATCACTATCGTGAAAAGAACTAAGTTTTAACAAAGTTCGATTCCTTCTTTGATTTGCTTCGAGAGAATTATATTCTCGTCTAGATAATCGAGGAGTTGCTTATGTTTCGGCAAGTTTGATTAGATCAAAATGCTTTTGACGTAATGCTCCAAGTTACTTCATTTCCAATACTTCTATTGAATTACTTCAATAGTCTTAGAATTGTACTTCAACAAAGTACACATACACTTCGACGATTAAAATAATTGTAAGTGTATGAAGTAATATCCTTATGAACTAGTGCTTTTAGTTCTCCACGTTTGTCCTTATGGATTAAATCCATTCGGTTGAAATGCTTGGAATGCCTAGCAATCCTTTATTTCGGTTATTATTCCTTCAAGACAAGATGTGAAAGTTACGAGTTCACCCAAGTTCTTTATTTCAAGAGCAGTAGATGAACACTCCCTTTCGAATCCTTCTTTAGGAAGAATGTTCAAAATAAACATCTCAAGCGTGGACGATTATCTTGTTTGTTTTACTCCTTTTCGATTTAGCATATACCTTTCAAAGTTTTTGATTGTTTATCATTGTTTTATTTCTATGCCATAAAGCATCAATATTTGTACAAAGTTAAATCGCTTTAATTAAATCCATTCTCAATGGTAAAGCAATAATGTCTTGTACAAAAATTCGAAATAATACTTAAAGACAAACTAAAACTTAAAATTTTATGCTAATACGAAAAACTAAGTAAAACTCTTTTGTCAAAAAGTGAAGTCTAGATTCTTCTTGACTCAATTCCTGAATCATTTTTCCCTTATTCATTGAAGCGATGATTGCCTCTGTCTGTGAAGACGTGCCCTCTTTCCCAAGGGCAAGGGAATGCCATCATCATCTGCAAACTCTTTCACAGATGTGAGGGTCTATGAGATGTTATACATCAAAAGAAATAACTAGGTTAACTTTCGTTAATTCTCTTCAGGAATTTCTTCCTAGCGAACTTCCTTAGTTCTCTATTTTTCTACACAAGGGGCAATCCTTCTTTCACTCAGACCCAATCCCTGTAGATGGGCTTTCTCACATTTTGTCTAACAACTTGTGTAAATCATTTGTTTTAATCCAAAACACATAATGATACACAAATTGAGAAAATGAGTCAGACAAGCTATTGAGAATAATCTCATCTTCTTGATTCAAATCAGAGCCTAGCTTTTGATTTGATTCATTATCTTGATTAGGTAAGAACAATGTTCTCTATTGTTAAACCCAATCTTGCTTGTCTCGTGGAGTGAATACCTCATGCTTTGTGCCAAAGTTTGTTCGTACATGATTGTGGACTTTAATGGCTATAATAAATAATTATATAGACAACAATAAGCAGACATGTTTAAAATTAATACTTATAATTAACGAAATTTGGACTTTTTATCGAAAAAGTTCTCCCACTATTTTATCGAAACAAAAACCCCTTCTAGTTTCGGGAAATTCTATTTCCTAGTAGGTCTTGACGTCCCAGAGGCAATTAATTGCACCCACGACTCGTGGCCATGCAATTAATTCCCCAGGTAGGTATACTTTTACCAATTGTGTCTACTACACAACCTTCAAGCTATTTTGCCTCGGTTTTCGCACTTATCTAGCACTGCTACATCATAAGTGTTACTACTCGTTAAGTCTATCCCATTAATCATGATGAGCAACGGGCCCGGTCGTGAACTCCCCGTAACTGGTTATCGGTCGATATTCACATCCCGACCAGTCCCCACCCGTGTCGTGTTTTAAGAAAACAAGAATCAAGGAATTTCGTGTATTGTCCCTTTCTTCGACTCGGGTGCCAGACTTTGGATCACCTCTATCAATAAGTAGACAACATACACTAGTTCCTATTAATGGAAGGCTTGGATTTATAAAACCTCATTTTATATTTAACCAATGTGACTTAATATTTATTCGAGAGGGGAATTTTCGATTTTTGAAAGTTTGAAGAAACTCTCCTCGAGATCTCACCGCTTCAATTATGCTTTATCTTTTATTTACGATCTAGATTATAGCGCGCATACACACAAGCAATCATAAATCGACTAATAAATAAAAGTCATACAAGCCTAGCATGCATACTACCAAAATATGTTTTCGATCGGGAGCCTCCTATGTAGGCCATGATCGAGCCAATGATGTTGGCCCAATTGGTTAATCTAAAGGGTCTTCAAAGAACCTATGCTATTACACAATGTATCATGCATACATGGCCTTCAATTCTTCTTGGGCTCCCACCTTGCTTGTAAACGGGCCTAAACTAGTAAAGAAGTAAAGCCCTATTCTATTACAAAGGCTCAAAGTGGCCCAAAAATAATAGCAGGCCCAATGAAAACCATGCATTAAATTAAACCAATCACATCTAACCTAAGGTCAAGGCTCGGCGGATCGAAAACCACGTAAACAGTTCACGTAGAGCAAGAAACATGCAAACAACTTTTACGTATTTCTTTCTTAATTTTAAATCTACATTTTAAAACTAACTTTCTATGATTCTTACTTTTAAGTCACTACTAATTATGACAAAATAAATTCTCGGGTAAACAAAACAAGTTTTCTGCCTTAAAAACAGATTCTGATTTTTCAACTTTTGAAAATTTGCAGTTCGGCCCCTATACTTTTGGAAATTGCACTTTTGACCCCAAAACTTTTGAAAAGTTACAAAACACCCCCAAAAATATTTTCGGACAGAAGGACCAGAAAATAAAATTTTTGAAATCCAAAAAATTTTCGAATATTGCAAACTTACCCCTGAACTTTTGGAAATTACAAAACAGTCTTTGAATTTTTAGAAATTGCAAAACAGTCCAAAAACACGTGCGATCAGAATTTCACAAACAGCCCAGATTTTTCTAAAATTTCCAGAAACAGAAAATTGAATTTTCAGTCCTTAATTTCAAGATTTGCAATTTTGCACAAAGAGTCCTGAATTTTCGAAAAACTATAAATTTGCCACAGATCTTAAAAAGCAGTTTTACCCAATTATAGATCCAGTCATAACAAGTAAGAATCAATTAACAGAACATAATTATCACGCGTTCTCATACACATAATTAAACATATACGGTGAACACAAATTATGTTCAGGCCTTTTCGTATAATAAGTATGGAGTTGGCTCTGATACCACTGTTGGATTGCCTCGATTGTCAGAACAATATAGAGTGCGGAATTTAAAAAAATTTCGAAGCACCCAAGGTCCCATGTGTTAGATATCCATATTATGTATACGTAAAGGTTGAATCAAACAGTAATAAAACAAAACAAGGGGGTTATATGCGATATACCTCACCACAGGTTCGGTAGTGGTAACCTCCGGTCTTCTTGTTTGATTCACAATAGAGTGATCCAAATGTCTCACCTCCAGAATGTATCCACACCAATTGGATTGTAGCGACATCTCCAAGTCGCAGGCTACGAACTAGATCTTGGAGATTGTCAAGAAAGGAACGGTCAGATCTTGATCAGGATCTAGATCTGGATCCGGATGAGGAGAACAAAAGGAAGACAACCACGACCAAGGACTTATGCGGCTAGGTTGGATCGACCATAGGCGGCGCGGCTAGGGTTTGGATCGACCTAGGGCGGCGGCTAGGGTTTGGCCGATCTAGGGTAGGGCTTGGGGCGATTTTAGGTTTAGGCAATTTCTTTTTTTCTTGTGTTATTTCAAAAATCTTAATCCTTGTGGAAGATTATGAAGAGTTATATTTATAAGAGAAGAGACCTTCTCCTATAAGATACCTCTTCAAGATTTGGCAAATCCTTTCCTTATCACAATAGGAAACAAGATTTGACCAAATCTCTTGTTTGTTACTTGATGACCAAGAAACAAACTCTTCCCTTCTTTATGCCTATCCTCAAAATCGTCCACCTTGCCTATTTCAAGCTTATCAAAAATCGCCCCCTTTATGCTATAATTATTCAATCCGAAAATTGGTAAATATTTTATTCTTCCATCTTTATTAATTAACCACTTTAATTAATATTACAATTAATTTGATAATCCAATTAATTAATTTAGACATTAATTAATTAGATAATCCTCCTCTTTGAATTAATACCATAATTCAATAACTTTGATTTAACTACCTTAAATCATCTATTTCCTTTTATGACTGTCACTGTCCAATTGTATTGTGTGTGACCCTCTGGGTTCACCATCAATTGGCAGCAGGCCCACGACTTTCGTGATTTAATTAACGAGCAATTAAATGCTCCGATCAATTAAACAACTTTTAATTGACCACTCCTAGAATCAATCTCCCTATCAATTCTGGAGTACCTACACTTCATGGTCGATGTCTAGCCACAAGACCATGAAGCCCAACTTCAGGTGAATTGATCTTGTGAACCTCACCTCTTATAACTGCCATGTACATACGGTCCTTCCACGACTAATTTCCCGACCGAGACGTAGGGTGTGTGAATTGATCGGCACCTCTAATTACCAATTTCTAATTCTGTATAATAATTCCAATGTGACTGCTAAATTTGGAAACCCTTTTCCAAATCCGTCACCGACCGTGGCCACGGGTTTCTCGGAATTTATTATCTAAGAACGTACAGGAACTTCTCCCACCTTATCAGGATGAGTCGATAGATCCTTTCTTAGTACTAACCACTCGCGTACACTTCTGTACGCACCTAACTTAGGCACTTTGTGGCCAGGCTAAGTGATGAGTACCTAAATCTAAGTACGCACATCCATGTACCGAATTCGCTCTAGCACCTCAAGTCTAAGGACTAAATCGTACACTATTATAAGCCTTGAGAAACATCCCATCACCGATATGCATCATGCGCTTCCACAATGGGTTTCTCTGTTCGGGTCGTTCGATGCGTTCGATCCCCTATCGGACCACCTACTCATATGCACTGGCCTCAAATGCCTTGCTCATGAAATGCTACAAATTCACTCCATGTGAATCATGCATACTTGTACAAGTCTTTGCGATTCCTACGATACCTCGTCTCGTTCGGAATCTATGACTTGGAACGGTTTTAAGATCACGACCTTAGAGACTGTTACATGATTGCACTCAGTACTGAAGTGAATCGTCCCATAGTCTATTGTGACCTTTGGATTTCATCCAATCGCTTAGATAAGTTCGCGAGAGATGAAGTTGGCCATTGTTAATTTACGTTCTATAAATAAACGAGCGTATTAATTATAAAACATAAGGAACAGTACTCTAACAAGCTAATTAATATTGGCTTGCTGGGCACTATCCTATCAATTATTACTGACGAATTACCTATTATTCGTTTGTGAACTAATATTTGGTGATTGTGCAACCTTGAATACATCGATCATACTAACTCTTCAACCCGAACAACCCAAATTAAGCATTTTCCTCGTAGACTAATTTTTAAACTAAATTACTTTCAGATAAGAAATTACTTAATTAGTTAATTAACCTTGAGAGACAATTAGGTGGCAATATATATAAGGAAAAACATAATAACTAATTCAATTTGTAACATATATACAACTTAATTAACTTCATTAATGGAATCATGACTACTAATCAGGGCCGGCTTAAGCATAAGACAAATTAGGCCAATGCCTAGGGCCCCTCCCTAAAGGGCCCCAAATTTTACAAATTTAATATGTAATCAATTATGAAGAAATGTATGTTCTTTCGTACATATATGATTATCAATTCATGATAAACATTAATTATTCAAACTAAGAGTAATATGCTATGAATGCGAATTTGTTAATTATAAGATAGTTTTTTTTTTTTTAATAATTTCATTATAAGATGATTTTCACAATATAACCTAACAAATTATCTATGGTAAAGAAGTTTATGAAAACTATAACGAGGAAATTGCATTTTTCATACTAAATTTTCACCTACTTTAGATATTTGGTATCAAACCTTCAAATATACATATTTAATACCAAAATTGAATGACTTTTTTCACATTTCCTTTCTCTGTCAATTTTTGGGGGCCAGATTTTGTGTTCTTTATATGACTGAAAATATCTTGACGAGAGTTTTCTAATAGTACAAGTTTCATTTCATGAAACATAATAAATAATCCGCATAAACTTAAAAATGTCTCGGGACTTTAATCAAAATTAAATCATATCTCATAATTAACAAGGATCATGTCACAATAATTTTCAGATATGATATACAACACATAAGCATGCTATGGTAAAAAAATTGAGCATAATCTTAAGCATACAAAAAATCACCATTAAAGCTTACGATGTGAAAAGAATCTTTCAATTTTGATATTAAATATGTTCTTAATTTTATGGTTTATTACCAAATATCTGTGAAATTTTGATATGAAAAATACAATTTCCTCGAATTAAAACTAAGAGAATACATTTGTGATTGACTAAGTCACAAGAATATTTTTATTTTTGTTAAAAAAACGAAACATCTAGTTTAGCATATACATTTGTTTGTTGTTCGACGGGGGTAAGAAAAAAAGTTTAAAGTATACATTTGTTTGAGGGCCTCATTTTATAATTTCGCCTAGGGCCCCCAAGAAGCTAGGGCCGGCCCTGGTTTCATCTTGTGTTTTTTTTTTTTTCCATATTAATTTTTATTATGAATTATTTATTTCACTTCACTCGTTTACAAAAGCAGGGCCGGCCCAAGTGCTAGGCAACTTAGGCCGGCGACTAGGGCCCTCGGTTCGGAGGATCCGAAAATTTATATTTAGGTCTTTAGGAAAATTAAAAAATTAAATATTTTTAATTTTATTAATTTCTTGTACATAACATGTAGGGCTGAAAATCAAACCAAGCTACTCGATACTCGGCTCGAGCTCGTTTGATAAAAGCTCGTTTGAGCTCGGTTCGTCACACTAATCAAACAAGCTTGAACATCATATTTCGTTCGATAACTTTTGAAGCTCGGCTCGAGCTCGACTCGATAAACTAAAAATTGAAAAACTACATGTAAAATATCAAGCTACTCGGTACTCGGCTCGAGCTCGTTCGATAAAAGCTCGTTTGAGCTCGGCTCGATTTAAAATCAAGCCAAGCTCAAACACAAAATTTCAAGCTCGATAAAAATCAAATCAAGCTTGAACAGTGTATCGTTCGATACTACTCGGCTCGATTACACCCGTAATAACATGTATCATGGCGATTTGGGAGTACCTACATAGTGGGTAATGCATATCGGTTCTCTTTGATCAACACGTGTCCAAAAAGGGCCCCTTATGTTTAAACATATACCACATGTTAAAGTCCACTTTTTACACATGTCATGCAAGGAATGCCGATATGCATTACCCACTATGTAGCTTCTCCTAAACCTATCATGGCTCACTTGGCAAGACTTTCTCATAATGAGTGGGAGGTCTAAGGTTCAAATCCCAATATTGAGTTTTTTTTTCGTATATTTTGATTGTTTATGTTATTTAGCTTTTGTTTTTGTAATAATGTTCGTATTTTTTTATTTTCCTTTCGTTTCCTTTTCTTACTTAATGATTTCTTGTCAATTTTTTTTCTTAATTACTACTTAAAAAAAATTCTTTCATAATAATTATAAAAAGAATACGTTTTTTTTCTTTGAAATATAATTTTTCTGCTTATTACTTTTTCTCTTAGTACATTGCAAAAAAGAATTTTACCCCCAATAAAATTGGTCTAGCCCCATCCATATTTTTATATGTATATGTATCTTTTTCTTAGTTTTATATATGATGTATAACTTTTTCTATACATGATAACATATAATTAATAGAGTTAGAATGTCACGAAATGAAATAAAGTAAAGCAATCAATTATGATATTTGTAAAAGAATGAAATAGAGTTAAGGATACTTGCTATAATAATTTTTTTAAAATTAAAAATTATACAAAAAATTCACGGTTAAATCTTTTAAAAGTTAAATAAGTTTGTTATTTAAGTATCTTTCTAAAAAATAATATGTTAGATTTAATTATCTATCTAAAAATAATATGTTAATATTTAATTAATATTTTTGCTTTAAAAAAAAAAAATTAATTATATATTTTTATAAGAACGGGCCCCAAATTTGAAATTCGTCTAGGGCCCCCGAATGTTTAGGGCCGGCCCTGCCACTAATTAGGTGGCAAATTGTCCCGTTGTTAAAAACATTTTTGTGATCTCTCAAGTTATTCTGGCTCGTGAACCAAAATCCCATAGCTTTGTTAGACAAATGGTACTGTTTTGTTAATATGTAATTAAAAAATAATGGACAAAAAGGATTCCAACTTTATGTCACTATAAATAAAAATGGAAGTACAAAGTTGGTGGATATGATTTCGTCTAAATATGTAAGATGCAGATATAGAATAGTAGTATTATTATCTAATTATAACTTTGACTAATATATTAATTGCATCTTAATTTGAATTAACTTTTATCTTTATTAAAAATCATTATTACCATTAATACTTTTATTTTCTTTTTAGGACGATTCCAAATTATATTTTATTTCTTAAAATAAAATTATTTTATTCAAAATTGTCATTGATCTAACATTAAGTTATTAATGATGTTCACATCATCAATTTCCAATCACTATTTTTCAAGGTATAAATGTAAAATTATTCAAAAGTTCTATCTTTTAACTTATATCTAAAACTTCACATATAAAATGAGAGTCAAGTTTGATTTTTCAAGAATATTTCAAATTTTATATCTAATTTAATCTATTTCGAGGAGTGTTGCCAAATCGAAGGGGATAATATATATTCCATCCGCTTCATTTTAATTGACACATTTTTGTCTTCACATGAATTAAGAAATTTTATCATTACATATTTTTTTGTGGCAAAATATCTCAAATACTCTTTATAGTGATGTCTACCTTTTAATTTTTTATTATTGAGTAGTGACCATTGAGTTTTCCAACTTAAATGTGAGAAATGGGCAAAATTGAAAATAATGCTTTAAAAATCAAAATATTTCAATTAATTTAAAAAGAAAATTAACAAATGTTTCAATTAATATAAAACGGATGGGGTACTACAATATTGAAAAACATAGTGGCGGTCGGGGGAAAATGCAAGTTACTCCCCTATGTTATGCTAAACTTGCAAGAAACTATCCTGTGAAATTTTTATAGCGTCAAACTTCTTTATATTTTCAAAAACCTGTAAAAAAAACACCCAATTTGTAAAAAATAGGTCATTTTGGATCGACAAATTTCAAGAAATAATTTTAAAATATGTCAAATGAAGTTGTATGGACCAACTTGATGTATTTTAGAAATAGTTTCTTGAAATATATCATCCAAAACGACCTATTTTTTGCCGAATTTTTTAAAACACAAGAAAATTTGATGCAATAAAAATTTCACAAAGTAGTTTCTTGCAAGTTTAACATAACACAATGGAGTATTTTGCATTTACCCCCCGGCGGTCGAGTGGATTGTGGTCACGCGCAGGGCCGGCCCTAGCTTTTTGGGGGCCCTAGGCGAAATTATAAAATGAGGCCCTCAAACAAATGTATACTTTAAACTTTTTTTCTTACCCCCGTCGAACAACAAACAAATGTATATGCTAAACTAGATGTTTCGTTTTTTTAACAAACATAAAAATATTCTTGTGACTTAGTTAATCACAAATGTATTCTCTTAGTTTTAATTCGAGGAAATTGTATTTTTCATATCAAAATTTCACAGATATTTGGTAATAAACCATAAAATAAAGGACATATTTAATATCAAAATTGAAAGATTCTTTTCACATCATAAGCTTTAATGGTGATTTTTTGTATGCTTAAGATTATGCTCAATTTTTTTACCATAGCATGCTTATGTGTTGTATATCATATCTGAAAATTATTGTGACATGATCCTTGTTAATTATGAGATATGATTTAATTTTGATTAAAGTCCCGAGACAGTTTTAAGTTTATGCGGATTATTTTATGTTTCATGAAATGAAACTTGTACTATTAGAAAACTCTCGTCAAGATATTTTCAGTCATATAAAGAACACAAAATTTGGCCCCCAAAAATTGACGGAGAAATGAAATGTGAAAATAGTCATTCAATTTTGGTATTAAATATGTATTATTTGAAGGTTTGATACCAAATATCTAAAGTAGGTGAAGATTTAGTATGAAAAATGCAATTTCCTCGTTATAGTTTTCATAAACTTCTTTACCATAGATAATTTGTAATTAGGTTATATTGTGAAAATCATCTTATAATGAAATTATTAAAAAAAAAAAAAAAACTATCTTATAATTAACAAATTCGCATTCGTAGCATATTACTCTTAGTTTGAATAATTAATGTTTATCATGAATTGATAATCATATATGTACGAAAGAACATTTATTTCTTCATAATTGATTACATATTAAATTTGTAAAATTTGGGGCCCTTTAGGGAGGGCCCCTAGGCATTGGCCTAATTTGCTTTATGCTTAAGCCGGCCCTGGTCACGCGTTCTTTTATTTTCATGATTTCATGTGCTTTCGACAGAATGAATTGCTGCTCTGGAAAATTCTGAATAGTGACGTGTGACCAAATCCACCCCACTAATTTCCTACGGTTCATTATTCATTGAACAATTATAAGCCCACCACATCACGATATCACTCACAATTCAAGCACATGCAAAAGAAAAACAAATGAGTAAAAGACAGAAACACCTTTTTTATTTTATCTACTTTTTTAAAATTTTCCTGATTATTTTAATTTTCAAATGAATTTTGTGTTTAATTTTAATTATCACACGCAATTCAAGTATAATTTAACCTTTAACTTTTGACGAAGACAATATTACCTCTATGTATTGGTTTTTTTTTTTTTACTATGTATTGGTTTTTTCTCTTTTCATTTATTCATTTTGAAAACCCAATTATATATTATTTTGCATGTGGTAATTAAATCAAACATATGGGTTTTTTTGGAAGTTAAAATAATACAAGGGATCGAAGTTCAAATCAAACGCTGTAAGGGGTAAATTTATCATATCAAAAGTACAATGTGACAAATACTTGCAATTTTTGCGTTTGAATCAAACGCTCTTTTCTGAAAGGTGTATTTGACACTGACTTGAGAGCACAAGGGGATTTTTTGGAATTTGAAATAACACAATAATTTTTTGAGAGTTAGAAAAAGTATAGGGGGTCTTTTTATCTTTTGCTCAAAAACAAATATAATCGATCAATGCTTAGCTGGGGATGAGAGGGAAAAGAGAAAATGATTTCAATACATGAAATCACATTTTAATAAATAAAGGTACAATTTTATAAGCTACTAGAAAAAGTGCATGTGCATTGAACGTGATTAACTAATTTTATAAGTTCGTTGAATCATATAATAATTTTCATTATACTATGGTCTTAATGATACACTATATAATTTTTTTTACTAAATCACTTTAATTATCACTATGTTGTTACCAAAAATTTAAAGTTGTTTCATACATACCTAAAACCAAAACTTGAAAATAAAAAAGAACTATAATTACTAAGTATTTCTATCTAAAAAAAACTACATGTCTAATTAACTAAATAACATAAAGAATTATAAACAACGTTTATTGAAAAAAGCAACCCCAAGGATCTAAAACGAACTAGACACAAAAAACCATTACCGATACAAATAACATAAAGAATGAGGGGGGAGCTCCTTGTGCGCAGTGAGTACTGGTCCAACCTCTATTGCCGGTTGAGTCACCATGATTTACCTCCTCTCACAATCCCGTCGGACAGGGAGGTGAGGGGCGCCCGAAGTGAGCGATTTCACCTTTTTTGGACCAACATAAAGAATTATAAACAACGTTTATTGAAAAAAACAACCCCAAGAATTTGGAATCAAAAGCGATTAACAGATACAATCAAACCAAAAGTATAAAATATTTTAATTATGGAGAAATGTTTGAAACCTAGTTCTAAAATAAGATTCCATGATAGGTGACCTTTCTTGAGATATATCAATCTGAGCTTTTAAATTTAAAAAAAATAGATCTAGATCGTTAATATTTGTGCAACTGTACAAATAATTATGATAATTTTGCACATGTACAATAAAATGTTGTACAGTCACAATGACGATAATACCCTTATATAAAAGAAAAAAATATTAGCGTAAAACTAATTTTTCTACAAAACAATCTCCTGTTCCTCTCCATAATTTTTTTCTCTCAACCACCTGAATCCTTCAAAATAGATCAACCACCCACTCCTATGGTAATCAATTGCATAATAAAATGGCCAGTTCTTTTTGTCTCCGACAGATCTTACTCCGGCGCGGCGGCGTGTTTAATTTTAGCACAAAAACTCTCGATTAGTCAATTTTCAGTATCAGTAGAGAGAGAGAGTTGAGAACTGATCGAGAGAACTATATGAATTTAAACTAGATACATTTGTTTATTAATAAGGGTAAACTTGTAATTCACATATTAAACTATTAAAAATAAAATTAAATTAAGCCACGTGTCACTTTTTGACAAGTTATCTCAAGGAAGGCTTGAATCAAAGTATCTCACGTTAGAAATGCCGTTGTTTGAATTGCATTCTTTTTCTTTTTTGCCTTGCTGAAAGTATATGACATAGTGCCGCGTGTATAAGATTGTGTTCTAATTTTATTTTTTCCATTTTTAATCCAGACCGGATTAAACTCCACTACTGCTATATTTCATTACCAATATTATCAATTATCATAATTTTATTGTTAACTTACATATGTTGTATAACAATATTCATGATACTTAGAATTTTCAACAGATACTTGTATTATTTACTTTTGTTAAGAGAGTTTAAGAATAAAATGTCATAAAAAGATACTACGATTGAATCTAAAAGATATCATCTAATCTGTAAAAGAGGGTCCTCAATTTTAAATATCGCCTAGGGCCCCATAATATGTCAGAACGGGCCTGCATAAACGACACAAGATTTCTTTAAACATACATCCTCTTCTTCTTCTGAGCTTTGTGACTTTCTCTTCTTTCCAGAATCCGACGTATAACGATCTCTTGTAATTCTACAAATCACATAATGATTATTATTCACTGCCTTGTTGATTTCTTCGGGCAATGATAATTCATGCATTATCCATCGCCCATTATCCTTAGCCTCGGACTTGAATTCTTTAGTTGCCTTGAAAGTGATCGCCCTTTCTTAACCTATAATGGTACCACTTTGATTTGTCACATCTTGAGTCAAAGATTTACCTTCCCATGTTCCACAACCCGCGGTTCGAGAAATTCTTTTCAAATTGGAATTTCCCCCAATTTTTAAAAGCCTACACAACACAAAAACAACATTCTTCTCCGCACCCACACTATTGTTCCAATACTCGTCCCCTCGGGGAAAATTTTCCCATGGCGTTCCTTTTTCTCCGTAGACTTGTCTTTCAACTATACGATCACATGGCTAGGGAACTCCCATCACCTTCTTCATAAGATAGCACATAATAAGTGTTGGACTGATCCAATATTGGGTCGGGTTGGATCGGGTTTGCCCATGTGGGCTGACCCGAACCGGATCCGGATCCAGTTGGTTAAGGGGAGTTTTAATTAACTCCCCACTCCTACTTTTATGCAATAACTTCCCCCCTCTCTCTCTAACAAGTCAGTTTATTAGTAGACGTTTAATTTTTCTCTCAGACAGTTGAATTACAATTGAAATCTGAAAAAACAAAAATACAGAGAGAAAAAATACGGAAAGAAAAACTTAGAGAGAAAATCACTTTCTTTGGGGAGAATCAGTTTGATCAATCAAGAACATCGAAGTCCAGGGTTCTTAGGCTGTGATCAGCATCTGCTTTCCATTCGTGATTGGAGATCGACCAGGGTATTGGAAAACTACCAGAAATCAGAAATCAGAGTTCGTGATTCAATTGCCGGTTCGAATAGTTAAGTAAGATCCTTTTACTTTATTTGCTTCGAATATGTGATTGTTGAAGCATGTATGTTGTTAAAACCAACATTGGTATCAGAGCCATGGTTGCGATTGAGTTCGAAATTCTTTAATTTCTGATTATGTTCGAAAATCATGCTGTATGTGCCTTGTAATTCCTGTCAAATTGTTTTTGTTATGATTTTTCGAATTTGTGGAATTATGGTTATACTGTTTTAATTTTCGAGGCATGCTATAGTTGTCGGATTATGCTGAAACTTTTATTGAAGCATGCTCATATGATGTAGTAATTATCTGAATTGTTTCAGAATTTTTTGATGTATATTCTGTTCTAGAAAAATTGTTTTATTAAAATCGTATTATGCGTTTTCCCGATGTGTTACTTGGAATTATGCGATCTACCATATATGCTTACATTCGTCTCAAAATAAGCTTTCTGGATCTGTGCCCAGATTATTTTTTGGCTGAATATTTCATACGGAAATTGAGTTTTAAGTCTCTGCCTACTTACCTTAATAATCTGGAAATTAATTAATAACACATAATGCATAATACACTCGCCACTCTCTTCCTAAGCGGTTGTAACCCACACTCCAACGTCGAGAGCTCAAAATGTAAAACTGATTCCACCAATGGATTCGGAAGGCACGAAAATGGGGGGGTAGCCAGAAGGACGACGCCGGAAAACAAGCAGAAGGCGGCGCGTGTTGTACACGCGCCACCTCCGCGAGTGGAACAAAGCATGGGCAGTTTAAACTGCCCAATCACATGCGGACATCCACGTGGCGGCTACGTCAGACACACGTGTCTGCCACGTCATCGCCACGTAGGATTCGAAGACCTATTTTACCACGTCACTGCCACGTGTCGCTGACGTGGGCGTCCACGTTGCTGTTCCTTGCCACGTGGTCTAGCCAGAAGCTGCCACGTGGCAGAAGCTGCTTAGTTATATATAAAAAAAAAAAAAGACGCGCACCGCCGGCACGTGAGGCGTCTTCCGGCCGCCGGTTTCGACCGGATTTTTTTCTGTAAACTTGAAATTTTATTTGTGATTTATCTGTGAATTAAAATAATTTTTTGAACAATGTTTAAAATTTATTTTGATTTATTGTCTTTTAAATCTTTAGAAATTCACAGAAAATAAATTCTTCATCAGAAAATTCCAAATTTTTTCCAGAAAATTTAAATTAAATTGTCCTTCATGGGTGGCTACTGAGATTGAATTTTTTGATACTTTAGAAAAATTAAGCTCGTTTATTCTCACTTGAGCATTTGTTTTTCGCGTATTTTATTTGAAATTTGGCAAAGAAAATATTCTTGAAAGTATCAAAATGTATTTCAATCACTGAAAATATTAAAATTCCGCTAACATTTAATATTTACCCTCATCCTTCAGGTATGCCTTTGATCTATAGCAGATATAGGGTACTTCGGGGAGAAGCCCTTGAGCGACGTATCCATGAGCTACCGGGGGTCATAGAAGATTTGGTGTCGTACCGAATGGATCCCAAACACTCTTTGAAAGAGCATTGGAGGGTAATGAGAAAGTTACACCGCCGCGTTCACTTTTATGGTACTGACATTCATCCGTTTGAAAAACGGTGTGATGTCTTCAAGCAATCTTTTCCGGTTGAACTTCATAAAGTATGGGAAGAGGCGAGAAACTATATTGGAAGAGATAACTCTATAGAAAACTTTATTCACAACATGCATAATGGATGGAAATTATACTTCAAGAATAAGGCTGAAAAGACTTTGTTTCTTAGTCTGAACTCTAACCTCCGCAACTTGAGGTCCGGCATGAGGAAGAAATCAACTCATCGGTCCTTGAAGCAAGTACCTTGCGACAGGCTGTCTCAAGCCATTGCCAATGAAGCTTTTGTTCAGTCTTGGCAATCAATCGAACCAGAGGGTCGATTTTTCCGATTTGAATGATTCTTGTAATTTATTTCCATTTAAAGATATTCTATGTTGCTGTTTGTTTTCTACATGAGACTGGATTTGATAATTGTTTATTTGGATCTTAGTTGTTTTGATTCAAAATGCATGCTTTGTTTGCTTACATATTTATGGTCATATATGTATTGTTATGCCTTAGCATGTTTAACATCTTTTCCAGTGGGAGTTCTTAGGTCTTAGAATGACTATCACCAAGAACTTTTAGTTTTTATACTTTTGATATTAAGTCCATAATTATGAGATACTTGTAAATGGATGATGATTGGGAACATTGCGTGAACTTTCGAATCCATTGCTTGTGTCGAGTCTTAATGGATCTTAATTGACTTAGTATAAAATAAAATATGTGTATAAGGGTTTTAACATTTAATCACCTCTTACATAACAGACTATGGCATCTAAATCAATAATTGCTGACCTTAACAAAGGTGACAAACTGAACGGTGACAACTATGACATCTGGCGTCATAAGATTTGGTATGTGCTCGATGAACAAGATGCTTTGGATGTCATCAACCGAATCTTGGATGACCCAGGTGTTGGAAATAGTGTCCAACAGAGAAGGGATCAAGAGGCTTACCAGGCGTGGAAAAAGAAAAATTCCACTGCTCGTGCAATCCTGGTTAGCTCTGTGATTGATGATTTGATTTACGAGTGTGAGCAGCACCCTACCGCTCATGACATATGGGTGTTTCTCAGGGAGAAATATGGGGGTACGACAATCACTCGTCTGAGGCAGCTGACAATCAAATTTGACACTTATAAGAAATTGCCCAATCATAACATTAAGCAACACATTAGGGTAATGTCTAATATGATTAGGGAGCTTGTGTCAGTTGGCCATATCCTCTCTGATGAGCAGTAAGTTCAAGCCTTAATCCGGTCACTTCCTGACAAGTGGGAGCATCTGAAAATCAATCTGACTCATAATGATAACATCAAAACCTTTGTTGATGCTGCTCGCCACGTTGAACTTGAGGATGAGCGACTTGGAGTTGCAAAATCCATGTCAAGTGCTTACATTGCTGAGACTAGTTCCAAGAAAGCTTCGGGCTTCAAACGCAAGAGGAACTGGAAGAAAGGCAACCCTGGGAAGCAGACTGGTGAGAAGAACAACAACCCCAACCATGGCGGTAAACGTAAGCGTTTTGCTAAGAAGAAGAAAGACAAGAACAAGATGAAGTGCTTCAACTGTGGAGCACTCGGGCACTTTGCTCGAGAGTGCACCAATCCTAAGAAGGATAAGGTAGCACACCATGACTCGTCTTTGTCTTTTGTTCATGTATCTAGTACTGTTTTATTAACTGAATCATATCCTGTGTGGATTGTTGACTCAGGTGCAACAGACCATGTGACTAGAGACCGTGAATCGTTGGTAGAGTTTCATCGAGTCCCTGTTGGAACAAGATGGATATATGTAGGAAATAACGCCAGAGTGGAGGTTAAAGGGATTGGTACTTGCAAACTGGATTTGCATGGTGGACGAACCCTGATCCTACAAGATGTCTTATTCGCTCCAGAAATTCGACGGAATTTAGTTTCAGTTGTTGCTCTCCTAAGATTAGGATTTAATTTGAACTTCTGTCGTAATTCTGTTCATGTTTATCAAGACAATGTTTATTATGGTTCTGGACATCTTAGAGATGGTTTTATGGGTTTTTTATTGTAACAGACATAATTTTAACTTTTATGTTAATAGTAGTTCTGTTTTGAATGCTTGTTCCTCCAGTAATTCTATTGTGAATGTTAATACTTGGCATGCTAGATTAGGTCACATAGGACAAGATAGAATGAATCGTCTCGCTAGAGAAGGACTATTGGGTCCAATATCTAAAATCGATTTACCTACTTGTCAAAATTGTCTTGCTGGAAAATCTATTCGTAAACCTTTTGGTAAGGCTATTAGAGCTGAATTTCCATTGCAATTAGTCCATTCAGACATCTGTGGTCCGATTAGTGTTATGGCAAGAGCCTCATATTTCATTACTTTCATAGATGACTTCACTCGCTTTGGGTATGTCTATTTGATTTCGCATAAGTCTGAAGCACTGGAGTGTTTTAGACGTTACCTTAATGAGGTAGAAAACCAACTAGACAGAACGATCAAATCCTTGAGAACTGATCGAGGCGGGGAATATCTATCAGGTCAATTTAAGGACTTTTGTAAAGAAAAGGGGATAACTAGGCAATTAACTAATCCTGACACACCTCAGCAGAACGGAGTTGCTGAGAGGAGGAATAGAACATTGCTAGAAATGACTAGGTCCATGATGGCGCAAGCTAACTTACCGATTTCCTTCTGGGGAGATGCTTTGTTAACTGCTGCCTATATACTGAACAAAGTGCCATCAAAATCAGTGGCTACCACTCCATATGAACTTTGGACAGGTAGGAAACCTGATCTAAGCAACCTTAGACCTTGGGGATCAGCTGCCTACGTGCTCGACTCGTCGAACATTGGCAAGATTGGCCCCGGAGGAAAGAAATGTATCTTTATAAGATATGCTCAACACTCTAAGGGTTACGTGT
Organism: Penstemon barbatus; assembly: GCA_003313485.2. NCBI lineage: Eukaryota > Viridiplantae > Streptophyta > Magnoliopsida > Lamiales > Plantaginaceae > Penstemon > Penstemon barbatus. The sequence goes on from CM064883.1 coordinate 31,810,097, forward strand.
TCATAGGAGAAAATGAAGAGGGTAGCACCACTGAAATCGACTCACGAGATGCGACATTCTTAGAGAACGAATTTCCTAAAAGAGGTGAGATCAAAAGTCGAGAACCTCTATTCGAATTAACGGATTCAGCAAATGGAATTGAGCTAAACGAATCGTTGGTGGAAAATGATACGACTGGACCACTTGATCCAAGTGGGAGTAATTTACCCCAGAACGATATTACTGAATCACAACTTAGGAAAAGTTCTAGAGGAAATATTCCTAGGCGTCATTACGACGTAGAAGGACATATTTTTAATATTTCCTCTATAGAAGATGAAGAGCCCAAATCTTTTGATGAAGCTATGTCATGTCCTCAGAAGGACGAATGGAAGAAAGCGATGGAAGAAGAAATGGATTCCATGAAATCGAACCAAGTCTGGGAGTTGGTCGATCTTCCTTCTGGCAGAAAATCTATCGGGAATAAATGGATTCTCAAGATTAAGCAGAAGGCAGATGGAACCATTGATAGATATAAAGCTCGTTTAGTAGCTAAAGGATATACTCAACTTGAGGGTATTGATTACGAAGAAACCTTCTCGCCTGTAGTGAGATTTGCCTCTATTCGCCTCCTTTTGTCCATTGTAGCTAACTTAGATTTAGAATTACATCAAATGGACGTTAAGACTGCTTTTCTTAATGGAGAATTAGAAGAAGAAATCTACATGGATCAACCAGTAGGATTTATTCTCAAAGGCCAAGAACACAAAGTGTGTAAATTGAAAAGATCAATCTACGGTCTTAAGCAGTCATCAAGGCAGTGGTATTTGAGATTTCACCGGGCTGTAATCTCTTATAACTTCATTATGATGGATGAAGACCACTGTGTCTATGTCAAACGTTCAAACAATTTTTTTTGTAATACTATCTCTCTGTGTCGATGACATTTTGTTAGCCGGAAATGACAAAGGATTCTTAAACACCATCAATGAATGGTTATCGTCTAACTTCGAGATGAAAGATATGGGTGAAGCAAATTTCATACTAGGCGTTAAGATCCACAGAGATCGTTCAAAGAAACTCCTTGCTCTTTCTCAAGAATCTTATATAAGGAAGATCATAGAAAGATTTAGGATGAACGATTGCAAGCCAATAGATACTCCTGTGATGAAAGGCGACAGCCTGAGTCAGGAGATGTGTCCAACGAATCTAGCAGAGAAACAAGAAATGTCAAAGGTACCATATTCCAGTGCTGTAGGGAGCTTGATGTATGCTATGATGTGTACTCGCCCCGACATTTGTTATGCCGTAGGTCTGGTCAGTAGGTATCAATCCAATCCCGGAAGAAGACACTGGGTTGCTGTAAAGAGGATTTTCAGATACCTAAAGGGTACTACAGACTATTTCCTTTGTTTTCAAGGAAAGGGATTATCGCTGAAAGGCTACACAGATGCTGACTGGGGTGGAGACTTGGATCGTCGTAAGTCCACTTCCGGATATGTTTTCTTACTGAATGATGGCGCCATATCATGGAGCAGCAAGAAACAAAAGTGTGTAGCACTATCAACCATGGAATCAGAATTCGTGGCATGTTCAGCTGCAGTACATGAAGCTGTTTGGTTGCAGATATTTCTCCTGCATTTGGGGATAGTAAGTAACTCTGAAGGAGCTGTGACTATTTATTGTGATAGTCAAGCGGCTATGGCTTACACTAGAGATCCCAAATATCATGGACTGACCAAACACATTGACACAAGATATAACTTTGTAAGAGATATCATTGAGAAGAAAGAGGTGACTGTCAAGTACATATCTACGCATCAGATGGTTGCTGATCCTTTCACTAAACCTATAGCTAAAGAGGCTTTCATAGGTCATACCAAGTCTTTAGGACTGCGTAGAATTTAATGTACTGGATTCTGTTAAGAATGTTATTGCCACTAACATTGATGTACTAATGTTTTATGAATATACACATATTTTGAGATCTATTTTAAAATGGGCTAAAATTCAATTTTGGTACCATAGAACTGGGCAAATTTCATTTTTCATACCAAAAGTCCAAAAATCATACAGCCGTTAAGTTTTGCCACGGCCGTTTAGTCTCCTCCGTTAAGTGCATGTGAGAGGCACATGGGGCACTAATCTGCCCGTTCAATTTTGGTACTAATCTGCCTGTTCAATTTTGGTACTGTAGAATTGGGGAATTTTCAATTTTCATACCAATAGTCCAAAAATCATACAAATTCTCACTCAGCCGTTTCAAAATAGGGGGGAAATGCAATTGTCTAAAATTGAGCAGGTTGTTTTTGCAATTATTGCCTTCTTCCTCCTATGGACGATCGCCGGCTTCCGGTGGCCGTTTGTCGAAATTGGTTGAATATTTTTGTTCCTTTGTCATGGGCGGAGCTCAACCGTCTATGGTAGCCACTTGGGCGGAGCTCAACCGTCGATGGCAGCTACAATAAACCTATGGAAGATGATGCCCACGGTTAGGGGAAACTAATGCAACAAGAATTACGAAGTTTGGTTAAGAATCGAAGAAGAAATCACGATTTGAAATTTCAAAAATTTTGACCTACAATTCGAAAATTAGAACTCAAAATTCGAATAGATTACTCAAATGATTGAAAAGATCTTTATATGTACGAGTTCTCCATGACAAGGGGAACATAAACCCTCAACCAATTCCGACCAAAAGCCACCGGAACCGGCGGTCGTAGGGGTGGGATCGGGATTGGTTTTCAGGAATTCGGGTATTTCAGGACGAGATTTTGGGTTTCGGGATTTCAAATTTAAGTCCCGAAACCCGGTAGATCAACCAAGATCCCGTGGGTTTCGGGTACCCGATTTAATTTCGGGATTTCGGGACGGGTTCGGGAGTCCCGGGAATCTAAGTTGCTAATTTAAATTGTGCAAATTAAACCTTTTTTTTTAATTTATTGTTAAAATGAAATGAAAAATAAAGTAACATGACTACTAGTCTACTGTAGAACAAACTAATTCAAACATATCACCACAACCATTTCAAAAAAAGAAAAACATAACGGAATTTGGTATGAAAAATGAAATTTGCCCAGTTCTATGGTACCAAAATTGAATTTTATGTTCCAACGGGCAGAATCCGACCCACGTGCCCAGCCCGCCCATGAAGACTTAACGGACACGTGGCAGAAACGTTAAGAAAATTAACGGAAGTGCCTTTTTTGAAACGGCTGAGTAGGAACTGGTGTTATTTTTGGACTTTTGGTATGAAAAATGAAATTTGCCCAGTTCTATGGTACCAAAATTGAATTTTTGCCTTTTAAAATGTCTTCACTAAAAAGTATGTCGGATAAGTAGAGATTGACTCTCTCACATTAGCAATCGCCTCTGACACTGGGAGTGTGCAGAGATGAGATTTTCTCAATCAGATGAAATTGGCTCGTTCACATGAGATGTCGCCTCTGATATTTTGGAATATGCAGAGATGAGGTTACTGTATATAAAGTAATCAAAATGGATTCCCCACTATCCATTGTACTTATCTTAAGCCAGATATGAGTTTTCTTGGGAGTTGAGCCGAGGACGACGAAAGAAGAAAAGTCGGGTTTGGGTATCGAGGAATACTTAAACTGAGATATGTACGATACAGATTTACAAGTCCCTTTGTAAATGACATACGCTTCTGCTCGGGAAGAAAAAGTATCGAAACACGTGTTTTCATATCACGTGTGCAAGGTGACCACAAAGGTTAATGAGCAAATGTATCCCTGCTTTCTCATTATGTGAGACCTTGAGGTTCAAGAGAATCTCAAATTTATACCCTTAATACTTTTGATAGTTTCTTATGGTTTCTCATTGGTGTTGCTACTTTAGCACGTTACTAATAGCCATGAATCATACGGCGATGCGGTGCGTGTCTAGGAAAGCTGCTAAAGTGAAATCAGAAGATCCTTGTAGGAAAGGAAGATTATCTTCGGCTTACACCCTACTTGCATTCACCAGCTAGCTAATTACATTAAACTTAATTGTTTTGAGATGTAATTGTGAATACAGAGTAGTATTGGCCAAGGAGTCGAGTATGCCCTATAACCAAGGTTGGAGGGATAAGGGATACGTCGATTGGTGTAGTACGAAAGATATCTAGGGAATAGCGAGAATAGTCCTCTTCTGGAATTTGTTTCCTTGAGCAGCTATATCACCCTAACAGGTATATAGCAACGTGCTCATATACTCGTCGGGTCACACGGCCTATTTGCCCATACGAAATTTCGGATGTAAATTGGATTGATCACTGAAAGCACGGGGTCAGCCCGCACGTGCGAGTGGGAGATGTTGGACTGATCCAATATTGGGCCGGGTCGAATCAGGTTCGCCCATGTGGGCTGACCCGAACCGGATCCGGATCCAGTTGGTTAAGGGGAGTTTTAATTAACTCCCCACTCCTACTTTTATGCAATAACTTCCCCCCCTCTCTGTCTAACAAGTCAGTATATTAGTAGACGTTTAATTTTTCTCTCAGACAGTTGAATTACAATTGAAATCTGAAAAAACAAAAATACAGAGAGAAAAAATACAGAAAGAAAAACTTAGAGAGAAAATCACTTTCTTTGGGGAGAATCAGTTTGATCAATCAAGAACATCGAAGTCCAGGGTTCTTAGGCTGTGATCAACATCTGCTTTCCATTCGTGATTGGAGATCGACCAGGGTATTGGAAAACTACCAGAAATCAGAAATCAGAGTTCGTGATTCAATTGCCGGTTCGAATAGTTAAGTAAGATCCTTTTACTTTATTTGCTTCGAATATGTGATTGTTGAAGCATGTATGTTGTTAAAACCAACAATAAGTTCTTCATCGGTCGGATTGAAACGAACGCCTACGAGTGGTATGAATTTAGTGGCAAACATTATCGAAATTTTGTATTACTTCAATTCAATATCTCAAGTTCTTGATTGTTTTTTATAGTACTTTATCACTCTCAATTTTGTGTTATAAACCCAACTTTACGTTCTTATATATATATATATATATATATATATATATATATATATATATATATATATATATATATATATATATATATATATATATATATATATATATATATATATACTAGCCTAAACCCGTGCTATGCACGGAATTATATTAAATAGTTTAAAATAATAGTTTATATTTAAATATAGCTTAATATTAATAATTGAACTTATTAAGGTTTAATTTGAAACTATTAATTCGTTCGAAATTCATTATGATATTAATTACTAATTCAATGCAACAATAAGAGACATTGAAGACATTATATTCTTGGGTTGTCACCACTAATATATTTGACGCATACAAAATCCATATCCAAAATCGATCCAAATGTTATGAATCTAGTCTTCATTTGATGAATGCATTTAGAAGGTTACTAGTTAAGACTCTTTGAACAACATATGAAAAGTCATGTATTTTATTCATTGAACTTCACTTAATTATTTTGTAACTCTTGACTTTTGGGTTGTACTTATAACCCTATAAATAGATGTATTGTAAATGATTTGATATACACAAGAATATATGAATAATAAGAAACTCTCTCCCTATCTATCTTCTTCTTTGTTCTACTTTGTCTACTTTAATTGTTTTAGCATAGTTTTATAACACGTTATCAGCACGAGTTTGCTCTATATTTCATTTCCAAGCTAGCTGATCGGATCAACAAATATCAAGTTGAAATGTTTGAATGACAAAGCGATACTTGAACCCATCCTTACTTATTAGAAAATTCATGTTTCCATGGCTAAGAAAATCGGGTACGCCCAGTAGTAAATTTCACCATAGTTAAGTGTTTAAGTATTGGTTTAAGGATATAATATGAGAATTAGAAAGTTCATGTATTACTATTTTACAATTTGTGATAATAGTCAAAGAAATACTATCATATATAAAGTTGCATGCAAAATCATTCTGTTAGAAGCTGCAGAAGCAATTTTGTTTATCAAATTTCTTTAATTGCCTACTGTCGTTTGGTATTCATATTAAACTGGTCATGATGATTTTGTTTATTATTTTAATATTTTCGTTGATCATATGTCTACTAATATACATAATTGAATCAGTATAATAATTTTAGAGTAGAATTTGTAATTCTATGTTTCAGTGAAGGGGGTTTTTTATTTGTGAATTTGATGCACACCTAGACAGAATGTGAATGAAGTAAAGATATATCTTTAATATATCTAAATATTTGATGCTTTGATATTTCATTGATATATATGGTATTCGTTAAAATTGCTTTAGAGAACGAATATGAAAGCTTCAAAATCTAACTTGTCGAAGGAATAGATAATCTAAACGTTCTTTCATATAGATATACTTCACTTTAACCACAAATACAATTCAATATAAGATAATGAATGTGTATGCATAGTACTTTGGCCTTTCAGAGGAAAAGAAATCCAAGATATATAGATACATTTCACTTTTATGATCAAAAGGTTAAAATTGAAATATTAGTCATAAAATATAGAATTGTTTTAATTAAATTTGAGAAGCTCTCAACATTTTTTAATCACTTTTATGATATATAGCTTTGTAAATTCTGCTCATTACACGTAGTATTAATACCTTATTTTTTTATTTTGGTAGATGATTAAAATTAGATTTTAAAAGTGATTTATCCATCAACAACAGTATAAATTTATATTAAAATGTTTATCAAGTAGCTTGTTGTGCTACTAATTTTGCTTTATATCATGACAATGAAAGATTATTTATGATGTGTATTTTTCTCATGATGATTATATTTTAAGAATGTTAAATCATTTATTTTTGTTATCATATCAAGAACTTGAAGTTCTAAAATCATAAACTCAAACCCGAAGATTTGAGTATATATCATTATCATCAGATAGTGCCATCTATTTCTTTAGAGATATGACTAATATCACCATATTTGATCTTGTGACCCTTGCTATTTCAAAAGATTAAATAAAATATTATAATGTGGATTCTTGATATTGAAATCCATTGGAACATGAAGGGCCTTATAAACACAATCATGAAATGAAAAGTTGGACAAATGTAATAGATAAGGAAGGGTTTTGTTTATTATTAGTCATTTCCTCCATGAAGGATTGAGATCCTAATTTATTGGAGTAAAGGCCCGATTTGTCATATGAAATGTTGGGAGCAACAATATAATTATCAAAATGTGTATTACTCCCAAAGGCTCGATAAAATATGAATGATGACACATAGTTGCATCATATTAAATTTTAAAGGAGTATTATCAATAAAGACATGTGATTCTCACAAATGCTCACTGTGAATAGTTGCACCTAAAGTTGCATTAGTTTAAACTGATAAATTATTATACTCCAAAATTTTGACATTCAATCGAGATCATGTGAAGATAAAATATGATTATAAAATGCTCACGAAGAAGTCATACCAAAGAGATATTTTGAGATATACTCTCAGATGATTTGCTTTGAATAATGATCTCTTGATGAAAAATCATACTCTCACCGTACTAATCCCCCAAAGTGAATGCAAATGTTAATATGAATTATTCATTCCCGGAAGTGAATGTATATATTTTATTTCCCGGAAGCAAATGAAATTAACTATAGACATGACATGGTTTAGTCATAATCAATTTTTTTAATAAGCATTCCATTACGTCATGCCACTCGAAGACAAACAATTATAGACAACGGTGTGCAAATTTTGAGCAATTGCTAGAGGTGTGGAGTAAAAGCATTGGTTTCGTATATGACGCATCTTGGTTTATATATCAATGTCAATTATAACATTAATTAATGTTATGAGAATCTTGAAGATGCACAATCATATAAGTATCATGTTAGATGCACAATATTATGCGAGCATCATGAAGATACATATGAGCATTTTAAATATCAACGGTGGAAATATTTATTTAGTTGACAGTAGGTCGACACACACAATTCTTTGAGATTGAAAATATTCTCTAACTTGAATTTAGCAAAAGCAAAAGTTAATACATATTGAGGTATACTATAAAGGCTCCAGAAGAGCAACTGTAACTTGTCTGGATAAACAAATAGTTTTGTAAAAGATGTTGTGTGCTCTTTATGGATTTGTTGAATCCAAAGACATCCGTCTTGAAAAACGTATTGACAAGTTTCATTTGGAAACTATATATATGAGGGGAATATAAAATGTATTAATACTACATCCAATATTTCATGCCAGAAAAATACTGATGAATTTGATCCCAGTTTTCTTATCATAATGAATTATGCGACCATAAGCAATGTTGGATCATAAATTTAAGTTGAACTAGAAGTTCAATGATCCAAAATATTATGAAGTGGCATGATAAACTTGGTCATCCAAGGAAAATTACAAATGCGCCGAATTATTACGGGCATCTTTTAAAGAATCATACAATTATTTACCTCATGATTATCTGTGTGTTTATTGCTCACAAAGAAAGTAAATTGTAAGACCATCTATTGTGAAGATTGGTCGTGAGTCCCAAAACTTTTTATGATGATTTTAATGGGATGTATGTGGACTTGTAGATCCACTTTGTGGACCATTATGTAATTTCATTGTCCTGTTAAAGTTTTTTTTTAATGGTTTAAATATGCCTATTGTCAACACGTATTGCTTTTGCTGAGATTTTTGCTTAGGTATAAAATTGAGGGCAACGTTGCAACTTGTGTCAGGCTGGAAGCCTAATAATTTTCAATTAAAATTTATGATTGTGCGATTTATATTCTGATTTTTCCACCAAAATGAACATATATGGGTCTACAAAGACGTGTTGGTTAGTTTTTATTTCCCAACTATAATCATATATTTTGAACGCCTGACGAGGCTATAACCATATATCTTAAACGTCTGACGAGGCGATATGGTTAAATCAAAATATCATGACTTTTTTTTTGAGACAGTTTTCTCGCCATTAGGGGGAGAAATGATGTATGTCATTGCATGTATAACGGCGTGAAATTATTTTGACACGAGTACATAAATGAACATTACTTGTCTCAGCTTGGCCCATGCACAAATAGTACGATCAAGAATTAAAAATCGCACCAACATGGATTGAAATCCTTGAAGGATAATATGCTAGCATACTATAAACGCACTTGAAGCGTGAAATTACTATTGGTGCAAAAGAAAACTTCTGAAAGAAATTCCCTTATGAGGAGGAATCTGTTTCAAAATAAAGCGCTATAGAAAAAATGACTGATCAGTCTAAATCACGAGATGCCCATGAAGAGGCACGTGAAACAGAAATAAAACATATGAATAAATCAAGAAAACTGGGATAGAAAGCAAAGTAATTATAAATAATAGTTTTGCTTATTTGGGTCGAACTAAATTAAAGTTATAAATCAGGATAGTGAACCGTGAACGGTTAATTTAATGTCGACATAAATAAATAAATAAATAAATAATTTGGCCTTATAGAAAGATGCGATTCAAGATCGCTATTAAATTGTAAAAATATTTAGACTAGTTGTCCACACGTGAAAAAACGTGAAATTTATATGTCACAAACATATAATTTTACGAAAACATGATGAAAATGTGAGATATAAGACACAACTTCTTGTACGAATTCTCACAGAGACCAATAACTTTGATGAAACATATTCCCCCGTGATTGGTGTAATCACGTTGCGGTATATAATTGATTTGCAGTCACTGAAGGGCTTGAAATGTGTTTATAGATGTAGTTACCGCATATTAGATAGATCATCGAGCAGTGATATTTATATTAAAATTCCTGAAGATTCCTGAAGGAATTAAATGGTCTCATGCTCATCTTTTAGTAAACAAATACGATCTTTATACGAGTAAGGGTGATCTGGTCTGATGTGGTATAACCAGCTAAATGAATACCTCGTAGAAGAAGGATTCATGCACAATCCAATTTGTCCATGTATTTTGCATTGAAAGATTTTGAAATGAGTTTTTTGTTATTGCGGTATGCGTTAAATTTTTTGAGGACTCCTGCAGAGCCCCCAAATACCGTAAATTACTTAACGGAATAACTTCAGATAAAATTATGATAAATGTTTATTCGTTGAGCAAATTTCATGGTTGATTGTTCTTTAGATATATGAATATCACTTTCTTCCCGGGAAAGGACAATGAATAAATTTTTGGTCCTGAAGTACTATATTTAAGTGCAATAAGAGCTCTCATGTACCTTGAAATTGTTCGAGGTCGCATATAGCTTTCTCGGTGAACTAGATACAACTTTGCACCAACATGAAGTCATTGAAATGACATTAAATAAGTATTATGTTATCTTTGTGGAATACTATCATGAGCTTATTTTTACTCTAAATATTCAAGCCCACAAGTAGAGGGTTATGTAGATGTTGGTTGCATAATATTTTATTCCAAAGTGAACGTGAATTTACTTGTGGTGGAGATGCTAAATCATGATAATATATGAACCAAACTTTAGCAGGCACCTTTTCCAACCAACCACTCTGAAATTTTGACATTTCATAAATGTTTATGGATGAGATCTATGATTCAATATTTTCATAAACAAGTGGGTTACATTCAATAAGGAACATGGCAACATTACTATATGAAGACAATGTCACTTGTATTGCTCAAATCGTAAATGAATATATCAAAAGAGACATAACGGAATACGTATCACCAAAAGATTCTCTTCGCCAACAAGTCTCATAAAAGTGGTGATTTGGACGTTCATCGATTTCAGTCTTGCAACATTCTTTTCGATTTGTTTGCTAAAGCACTGCCAAATACATCATTTAGAAAGATGGTCCACAATATCAGAGTGCATCAACTTGTGGTCCTTGTGCCGATATCAGGGGGAGCGTGTTATTAATAATTACTTGCACACTGTACTCTTTTTCCTTCGTCCAAGTTTTTATCCCAATGGGTTTTCTTGGCAAGGTTTTAACGAGGCAGTGTTACACACTCATCAGTCCCGAATGGATATGTACTCTTTTTTCTTTGTTCAGGTTTTTCCCACAGGGTTTTTCTAACAAGGTTTTTAACAATGCATATTCCATAAATAACATGCATCCAAGGGGGAGTGTTATGAATCTAGTCTTCATTTGATGGATGCATTTAGAAGGTTACTAGTTAAGCATCTTTGAACAACATATGAAAAGTCATGTATTTTATTCATTGAACTTCACTTAATTATTTTGTAACTCTTGGCTTTTGGGTTGCACTTATAACCCTATAAATAGATGAATTGTAAATGATTTGATATACACAAGAATATATGAATAATAAGAAACTCTCTCCCTGTCTATCTTCTTCTTTGTTCTACTTTGTCTACTTTAATTGTTGTTCCTTTTAGCATAGTTTTATAACACCAAATACATTTTTTAGCTTTTCAATCTCAACTTAACCTATTAATAAACTCCGGTATACATAATAGCACTATTTTGTAAAATTCAAAAATTACAGTTTTTTTCCAATTTATAACCTGCAGAGAGAATATTTCTCGAACCAAACATAAAGTCTTGAAACCAAAACAATAGCACTCCAAATAACACCCAATGATCATGAAAATTCGATCTCTTTTCTTGAAATTTAGATGCATTATATATGATTAAAAAGATGATACAAATGTAATTAAGTACAACGATTTAACTAAAAAGAGCTAGTGTATGTTGAGTGGACATGGCACTGTTGAAGTTATCAATAATGCAGTCATGTCGAGCGAGCGAGCCAACCATGTGACGAAGAAAGGAAGCACGTGGTCATGGACTCGGGAGATAAATTCAGGCCACTGAATCTTTGACTTTTTTCTTGTCTCTGCAGTAGACTAAGTTTCGTTGTCTGAATTCAAATATGTCAATGTTCACGGGGTAATTTTTCACAGCTACAACATTCTTCTTGTTTGTTGGTCTTCTGCAATTGCCTTTTTTCCATAAAGAACTGACATGCATTTTCTGGAGCTATCATCAAAATGAAAGATAATCAGATAGAAGTTAAAATGAGATAGAGGAAACTGTTTTCTAGAATTGTTTACTAAAAACAGGTCGTACTCAATATTCACCATTAGTAGACTTTTAAGTTAGACATATTGTTAGTTCATCTTAGTCATGAGAAGAACTTTAAAATAGGGATGGAGCTCCAGGAACTCAACATTAACCATATCTAGACATATATTTAATATTCAATAAACTACATCAATACATTATTGTAGACAACAAGAAATAAATCAACATAAAAGAAGCTATGAATTTGTGATTTGTAGAAAAACCTAAAGCACATGAGGTCTTTTAATTTCAGAAAATGTTCCTTTCATCTTCACAAACCAAATATAAAAGCCAAGGAAGGTTTTATAGATAATGAATCTACAGGTGAATATGTATAGAAGCATGAATCATACTAATTTTGAAGGCAAGAATTATAATTTTGACTAGGAAATTTCCTTACTGCACGGACTATAACAAAGGGAAAGACTACTAACAAAGAATCAACTTCTTTTTTTTGTGATCCTTGCCAAGAGAAGTTCCAAGTTTATTCTTGAATGAAAATACTATGTATAGCATGAGAAGATTATTTATTTTTCTTCTTCTGAACATAAAACTGCAAAAATATTAGAGAAGTCCAAGTGTTATTTTATAGCATGCCTTCAAACTGCTTCACAATTTACAAAAACATCCATGAATTGATATCATAGAAACCCTGGGTTTAAATCAAAGAATAAATTTCGAGAAAACATCTTCTGGTGAGCTTTTACAGATCTCTATCATAAGATTACCAAATTTTAAATATAAAGTGATGGTGGTAGTATAGTAGTCAGAGGCGAATAGCGCAGCGACGCGCAAAGGCTCCCGGGGCTATAGCGCATAGCGCAGCGCTAAAGCGCGGGCTTTTTGAAAATAAAGCACATGTATATATTTTTCAAAATAATAATCATAAATCTCGAATAAGACATATAAAAACAATAAAACAAAATCATCTTAGTTCATTAATACCAAATTAAATCCTAAATACCCAAAAACAAGCAAATAAACCTAAAGTAATAGAAGTTTATAACAATTAGTTAACCCAAAAGTATGATACTAAAGCAGTGATTGTGGAGGAGGCGCGCAGCAGAGGGAGAAGGCGAGGGCTTTTTGAGAGAGGCGCAGCTTTGATTGTGGAGTAAGAGGCGAGAGTTTTCTATTTTTTTTTGAAATTTTACTTTGGGTAAAAAAATTAGGGTTAAAAATTGGTGTTATAAATTTTTTTTTGTTTTTTTACTTAAGGTTTCCCGCTCAGCGCCACGTGGCGCACCTTGGGCCTTAGCCCGCGCTATTGGGCTATAGCGCCACGCGCGCTCGCTAACTAGTAAGCGAGCGCGCGTGGCGCAGCGACGCGCGAAGGCTGCGCTATAGCGCGCGCTTTTTGCGCTTTTAACTACTACCTTCCTTATGAAAATAGTAAAAAAGATTGTTTACCTTCACCGGAGCAATTCATAGAACAGGTAGCATGACAATGATTAATATCTATTAATATTCAATATAGATAGATATCATCAACGCACAGGCCCCAACAGTGCTGTAACGGGAACGATATTTCTTTACTTCCATTCAGTTGATTTCAATTCAAACTCCTAACTTCCTTCTTATTCTCTCTCCATCTCTCATAAACCAAAAGGAACGAAAACCTCTATCCATGAATAATCGGAAGGTTTCCCCTATAGTCAATAATATATTTTGAAATTAAAATGCTGTAAAAATGAGATAAGTCAAAATAATGAAACTTTAACATTTCTCCTGGCTTGGTTTTGGATTTCATTTTGCCTTTGGTTTTCAAAAACCCAATTATTTGAAGCCTCAATTGCAAATTGCAATGGAATTTGATGTTAAGATGAAGAGAAACCATGGTTTATGAGAGATGGAGAGAGAATAAGGGGGAAGTTAGGAGTTTGAATTGGAATCAACTGAATAATGGAATTCAAGATTAAACCAACAAAGTTGAGGGGAAGTTGGAAAGAAGTTGGAAAGAAAAAAGAAAAAAAAGTTGGAAAGAAGTTGCATCCAAGAGGTGGGGACGTGGGAAGAGTTTAATCCATTTTTAAAAAGCAGTGGATTTTGAATTCAAAAAAATTCAAAAACAAGAGAAAAAAGAATTTTAGTCAAAATAGAGAGTTTTGACTAAAAGACCCCCTTGAAATAATAGTAAGCTAGATTAGATATGTTAGGTTCCAAGAAGATAGGATAGGATAATTTTAGTGAGTAAAAATTGCAATTCTATCCTAATCCTAACGGCTTGGTAGATTTCAGAATAACTAAAGAGTTCCAAACTTTTAAATCAAGTTTAGTTCCAATAGGAGAGTTGGATTTTTCTAGGGTGCGGGCATGTGAGTTACGCCCGCACATGTGGGAAGCCTCATCAAGTCGTTCATTTGGCTTAGATTGATTTGGGTTGTTGATTAGGTAACTTAGTCAAAATTAATTTGTAACTACTGACTTTAATTAAATTCCAATTTGCCTAATTTACCCTTTCACTTATTTTGCTTCTAAAAAAAATATAAAAACCGTTCTCATATAGAAAGACCGTTTTACCCCAATTTTAATAATAATTGACTTTGATAATTTTGCAAATTGACCCCTATCTTTTGCGATTTTACCAATTGAACCATCGAGACCGGCACATTTGGTACCACAAATTTAAAAATTGAATCACATTTGGTACCATCGTTAAAAATGGACGTTAACTGATGACGTGACAATTAAGTTTTATTGCAAAATTGATACCATTACTTATGTTAACTGACAATTATACCCCTAAGTTTTCAAGTTGTAAAAATAACCCCACATCTTCAAATTTATTGACAATTTTAGTCCACACTGTTGCCCAGTTTCAAAATTAGCTCGAAAATGACACGTGCGGACCAATTTAGAGATTTTACTTAATAATATATTTACATAATTATTTAACTAATTTAATTTTATAAATAATATTAACAAACCAAATATACTTTAACATAAATTCGATATAATATTAATTAAATCTAAAATTTATAGAATTTACGGATATATGCGTATGTGCATTGCATATATCCCATCATGCGCGCAAGAGTCCATCATGGAAGGAGGTGGCCCACTTCAACCTGGAGCTCTGATACCATATTAGAATTCACCACATGGATTGGGCTAAGTCCACTTACTTGGCTTGGGCCTAAATCAACCTCAAAAGCTAGCTTGTAAAGTGAGGATTGCCCAATACCTTATAAGGTGGACTTAACTATTGTTTTCAACCAATGTGTGACAATTAGTCTCAATACTCCCCCTTCACGTGTGGGCGGACTGAATATGTGGGTGAAACAAGCCCAACACGTGACATATTAAAGCCCAACCTTGCGGATTGCGACATGTGGGCCCCAACACACGAATAATGACCGTCCAGGACTTTGTTAACTGGACGAAGAATGACAACCCAGGCCTTTGTTATCTGTGGGAAATGTGTGGGTGAAGAATAAATCCCATCATGCGCGCAACAAAAAGCCCATCACGGAAGGAGGTGGTCCACTTCAACCTGGGGCTCTGATACCATATTAGAATTCACCACATTGATTTGGCTAAGTCCATTTACTTGGCTTTGGCCTAACTCAACCTCAAAAGCTAGCTTTTGAGGTTGAGTTAGATTCAAGTCAAGTAAGTGGACTTAGGCCAATCAATGTGGGGAATTTTAATATTAATTTTTCTTAAAAGTAGTAAATGCAGAAAATATATTCTCGAAGAAATTACTCAAATGTTCTTAAAAAGGTGAAATTGGAATTCGCTTGTGGAAAGTTAGACCAATTTGGTAATGAAATATAGCAGTAGTGGAGTTTGAATTAGAAATGGAAAAAACAAAATTAGAACACAATCTTATACACGCGGCACTATGTTATTTTTATTCTATGTTTTTCAAAAACTAAGAAAAATAATGAGAACATTTTTTGTTTCTATCCGGAACATAACGAGCTTGAGGCGGCTCCTCCACATCATTAGTTGTCTACCAACATCATGGCCTATCTTGGCAAGTGCATCCGCCACCGAATTCACCCTCCTCTTTATGTGCTTGAACCGAACAACTCATAACGAAATTATCAAATTAAAAAAAAAAAAAAAAAAAAAAAAAAGAGATCACTAAGATACTTAGGTAAATAAAGAGTTTCAGAATTGCACCTTATATATGTTCATTTTTATTGAAAGACAAAAATTCTCTTTGGTTCTTCCGAAAATTTAGCTCATCAAGGGATATTTCTCATTGAGTTTGTTAATTATATATTATTAATTAAACATTCTTTTTCTGAGTGGAACTAAGTGTCGTCCTAGTAAGATTGAAATTCAAGAAGGTCTAGATTCGAGTTGTCATTGTATTCGTGTTTTTCGGTTTACTTTCGCACTTGCATATGTTATCCTTTCTGAAAAAAAATTGCATTTTTGCTTATGCACTTTACCAATTTATTTTGGGTTTTTTGCACTTTGCACCCCCGAAACATGGGAAATAGGCACTTTGCACCCCTGAAACTTAGATTTAGCACTTTGCACCCTCAAAATATGAAAAATATAGCACTTTGCACCCTCGTTTATTTTCAAGTAAAAATTCAAGGGCAAAATTGGTATTTCAATAGTATTGGCACTTTGCACCCTCAAAACTTGATAATTTCGCACTTTGTACCCCTAAAATAAAATTAGCACTTAACACCCGCTATTTAAGAACAAATGAGCAACTTCCACCCCTGAAACACAATAAATGGGCACTTTGCACCCAAAAACACAAAATTAACACTTAACACCCTCAAATTTAAAAAACCGAAACCCCTCGTTTTTTTCGTCAAAGTTGACTATCGGAGTGAAAAAAATCTAAGGCAAAATAGGAAAATTCATTTTTTTACTTAAATTTTGCAAAATACAATTATAAATACTCGAATACTCATTTCTCTCTCCATCTTTCTTTTCAACAATATAATTATAAATAACTAAATAAAGTACAAGTAAACTTCTCGAAGACCCATTGTTTACTTCAACATATCAAAGACCCATAAATAATTACCTATTTTGCCTTAAAAAAAATTCACCTTAATAGTCAACTTTGTCGGAAAAAATGAGGGGTTTGAGTTTTTTTTTAATTTGAGGGTGTTAAGTGTTAATTTTGTATTTTGGGGTGCAAAGTGTCCATTTATTGTGTTTCGGGGGTGCAAGTTGTTAATTTGTTTTTAATTAGGGAGTGTTAAGTGCTAATTTTATTTGGGGGGGGGGGGGGGGGGGCAAAGTGCCAAATACAATAGAATTACCTATTTTGCCCTTGAATTTTTGCTTCAAAATAAATGAGGGTGCAAAGTGCTGCATTTTTCATATTTCGAGGGTGCAAAATGCTAAATTTAAGTTTTGGGGGTGCAAAGTGTCTATTTCCCATGTTTCGGGGGTGCAAAGTGCATAAAACCCTTTTATTTTACATTTTTATCTCGTGAAATTGTCTTCATTTTGCACTTTCAGTACTACTTGTAAGTTTTGCTGGAAAAACTTTATATATTATTTTGGGATACCTTATCAATACCTAAGATATAATTTCTTGATAAACGAATTAGACAAAAACTCATTATCGATACAAATAACATAAAGAAGATTGTGTTCTAATTTTGTTTTTTCCATTTCTAATTCAAACTCCACTACTGATATATTTCATTACCAACTTGGTCTAACTTTCCACAAGCGAATTCCAATTTCACCTTTTTAAGAACATTTGAGTAATTTCTTCGAGAATATATCTTCTGCATTTACTACTTTTAAGTAAAATTAATTTTGTAAAAACACAATCAGCCAATTCAATTTCTTGAAATTTTGAGTACATAAGGTCCTCCCTCTACTTCCTAAACAAAAAATATCTATGACAGTTTGTTGCAACACAAATATTTTTAATTTGTTTTCTCAAATTGATTGGTCAACTGTAACTACGGATAAAGAAAAATGAGACGGAGGAAGTAATTATTAAGTGCCAATGACTTTTATATATAATTCGAAGATTGACTGTAAGGTGAGATGAGAAGCCTAGCTATTGGAACTCTCCTCGGAGCATCTAGGGTGCGGGCAAGGTAACTCGTCCTCACATGCGGGACGGCCCTGAAAGCATGCCATGTGGCGCGCGTAACTAGGATGTAACTCGGTGAGTTGACTCAGTTTGTAAATAGATCATTTTACCCTTTTTGATTTTAATTTTAAATAATAGTAGAGATAATCTTCAATTAATAAAACACAGTTATAATCTTTAGATAAAAAAAATTGAAAAATATACTAATTGATTTATTTCCATGATTAATATCGATAATTATCATGTAATTATGGTTAAACCAATTTCTTATGAGGGAATTACAATTGTGGTACCAAACTATATACCGATTCTCACTCGTGGTACCATAAAAATTGGGGCCGACTCATTCGGTACCACAACTTCAGAAATTGAATAACATTTGGTACCACCGTTAAAAATGAACGTTAACTGATGACGTGGCAGTTAAGTTTTATTGCAAAATTGATACCATTACTTATGTTGACTGATAATTATACCCCTAACTTTTCAAGTTGTAAAAATAACCCCACATCTTCAAATTTATTGACAATTTTACTCCACATTATTGGCCAATTTCAAAATTGGCTCCAAAAAGACACGTGCAGACCAATTTAGAGATTTTACTTGATATATTTACATATTTATTTAACTAATTTAATTTTATAAATAATATTAACAGGCCAAATAATACTTTAACATAAATTCGATAAAATATTAATTAAATCTAAAATTTATATAATAATATTAATATATTTAATATTTATTAAAAAAATTATAATTTAAAAAAAAATCAGTGTGTGTCATATTTTGATGCTTGTCCTTTTTCTGTAGTCATAATTGGAGATAATATTAAGTATCCCCAAATCACTACAAGAAAATTGGGCTTCATCTACGGCAAATTCCGTTGGTGAAGCCTTGATTTTCGTTGCTATTCATGCGTAGCGACGCTTTTTTTCGGTTAGTTGATTTGTAGGTGAAGGCCCCGTAGGTAAATGAAGCAACGGTTTTTTTTTTTTTTTCCGTTGGTAAATGTTGCGACGGTTCGTTTTTGTTGGTATTTTTGTTGGAAAAAGCGTCGGATTAACGATCGGGCCCGGTTATTTTTTCGACAATTTTATTGTTGGAAATGCGTAGGAAAGTTACTAACTGATTTCCAACGGCATAAATATGTCGGTATTTTGTCGCCAATCGGTTGGAATTATTCTGACGGATTTAGCATTGAAATTTTTTCGTTAGTTTATTTTTGTCACTAATTTGAAGGAAATCAGTTGGAACCCAGTGACAACTTTTTTGTTGCTGATTTCGTTACTAGCAATCGGGTCGGAGCAAAAAATTGAACCTCGACTTAGAATTGACTGAGTAGTTCTTGAGCGCGCCTGAGCCTGACCTGGACGCCTAGGTCTCGTCTGGGCTTTGCTGAGGCGCCTTGTTGGATAAGGATGAAGATGAAGAGCACTGAAGACAATTAGTAAAGGGAGGTTTTGATGAATTACAAAACTTCAAATCTCCTAAGTATGGATTAACTTAGTTGATGCCCTTTCGAAGAATTTTTGACTAAGTAAAGAAGATATCAGAAGAGTCAAAACTCAAGGTCCAAAGGCTACTGATCTGCTGAAGGAAAGAAATCAGACCGGTGAAGATCAGCCGACTCAAAACAGATTTGTTCAACTTTGAGATCAACTTTGTTCGCCATCAGACTTGTCCTTTCATCAGCTAAGTGGAAAAGATCAAGAAGCCATCCCAACGGTAATAAATGCCACTGAAAGTAATAAATGCAGAATTACAAGGTTATTAAAGATAAATGATTGAAGAAATGCTTCGCATCAGCTGGGTGCATTTAATGCTGCCTGCAGAAAAGTACTATTGACAGTACGGACAGACTGCAAAGAGCCGTTCGCGGAAATTAAGGACCAGTACTCGAGGAATTTGAATTTTATCTCTCTTCAACGGACATTTTTCAAACCTCAAGTATAAATAGCTGAAAGAGACGAAGAGAAAAATGAACAACACAATCTCTGAGAGAAATTTTCGAAGCAGAATTCTTGAAGTCTAAAGAACAGCTCACTCATCTGCTTAGTCATTTGTTGACGAAAGCAGAGTTGAAGAACAACGAAAAATACATCTTCTGAGTGATTTTGTAATCGTGAATGTTGTGAGAAGTAGATATCCATCTTTGTGAGTGATATTACTTCGGAGAGTAGGAGTTTCTGAGTGATTTCCTACTGCGCACTTATGGCCTTTTCATTTGTTGATTGACGCAAGCAGAGTATACTGTAAACTTTGTGATTATAGTATTACCCAAGATTTGAGTGACTTGGAAGAGTGGACTAAAGGATATTTAAATCCATATAACCACTATAAAAATTCTGTGTGTTTTTACTTGCATTTTACTTGCATATTTCCAGTTGCATAAAAATACTTTGATTTAACTGTTTGAAAAGTTTACAAGGAAAGGAGTTTTATAAAAACTGGGGACAAACTTTCAAACTACTAAGTTTACTTGTGAAAAACACTTTACAAATCCGCTGCAAGTACTCTAAGTATTGAAACTGATTTTGACAAAATCAGCTAAGTAACTATCAGTTTATTGGTCAACGAAGATGTTCAAAGATTTGTTCGCGATCAGCCAAGTTACTTACTGTTGATAACAGCTTAGTCTGTTTAAGTTAGAACTAAAGGTTTTAAAGTTAAAAAAATTGTTAAAAAGTTTAGAGGTCTATTCATCCCCCCCCCCCCCTCTAGACCTCATCTGACCACTTGGGACCAACAAGTGGTATCAGAGCAGGTGGTTTATTAGAATCAGCTGCCAGATCAACGAGCTTGATCCGAGTGTTTTTGAAAGGTTTTCAAACTTTTCAAAAGAGCATATTTTGAAAAATTAAAATTTTTGAAAAATGGATTGTATCAGCCATGTTCCCCACATAGCTGGTATGAGCTTTGAAGACTGGAAAATCAGAATGGAGATTTTCCTGGCTGCTTACAATGATAACATGTACACATGTATCATCAAAGGTCCATTCAAATTCACCAAGACTATCACGGTTGATGATGCTGACATAGTGGTGGAGAAAGATCTGACAGAAATGATGGCCGAAGAAATAAAGCTGTTCAATCTGGATAAAGTTGGCCGTTTCATCATGACCAATGCCCTTGACAATGATCGATTTGACAAAGTTAAGAACTGCAAGACTGCCAAAGAGATGTGGGATAAGGTTCGTGATATGAGCGAAGGAAACGACGCCATCAAAGAGCATCAGCTGAGTGTTGCTCTGGAAAAGCTGGACAACTTCAAGATAAAGTCTGCGGAAACCATTGATCAGATGGATACAAGGTTTACAAGGACGCTGAATGAAGTGCTAAAGCTTGGAAAAACCTTCACTGATAAGGAGATAACCGTCAGAGTTCTGAAGGCTCTACCTCCGAAGTTCAACATGAAGGTGACAGCCATGGAAGAGTCAAGAGATCTGGGAAAGATTTCACTCACTGAGCTGTTCTCAGTACTCAAGGCGTACGAGTATAAACTGCCAAGAATGGGTGTTGAAGAAACCTCTACTTCAAGTCCCACAGCTGCCCTAGTTGCTGCTGAAAATCCTAGAAGGCCAGCCTACAAAAACAAAGAAGTGGACTCATCTAATGAAGCCACACTACTCAACAAAAAGGAGTACACTGCTGGAGACGTTGCATTGCTGATGAACAACTTCAAAAAGTTCTACAGACGAAAAATGAAGAACAAATATAAAAATGCTTCTACTTTTAACCCTACTTCTTCTTCTCAGGATAAGGATTCTTATAAATCCAAAATGATGTGCTATAATTGCAGGAAACTGGGTCATTTCATCAGAGACTGCCCATATCCTAAAGCTGAGAAGTATACAGAAGAAGAAAAGAGAATCAGAAAGGAAAGAAAGCATCAGAAAGGAAAGGTGCTGGTAGCAGAAGCAGAATAGCCAGCTGCTGTCTACTCATCTGATTCAGATTCAGACACTTCTGATGAAGAGTCTTCTGATGAAGAGAGTCCTGCTCTTGTCTGTCTGATGGCTAAGGAATCTGATGACTCCGAGGATGATGAGGTAACTCCTCTTGATAATGAATTATTCAATTCATTTGAACAAATGATGCTCAACAATACAAGTATTGCTGATGCATTTAAAAAGCTTAAGGAAGAGATGATATTGCTAAAAGAGCAAAACAGTTCACTGAAACTTAAAGCTGAAAAGCCAAAAGAATCAGCTGAATACAAGCTGCTTGAGCAAGAGAATGAATCTCTGAAAGCTGAATGTGAAGTTTATAAGGGTAAAATCATTGAGCTTGAGAAAGTCATTGAGTCTCATGAGAAGTCATCTGTTGCATCCACTTACATGTCTAGTAAACAGAAGACACCTTTAAATCAGGATAAGTTAGAACTGAACCATACTGAAAAATTTATATCAGCTGACAATAGTAAGGTCATTCTGTATGTTCAGACTATTAAACCTGCTTCACCTGAGAAAGTGTTAAAGGAGACAAAATCTCCTAAGGCTAAAAAGAGCAAAGAGCCTAGTGTAGGAAAACAGACTAGTAAGTCTAAATAGAAAAGTCCTAGAAAGTCTTCTGATAAGGCTAAAACTAAAACTATTCAGACTAGTGATAAAACTAAGTCGTCTGTTAATGAGCAAGCATCTAGTAAACCAAAGAAGCATAAAAACAAGAAAAATCAAAATGCTTGGTATGGAAATGAGTCTTATTATGTGCAATCTGCTGCATATCCTCCTATGTATCATGCACCTCAATTTCCTACTTACTATGCACCATATCCTGCTTATCCAATGCATGCATATCCTCTTGTCATGCATCTTACTCTGCATTTGAACATTATCCTTATCATGCTGATTACCATCAACATAGCAAATCTGATAAACATGATGAAGATGAAACTGTTCATGCTCCTGCCAAACAACAGAAGCCTAAGAAGCCTAAGACTTCATCATCTTGGGTTATCAAAGGTGGAACTAATCCTTCAGGACCCTCTCAATAAGGGTACCTAAAAACAATTTCATTTTGTTTTGTAGGTTAGGATTAGGAGTAGGAGTAAAGTAGAGAAAATATGATACTTGGACAGTGGATGTTCAAGACACATGTGTGGAAACATACATGAGCTGACTGATGTTGTTGTTGTGGATGGTCCTAAAGTCACTTTTGGGGACAGCAAAGAAGGCAAGATTGTAGCAAGTGGAAAGCTGATCAAAGGCAACATTGAGATATCTGACGTCTCTTATGTTAAAGGCCTCAAATACAATTTGCTGAGCATAAGTAAATTTTGTGCCAAAGGATATTCAGTCATCTTCTCAACAGATAAGTGTTACGTTGAACAGATTGGTACAAAGAAGGTAATTTTATCTGGAAGACGACAAGGGAATGTCTACACAGTGGACTGGAATTCTGCTGATAAGAATTCAAGCGTTTGTTTGGTGGCATCAACACCAAGTGAAGTCAGTTGGCTGTGGCACAAAAGAATGAATCATGTGAATTTCAAGACCATCAACAGACTTATCAAGAACAATCTGGTAGAAGGGATTCCAAAGACAGTCATGAGCAAAGATAAGCTCTGTGACGCATGTCAGAAGGGTAAACAAATCAAGTCATCATTCAAAAGCAAGAAGCATCAATCTTCTGGAAGAATATTGGAGCTGCTACACATGGACTTATTTGGAACTATTGATCCTATCAGCAATGGTGGAAAGAAGTACTGCCTAGCTGTTGTGGATGATTATTCAAGATACACTTGGGTGATTTTCATGAAGAAGAAAAGTGAAACCAAGGAGCATCTTACAAATCTGATGGAAAAGATGCAAAATGAGAAAAGTATGAAAATACTGAAGATCAGATCAGATAGAGGGACTGAATTTACAAACTCTATTGTTGAAGAGTATTGTAATGCCAGAGGAATCAGTCATGAGTACTCTGCTGCCAGAACCCCTCAACAGAATGGAGTTGCTGAAAGGAGAAACAGAACTCTTAAAGAAGCTACCAGGACAATGATAGCTGAAGCTAAGCTGCCTCAAAGATTTTGGGCAGAAGCAACAAATACAGCATGTTTTACCCAAAACAGATGCATGATCAACAAGCACCAAAACAAGACTCCATATGAAGTTTGGAACAACAGGAAGTCAAACATTCATTACTTTAAGATATTTGGTTGTAAATGCTTTGTTTTAAATAATGGGAAAAATCATCTTACTGCTTTTGCAGAAAAGGCTGATGAAGCTGTTTTTGTAGGATACTCTACTGTTAGTAAAGATTATAGAGTCTTTAACAAAAGAACTTTACTTATAGAGGAATCCATTCATGTAGTATTTGATGAACCAATTCAATCTTCTGAAAAGAATCAAAGTATTAATCAAGATCTGTCTGCTGATTTACAGAAGTTGAATGTTGGAAAGAATGAAGAATATGTTCCCATCATACTACCTGATCTCAACCCAGCTGATAACTCAAGTGCTGTTCAAAATCACAATGTTGATTGTCTAACAGACGAGTTGCAAACAGCTGATAGACCAGAGACTGTTCAACAGACAACAAATGTTCAACAGACTACTACTGGAACTCCAACAGTAGTGTTGCAAGATCAAAACAAAGGACAACATTATGATTTGCAACCTGATCTTAGATGGCTCAAGAATCACCCACCAGAGCTGGTGATTGGTGATCCTTTGGATAAAGTAAAAACAAGGAAAGCTGCTGCAAGTGAAGCAATGTTTGTCAGCTTTCTATCTCAAATTGAGCCCAAACAGATTGAAGAAGCTCTAAATGATTCAAACTGGATTGAAGCTATGCAAGAAGAGCTAAATCAATTTGAAAGGAATGAAGTCTGGTACTTAGTTCTTAGACCAAGTCATCAAATAGTCATTGGCACTAAATGGGTATTCAGGAATAAAATGAATGAAGATGGTGTTGTCACCAGAAACAAAGCAAGATTAGTGGCCAAGGGTTATTGCCAGGAAGAAGGCATTGACTTTGATGAAACTTTTGCACCAGTAGCAAGGTTAGAGGCTATCAGACTCTTTCTTGCCTATGCTGCTCACAAGAATTTCACAGTCTAGCAGATGGATGTGAAATCCGCTTTTCTAAATGGAGAATTGCAAAAAGAAGTTTACATTGAACAACCACCTGGATTTGAAGCCTATCAAGAAGAAGACAAGGTGTATCGTCTGAAGAAAGCCCTCTATGGACTGAAACAGGCTCCAAGAGCATGGTATGATACCCTATCTAATTTTCTTTTAATTAAAGGATTTCGTAAAGGTAAGGTAGACAAGACCTTGTTCACTATTGAATGGGAAGAGCATATTTTGCTTGTGCAAATATATGTGGACGATATTATTTTCGGTTCAACTAATCAACAGATGTGTGATAAGTTCTCAAAGCTGATGCAGAACAAGTTTGAAATGAGCATGATGGGAGAACTTAACTATTTTCTTGGCTTGCAAGTAAGACAGTTGCCTGATGGAATTTTCATCAGCCAAGCAAAATACACAAATGATCTGTTCAAGAAATTTGGTATGGAAACTAGCTCTACCGCTAATATTCCAATGTCTACTAGTCTTCGTTTGGATAAAGATGAAGATGGCAAATCAGTGGACATTACCAAGTACAGAGGAATTATTGGGTCACTGTTATACTTAACAGCTAGCAGACCTGATATTATGTACTATGTTGGGGTTTGTGCGAGATTTCAAATCAAATCCTAAGGAATCTCACCTCTTAGCTGCTAAAAGGATACTCAAGTATCTTAAAGGTACAGAAGATTTGGGATTATAGTATCCTAGGGAATCTGGATTTGAACTTATTGGATATTCAGATTCTGACCTTGCTAGCTGCAAGATTGACAGAAAAAGCACAACAGCTGCCTGTCAGTTCTTAGGCAGTCGTCTGATCTCATGGATGAGTAAGAAACAGACTTCAGTATCCATATCAACGCTGAATACATAGCTGCTGGAGCTTGCTGCGCACAAATACTATGGTTGAAGCATCAACTTGAAGATTACAATATAAAGATCAGTGGAATACCTATCTACTGTGACAATACAAGTGCAATCAGCCTTACTCAGAATACTACGAGTCATTCAAGGACTAAGCATATTGAGATCAAACATCATTTTATTGGAGACCATGTGGAGAAAGGAAATGTCATGATAGAATATGTGTTTACTGAAAATCAGATTGCAGACATCTTCACAAAACCTCTAAGTGAGACAAGGTTTTCAACTCTAAGAGCTGAACTGGGATTATTAAAACTGGATGCATAAGCTGAGGGGTAACTCATCAGAAGACTGAAGTTCAACAGCTTACACAACTCACTTATGTTCAAGGATTAACTCTCAACAGACTAGTTAACTTATGAATTCTTAAAGTCAGAGGGAACGTGTAAGACTAGCGGTACTTCTGATTAAAAGATGAAATTTGTTGATGACAGTTAGTTGAAGTTATGTTTTCAACAGAAGATTAAAGTCTTGAAGTATGAAGATTTATTATCTAGCTGGATTGACAACAGCCGAGGAAGGTTATCAGCTATTGGCTTTCACTGATAACAACTGTGTCATCAGGACATTAGTCCATCAGATAAGTATTTATTTGACAAATCTGATCGCTTGTGTAAAAGCTTATTTGTTTAAAAATGTTTTATTTAAAAACACGCTTTTACAAGTGATAAAAGAGCGGTACATTTTCCCGCTCCTCATTTAATGCGATTTGAATTTGAAAGGTCGTAACTGACGCTGCACGATCAGCACTGACAAGAAACGGATCCAACGGTTAGCTGGTATCACGGAAACCGAAATACCCTAACTCTATAAATCCAGATCTGATCAGCCGTGTAGCTCTTTACGCACCCCAAATATTCAAAGCATACTTGTGAGAAATTTCAAGCAATTTTCTTCAATTTTCTTCTTGTTTCCCTAACTTCCAACATATTCAATGGCTGCTGAAGGTATGTACTTAGTCTATGATTCCTATTACCAATCTGGTACCGATCTGATGAAAGAACTGCTGGAGAAGTTCAAGTCGGACTTACTGGTAAACTTTATGGAGTACAATGAATGAGTAATCTGGACTGACCAGGTTTTGGAGTACTACAAGACCGCATCTGTTGATTTCACATCTATGGAAATCAAAGCTACAGTTGGTGGTAAATCCATCGTCATTACTCCTGCTGTCCTTCACGAGACCTTTGGTCTTCCTAACAGAGGACGACATGACGTCATTGTGCTGACGGAGGACAAGCACCAACAGTTATGGGCGATCTGCGCCAAAGAAGGGGAGATGTTGTCCGGCAACATCAGGAAGAAATAGTTGAAAGACGAGTATCAGCGGATGGCTGATATGGTTTCTAAGCTGATCGAAAACTGCACATTTTCTCTGGATGCTGTTACCATGAAGAGGTTCAGCATCATGGCTGCCATTTACTACGGACTGGAAGTCAACTGGTCTGTCGTCATCTGGTATGTTTTGGCAAACTTCTTCGAAGTGAAGAAAGGCGAGACTCCTCAGACCAATCACAGAATCACGCTCAGTTATCTGCTGTTCAAACTGGGTTGTGACATGACAAATGGAAAGGAGATCCACAAATCTAAGGCAATGTCTAAGTATTTGCCTGTTTTGAAGAGAAAGACTGATGAGTCTGATGAGGATGAAGATGAGGAACCAAAGGAGGTTCCTGCCAAAAGGCCAAGGAGATTGGTCAAAACAGCTGAGTTAGCTGTTAAGACCCAGAAAAAGAAGGCTACTGAAAAGCCTAAGGAAAAGGCTCCTAAGAAAGTGAAGATAGTGGCTGACTCTGCTGACGTTGATGTAATAATCGATCAGATCACTGCTGATGTCAGGAACATTTCTCCTGCATCATCTTCAAGAACTCCAACTGCTCAAGTTCCTGATGAGACTGTCTCTCACAGGACAAGAAGTCAGTTAAGGGACACTGCTGCTTCCAGACCAATTCAAGGAACATCAAAGAAAACAGCAAGAAAGCAGATGACCTTTGTGGAGAAACCTACTGAGTTGGAGAACTTAGTGTGGCAAAGCCCTCAAGATGCTGAAAGACCTGTTGGAGCTGAAGAAGCTTATGTTGCTGAACAGACTAATGAGCAACAGCTTACTCCAACAAAGCCAACAGTTGAGGTTGCTAAGCCTCAAGATGATCCTGATGTAATGATCATCCATCCTATTGCTGCTGCACCTATCTCATCTGCTGGACCAGTTCCTGCCCCAGCTGACAAAGGAAAAAGAAGATTCTGATCAAAAAGAAGAAGATTTATGCGGCTGAGAAGAGAAAAAGGGAGGAAGCTGAACAGAGGAAAAGGGAGGAATTAGAAGAGAAGAAAGCTCTTGAACTTAGCAAGATTCAAGAAGCTAAAGATGCAGAAAGGATAAAGATGTCTGAAGCTGAGAGAAAAGCAGTTGAAGATGCAGAACTTGCTATGGTCATTGAGATCAGCAAGACTGATTCTCATGGACCTGTCCATGGCGGAGGCATAAAAATCAATGAGGATGATGAAGACAAATCAAAGAAGCCTAAGATGCCTGTCGGAGAGGTCAAGCCAAAGCATAAATTTGAAGTAAGAAGAGCATTTTACATTGTCTATGCTGATAAGGAGCTCTTCAAAAGATTTGAGAAGACCTTGGCTTACTATGACCAGAAGCTTATGCTAAAGACACTGTTCACCCATGAAAAGCCTAGATACATAAAATGGAGAGATAACAGGCTGAACAGATCTATAGCAGAACTACAAAGTTTAAAGGAGTTGACTGATGAAGAACAATGGGTTCTAAATTGGCTCAAGACTGACTCCATTCAGAAAGCCTTGGATCCTCAGTTTGTCAGAGATGCTATGCATCAGTATGCAAAAGACTTTGCATTAGAGGAGGCCAAGAAAATCAAGAACACTTTGCCAGCCAAGAGAAGAAAATCTGATAATGCTGAAGAAAGGGCAATTAACATAGCTGCTATGACCGCCTTGAAGAGATGGGCAGAAAGGTCAAGATATCAGCAAGGTTGTTCAAGTGAATTGCCTCAACTGCCAAGTATTCAGTAGATAATATTCGGCAAAGAGGTTAAGGAATATTGTGAAGTGCCCAAGGGGAATAATGCTTTTACTAATCCCTGGATTATTGTTAGACAGATACGTCAAACAACTTGTTTCAATGATGATGGCACTATCACAAATCAATTTATGATGATGTCATGGATAAGCACAAGAAAGCTGATGAACCCTTAGCACTTGAGTGGAATGCTAAGGCGACTAAAGCTGATCAGGAGACTCCGCTGAAAGATGTCCCTATCCACCAGGAGACTGAAGAAAGGGAAGCTGTTACTTCTGCTTCATCAGGTGATCAACATTCATCACTGATGGAAGCCTTCCAGCTGCTAATGGAGAATCAGATGAAAGAACTGGAAGAGAAGAACAGCTTGCAGTTGAAAAAGTTGAAGGAAGAGCTGAAGGAAGAGTTGGCAAAGTCCAACAAATCCCAACTGGAAAGCATTCATCTCCAAACTGCAGAAACTATCAAGGCATCCATAGATAGTTTACCCCTGCCAGAAGATCATTCAAAGCAGTTAGTGCAAAGCCTTGTTGAAATGAACAGAAACGTTGAAGGTGTGAAGGCTGATGTAAATCACCTTCATAGTGCTTTACAAAGAGCTGAGCACAAAATAGCTGATCTAACGGCTAACTTCATCAAGATCAGTGACGAAGAGAAGTCAATCAATATTGGATTGTTGCAGGAACTTCACAAAGCTGGAGATGTTATTCATGGAGAACTTTCAACTATGCAACTTAATATTGACTGCTTCAATGATCAAACTGACAACATCAGCACCACTCTCACTCATCTAACTGCAAGTCATGATGTAGTAAATCAGAAGTTGAAAGCTTTATGTGCTACCATGAATCTCTACTGTTGCACTAAACCCTGCTGCTGAACCTGGAAATGTCACCAAATCTGATGATGACAAAAAGGGGGAAGATAAAAGGGAAGAACCAACTAAGGAAACCTCTACTGTTGAAGCTAAAGAGACTGATGAAGCTGCTGAAGAGACTAAGGCTGCTGAAAAAGTTGGAAAGGTAGAAGGCAAAGAGAAATCTGAAGAAGAGACTAAGGATAAAGCCAAACCTGATAAGGAAATGGCTGAAACCAAGGACTCTGCTGAAGATCAAACAGAGCCACTTAACAAGTACAAAAATACTGAATCAGCCAGAATAGCAATGGAGAAACTGAAGGAGCAGCAACTCAAAGAAAAAATGGAAGCTGCCAGAGCAAATATCCTTCAGGATGAAGAAGCTGATGAAGATGAAGAAGATGATGAAGAATCATCGTATGAGTACGAAGAAGTGCTAGAAGGATCTGATGAAGAAGCTGATAGTTAGAATATATAAATCTTTTGTAATCAGTTTACTTTATCTGTTCTTCAGACATCTCATCTGACAAACTTGTACTTGTAATATGTTCATTATCAATAAAAAGTCAAGTTTACTCCAACATATCTTTTCTATCTCAGAAAATATTGAGGATTACAATTCTTAGTATAAGTATTAACAGGTACTTAGCTGAAGTTTTGTCATGATCAAAAAGGGGGAAATTGTTGGATAAGGATGAAGATGAAGAGCACTGAAGACAATTAGTAAAGGGAGGTTTTGATGAATTCCAAAACTTCAAATCTGCTAAGTATGGATTAACTTAGTTGATGCCCTTTCGAAGAATTTTTTACTAAGTAAAGAAGATATCAGAAGAGTCAAAACTCAAGGTCCAAAGGCTACTGATCTGCTGAAGGAAAGAAATCAGACCGGTGAAGATCAGCCGACTCAAAACAGATTTGTTCAACTTTGAGATCAGCTTTGTTCGCTATCAGACTTGTCCTTTCGTCAGCTAAGTGGAAAAGATCAAGAAGCCATCCCAACGGTAATAAATGTCACTGGAAGTAATAAATGCAGAAGTACAAGGTTATTAAAGATAAATGATTGAAGAAATGCTTCGCATCAGCTGGGTGCATTTAATGCTGACTGCAGAAAAGTACTGTTGATAGTACGGACAGACTGCAAAGAGCCGTTCGCGGAAATTAATGACCAGTACTCGAGGAATTTGAATCTTGTCTCTCTTCAACGGACATTTTTCAAACCTCAAGTATAAATAGCTGAAATAGACGAAAAGAAAAATGAACAACACAATCTCTGAGAGAAATTTTCGAAGCAGAATTCTTCAAGTCTCAAGAACAGCTCACTCATCAGCTTAGTCATTTGTTGACGAAAGCAGAGTTGAAGAACAACGAAAAATACATCTTCTGAGTGATTTTGTAATCGTGAGTGTTGTGAGAAGTAGATATCCATCTTTGTGAGTGATATTACTTCGGAGAGTAGGAGTTTCTGAGTGATTTCCTACTGCGCACTTGTGGCCTTTTCATTTGTTGATTGGCGCAAGCAGAGTATACTGTAAACTTTGTGATTATAGTATAACCCAAGATATGAGTGACTTGGAAGAGTGGACTAAAGGATATTTAAATCCATATAACCACTATAAAAATTCTGTGTGTTTTTACTTGCATTTTACTTGCATATTTCCAGTTGCATAAAAACACTTTGATTTAACTGTTTGAAAAGTTTACAAGGAAAGGAGTTTTATAAAAATTGGGGAACAAACTTTCAAACTACTAAGTTTACTTGTGAAAAACACTTTACAATTCCGCTGCAAGTACTCTAAGTATTGAAACTGATTTTGACAAAATCAGTTAAGTAACTATCAGTTTAGTGGTCAACGAAGCTGTTCAAAGATTTGTTCGCGATCAGCCAAGTTACTTACTGTTGATAACAGCTTAGTCTGTTTAAGTTAGAACTAAAGGTTTTAAAGTTAAAAAATTGTTAAAAAGTTTAGAGGTTGTTGGTCCCAAGTGGTCAGATGAGGTCTAGAGGGGGGGGTGAATAGACCTCTTAAAATTTTTGGACTTAAAAACTTTTCAGTTGTCTGTCAGCAGACTTAGCTTATAAAGAACAGTTAGCTGACTAAGCTGATCGTGAACGAATCTTGAACAGCAGAGTGACCACTCTTCTTATACTTACTTAGCTGATTTCAGCAAAATCAGTTTTATCAAGAGTATACTTGCAGCGGATAATTTGAAAGTGTTTTTCACAAATAGACTAAGTCTTTTAAAGATTTTATCCCCAGTTTTAAAACTCCTTTAAAATCTTTAAAGTAATTCAAAGTGTTTACTTATGCAATTTTGAAATATGCAAGAAAACTTAAATGCAGAAATAACACAAGTAATTTTTTATAGTGGTTATATGGATAAAAATCCTTTAGTCCACTCTTCCAGATCACTTAGATTCTGGGTTATACTATAAACACTAAGTTTACAATATTTCTCCACTTACACCTAAACAACAAATGAAAAGGCTGTAAGCTCACAATAGGAAATCACTCAGAAAACCTATCCTCTGAAGTTAGATCACTCACAAAGATGGATCTCAACTCCGCACAACACTCAGTTTTACAAATTCACTCAGAAGTGATAGAAATAGTGTGCAAGCCAGCTGTATGGCTAGTATTTATTGTAATAAATGCGGAACTATTCAATTTCGATTAATGAATGCACTTTATTAAATGGTCATCTTTATCTTATGTAATAATTATCTACGCATAAGGATAGAAGTCCTTAGATCACAGGGCTATGGGACAACCCGTGGACTGATCTCCAAGGCCGTGATCTAGAACATATTCAAGAGTCGTAGAATCCAATCGAGATAGGACATCGTTGGATTCGGTTAGACTCTCACTATTGTGTATACTCCGGTGAACGGGAGAACGCTGGGGTCCACGAGCGTGACTGGGATGGTCGATACACATAAGTGGGTGGCTTGCTGGGATGGCAAGCGCACTGAATACCCCAATTAGGAAATAACTCACCATGGAAGTGGTAGTCGCATATCGGGGTTGAAGTTATTCCAAATTTATAATAGTATACGAGGAACGATCCCTAACTACTTGAGGTGATAGGGTTTATCTGGTGCGAGAACGTCTATACTTTGATATGAGTTCCGACTGACTGGGGATCGCCAGAAAGTCTCTGTGGATTCATATTGGGTATAGAGGAACTCGTATGCAGATTCATATCATCAACAAATGATCCATTGACCCGACTTTATAGGTTGGAAAATTCTCCTATGGATTTCTGTGAGAAATTAATTCTGGTAAAATCCTTGGCCAAGGTATCTGACGACTTTATGTAAGTAGCTCATAAAGATAAAGTCAAAGAGAATTTATTTCGAGACCAGAGTACATAAGGTCAAGACAAAAGAAAAGGGAATCCGATGAAAGACCATGCCCTTAAGTCTCGACTGGGAGATTGATCAATGGAGAGATTATGTCGTATATGGAAATTATAAATGATAAAAGGTTCACTGAATTAATTCACCAGTGATTGGGCTCCATGGGCTTGTGGCTGGACATCGACCGTGGAGTGTGGGAGAATTCCCAAATTGGCAGGGGTGCTAATTTTGGAATGGTCAATCGACAGAGTGTTCGATTGATTTAGAGTAAGTCTTACTCGAATAATTAAATAATATTTAATTATAACCCACGGCCAATTATGTGGTGAACCTACGGGGGCATACACAATACACATGAAGCGAAAGCGAGGAAATAAGAACGACCGAGTCGACTGGGTTGACTGGGTGAATAATCGACTGGGTCGATTATTATGGGTGGGTCGACTGGGTCGACCCAATTGGAACAAAATGGGATCCAATTGGAATTGGATCAGGATCATAAATTAAATTGGAATTTAATTTGTGGATTAATTAATTAAGTTGGATTTAATTAATTAAAAGGGATTTTAATTAAATGGGCTTAGAGTCTGATTTAATTAAATGGGAGATTAAGTTAATTAATTGGGCTATTTAATTAGGAGATTAAATAAAGCCTGGTCAAATTAATTAACTGGGCCATGAATTAATTAGAAGACTTGGTATTCTAATTAAAGAGGGTCATGGCCCATGTAGGAGAGAAAGAGCCCTAGTCCTAATAGGACTAGGTTAGGGAGATAACTATACGTGGCTATCTTGTAGTTATTTTTCACACAACTCCATATGCAAAATTGAGCAAGAGCAAAATTTTCTCTCCCTCTCCCAAGCAATAGTCGACCGAACCTATTCTTCCTTGTGGAAGAATTTTTCGTTTTCGATCTTGTTCCTAAAACGTTCCTAATTCCTAGATCATAATATATCTTGTGTTCTAGTCGATCAAGATATATTATTTTCGTGATATTGTGGTGTATTAACTCGTAGAGGCGCAACACGTGGGGCGCTCCTTGAAAAGCCTGGGTCGATTTGCTGGAGAAGAAATCAGAGTTCGTTTTGCTAGCCGAGGATTTGCAAGGAGATAGGTATAACGTGTAAACTTATACTATCGTTTTAATTAATATTTATATATATACACCTAGAGTAGAATCCTGGCAAGATTCATTAAGAGGTCCTAAAATTTTTATATTCCGCTGTGCCTAGGGCTGTTTATCTTACCGAATCCCAACAGTGGTATCAGAGCCAACTCTAGGCTTTGTATATATATAAATTTGAAAATTCTGTGTTATAAATCATATATTTGATTTATGTGTGGCTAGTTCTTTAACTTTGCATGTTTTAGGACGTTTGTTATTTAACTTGGAGTTAATGGATAATTTTAGATTCGAAAAATTTTATCATGTTGATGTTATTTTGGATTGGGATTTAATTGACTGGGTTTGTTTAATTAAATCATAAGTAATTGAAGAAACAAAAAAAAAAATTATTGGATCCAACCCGCGGCGGTGCGCGACAGCGCACCGCAGCTGGGCGGCCACCGCGAGCCGCGACCTGCGGCAGCGTGCGAACAGCACGCTGTCCACGCACGCTGCGCAAAGCAGCATCCCACGGGCTGCTGTCTGCGTGCAGCTGTGCGCGGCAGCCTGCTGCCGCACGTAGCCCACGCGTCGCGGCTGCTGTCGCGGGCAGCTCACGCGCACCTGGTGGTCGCGCGTAGGTTGTCCACTTGGCAGCCCGTGATTGGTCTCGACTGTTCATGTTTGGGTTGGACTCTAATTCTGCCTATTTTGAAAATTCTGAAAAATTTATAATTTTGGGAGATTAGGAAACTTGGAGTTTTTGGATAAGGTAGTTATCTTGTTAGATGTGAACACTACCTTAATTAAACTAATCTAGACAAAATAGGATTATCTTGAAAATCTTGGAGATTTGGTAACTTTGGGAAACTT
The DNA here is from genome assembly GCA_003313485.2 of Penstemon barbatus. Lineage (NCBI taxonomy): Eukaryota > Viridiplantae > Streptophyta > Magnoliopsida > Lamiales > Plantaginaceae > Penstemon > Penstemon barbatus. The sequence goes on from CM064883.1 coordinate 31,845,359, forward strand.
AGAGTCTTGGATAAGGTAAGAATCTTAGAGATTTAGATTACCTTAATTAACCAATTTAATCAAGATAAGTTTGTAGATTACTTAGAGCTCAAGTAAGAGCTAATTAATCTTAGAGATTGATTGTTAATTCAAAATTAATTATCTTGGATGAATTTTTAAGAATTAAAATTAATGGAGCCAGTAAATTTACATTTTTGCCCTTATGTGAATTTATGCATGTTCTTGAGTGAATGTTTGGATTGATCAATTTTGCCCTTAAGCCCTGTGTAGTTTTTGGTTTATTTATTCTTGGGTTGTAATTAAATGGGCCTGATTGGTGCCCTTGCTTGCGCAAACAAATGTAATAGAATAGGACCATTTAAATTATGTAAGCTAGGCTTAGATTAGGCTTGGAGCCGAGAAGACCTCATGAAGACTTGGAGATCCGCATGGAGGCCCATTACCTTGGTGGACATGGAGGCCCAATTCATTACATGGAGGCCCAATCAAGCTGGATATTACAAGAAGGCCCATGATGTATGGGTTTGAAAATTGTAATAGTTAGGACATTTAATTTCCACCCTAAACTGACCAATTGATTCATCACTTGGCTCGTGATGAATCGCATAGGATGGGCAATCGATCAATCATATCCTGCTAGGTGTTGTATGTTTACTTATATTCTTTGATGTATGTCATGCATGCTTAGAAAAGATCACGTAAACAAGATAAAGCATAATCTGATGAGACCTCGCACAAGAAAACTTAAAACCTCCAATTGAACTTAAAATTCAATTAGAATATTAAATCGAACCTGAGGGCGCATATGAATAGTCTCTATGGTCCGAGCCTATCCAATTACTAGGTCTTAGGCATATTGTACGAATATATCTCGATGTCTCACGAGTCGTGGGTCGAGCTGTAGGAAGATAATATGTCTATTGCCTCGATGCACGAGATAGTGCCAAGGGAGGGGATAGCAAGGTTTTAGGCGCTGTCTCACGAGTCGTGGGGTGTCTAAGATTGAACTATTTCTCTCCACGAGTATTGGACATGATTTAACGCTAGTAAGTATGGATGTCTCACGAGTCGTGGGTCCATATCGAAAAACGAGGCTAAATGAACTTAAGGGTTAGCTGCGATGGTTAACCGTCGACGTAATCGACCACCAAGTGAATCGAATAGTATGGCCAACGAGTCGTGGGTACTAGGAGATTGCATTTGGGCCTTAAGCCCGCTAGGATATTTTAAAAAATTCCCGAAACTTATGTGGGGGCATAAGATTTTGATTAAAATAGTGGGAGTAATTTACAAATAATAACCATGTTTGTAAATTGTGCATTTTAAATTAATTTTTCGCGTATTTATTTCTTCTCTCGTCATTTTATAGATATGATGTCAAAAGAGCTTAGAGCACTTAGAGATTTGTCCATCTCATCACTTGAACGTAATATTTTAACTTGACCCAACTTGCATTTCTGGACGCATCATTTGAATGGATTATTTGAAGCCGAAAACATATCCTATGTTTTGTCTGTGCCACCACCCATTACTATTTCACATGACGTTCCTGATGAGCTCCGTAAAAGCATCACCAAATGGAAACTGGATGATGGCTTAGCTCGTGAGTACATGTTGGAATATATGTCACTTGATCTGCGTTTGCAACATGAGCATATGGCATCCGCGAAAGAGATTCTCTCGAATCTCAAATTCCTTTATGGGATTAGAGATAGTCGTCGAAGATTCGCGATCAAGAGGGAACTCTTACAAGCAAGAAAGAGAAGGGAAACTCCTGTCGGAATCCACGTACACAAGATGATTCGACTTCTTTCTGAACTCGATGATATAGGTGTCGTGATGGACAATGATTTCCGAGTAGATCTTATTCTACAATCTCTTCCTAGATCATATGACCGATTTATCGCGGACTTGAATCTCCAGAGGCGAGAGATCACTGTACATGTCCTGCGACAAATGCTCGAGGAACACGAAGCTTCTTTTGGAAAGAAAGCGAGGGTTGGCGAAAGGACTGGGCGGCGTTCAAAACCAAAGCAAATGAAAACCAGAGCTCCTTACTGCACAAGGTCAAGGGAAAGGATTAAATTCGAACCTATGGAGAGTTCGAACAGGTATATTCCTTGTTGAAGTTAATTTTACAATTAACTGTGCATTTTTGGTGTTAGACACTGACTGGAGTTCTCATCCTTGTAGGTGATGGGAGCATCAAGAAAACTGGAGCCTAAGGATTGAATCCTTGAATAAGGCAATGGAGCTGGAGCTGCTACCAAGGCCGTAGGCAAAAGTAGATTTAGGTGGTTTGATAAAGTCATTAGGAAACTTTCATTTATGTACCTAGTTATTAATGAAAAACTTTTATTCATGTTTATGAATAATGTTGATTTTAATAAAAGCTCCTGTTTTTGTTTTTCATTTGGTACATTGAATTATTGACTTTACATCATAAAACCACCTAAGTTAGTTATGCACGTACAACAAAACAAAAGGAAACAAGATAATGAAATATCTGCCCAATTATGGCACGCTCGACTTGGACATATATCTAAGTCAAGGATTCAAAAGTTAGCATCATCTGGCGCGATTGAAATCAATCGCATTGATGAAATGCCAACATGTGAACCATGTCTAAAGGGTAAAATGGCTAAGTTGCCATTTAAGGGAAACCCTGAGCAAGCCAAGCAAACATTGGACTTGATACATACTGACGTATGTGGACCACTAAGAAAAAGCGCCCGAGGTGGCTATGACTACTTCATCACTTTCACTGACGACTTTAGTCGTTATAGATATGTGTTCTTGTTGAAACACAAGTCTGAAGCCTTTGAGCGATTCAAAGAATTCAAGATGGAAGTAGAGAATCAACTTGGTCATACGATAAAGGCTCTTCGTTCTGACCGAGGTGGAGAATTTCTTAGTAACGAATTTCTGAATTATCTTGTAGAGCATGGAATATTATCACAGTGGACTCCTCCTGCAACACCCCAATTAAATGGAGAAGCAGAAAGAAGGAATGGAACCTTGATGGACATGGTTCGATCCATGATGAGTGCCAGTGACCTTCCTCTTTCATTTTGGGGACATGCCCTCCTCACGGCAACGAAGATACTAAACATAGTACCTTCTAAATCCGTAGAAAAGACACCATACGAATTATGGTTTGGCAAGGCACCCTCATACGCATTCATGCGCATATGGGGATCTCCCGCCTACGTTAAAAAGCTAGTGGGAGATAAATTGGAAACTAAATCCACTTTGTGCAAATTCGTGGGGTATCCGGAAAACTCGATAGGATACGAGTTCTACGATCCTACAAGACAAACTACGTTTGTCTCGAGGAACGCTCACTTCTTGGAGAAGGATTTCTTGGTGGACAAGAAAGAAAATAACGTAGAACAAGATGAGGTCACTGAAGCTGAAAAGGCCGAAGAGGTCGATCAAGTTGACCCATCGCCACAGGCAGTAGGAGAACATGAGCATGAAAGGGCACCAGAAAGTACACCGATTCTTCGTAGGTCAGAAAGACAACGTAGAGAACCCGAGAGGTACTACGGTCTGCTGCATGAGACTGGACAGTCTCTAACCGACCCAAGGACTTACGAAGAGGCTATGCTAGACATAGACTGATAGAGTAGTGCCCAGCAAGCCAGTTCAATTAGCTTGTAATAGGTCTATTCTGTAAGAAACAATCTTTTGCTTTTATAATAATACGCAGGTTTATTTATATGTGTATAAAGATAAACAATGGCCAACTTCATCTCTCGAGAATACATTTAAGCGATTGGATGAAACCCTTAGATTACATTTGACTATGGGACGATTCACTTCAGTACTGAGTGCAATCATGAAACAGTCTCAAAGGTCGTAATCTTAAAACTGTTCCAAGTCATAGATTCCGAACGAGACGGGGTATCGTAGGAATTGCCAAGACTTGTACAAGTATGCATGATTTACATGGAGTGAATTTGTAGCGTTTCATGAGCAAGGCATTTGAGGCCAGTGCATACGAGTAGGTGGTTCAATGGAGGATTGAATGCATCGAACGACCCGAACAAAGAAACCCATTGTGGAAGCGCATGTCGCACATCGGTGATGGGATGTTTCTCAAGGATTATAATAGTGTACGATTTAGTCCTTTGACTTGAGGTGCTAGGGCGAATTCGGTGCATGAAAGTGCGTTCTTAGATCTAGGTATAGACCACGTAGCTTGGTCATAACATGCCTAGGTTGGGTGCGTATGGACATGTACGCGAGTGGTTAGTACCGATATGGAATCTAGTGACTCATCGTAATGGATGAGAGAATTTCCTATACGATTCTTAGATAATATATCCAAGGAATCTGCGGCCGCAGTCGGTGACGGATTTGGAAAGGGGTTTCCAAATATAGAAGGTCACAATGGAATATTATCCTGAATTAGAAAGTATAGTTATCGAGACAAATTTAGAGGTGCCGATCAATTCACACACCCTAAGTCTTGATCGGGAATATTAGTCGATAGAAGGACCGTATGTACATATAAATTATATGAGACGAGGTTCACAAGTATCAATTCACCTGAAGTTGGGCTTCATGGGCTTGTGGCTAGACATCGACCATGAAGTGTAGGTACTCCTGAGTTAATAGAGGAATTGATTCTAGGAGTGGTCAATTAAAGGTTGTTTAATTGACCGGAGCAATTTATTGTTCATAAATTAAATCACGAGGAATTCGTGGGCCTACTGCCAATTGATGGTGAACCCAGAGGGTCACACACAATACAATTGGACGGTGACTGTTGAAAATGATACTAAAAGGAATTAATTGATTTAAAGGTAATTAAATCAATTAAATGAATTAAAAGTATTTAATTCAAGTGGGAGATTAATTAATTGGCTGACTTAATTAATTAAATACTTAATTGAGTTGCTAATTAATTATATAAAAGAAATAATGATTTAATTGGACTGGGCATTTAATTAAGTAATTAATCAAATGAAAAGGCTTGCAAGACATGGGCCTTTAATTAAAAGCCCATAAGGAGTCTTGCAAACCTAGGTTAAGAGGGAGTCTATAAAAGGGGTTCTACTTGAGCTCAAAAAGCTAACACCCTAAGAAGAAAACCCTAGCCTCTCCTCTCAACCCTAGCCGCCGCCCCCTAGTGCTAGAAACCCTAGCCGCCGCCGCCACCAAGAGACGCCGCCGCCTGCTGCCGTGGGCTGCTCTTGTGCCGCCGCTCCTCTCCCTTTGTTCCTCTGTGTTAGATCTTGACCTGTCAAGAGAATCTACACAATCCTGCTTCGACAAACCTCCTGAATCCAGTTCTGAGCCTAAGATCTTGAGGTGTTGCCAGAATCCAATTGGTGTGGACTTACTTTGGAGGTGAGACGCTTGGATCACTTCTGTGAACCAGATCCAGATCCAGATCATATTTCAGAATCAGAATCGAAGGTTGCCACCACCTTGCCTGTGGTGAGGTATATCGCAAAAACCCCCTTGTTTAATTACTATGTGTGTTTTTGTTCTTGCTTACGTATAAATAATATGGAGAATCTAATATGGGACCTTGGGTGCTTCGAAAAATTTTAAATTCCGCACTTTCGTTGCATTGACAATCGAGGCAACCCAACCACTATCCCAACAGTGGTATCAGAGCCAACTCCATCATTATTATACGAAAAGCCTGAACATAATGTGTTTTCACCATATATGTTTAATTATGTATATGTAAACACGTGATAATTATGTTCTGTAAATTGATTCTTACTTGTTATGACTGGATCTATGATTGGGTAAAACTACTTTTTTAGATCTGTGCCGTTTTTATAGTTTTTGAAAACTTCAGGACTCTTTGAACTAAAAATCGAGATTAGGGTTTTTGTGGGCTGAAAAATTCGAATTTTTGAAATCTGGAAATTTCAAAATCATGGACAGTTTTTGCAAATCTGGTCGCACGCTATTTGGGGTCGTTTTGTAATTTCTGAAAGTTTAGGGACTGTTTTGCAATTACCGAAAATTCAGGGAAAAATCGAAAAATTTTCAGAATTCAAAATATTATTTTCTGGTAGCTGCCCAAATCTGCCCAGGGGTGTTTTTGTAACTTTTTAAAAGTTTTGGGGTCAAAGTGCAATTTTCGAAAGTTGAGGGGTGAAAATGCAATTTTCTAAAGTTGAAAAACAGAATCTGAATTTGAGTAGAAAATTTATTTTTGTTTACCCGAATATTCATTTTGTCATAATTAGTAGTGACTAAAAGGTAAGAATCATAGGAAGTTAGTTTTAAAAGGTAGTTTTAAAATTAAGAAAGAAATAGGTAAAGGATGTTTGCTTGTTTCTTGCTCTATGTGAATTGTTTATGTGGTTTTCGATCGAGCCGAGCCTTGACCTTAGGTTAGATGTGATTGGTTTAATTTATTGTTTGGTTTTTATTGGGCCTGCGAGCCTATTATGTTTTTGGGCCATTTTGAGCCTTTGTAATAGAATAGGGCTTTACTGCTTTCCTAGTTTAGGATGGAGGCCCGTTTACAAGCAAGATGGGAACCCAAGAAGATATGAAGGCCATGTATGCGTGGTACATTGTGTAATAACATAGGCCCATTTACAAACCCTTTAGATTGACCAATAGGGCCAACATCATTGGCTCGATGATGGCCCACATAGGAGGCTCCCGATCGAAAACATATTGTGGTAGTATGCATGCTAGGCTTGTATGGCTTTTATTTATTTTGTCGATTTATATTTAGCTTGTATGAGATGCGCGCTAGAATCTAGATCGTAATAAAAGATAAAGCATAACTGAAACGGTGAGATCTCGAGGAGAGTTAATATAACTTTCAAAACCAGAAATTCCCCTCTCGAATTAAATATTAAGTCATATTAGATTAAAATAAAATGAAGTATTTATATAAATCCAAGCCTTCCATCAATAGGGACTAACGTATGTTGTCTACTTATCGATAGAGGTGATCCAGAGTCTGGCACCCGAGTCGAAGAAAGGGACAATACGTGAAATTCCTTGACTCCTGTTTTTAATTAAACACGACAAGGGTGAGGACTGGTCGGGATGTGAGGATCGACCGATAACTAGTTACGGAGAACTCACGACCGGGCCCGTTGCTCATCATGATTGATGGGTTAGACTTAACGATTAGTAACACTTATGATGTAGCAGTGCTAGATAAGTGCGAAAACCGAGGCAAAATAGCTTGAAGGTTGTGGAGTAACACAATTGGTAAAAAGTATACCTACCTGGAGAATTGGTTGTATGGCCACGAGTCGTGGGTGCAATTAATTGCTGTTGGGACGTCAAGACCTACTAGGAATTAAATTTCCCGAGCAATCAAAGGGGTGATTGTTTCGATAAAATAGTGGGAGAAATTTTTCGAAAACAAGTCCAAAATTCGTTAATTATAAGTATTAGACATAAGATCAGTTAGCTTAATGTTGTCTTCTTTCCATTTGTAGATATTAAGTACAATGTCTAAGAATCCATTATCTGTTATCCTCGACGCAAACAAATTGAATGGCTCAAACTTCGTTGACTGGCTGAGAAATCTCAGAATCGTCCTCGATTCCGAGCGACGTAGCTATGTGCTCGACACACCCATGCCTGCTGCACCCGCAGCACGAGCTACTGAGAAACAACGAACCGCCCATGCTAAAAGGGTTGATGATGATCTTCAGGTTCGATGTCTCATGTTAGCCTCGATGTCGAATGAACTGCAGAAACAGCATGCTGCAATGCCGCTTGCTAGAGAGATACTTCTCCACCTCCAGCAGATGTTTGGAGAGAGGTCTCGTACCGAAAGGTTCGCGACCACTAAGGAGTTGTTTCATCTCAAGATGGCTGAGGGAAGCAGTGTCAAGGATCACTGTCTGCGTTTCATCAACCTGGTTGAAAAACTAGGGCGATTGGAAGTAGACTTGCACGCTGATCTTAGCACTGACCTCCTTCTCCATACGCTGCCCCGTTCTTTTGACCAGTTCGTGTTGAACTTCAACATGGAGGATAGAACCCTCGCTCTTCACGAACTAACCAATTTGTTGGTAACGGCAGAATCGACTCTCAAGAAAGAGAAGCCGGTAATGATTGCACACCAATCGAAGGCTGCAAAGCCCAAGAGAGGTAGGAAGAAGAAGAAGGAATTTTCTTCGAAGGCAGTCACAAAGGTGGTTGGAAAGAAGCGCAAGAGCCCAGAAGACGAATGTTTCCACTGCAGGAAAGCAGGGCACTGGAAAAGGAACTGCCCAGACTACCTAAAGATGAAACCGGTAGCCAAAGGTATTTTCTTGGTTGAAGTTAATATTTCTATTAATTGTGCATCGTGGGTGTTAGACACCGTAGCAGGTTCTCATATCTGCAATGATTTGCAGGTGATGGGAGCAGTAAGATACCTGAAGCCCGGGGATAGAATCCTGCGTTTTGGAAACGGAGCTAGGATCGCCGCTGAGGCTATTGGGGACGTCGAATTGGTTTTAGGAAATTTTACTTTAATTTTAAGGGATTGTCTGTACGTACCAAACATTATTAAGAACATCATTTTTATTCCTATGTTGGATATTGATGGTTTTAATTTTTCCATTAAAAATGGAGCTCTTTGCATATTTAAAGGTGGTTTAATGTATGCTTGTGGTACTTTGATAGATGGTCTGTATTCCTTAGAACCTACAAATTCCAACGTCATGCACATTCAATCTAGAAAAAAGAAAATATGATAATCAAACTCCACAACTTTGGCACGCTAGACTTGGACATATTTCCAAGAGTAGGATTCAAAAGCTGGTTTCCTCTAAGGCTCTTGAAATAAAGAACTTGGATGAACTCCCAACTTGCGAGTCTTGTCTCAAAGGAAAGATGACCAAATCACCCTTCACCGGGAATCCCGAGCGAACCAAGCAAACATTGGATTTAATCCATACTGACGTTTGTGGACCATTGAGTGTCAATGCGAGAGGAGGATTCTCTTACTTCGTAACATTCACCGACGATTTTAGTCGTTATGGATATGTGTATCTTATGAAACACAAATCCGAAACTTTTGAGAAATTCAAAGAGTTTCGAATGGAAGTTGAGAATCAACTTGGACATAGTATTAAAGCACTTCGTTCTGATAGAGGTGGTGAGTACTTAAGCCAAGAATTCCTTGATTATCTAAAAGAGAATGGAATTCTCGCCCAGCGAACTCCCCCTCGGACGCCCCAACTCAATGGAGTGTCCGAGCGGAGGAACAGAACATTGTTAGACATGGTTCGTTCCATGATGAACTTCGCTGACCTTCCCTTTTCGTTTTGGGGCTTAGCCCTATTAACTGCATCGAAGATACTAAACATAGTACCTTCGAAGTCAGTGCCAACTACACCGCACCAAGTATGGTAAGGTAAAGCGCCCGTATATTCGTATCTACGAGTATGGGGATCTCATGCATATGTAAAGAACAAAAGGGGAGATAAGCTAGATAGTAGATCTAGTTTGTGCAAATTTGTGGGGTATCCAAAGGAATCCATTGGATACCTGTTCTTCGATCCTAAAGAACGTAATTCGTTCGTATCTAGGAACGCCCACTTCTTGGAAGAGGATTTCCTCACCAACCGAAATGGGACAATCGTAGAACTTGATGAAGTCCAAGAATCGGACCCATCCCCGCAAACAGTGGGAGCTGAACCAGAATTTATTGAACCTACTAGTACACCTACTCTTCGAAGGTCTGATCGAATTCGTAAGGAGCCAGAGCGATTTGGTTTCATTCACGAAAACGAAAAAGGTGATAATGATCCAAGGACCTATCAAGAAGCGATGTTAGACATAGACTCGGGTGCGTGGCTCGAAGCCATGCAATCCGAAATAGATTCCATGCATTCCAACAAGGTTTGGACCTTGGTCGATCCACCTGAGGGAACTATCCCTGTAGGATGCAAATGGATCTTCAAGCGTAAGCTTGGAATGAATGGAGAGGTATTAACTCATAAAGCTCGCTTACTGGCGAAAGGGTATTCTCAAAGGCCTGGTATAGACTATGAGGAAACCTTCTCTCCCGTGGCGATGTCGAAATCCATTCGGATACTACTTGCCATAGCCGCGTGGCATGACTACGAAATATGGCAAATGGACGTAAAGACCGCCTTTCTCAATGGAGACATTGACAAGGAGATCTTTATGTAACAACCTGACGGTTTTGCGTCCAAAGGAAGTGAGCACAAATTGTGTAAACTTCAAAGGTCAATCTATGGCCTCAAACAGGCGTCCCGAACCTGGAACATACGATTTGATGAGACAGTCAAAGCATTTGGCTTCATCAAAAATGTATATGAACCTTGTGTGTACAAGAAGAATAGTGGGAGCTCGATACAATTCATTGTTTTGTACGTCGATGACATTTTGTTAATCGGAGACGATATCAAGATGTTAGCGCAGACTAAAGCGTGGTTATCCGCGCAGTTTTCCATGAAAGATATGGGAGACGCATCTTACGTATTGCGAATACGTATCTATAAGGATAGATCGAAGAAGATGATAGGACTCTCCCAATCTCAGTACATCAACACTATTTTGAAGAGATTCAAAATGGAAGAATCCAAGAGAGGATTGCTTCCGATGAGACATGGTATCTCTCTTTCTAAGTCTATGTGCCCTACAACTGACGAAGAAAAGACGAGAATGTTTCTCATACCTTATGCCTCTGCTATAGGGAGCATAATGTATGCGATGTTGTGTACTCGACCAGACATAGCACACGCTCTAAGTGTAACGAGCCGCTATCAGTCAAATCCAGGCGAAGAGCACTGGACTGCCGTAAAAGCAATCCTAAAGTACCTGCGAAGGACTAAGGATATGTTTTTGGTCTACGGTGGTAGTGGAGAACTGAAACTTGAAGGATTCACTGATGCAAGTTTCCAGTCTGACGTGGATGACTTCAAATCCAACTCTGGATATATATTCCGCATCAATGGAGGAGCGGTCAGTTGGAAAAGCTGTAAACAACCTACCACTGCCGACTCAACCACAGAAGCAGAATATATCACAGCATCAGATGCGGCAAAAGAAAGTGTATGGATGAAAAACTTCATCCAAGAATTGGATGTTATTCCTAGCATTGTTGAACCTGTAGTCGTCTTCTGTGACAACAACGGGGCGATAGCTCAAGCAAAGGAGTCGAGATCACACCATCAATCCAAACACGTACAGAGGAAATACCATGTGATCAGGGAGATCATTGGTAGAGGTGACATGCACATGGAGTATGTCAAATCAGAAGACAACGTAGCTGACCCACTAACTAAGCCACTTTCACAAAAGGCGTTCGATAGTCATTTAGAGCAGATGGGTCTTAGAACCATAGGTGAATGGCTTTAGGGCAAGTGGGAGATTGATAGAGTAGTGTCCAGCAAGCCAGTTCAATTAGCTTGTAATAGGTCTATTCTGTAAGAAACAATCTTTTGATTTTATAATAATACGCACGTTTATTTATATGTGTATAAAGATAAACAATGGCCAACTTCATCTCTCGCGAATACATTTAAGCGATTGGATGAAATCCTTAGATTACATTTGACTATGGGACGATTCACTTCAGTACTGAGTGCAATCATGAAACAGTCTCAAAGGTCGTAATCTTAAAACTGTTCCAAGTCATAGATTCCGAACGAGACGGGGTATCGTAGGAATCGCCAAGACTTGTACAAGTATGCATGATTCACATGGAGTGAATTTGTAGCGTTTCATGAGCAAGGCATTTGAGGCCAGTGCATACGAGTAGGTGGTTCAATGGAGGATTGAATGCATCGAATGACCCGAACAGAGAAACCCATTGTGGAAGCGCATGTCGCACATCGGTGATGGGATGTTTCTCAAGGATTATAATAGTGTACGATTTAGTCCTTTGACTTGAGGTGCTAGGGCGAATTCGGTGCATGAAAATGCGTTCTTAGATCTAGGTATAGACAACGTAGCTTGGTCATAACATGCCTAGGTGGGCTTCATGGGCTTGTGGGTAGACATCGACCATGAAGTGTAGGTACTCCTGAGTTAATAGAGGAATTGATTCTAGGAGTGGTCAATTAAAGGTTGTTTAATTGACCGGAGCAATTTATTGTTCATAAATTAAATCACGAGGAATTCGTGGGCCTGCTGCCAATTGATGGTGAACCCAGAGGGTCACACACAATACAATTGGACGGTGACTATTGAAAAGGATACTAAAAGGAATTAATTGATTTAAAGGTAATTAAATCAATTAAATGAATTAAAAGTATTTAATTCAAGTGAGAGATTAATTAATTGGCTGACTTAATTAATTAAATACTTAATTGAGTTGCTAATTAATTATATAAAAGAAATAATGATTTAATTGGACTGGGCATTTAATTAAGTAATTAATTAAATGAAAAGGCTTGCAAGACATGGGCCTTTAATTAAAAGCCCATAAGGAGTCTTGCAAACCTAGGTTAAGAGGGAGTCTATAAAAGGGGTTCTACTTGAGCTCAAAAAGCTAACACCCTAAGAAGAAAACCCTAGCCTCTCCTCTCAACCCTAGCCGCCGCCCCCTAGTGCTAGAAACCCTAGCCGTCGCCGCCACCAAGAGACGCCGCCGCCTGCTGCCGTGGGCTGCTCTTGTGCCGCCGCTCCTCTCCCTTTGTTCCTCTGTGTTAGATCTTGACCTGTCAAGAGAATCTACACAATCCTGCTTCGACAAACCTCCTGAATCCAGTTCTGAGCCTAAGATCTTGAGGTGTTGCCAGAATCCAATTGGTGTGGACTTACTTTGGAGGTGAGACGCTTGGATCACTTCTGTGAACCAGATCCAGATCCAGATCCAGTTTCAGAATCAGAATCGAAGGTTGCCACCACCTTGCATGTGGTGAGGTATATCGCAAAAACCCCCTTGTTTAATTACTATGTGTGTTTTTGTTCTTGCTTACGTATAAATAATATGGAGAATCTAATATGGGACCTTGGGTGCTTCGAAAAATTTTAAATTCCGCACTTTCGTTGCATTGACAATCGAGGTAACCCAACCACTATCCCAACATAGACTCGGGAAAGTGGCGCTAAGCCATGGAATCCGAATTGGACTCCTTGCACTCAAACAAGGTCTGGGCCTTGGTAGACCAGTGGGAGTGGCTCCCGTGGGTTGCAAGTGGATCTATAAGCGAAAGCTTGGAGTGAACGGAGAGGTAATAACCTACAAGGCGCGATTAGTGGCAAAAGGATATACTCAAAGACCTGGAATTGATTTGAGGAGACCTTCTCGCCCGTCGCAATGCCTAAATCCATTCGAATCTTGCTGGCCATAGCTGCGTGGTATAACTACGAGATATGGCAGATGGATGTAAAGATTGCCTTTCTCAATGGGGACATTGATAAGGAGATCTACATGGAGCAACCAAAAGGATATGCATCCAGAGGAGATGAACACAAGGTGTGCAAACTCCAGAGGTCCATTTATGGACTGAAGCAAACTTCCCGAAGTTGGAACATTCGTTTCGATGAGACAATCCAAACTTTTGGATTCATCAAAAACATGTTCGAACATTGCGTGTACAAGAAGATCAGTGGGAGTACAGTTGAATTTTGGTGCTTTACGTTGACGACATTCTTCTCATTGGAAACAATGTGAAAGCGTTGTCTGAAACTAAAGCATGGTTATCTACACAATTCTCAATGAAGGATATGGGAGAAGCATCCTTTGTACTAGGTATAAGGATCTACCGAGATAGATCAAAAGGACTGCTGGGCCTCTCCCAATCCCAGTACATAGATAAAATCTTGAAAAGATTTAATATGGAAGAATCCAAGAGAGGATTGCTTCCAATGAGACATGGGATTGCACTCTCTAAGTCTATGGCCCCAAAGACACCTGAAGAGAGAAACAATATATCTCGAGTACCATATGCATCCGCGAAGCATAATGTATGGTATGTTATGTACGAGACCAGACGTAGCGTACGCTCTAAGCGTTACAAGTCGCTACCAGTCTGATCCAGGTGAGCAGCACTGGATAGCCGTAAAGGTAATTCTAAAGTACCTGAGAAGGACTAAGGAATTGTTCTTGGTATACGGTGGAGGAGAATTGAAATTGGAAGGCTATACAGACTCGAGCTTCCAATGTGATGTAGACGACTTCAAGTCGACATCAGGATACGTATTCTGCCTCAATGGTGGTGCGGTTAGCTGGAAAAGCTCCAAGCAAGAAACAACCGCGGATTCAACCACCGAAGCTAAATACATTGCTGCGAGTGATGCAGCAAAGAAAGGTGTTTGGATGAGGAACTTCATCCAGGAACTGGATGTGATACCTAGCATCGCTGAACCCATTACTATCTTCTGTGATAACAATGGGGCAATAGCGCAAGCAAAGGAGCCGAGATCTCATCAGAAATCCAAGCATGTACAAAGACGATACCACGTGATAAGAGATATCATTGGTAGAGGAGACATTAAGATGGAACGTGTCGACTCAGAAGATAATACGGCGGACCCGCTAACGAAGCCTCTGCCTCAAAAGGCATTTGAGAAACATCTGCAAAAGATGGGATTCAAGAACATAAAAGATTGGCTTTAGGACAAGTGGGAGATTGATAGAAATAGTGTCCTGCAAGCCAGCTGTATGGCTAGTATTTATTGTAATAAATGCGGAACTATTCAATTTCGATTAATGAATGCACTTTATTAAATGGTCATCTTTATCTTATGTAATAATTATCTACGCATAAGGATAGAAGTCCTTAGATCACATGGCTATGGGACAACCCGTGGACTGATCTCCAAGGCCGTGATCTAGAACATATTCAAGAGTCGTAGAATCCAATCGAGATAGGACATCGTTGGATTCGGTTAGACTCTCACTATTGTGTATACTCCGATGAACTGGAGAACGCTGGGGTCCACGAGCGTGACTGGGATGGTCGATACACATAAGTGGGTGGCTTGCTGGGATGGCAAGCGCACTGAATACCCCAATTAGGAAATAACTCACCATGGAAGCGGTAGTCGCATATCGGGGTTGAAGTTATTCCAAATTTATAATAGTATATGAGGAACGATCCCTAACTACTTGAGGTGATAGGGTTTATCTGGTGCGAGAACGTCTATACTTTGATATGAGTTCCGACTGACTGGGGATCGACAGAAAGTCTCTGTGGATTCATATTGGGTATAGAGGAACTCGTATGCAGATTCATATCATCAACAAAGGATCCATTGACTCGACTTGATAGGTTGGAAAATTCTCCTATGGATTTCTGTGAGAAATTAATTCTGGTAAAATCCTCGGCCAAGGTATCTGACGACTTTATGTAAGTAGCTCATAAAGATTAAGTCAAAGAGAATTTATTTCGAGACCAGAGTACATAAGGTCAAGACAAAAGAAAAGGGAATCCGATGAAAGACCATGCCCTTAAGTCTCGACTGGGAGATTGATCGATGGAGAGATTATGTCGTATATGGAAATTATAAATGATAAAAGGTTCACTGAATTAATTCACCAGTGATTGGGCTCCATGGGCTTGTGGCTGGACATCGACCGTGGAGTGTGGGAGAATTCCCAAATTGGCAGGGGTGCTAATTTTGGAATGGTCAATCGACAGAGTGTTCGATTGATTTAGAGTAAGTCTTACTCGAATAATTAAATAATATTTAATTATAACCCACGGCCAATTATGTGGTGAACCTACGGGGGCATACACAATACACATAAAGCGAAAGCGAGGAAATAAGAACGACCGAGTCGACTGGGTCGACTGGGTGAATAATCGACTGGGTCGATTATTATGGGTGGGTCGACTGGGTCGACCCAATTGGAACAAAATGGGATCCAATTGGAATTGGATCAGGATCATAAATTAAATTAGAATTTAATTTGTGGATTAATTAATTAAGTTGGATTTAATTAATTAAAAGGGATTTTAATTAAATGGGCTTAGAGTCTGATTTAATTAAATGGGAGATTAAGTTAATTAATTGGGCTATTTAATTAGGAGATTAAATAAAGCCTGGTCAAATTAATTAACTGGGCCATGAATTAATTAGAAGACTTGGTCTTCTAATTAAAGAGGGCCATGGCCCATGTAGGAGAGAAAGAGCCCTAGTCCTAATAGGACTAGGTTAGGGAGATAACTATAAGTAGCTATCTTGTTGTTATTTTTCACACAACTCCATATGCAAAATTGAGCAAGAGCAAAATTTTCTCTCCCTCTCCCAAGCAATAGTCGACCGAACCTATTCTTCCCTGTGGAAGAATTTTTCGTTTTCGATCTTGTTCCTAAAACGTTCCTAATTCCTAGATCTTAATATATCTTGTGTTCTAGCCGATCAAGATATATTATTTTCGTGATATTGTGGTGTATTAACTCGTAGAGGCGCAACACGTGGGGCGCTCCTTGAAAAGCCTGGGTCGATTTCCTGGAGAAGAAATCAGAGTTCGTTTTGCTAGCCGAGGATTCGCAAGGAGATAGGTATAACGTGTAAACTTATACTATCGTTTTAATTAATATTTATATATATACACCTAGAGTAGAATCCTGGCAAGATTCCGTAAGAGGTCCTAAAATTTTTATATTCCGCTGTGCCTAGGGCTGTTTATCTTACCGAATCCCAACAAGAAGATGTGATTATCTTTGTTCTTCAACTCTACTTTTCGTCAACAAATGACTAAGCTGATGAGTGAGCTGTTCTTGAGACTTAAAGAATTCTGCTTCGAAATTTCTCAGAGATTGTGTTGTTGTTTTCTCTTCGTCTCTTTCAGCAATTTATACTTGAGATTTGAAAAATATCCGTTGAAGAGAGACAAGATTCAAATTCCTCGAGTACTGGTCCTTAATTTCCGCGAACGGCTCTTTGCAGTCTGTCCGTACTGTCAACAGTACTTTCCTGCAGGCAGCATTAAATGCACCCAACTGATACGAAGCGTTTATTCAATCATTCGTCTTTAATAACCTTGTACTTCAGCATTTATTACTTCCAGGGGCATTTATTACCGTTCGGAAGACTTTATGATCCTCTCCACTTGGCTGACGAAAGATCAAGTCTGATGACGAACTAAGCTGATCTCAAACTTGAACAAATCTGATTTGAGTCGGCTGATTTTCATCAGTCTGATATCTTTCCTTCAGCAGATCAGAAGTCTTGGACCTTGAGTTTTGACTCTTCTGATGTGTTCATTACTTAGTCAAAATTTCTTCAAAGGGACATCAGCCAAGTCAATTCATACTTAGCAGATTTGAAGTTTTGGAATGCATCAAAACCTCCCTTTACTAAATGTCTTCAGTGTTCTTCATCTTCATCCTTATCCAACAGAGGTCTATTCACCCCCCCCCCCCTCTAGACCTCATCTGACCACTTGGGACCAACACGCCTAAGACATGCTTGGTTTTTGTTGCTGATTCCGTTACTAGCAATCGAGTCGGAGCAAAAAATTGAACCTCGACTTAGCATTGACTGAGTCGTTCCTGGGCGCGCCTGAGGCTGACCCAGGTGTCTAGGTCTCGCCTAAGCTTGACTGAGGCACCTAGGCCATGCTTGGTTATAGCCTAGGCGCCGGGGCCACTAATGGGGCTGCCCTGGGCGCCTCTGTATCGCCTGGGCTTGGCCTAGGCGCCAATGCCACTCATGGGACTGCCTCGAGCTCTCCTGGGCTTGGCCTAGGCGCCTAGGCCATGCCCGGGTCTTGCCTGGGCCACCTATGGGGCTGCCTCAGATGCCTAGGTCTCGCCTGGGCAATTTGCGCCTGGGCGACGCCTGGGCGACTAGGCAATCTAATTTTAATTAACTTGTTGGATGTAGGATTTGAACCCTTGACCTCATATATACACATATTAAAGTATCAAACCAGTTGAGCTGGACAACTTTATTGTATTTTTATTAGACAATTATATATTTGAGCCAACTAATAGTTTATTTCGTCAATTTTTTCAATGCTTTAACTCATTTTTCATTAGTTTGATCGATTTAAATCATTTTGACCTTTCCCACGGTTTTCATCAATTTTTATCACTAATTTTGTTGATTTAAAACTTTTTTTACCTACCGAACATGTTACTCACCGTTTTCACCAGTTTAGCCCTTTTTTTTTTACCAATATCACTTATTTAAGCTATTTTTCACCGGTTCAACTTGTTTTTCACCATTTTCATCGATTTAAACCATTTCTGACTTAGATATCCGATTATTAACCGATATCATTTGTCTTTGCGCTAATTTCATCGAATTAAAATATTATTAATCGATTTAACCCATTTTTTCACTATTTTCATCGAGTTACACGATTATGATTGAATTAACCTAATTTTCATCGATTTCATTTTTTTTCCAAATAATTTCATTGAGTTGCACTGTTTTGATCGATTTAAATTATTTTCACCAAGTTTTCATCGATTTAAATCATTTTTAACCGTTGACCCATTTCCACCGATTTCATCTGTTTTATCATTAATTTCATCGATTGTAAATTTTTTTTATTGATTTAACCCGTTTTGTTCACAAATTTCAGCGATTTAAACTGTTTTGGACCAACTTAACTCATTTTTTCACCAATGTCATAAGTTTTTTTTTAATTTCATTGAATGAACCCATTTTTTCATTGATTTCACCCATTTTTCCCCCAAATTTATTGATTTAATTATTTTTTATCGATATAACTAGTTTTTCCCCTTAATTTCATCAATTTAAATCGTTTTGACCAATTTAACTAGTTTTTCCACCATTTTCATTCTCTTTTTACTAATTTAATCAAATTTAACCGTATTCACCCATTTTTCATCGACTTCACTTATTTTTAACTAAGTTAGCTGATTCAACATGTTTCAAAACAATTAAATTATTTTTTTACCGATTTTATTCATTTTTTACGAATTTCATCAAATTTACATGTTCGTGATAGGTTAAACTCATTTTAAATCGAATTCACCAATTTTTTTCCTCAATTTAACTGAAATCGCCTATTTTCAATGACTTAACCCATCTTCACCATTTTCCTACCAATTTACAGATTTACACATTTTTTCGCCGAGTAACTTGTTTTTTCACTAATTTTATCGAAGTGTAAAATCAGTGAAAATATATAAAATTTATGAATCGATAAAAAATTGGTTAATCCATTGGAAAATGAATTTAATCAATGAAAATATTCGGGAAACATATTTCTATCGTTGGTTTTGTCACTATTCAGTTACACATTTGTTACTAGAGCTAAACAGCAACGGAAATTTTCCGTTAGAACAATTTCATCGCTGTTGATAACTTTTTCCTACAACTTAACAACCGAATTCCTATGAAAAATATTTTTTTCCCAATTTTTCGTTGGTTATTATTCATTATTATTGGCGGAACATATTTTTGTTGATGGTTTTCGCTGTTCAGTTACTAAAATCTAAATAGCAACGGAAAGTTTCCGTTGGAACAATTTCATCGCTGTGAATAACTTTTTCCTACAACTTAACAACCGAATTCCTATGAAAAATATTTTTTCCCGATTTTTCGTTGGTTATTTTTCGTTATTATTGGTGGAACATATTTTTGTTGATGGTTCCGTCGCTATTCAGTTACTAAAATCTAAATAGGGACGGATAATTTTCCGTTGGAATGATTTCGTCGCTATGGATAAATTTTTCCTACAACTTAACAACCGATTTCCTACGAAAAATATTTTTTCCCAGTTTTTTGTTGGTTATTTGTCGTTATTATTAGCGGAACATATTTTTGTTGAAGGTTCCGTCGCTGTTCAGTTACTAAAATCTAAATAGCGACGGATAATTTTTCGTTGGAATGATTTCGTCGCTATGAATAACTTTTCCCTACAACTTAACAATCGAATTCCTACAAAAAATAATTTTGTCGACATTCCGTCAGTAATTTGTCGCTATTATTGAAGGTAGATTTTCTAATTGAAATTATGTTGGTATTTGGTTACTAATCCGTCACTAATAGCGACAGATTTATTTTCGTTGGAATCAGGTCGTAGATGAAGCCCCCTTTTTTTTTTGTAGTGAATGGTCAACCAATGTGTGTTACATTTTGATGCCTGTCCTTTTTCTTTTTTTTCTTTTTTTTCCTTTTTAATAATTATTTGATGCTTGTCTCTCCCACAATACTAATATTTAGTATATGCAATGCACATACGCATATCCGTAAATTCTATAAATTTAAGATTTAATTAATATTATATCGAATTTATGTTAAAGTTTTATTTGGTTTGTTAATATTATTTATAAATTAAACTAGTTAAATAAGTATGCAAATATATTAAGTAAAATCTTTAAATTGGTCCGCACGTGTCTTTTTCGAGCTAATTTTGAAACTGGGCAACAATGTGGACTACAATTGTCAATAAATTTGAAGATGTGGGGTTATTTTTACAACTTGAAAACTTAGGGGTATAATTGTTAGTTAACATAAGTAATGGTATCAATTTTGCAATAAAACTTAACTGTCACGTCATCAGTTAACGTCCATTTTTAACGATGGTACCAAATGTGATTCAATTTTAAAATTTGTGGTACCAAATGTGTCGGCCTCGAGGGTTCAATTGGTAAAATCGCAAAAGATAGGGGTCAATTTACAAAATTATCAAAATCAATTATTATCAAAATTGGAGGTAAAACGGTCTTTTTATATGAGAACGATTTTTATATTTTTTTTAAGAAGCAAAATAAGTGAAAGGGTAAATTAGGCATATTGGAATTTAGTTAAAGTCAATAGTTACAAATTAATTTTGACCAAGTTACCTAATCAACAACCCAGATCAATCTAAGTCAAATGAACGACTTGATGAGGCTTCCCACATGTGCGGGCATAACTCACATGCTCGCACCCTAGAAAAATTCAACTCTCCTATTGGAACCAAATTTGATTTAAAAGTTTGGAACTCTTTAGTTATTCCGAAATCTACCAAGCTGTTAGGATTAGGATATAATTGCAAATTTTACTCACTAAAATTATCCTATCCTATCTTCTTGGACTTGAAGAAAAAAGACAACTCAAACTTGAATCAGAAGTTGTGTGCCTCAACAATATAGAAATAACTTTTTTTTTATCTTTCCAAAATATTTTTGGATAATAGAACAATAGCACCACTAAAAAAAAAAAAATTTAATTCCTGGCCCCCCAAAATAGGGCTGTATCCGTCTCTGTATATATATACAGAGACGGATACAGCCCTATTTTGGGGGGCCAGGAATTAAATTTTTTTTTTTTTATATACAGAGACGGATACAGCCCTATTTTGGGGGGCCAGGAATTAAATTTTTTTTTTTTAGTGGTGCTATTGTTCTATTATCCAAAAATATTTTGGAAAGATAAAAAAAAAGTTATTTCTATATTGTTGAGGCACACAACTTCTGATTCAAGTTTGAGTTGTCTTTTTTCTTCAAGTCCATCGGCTCAATAAATTTTAATAAGGTTAAAAAAAATAACTTTAATAAGGAATTAATTGTGTTTCTCTACCAATTAAACCTAATTAATTCAATTACCCCCTCCCCCATTTAGTATACAAGAAAAGAAAGAATCAAGCTTCGGCCACCGCCTAAGCTCATCAAAATCATATTATAGGACATCAAAGATACTTTAAGCGTGTCTTATTCTTTATAATCAATACTACTAGTTATGTAAATAAATATATTTGCTATGTCAATTAATAAATACTTTGTGATTTAAAATCTAATTTTAAGTTTGGACCTAACTTTACAAAGTAAAATCCCTCTTCTTTCTTCTCCACAAAAGGAATTATTTGTGCACAGTTACATTATTTCTTCAAGTTCTTATATCCATTTGATAAAAAATAAGAATTATAAATTACTTCAATATTTTGAATTCAATTTGGTTCTCGTTGATAGTTTGTTTTCGTACAAATAAATTATTTCAAATATAATTTTCAATTAATTTCTATGATAAATACTTAAACTCGGCCCCCCCGACACTTTAACCCTAAATCCGTAACACAAAGTTGAGAGTGATAAAGTACTAAAAAAAACAATCAAGAACTTGAGATATTGAATTGAAGTAATACAAAATTTCGATAATGTTTGCCACAAAATTCATACCACTCGTAGGTGTTCGTTTCAATCCGACCGATGAAGAACTTATTATGTGCTATCTTATGAAGAAGGTGATGGGAGTTCCCTTGCCATGTGATCGTATAGTTGAAAGACAAGTCTACGGAGAAAAAGGAACGCCATGGGAAAATTTTCCCCAAGGGGACGAGTATTGGAACAATAGTGAGGGTGCGGAGAAGAATGTTGTTTTTGTGTTGTGTAGGCTTTTAAAGATTGGGGGAAATTCCAATTCGAAAAGAATTTCTCGAACCGCGGGTTGTGGAACATGAGAAGGTAAATCTTTGACTCAAGATGTGACAAATCAAAGTGTTACCATTATAGGTTAAAAAAGGGCGTTCACTTTCAAGCCAACTAAAGAATTCAAGTCCGAGGCTAAGGATAAAGGGCGATGGATAATGCATGAATTATCATTGCCCGAAGAAATCAACAAGGCAGTGAATAATAATCATTATGTGATTTGTAGAATTACAAGAGATCGTTATACGTCGGATTCCGGAAAAAAGAGAAAGTCACAAAGCTCCGAAGAAGACGAGGATGTATGTTTAAAGAAATATTGTGACGTTTATACAGGGCCATTCTGACATATTATGGGGCCCTAGGCGATATTTAAAATTGGGGGCCCTCTTTTTTCCAAATTAGCAAATATTTTTTAGATTCAATTGTAATATCTTTTTATGACATTTCATTCTTAAACTCTCTTAACAAAAGCAACTACTACAAATATCGTGTTGAAAATTCAAGTATCATGAATATTGTTATATAACAAATGTAAGTTAACAAATATAATTTTTTACTTGTCCGAATAATAAATAGATTAAATCTGAAAGAAGAATATTTATGCTTAAGCTACTATCTTAGGTAATAGGTGGGGCTGTGCAAACGGTAAACTGAACCAAACCGAACCGTATCAAATTTTGTTAAACGGCCTGGTTCGGTAAACCGAAAAATTCGATTTGTTCGCTAAATCACAATTCAGTGAGGTTCAATTTGATTCGGTTCAGGAAAACCGAAAAATTATTGAATCAAAAATAATTTGTCTTGAATACATAGGTAACCAACAACGAAGTTGAATAGAAATTAGGGTAAACACCATATTTGGTCCCTCTTATTATTAAATTTTTACAGAGTGGTCCCTCTTATGTTTTTTTCCCAGTTTAGTCCCTATTATGTATTATTTGTATCACTTTAGTCCTTTTCAGGTGTTTCAAGGCGGTTCCCGGTAACATGTGATATGCTCATAAGGGCAATTTCATCATTTCAAGTAAACTAACATGGATATTTTCGTCTTTCTAATCATTTGAAAAAAAACTAAAGATTTAATCTCTTCCAAACTAGGTTTTTATTCCAGTCCAACTTAATCGTCCATTTCGTTCCAAACTAAAGTTTTCTCCCAAAATCTTCTTCAAACACCAAAATTGCTCACCAATTAAACAATATCTCAAATGGTCTCAATAGCGAACGGACGAAAATGCCCTAAAAAATATTCATATACATGTCACGTATTATCAGAACCACCTGATAAGGACTAAAGTGAAACACATAATTCATAGTAGGGACTAAAGTGAAATAAATAATTCATAGCAGAGAGCAGAGACTAAAGTGGGAAAAAAAAACATAAGAGGGACCACTCTGTAAAAAGTTAATGATAAGAGGGACCAAAAGTGATATTTACCCTAGAAATTATAAAGAATACATTCGAGACCCCTAGCCTCAGTCCCCTCTCCAAATTTAGTTTAGCATCAATCAAGTTTTGGGTTTTATATACAATTAGAACCCAATTTTACTAAGAGAAAATCAGAAAAAGAACAAAATTGGGCATTTATAATTTGGAATGTACCTCAGTTAATTATGAATCTGGGCCGACAGAGAGATGGTGGAGGCGCAATGGAATTTTGAATTGAAGAAGAAGAGGATTTGGGTTTTGCTCCAGGGCAGTCCGTAGAAGAAGTGAGAAGATTATAGTGAAGCTTAGATTGTTAGGAATTCGGTTAAAAAAATAGGCATTACCGGTTCGGGGTAAATGAATACCGAAAATCAAAACTTATAACCATACGGTAATGGTGCTCGTACTATAATCGAACCAAAATATGGTATGTGTTTCGATACGATTTACTAGATAGTACATATATAACCCTAATTTTAGGGGATGTGCATTCAAGATAACTTAATCGTACCAATTTTCGGTATCAAGTCTGACGCGGTAGTTTTAAAATATGTACAATATGTCAAATCGAGTTATTTGGTTTGATTATCAAAATGTTCAGTCCGCTACCAAAAAACTAAGACATGTATGTAGTCTGAGTTATCTTTGTAATAAATTAATTTTAAAAATTATAGCTTGATTCAAACTAGTTGGAGGATTACATAAGCATTAAGAAATGTAATAAATAACAAATTTTTGAAAGTAGAACTCTCAAAACACATTTTTAATCAAATAATCATACCATTAATAAGAAAGTAAAATTGGTAATAAAAATTTAATTACAACAAAATAAAAAAATAAAAAAATAATAAAAAAAAAGAGGGAGCAATCTTTATCATTTGACACCAATAATATGAACTATCAATTTCACATAAATTAGCTCAACATAGTTTACATAATAAACACAAAGAGAATTTCAATAGAATGTGTATTGTTAATCGAGAAATTAGTTTAATAGGTTAAATCTATTTTAATGACACGCTCCGATCATTGTCCAACGCAACATACATTGATCAATTAAGTATGATCCAATATATTATGCATATATAAAGATATCTATGATATTCTTTTTGCATTTACATAGTTCTATATTATGGAGTAAAATATTCTAAATAAGTATATAAGAATAGTCTCTAGAACATCAGTTAGATAAGTATATAAGAAAGGTTTCTAGAGCATCAGTTTTAACCACTAAATCAAGTTGATTCCCACCGTTTGTTTGATAATGTAGTTATATAAATAGGGCAAGACTTTATTTGAAAATTAGTTTTTTGCATGCATTAGTACATTTTATTTGACAAAAAAAAAAAAATAAATAAATAAAATTAAGATACATTTACATTTACAAAATAATAGTTAGATAAAGTTGATTCCTTCACTTACTTTCACATGCACGATACAATAGGAGAGTTCCAAACTTTTAAATCAAGTTTGGTTCCAATAGAATTATGAACTAAAATTTTGTTTCTGACCTGAGTTTCAGGTTATTTAATTCATTAATAGGACTCTTAAAAATGTTTTGACAAATATCGATTATTAAAAATAATAATGTAATGAATTCAAGAAATATATAGAAATATGGTCAAAAAATGTATTGTTAAAACTTGACTGTTATTTAAAGTTTATTTCATTTTAATTAACCAAATTAATTAATTTCATACCAGAAGAATAACAAAATATATATCAGTATATATATATATATATATATACACATTAGATGGATTAACTTATACAAACATATATATATTCTTTTATCGTATTGTTGAGTGTGTTATGGACGAGTTTAGCTTAGTGGTTCAAAAAATAATTCTCGATCAACAATTAATTTTTCTTAAAATCACTTTTGATAAATATTGATAGTAATAAAATTGTGGAAATTGATTTATTATAAGCAATTGCAGGAAACTACATTTTATCCTTTTTTTTTTTTTTTATGAGATGGTGAATATATTGTTATATTAAACATTATATTGGATCGAAATTTTACAATGATATCAAAGTAAAACTAATTACTTGTATTAAACTAGAGAAAGGCTAATATGAAATTAGAAAAAATACCCACATTCGTGGGAGTTGAAGCCATGACCTCCTCGTCACGAAATCTCATCCTTAACCACTTCACTAAGGCTTCATCGGCAACTAAATTTTATCTTTTGGGATTGACATAATTTTTTATTTTTATTTTTACGTTTAAAGATCCCAAAAGTGATCAAAACATTTTGGATCAAATGTCATATAAAATTTAAAAATTTAAAATCAAATAGACCAAAATTATTTCATAGGGTTAAACACACTCAAAATTCTAGTAAAGATCTATGTTCTTTTAGAGTTACAATAGCTACTCAGCTTGAGGTTAATGTTCGAAGTATATGTCTTTATCTATTATCACCTCATGTCTAATTTAAATTAGGCCTAAACCCATCTCCTTATATATTGTATAACATTTTACATTATATATAAAAGTCATTAATTTGCACTTAACAATTATTTTTAATCTATTAAAGTTATAGGTATGACACTTATTGCCTATTTTCTTTTTGGTTAAATCATTGATTTCACCATCTATAATCATAGATTAAAATTTTATTTTCAATGTATGGTTCAATCAAATCAACCTTAAGAACTTTTTAGAAAACATTTCAAAATCACTATGAAAAATTATGTGGAATTTCCGTTTTTTTTTTTTTTTTTAATATCTTGAAAAGAAAGAAAAACTAAGCTATGAATCCTCCAAAGAGCAAAGAGCTTGAGGCGGCTCCTCTCCCATTAGTCGCCATTGAATTCACACTCCTCTCTATGTTCTTGAATCGAACCACATGACAAAATTATTAAATTAGCAAAATTTAGAGATCTAACACATAAATAAAAAAATTTAAAATTACATCTTATTTTCGTTTTCATTGAAAAACAAAAATTCCCTTTGACCCTTTCGAAACTTAGCTCAAAAAGAAATATTTCTCATTGAGTTTGTCATTATAAATTAATAATTAAACATTATTTTTCTTGAGTGAAACTAAGTGTTGTACTAGTTAGATTGTAATTCAATAGGGTCTAGATTCGACTTGCCATGGTATTCGTGTTTTTCGGTTTGGTTTTGAACTTGCGCATGCTATCCCATTCTGAAAATTAAAAATGGCTTTTTTGTTATGTACTTTACGAATTATAATTTTAATCCCTTTCGAATATTTTTTATTTTACATTTTGAACTCATGTAAGTGTCTTAATTTTTTGCACCTTTTGTGATACTAGTAAGTTTTGAATATATGTTGGATGTGCCTTATATATTATTTTTTGGAAACCTTCCCGACAACTAAGAGATAATTTTCTAAGAAACGAAGTAGACTCATAAAGTTAATTATTACCTATACAAATAACATAAAAAATTGTAAACAACGTTATTGAAAAAAGTAACCCCAAATTTTTTAGATCAAAAGTAGTTAACGAATGCAATCAAACCAAAAGTGTAAAATATTTCGAAAGACAAAAATACACCTTTTTTTGGGTTTCCCAATGGTTTAATCCCTTTCGAGGCACGTCGAGCACATAAAGTGGGAACCTCTTCCAACAGAGATTCGAACATGAGTCCGCTACTTCGTAGTGACTAGTCCCTTCCACTAGATCAATCACTTGTTGGTGACAAAAATACACCTTATGTTTTGTCTAACTCCAAAAAAAATCTCTGTGTTATTTTAACTCCCAAAACCCCCATGTGATCTCAAATAAGGGTCAAATACACACCAAAAAAGAGAGTGTGTTTCAAAGGCTTAAATTGGAGTATTTGTTCACATTTTGCTTTAATTATGATAATTTTACCGCTGACATCGAAAGACCAAAACACCCCTTGTGCTTTGTTTAACTCCCAAAAACCCCTATGAGTCATTTTAAATCACAAAACACCCCCCCCCCCCCATTTGATTTTAAATACAACACTTGACCCAAATAATATATACTTAATTTAATTTTTCAAAAAGAATAAATAATTTTAAGAAAAAACACATAAGGGTAATCTTGTCATACCACCAAAAATCAAAAGTAAAATTATAATTAAGTTGAGTGTGGTATTTAAAACCAAACGAAGGAGGGGGTTTGGGAGCTAAAATCTAGGTAACTTGCGGACCGCAACGCGAGCGTGAGTGCCAGAGCCTCCTTTCTGAAATAATTGACATTGAGGGCGTCGACTGAAAGCGTCCCTGATAAAATAATATTTTTAATCTCATATAAATAAATAAAAATAAATTAATATTTTATTACATAAAGCCATAAATATTTATTTGAGTGAAATTATCTATCTTCATAATTTAAATTTATTAACAAATTTAATATAAAAAAATAAAAAATAAATGAGAAATACGTTGCTATCATAAAACTCTGCAATTACACACGAGACATGGTAAAAAAAGAATTTAGAAACCATAGTATATGGGTGTATGTATATATGTTCTTAAAAGAAAGGAGGAAAAAATAATTCTATTTTAAAAAATGTTGACAAGACCACACTTAGTTAGCTGTCAATTCTAATCTTTTAGGAACATTTATTTATTACCTACTGAAACTTGGGGTCGAGAATATTGAAAATGTTGACAAGATCACACCTAATTCCCGTCCAATCCCCTCAAAGAATCACTGAAAACGTCAAACAATTGCGAAATACAGGGGAGGTTCCTATAATTAACCCTTTATTTTTTTCCAACTTCTTTTAAAAAATATTAATTTAATACCTACAATCTACTTTTTCACCTCAAATTCCAATATTCAAACTCAATTTAACTGTAATTTCAATTTTTTTAAAACCCCAAAACCTAAAATTCAAATGAAATTTCACTGAACCAAATTATTATTTCAAAATCAGAACCATTAACATCGAAACAAATCTCCTGCACGTAGGCTGTAATGTATCTAGTTTGTCTTGATTTAGTTTCACTCAAATCGGGTCAAACCCCATCAAATAAAGTGTTTAAAAATATCCCAGGCAAAACTCAATTTCAGATAAATCGAAACCTACATAATCCTACTTGAGACCTATAAAGTCATTGATTTGGTATATGTCATCTATTTTTTATACATAAAGTTATTAATTTGACATCTAACACCTATTTTTTTCCTCCAAACTCCAACAATCAAACCTCAATCCAGGTCATATTTCAAAGTTTCAAAATCCACTAACTATTATTTAATACTCCCTCTATCCCAAATTATCTGCCCTTTTAGTGAAAAAAATTTATCCCAAATTATTTGTCACTTTAGGATTTCATTACACTATTAATTATATATTTTAGATAGTATATAAGAGAAAAAGTAAGGGAGAGTGTAAAACTTGAATAACGTGTAAATAGCTAATGATGGGAAATAAAGAATAAGGGTATTTTAGGTATATAATTTATTTTTTTCCTAAAACTGATGATATATAGTAGGTACCTTAATAAGTGTGAAAACATGTAAAATGACAAATAATTAATTTGGGACAAAGGGAGTAATATTTTACAATTTCAATATTTCATTAAAACCAGGGTTTTGGCACTTTGCACCCTGAAAATTTAATTTATTTGGCACTTTGCACCCTAGTGTGTGTTTTAGTGAGAAAATTCATTGATAGAAGGGTAGAATAATTATTTTTTTATTTTTTTTTCACTTTGCACCTTAGCAATATAGAATTTGCACCCTTAAAATATAGAATGTTGGCAGTAATATATTAGCATTTTTCACCCCGATTAAATTTTTTGGCACTCTGCACCCTAAATATATAATTTGTATGACATTTTGCACACTAATATATTTTTCTAAAAAAAAACAGACTCGTGAATGTCGACGATGTAGAGATAAAATGGTCATTTCTATGCACAATAATAAAAAATTTGTTATTCTAAATTTATTTTACTTTTTAATAACTTATTTTAACATTTTCTCTCTGTAAAATTTAGATTAAAAAGAAGACATTGTCTTCATTTTATTTTCAAGTATATAACCTCAAGATTATTTACTTTGTATCTAAAATATACGTCTACATATCTAACATATTATTATATTGCATGTTATTTATATAGTTTAGATTATCATATTAAGTCGGGGTTGAAAATGTCAGAAATGATATTTTTTGGGTGCAAATTGCTAATATTCTATATTTCAGAGTTCAAAGTGTCAAAATATATACTTTTAGGGTTTAAAGTGCCAAAAATATTCAAAAATAATCATTATACTCTTCAATCAATTAATTTTTTCTTCACAACACACATTAGGATGCAAAGTGCTAAAACCCGATAATTCTAAAGTGCGAAATGGCAAAAACCCTTAAAATCATTATTCAAAACGAGTTTCAAAGGTATCGAAACCTATTATCAAGATGAAACTGAGATCAAACCCAATTAAACTACTTCGATGTGTAACTCATATGGGTTGGTAAATGGTTATTGAAAATTTAGGGTCTATTTGGATGGGATTTGGCTCGGTTTCGCGGGTCTCGATTTAAAAAAATTGGTTTATGTGGTTTCGATGAAACCTTTGAGACTTCATTTGGATGTGTTTTGGCTCTTGGGTTTTGTGGTTTGAATAAGTTGAAACCCCACTTGGATTGGGTTTGGATGTTGGGGGTTTAGGGAAAAAAGAGGTAATAGGTGTCAAATCAATGTCTTTTTTAGTGAGTATTGGGGAAAAAAGTAGGTGGTAGTCAATATTTTATAGGTTTAAAGAGTTTGAGTGTGGGTTTCTTAATAGATTTTTGATAATTTTATGGGTTTGACGAAAACTCATTTGAAAGGATTTTGGCTTTATCTCACGAAACCTATGAGACCGGATCAAAACCCATTTAAACACAGCCTTAATTCCCTAAATGTAATAATAACGTGAAGATTTTGTTCATAGGATTGGTTCCACAATATTTTTGTTTGAAAGTCCAACCGCCAAATCATCTCAGACCTTACAGAAAATACCTCGTGCTACAATTTTCTAGAGTGATCGAGAGTCATCCACCTGTCACATTAAACTTTCCCCATCTAGAATATACATTTGTCCGAACATAGGAATATGGTCAAAAGTTGCACTTGTTCTTTTTCCTTTTTTTGTTCTTTCTTTGTTTTTTTAGGAGGTGCAAAATGTATGTTTGAATGAGTTGTTATATCTTGAATTAATTTCAATTACTTAATAATTAATTCAGAGTTTTCTTTTTTCTCACGATTAAATTGTTGTAAAGTACTCAATCATTGATCTTGATCCAAATTAATAACTATTACGTCCAGCTGTCATATATATTCTTATAAAAAGAATATTTGAAGTGCTTCTATTATTGTTGGCTTAATTTTCCATAAAAAATTGTGTTCGAAGATTTTTTTTTATTTTAAATAAAAATAGGTAAATCGACTAAAAAATTAAATCATGAACAACTAATTTATCTAATTTATGTGAGGTTGATGCATTCCCGGAGTACGTAAAATAAAAATGTGTCCCCTATTTCTTTTAGCCTACATCAACATTTCTCTATGAGAATTAATAACACAATTAGTTAATATTTAAGGAACAAAATAGGTGAAATATTATTAAACAGAGACATGTGCAATTCTAATATGTAAATACAATGATCGATACATGTCTGATGCATGATCTTAGAGTGCAAAAATATTTAATATATGAAAATTCTTGATCGTTAATTTAATTATACTATTAAGAATACAAGGGGTCTGTTTGTTTAGTGTTTGGGAAAGTAGTTTAGAAGAGTAGAGGAGGTTTATGAAATAATCTCGATTTGCGTAATGTTTTTTGTTTGGATTTTGAGAGAGGTAGGTGTATGTTTTTTTTTTAAAGAGTTAGGTTGTAGGTGTAAGATGTGTAAGACTTTATGTCAAATCATGTTTATTGTGAGATAAATTGTGTAAGAGATAAGTTACTTTATGTCAAATCAGAGTATATTTTGTATATGTTTTGTTTAGAGATAAGAAAATTGTTGTTTGTTTGGATTTTCAGAGAGTAGTTTGAGAAAATTAATAGATGAAGAATTTATTCCAAAAAATAAAAAACATGTTTATTTGGCATTTTCTAAACACGAATTTTTTTTGGGAAAACGCCAAACAATATAGTTGTCATTCTGAATAACCATAAAATGCATTAACTAATAACAAAAAAAAGAAAAAGAAAAAACAGCTATACATTTGATTATAGTTAATATCAATTTACCCCTATAACATTTATAATATTCAATTTACCCCATATAATTTGAAAGGAGCAATTTACCCCCTTCAGCTAGAAAGTTTAACTCATTTTTCAAAATTGAGAATGAACATGAAAAGTGTTTTATAACATAAGGGATAAATTACCATATTTATCATAAGATATGAGGGTAAACTGCCACATTATAACACATAGGGGGTAGAGTGTAAGAAGGCGATGTAAACCTTTTATTAAATTAAAGACGAATAAGATGCTCTTTTTAAAATCACATGAACGTGAACATTATGTATGTCACAGTGGGTAAATTGCCACTAACTCCATTTGATTATGATACTTGATATATATTTTGAGGACCACAAAGTTTTTCTCTGGGAACCGTTGTTAGAATTTTTAATTAGTTTATATGATTCATGAATTAAAATTCACGATTAAAGGTAATGCAAAATATGCAATGATTAACAATCATACTGAAAATGCGTTACAGGGAGATAATCTCATCATATATATAGTTATTAGTTTTTTATTCAATTAATATGGTAGTTAGCCATTTTTATATGATTTACATCTCGATCAATTATAAGATTGTCTAATTTAAAAACATAAGTAGACAGCAGATCCAATTCGACGCTCTTATACAAACATAAATTAGTTAATGGTCGGTCTAATGTATATTCATGGATCGAAAAATTTATCGTCGAGAATATCGAAAAAATTCCGTTTTAAAATTAATGGAAACAAAAATAAGATAAAATTTCGATATTTGCTTTTTTTTTAGACTTTCTTATTTACTTAATTTAATAGTTATTGTTACAATTTTTTCTAATATTTCCAAAAAAATTTCAAAAAATTTCAATATTTAACTGACGAAACGATACAGAAATTTGATCCATATGTATATCAAATAAAAAAGATGTTTGTGTTGTGTTGGGTTGTGTTTATAGCAATTATTAACTATAGTCAAATAAATTTTGTTGTAATAAAATGAGAATAAATATATTCGTAAGGACTTTTGGCAATTATTCAATTTTTTCTATTTATTAAACAATATAATTTGGAGAAAGGGACGTATAATGTCGAGAAAGTCGTACCCGTGGTATTATTGACATATTTTCGCCTAAACACTATGATTTGACATAAATATTTTTGTACAATTAAATATATTAACATTAAAATTAAAAATTGCATGACGTCAGATGCCAAGGTGATTGTGAATAAACCAAATTTTAATACATTAAATTAATCCCTGTCTTAATGTAAGCTATAGTCAAATTATGTAAATAATACAATAATTAGTCCAAACTCTATTAAAAAGAATACATTATTTGTTGTGCTCCAAAGAACAGTATATATATTGGAAATTTACTCACATTATTTAATCTTTAGGCTGATTTCTATACGTGGATTCAATTAAACTTATATGTGATACTGCATAGTTTCAAACCAACTTTTATTTGTAAATTAAAGAAAAGTTCGACCTTTATCTTTTATTTTTTATGGGGATAAAAGGGTTGTTTATATAGAAGTACAACTGTACAAGTATATAAATATTAAATTATCAAAAAAAACCAATTTAATTTTAAAAGAAAAGATAATAATAATAATTTACTAAATTCAATTTTCTTTCTTCAAAATTTTAGGTTGGCAAATTTGTAATTAATTTGCAATAAGACTAGCCGTTAAGTGAACAACGGTAGAAAACAAAGGAAAAAGGCGGTTGGTGGACCACAATCTAGCGGGTCGGTGAAAGCGAAATTCATCCAGGGCCCATGGGCGGCCCGATTTCCACTTAAATTAATTAATTCGTTACACATATATCTACACGAGACGACTAGTATCGAACTTCAAATCTTGTATTGATTTTTTTTAACTTACATTAAATGCTTTATTTGATTATTAGACAACATAGCTCAAACAGTCTTTAACCGAGCAGAACACAAGCCCGAACTGAAGTAATTTATCATGTTTCACATGCTTTAAATTTTTTTAGGTCCAATAGAGTTTCAACTGAAATTTAAAATTTATTGAGTAAAAAACATTGTCCAACATTCTTTACATGTATCATAAATCAAATTAAACCCTTCATCGTACTGGTGTTATTCATATCAGATGGTACTTGTTGGGGAGTTTTCTACTGTTATAGGCTTTGGATGATTGGCATTTTTTTTCTTCTGTCAAACGGTTTATTTTTTGAGGACTAAAATAAATCGTAATTGTCCTCATCAACTTTCATAAATATATATATATAAACCAACTTCAATCGAAAAAACTCGAATTATTTGTTATATTTTATAAAAAACAAAAATTATCATATTCTTTTAGATTATTTAACAAAACTCGAACTCAAACAAATTTGTTAAAGGAGCTCATATCAAATATAAAATATTAAATAACTCAATTTATTTTTTAGTCATAGACTTATAGTCATTAATTATTATCACCTAATCTCACCCCCACCAAACATCTCCACAATAAATACCCCTCTAGTCCCCCACTTCACCTTCACTCATTCCACCACTTGTTAATTTAACTCTACACATTTATACATACACACTTCTGTACGTATTTCCTCGAATTAAAAAAAATGACGAAGGAAGTGGCGGAGCACGGTTCTTATGGGGCGAAGGACTACCACGATCCGCCGCCGGCGCCGCTGATCGACGCGGAGGAGCTTACCAAATGGTCGTTTTACAGAGCTTTAATAGCTGAGTTCATAGCAACTCTGTTGTTTCTTTACATTACGGTTTTGACCGTAATTGGATACAACAGCCAATCAGATACTGACGCGTGTGGTGGCGTCGGAATTCTCGGAATTGCGTGGGCTTTCGGCGGCATGATTTTCGTTCTTGTCTACTGTACTGCTGGAATTTCAGGTAGTGTTACACAATTTCTTCTTCTGTTTCAAAATCTTAGACCTCGTTTGTTTGGTTTTTTTTTTTTTTTTTATAGATATTTTTTCACTTTTTTTGCGTTTTAAATAAGTGTTGAAAAAAATTGTTTGAGTTTTCGTTTTGAGAGTTGCACAAATATTGTTTGAGTTTTTTTTTTTTTTTAGCTTGAAATTGTGTTTAACTTAATAATAATGGTTAAAAAATCAGATCTTTAGAATATTTGTCGAACCAGCTCGAATATTGATTAATTTTATATTTTTACATATAATTTGTCAATTCATAGTAGAAAATACAAGATCCTCTTGTGTGTTATGAAACTTAAATGAAACTATCCTTGAATTTATTCGATAGACCCCTAACATGTTAAATACGTCGTTTCATATTGGCTTATTTCAAAATATTTCTCGTCAAGTCGTAGGATCATCACGAAGTATATTAAAATTAGTTTTTTGTAATATATGGATTCAAAACAACCTATTTTTTCACAATTCGAGGTTTTGTGCTATTTTTTTTAGAAAGTTCTATGCAATAAAAATTTTACATGGTACTTTTGTGCAAGTTTAGTACAATATATTTACCCCCAATATGTAGCTTACCAAAATCATCAAATAGAAAATGGTTTTCAAACTTGTTTCATGTATATAACAAACTGAAATCATACAAGCTTTTCTTGAACGACCTCAAGTAAAAATATTAAATTAGATAAATTGATTACATTTTCATCTCTACAAAAACATCAAAAATTAGTGTCCTTACGAGAAAAAAAAAATATTGTTTGTTTGAATATGCGAGAGCTAGTCATTTACCGGTCCAATTTTAATAATTAATGTATTTTCAATTGTGTAGGGGGGCATATTAACCCGGCAGTGACGTTCGGGCTTTTGTTGGCCCGAAAGGTGTCTTTGGTGAGGGCAGTTATGTACATGGTGGCTCAGTGTTTGGGTGCCATTTGTGGAGTTGGGCTGGTCAAGGCTTTCCAGAGTTCGCTCTACACGAGGTACGGCGGGGGCGCCAATTCCCTCAACGATGGATACAACACCGGTGTTGGATTGGCGGCCGAGATCATCGGAACTTTTGTTCTTGTTTACACCGTCTTCTCCGCCACTGACCCGAAGAGGAGTGCTAGAGACTCTCATGTCCCTGTAAGAACTTTTAACTTGCTACTACTAGTTATATTTTACAAAAACTAAATTTTTGGAGATAATTTTTTTAAAAGTGATCAATTACAAACATGTGTAAGTGCAATTGCGTGCTTTTTTCGAGAGCTAATGCGGTCGAATCGAGTTTGGAATATTTTCCCTGTCATATGCCTAAGGAGCCATTTACCCCTTGTGATATTAAATAAGCATTTTAGGAAAATTAGTATCTACCCCGGTGGATTTAATCCACCGGGTGTTGGATGAGTGTCACATAAGCATGAAAGGACAATTTTTTGTCATTTCTAACCGGTCTATAATCAATTGGGTTTCACACTCGCTGAATAATGCAACTTAAACTTATTTCTTATGTGGATAATGACCTACCTTGACAATATACTCCTTTCAGTTTATCCATGTGATATGCACATGGATCAAAATTTCGTTTCGAATGTATGTTTCGGAGAGTCAAATATTGGAAACTTTTCGAGGCCATTCGGAAATATTTCAGAAACACTAGGGAAAATTTGTAAAAAAAGTTACTAAATTTAGGAAAATAACAGAGTTTAAGGCAAATAAATAGTTTCGGAATTACATCTTGTTTTCGTTTCGCCTGATTCAAAAACGGAAACTTTTCGATATTTTCGATGGAAAAGATAGAAATTTTGATCGGTGGATATGCATAATGATTAGTATATCCCCTTTAATATTGGATAATGAACACTTTGTTCTTTTGTGATTTTACCTAATGAATATTTTATCCCCTGTGATCTAAAAATTAAGAGTGAGATAGTGTGTTTCTTTTGCAAAAATATCAGGGCTATCTTACCTTCTTATTTACCAGATGGGGTAAACTGTACTTTTAAAATATTTTCTTCATTTTTTTTATTTGTCGTTTTGGTCAAAAAAAATTATTTACTTTTATTTATCGTTTTCGGATTTCAATGTAAAATTATTTGTTTTCTACTAATATTATCCTTCTTGTTAATGCTTGTAATAATCTCTAATTAATGATGTTATTATTTAATTAAAAGGATATTTCAATTTTTTTCTTAAAAAAAGTAATTTTTTATTGCATATCTTAATTCATGTATAATTCAAAAAAAAAAAAAAACGGAGGGAGTAACACATACTGTAATTTGTTATGAGCTCATTTTCAAATTGGTTTTGGTGGTTGAGTAGTGGATTGGAAAGTGCGTTACAACTTGGGTTGTTGCAAGAAAACGTGGTAGTTATAACTTTTAAGTCCCTCTCAAAAAAAAAAATAACTTTTAAGTCATTCAAATTGGAATTTACTAAGTTACATACGTGAACCTTAGGGCCCACACCTTGAACTAGAATGTGCCGAAGATAAAATAGAAAGTAACTTTTTTATTCTTTAATCTTATCAGCATTTGCTATATAAATTATGTTATCATCTTGTTAATTAATTACTCGATGCCTAACTAATTATTCAACTTCCCAAGAATGGTTGGAAATTGTTCCTAACTATGAAATTAAAATAATAAAATTGTCTTTCTAGATAATCTTCTAAATTGAAATCGATTCTTGAAGTTAGTAGAGGTTGAATCTTGACTTGTTTACATTATGCATCTTTGTATTAGGGTCAGACTTAACTTATTTAAATTATCTCGTTGCAGTAATTAATTACTGGACTTATTTAATAACTATTGGGATGTTGAATTTGAAATCTTACATTTGATTTTTGTAAATATACATAGGTATTGGCACCTCTTCCAATCGGATTTGCAGTGTTCATGGTTCACTTGGCCACGATTCCGATCACCGGAACTGGTATCAACCCGGCTAGGAGTCTCGGAGCTGCAGTAATCTACAATGAGCAAAAAATTTGGGATGATCAAGTAATTAATTTAAAAATTTAAATAAATATACATATTTTTATCGATTGATTCCGACATAATTAATTAATTAATTAATTTTTATTCCATTAATTGCAGTGGATCTTCTGGGTTGGACCCTTTATTGGTGCAGCCATTGCAGCCTTCTATCATCAATTCATTTTGAGAGCAGGAGCAATTAAAGCACTAGGCTCATTCAGAAGCAGTACCCAAGTTTGAAAGAAAAGAGGAACAACCTTTTATTTTCCACTCTTTTCTTTTTTCTTTTTTTTTTTTTTTAAATATTTATGGTTTTTAGAGCAATGTTGTTGTATTTTAAGATTTGTGTTTGAGAAACATGGAAATGTAGATAAAGTTGTAGGTGTAAAGGTTTGTCCTTTGTGCTTCACTTTGGGGTCTACAGTTGTGTATCTTTAGAGTTATCTGTTTTCCACCACGTTTTATTTGTCAAAATTCTCTATTCTGCTTGTACCTTTCAATAAATGGCTTAATTGATTTTTTTTTTTTTTTACAAACAATATAGTATACTTTTTTTTTTTAATCAGAAAGTACCAACAAACGCAGTATCTAATCAAGAATATTCAATTTACTTATTTATGATTTGTAAAAGAGTAATTTATCTTTTTGTGAAAATTTTAAATAAGCAATTTATCTCCTTCAACTGAAGAGTGTATAAATTTATCTCCTTTAACTGAAGAGTGTATAATTAACTCACTTGTCGAAATTGAGAGTGGGCATGAAAATTATTTTTGTAAAATAGGGGATAAGTTGTCACATTTATAATAACATAGGGAAATTGTCAAATTTATCATAACACATGTGATAAATTGTCACATTATCATAACACAGGGATAAATTGTCATATTTATCATAACACATGGGGTAAATTGTCACATTATCATAACACAGAGGATAAAGTGCCACATATAAAAATATCGAAGAGGTAGTGTGAAATTTATAAGAAATTAAAATGCTATTTTTTAAATATAAATTAAACATTATAAAAATTACATAGGTAAAAGTGCTATTTTTTCATGTATTTCATAAGATAGTTTAATTATTAATGCAAATTTCATATAACACAGGGTAAGCATCTTACATTTTCTCCGAAAAAACTAGACCCGTGGAAGATCAAACCATCTCATATTATTCATAATTAAAACACACGTAGTCTTCTTTGTTTACATTTTCATCATTTTTTTTTGGTACAAACATTTTCATCATCTATCTACACTTCTACAGTTAACAATGTGCTTCTTCATTTGTATCCTACAGTTTAGGGAAGAAAGCAGAAAAATGTTAATCCTTTTGTTTCATATTAACTGACATATTTGTCAATTTATTTTTGTTTCAAATTAATGTCATGTTCAGTCGTCAAAATAATTTTTTTCAATTTTGCACATTTCTCTCACTGAAGTTGAGAAACTCAATGATTACCATCCACTAATAAAAAAAAATTAAAATGTAATCATCGTTATAAAGAATATTCGAGATATTTTACCATAAAAAAGTATATATAATGATGAAGTTTCTTAATCTTTGTAAAAAAAAATATGTCAATTAATATGGGACGAAGGATATGTTTGTTTAGTAAGTTTTGAACAAACTGACTTCCAAACATAACCTTATAATAGAATTTAATGAGAATGCCCAGGTACATGTGAACATCTACTTTTTCAAGTATCGAAGATAAAGTTGCCATAAATGAGAAAAAGTTTTGAATTCATGGGGCCTGAAAAAGTAAAAAATCATTGTCAAGATAACGAAAATCCCACGCCTGGTTTTAAATTACAAATATCTCCCTCAAACTCAGGGCAGATCTATGTTGGAATTGGTGGGTCTACATGCTCCACTCATTTTTTTTGGGAGATTCTTCCCCGGACATTACTCATATACCTTGCGGTCATTATTTGACCACGTAAGCTCCCCTCATATTTTTTTTACTCATAACCTCAACAATTGACATGTGTGTCATTTCTCTTCTTCTTATTTTCACTTGGGAAAATAGTTTTTTTTTTTTTTTTTTTTTTTTTTCTCTCTTTTTTCACTCGAGGAAATAGTTGAAAATTAGTCTCAAACTCCTAACCCGGAAATTAACCTTGATTTTCTCTCATTTCACGCTCTCCTTAGTATGCGAAACTGAAAGGGAAATTCTTATTCAGATCGAGTTTGACCGAACTCAAACTTATTACATGGCAAGTGTAATACACTTGTTTTGGGATTGGATGTAACTTCCAGGAAAGTGATCAATCACAAAGCAAGTGCAATACACTTGTTTGGTGGTTGGATGAGTTTGACCAAGCCAGGCTTGGGCATGAATTTTCCAAAATGAAAAGTGTTTACTTGGTTGGATTAAATTAGTTGTTCATTGTGATTTAATTTATTTAAGCTATCTAAAACAAATCAAATTTTAATTTGTAAGAGAGTAGTTTGAGAAGAAAGAAATTTTTTTGAACAACATTACACAAGTCAATTAATTTTGTAATATTATTTTTCAACCACTTTTAAGGACATAAATGTTATAAGTTATTCGAAAAGTTACTATACCTTAACTCTAGTTAGAGTATAACTTCGCTACAAAAAGAAATAAAGCAAGATAAAAATTGAGAGTAAAATAAATTAAATTATTTGATAATTGACTCGAAATTCCTATGATAAAAATTTATTTAAGTTCGATTTGTCATACAAATCAAATAATTCTGATGATCATTTTTCTTTTGATAATAAACTTTTCAACTCAATAAATTAAAATTCGATAAAATACATGTAAAAACATCAAGTTAGCTATTTGATACTCACTTCGTGCTCATTCGATAAAAGTTCGTTTAATTGGTTCGTCAAATATATTTTAGTTATTATTTATTATTATATAAAAAAATCCATTCGATTAAATAGCTTAAATAAATTATATCAAAATAAAGCAAACTAAATTATAATCTAACAAAGCGTGACAGAGTGTGATAAGCGAGAATTTTGGGTAGAGAATTTGAGACTATTTTCCTTATAAAATTAAAAAAGAACTATTTTCCCAAGTTAAATGAGAAAAAGGAAAATAAGAATTGAGGTAATTGAGGACACGTGTCAACAGCTGAGCCTATATAAATAATAATAATAAAAAAATATAATAAGAAGAGGGTCTACGTGTATAAATAATGACCACGGGTCTAACCCGGGGAAGAATCTCTAATTTTTTTTAGTTTTCTAATCGTTGTAGTGAAATTCTTGTCCAGATCGGGTATGGTCGAACCCAAAGTAACTACATGGCAAGTGTAATACACTTGCTTTGGGATTGGATGTAACTTCCAGGAAAGTGACCATTCACAGCAAGTGCAATACATTTGCTTGATGGTTGTATGGATTTGGCCAAGTCAGGCTTTGACAAGAATTTTCCGTTGTGCTATTAATATTTCCTGGAAAATGCTTAATTTGGGTTGTTCGGGTTGAAGAGTTGGTATTATCGATGTATTCAAGGTTACACAATCACCAAATATTAGTTCACAAACGAATAATAGGTAATTCGTCAGCAATAATTTATGTGAATAAGAGGTAAATCTTTTGTAACAAATTTCTTAAAAAAATCATAAGCCAATTGGTTATGATCGACACATTACCAAAATCAATTAATTCGGTCTATTTGCGGTTCAACTAGATCGAGATCGGTCTTCACATGGCTGTCAAGTGAGCCAGTAGCTAACATATAAAAAGCTCATTTGAGCTCGATTCGTTTAACAATCAAACTTAACTCAAACACAAACACAAACACAATTACAAGCTCGAAACAAATTTCAAAACAAGCTTAAAGATGTTGTTCTACACTACTCGACTCATTTACACCCACGTGGCAGAGTGTAAGGGGGTGGATGGGGGATTGCCCACCTAAAAATTATATTATGTATTCTAAGGACTAGTCCAATGCTAGGGATGAAAATTGAATAAGCAAAACGGATTATAGAAACTCAAAAAATGTTTTGCATATCCAAAAAAAAGTCTTTCAGTCCAATGCATGAGTATGCAAAATAAAGATGCATTTTATTTCAATTTTTTCAATTATATAATCCTTTTTATTTATACATTTATTTATTTTCGAGATCTTTAATAAATATAAAATAAATTATAATTAAGTTGAAATACAAATTAAAAAAATTATAAATACGTAAAAAATAAATATAATTAATCCAATAATTATATTGTATAAAAAAAGTAATTCAATTAATTTTGCCATCTTTAAAAAACACCCAAGTTAATGAACAAATCACAAGATAAATAACTGTTGAATCCAATAATTATGCCATCTTTGAAAGACACTCAAGTTAATCAATAATTATAATGTATAAAAAAGGTAATTCAATTCATAATGCCATCTTTAAAAAACACTTAAGTGAATTGTTAAATCTAGTTAATTGAGTAATCCAACAACACTCGTATCAATTAGTAACCCAATATAAATAAAATTAAGTAACCCAGCCCAATATATGTAACCCATGTTTAACTAATGACCCAATATGTAGTAGAAGCCCAACATAACAAATAATCCAATATTCAATTAGTCTTTGTCTTCTTCAGAGATTGAGACCTTCTTCACCCAAAAGTCGGAAGAAAAAAATTTCAATCATTCTCCAACGGTATATTATTATATAAAACTTTCTATATAATGTTATTTTGCTCGAAAATTACAAGAAATTTGAAAAAAAAAAATGGCTGGAGAAAAAGGTGGGGGTATTTAATTGCAATTTATCAACAACTCAAATTTCTCATCCAAGGGTAAAATTGTGAGATTTTTCCTTCCCTCCCTTTTTTCCATTCTTACTTTTCTCTCTTCCTCAATAACTATATA
Organism: Penstemon barbatus; assembly: GCA_003313485.2. Taxonomy (NCBI): domain Eukaryota; kingdom Viridiplantae; phylum Streptophyta; class Magnoliopsida; order Lamiales; family Plantaginaceae; genus Penstemon; species Penstemon barbatus. The sequence continues at coordinate 31,887,948 of CM064883.1, forward strand.
TCCATCTCGAAAGTACATTTCCAAAATAATTAATCTATTATTCTATGGAAATTCTTTATTCAAATTGGATTTTGGTCGAATCCAAATTATCTAAATGAAAAGTACGACATATTTATTTTGCGATTGGATGTAATTCTTATAATAATAACCAATCACAAAGCAAATATACATTTATTTTATGGTTGAATGAATTTGTGAAGTCAGATATGAGCAACGATTATTTTTCACTATACCATGTACATGGCAATTGATCCTTTTTCTTTTTCTTTTTTAATTACATTGCAATTAATCATTTTGGCATTGTTTCATTTCACGCTACCAACTGACTTGTTATAAATGTGGAACTATTTTATAGTATTTGAATTGGAATATGCTTTATAAAAAAATCAACCCTAGGAAAAAAATTCCAAGCTTATTTCTTAAAAGAATTATTACAGAAAGAAAGAGCTTATTTCTTAATGTTTTTTCAATTTATATATATATATTTCGAGTGATTACATCTTAAATTTTTGGGATTCAACACCGTGGATGTTGTGGATTTTTCCAGTGATTTGTCAATATATATTTGTCATAAATCGAGAAAAATAATATCTGGTTAATTTGTTTGAGAAAATTCAAAGCTTTAAAGAATATAATGTGTGAAACAACTGATGAGAAGACTTACAAATAAACTATGTAATCATGCTATGTTTATATCAACCTCTCCTCATTTACATGTTTTTCTTGAATTTTTTTTGAGAGAACCCGAAGGTAAGATATATTAATCAGAAATATCGGAGTTTACAAGGTCCGAAATAAAGCTAGGAAGGACAACATTGTCCCCATTACAAGAGAGAGCCAACTTAGCTAAAGTGTAAGCGACGGAATTACTTTCCCTAAAAACATGAGACCACGAAAAAGTCTAGATATCTAGCTAAGGAAAGAAAATCCTCATAAGTCAAACCCGGGGTGAAAATGAGAATCAAAACTCCTGGGTGAAACTTCATTAACTACTAGGTAGCAGTCTCCTTCCATTTCAATACATTTCCTGCCTTTCAAAACTCCAAATTCCAGCCCTCTTTTCATAGCAATAGCTTCGGCAGCATTCGAACTCAGTGGATAATCAAAATTTTTCAGATTTCCAATCAATACAGACACCTAAATGATCATGAATAACAATACTTACACCAAAACAGCCTAATTTATGATCAATTGCTGCGTCCACATTATTTTTACGCGCCCAATAGCCGCAGGCTTCCACTCTGAACTTAAGAGCCTATTCCGAACCTGCGGACTGTTTCGGCTAAAGGAGTCCAAATGTTTTTGATAAAATTTTGGGTTTGTTAGTTCTTGAATGATAATGTAACTTTTGGGTTTGTTTAGTTCATTTTTTATTGATGATTTTGGGGGAGAACTTTTGAGGGTGCAATACGCCAAATACCCGCAAATTGCAACTGTTTAATCTTTATTCAATTTCTCTCCATCGACACACCAATATCCACGCCCTCCTCTCCAATCTGTCAACAAACATCGGCATGGACGATTTTTACAGCGAGACACTTGGCCAAGGCTCGGACATAGTTCACACATGTATGTTGCGCTTGCGTTGAGGAAAGAAATTCTCATTTATTTTGGTAGTTTGTTTGTTCTTTAATTTATTGTTACTTTTATATTTCTAATTCATATATACTAACATGTACACGGATTATTAAATTAGTGACTGGAAATGTGACCGGGCCTTATCCTATGCTCACTTCAAATACAACCCCTCTTGTAGCTCCGGTTTTCAATATTATGTAATTAGTTTAAGTTTTCTGGCCTTCTTGATATTCCTTCTTAATTGGTGATCAATTTAGTTAATTTTGTTAGCATGTAATTGTTAATTGTTGAGATGAAGATTTTTTTTTCAGCTTCTTCTTTTATTACTCTTTTTACCTTTTTATTATTTTCGAAAACTGCACGTATATTACACGTGTCTAATTAACTATATGTGTAAATTTGTACAAAATTAGTATAAGAACAACTGTAGTATTAAAATTTGTCAAAATAAAACTATAATAGATCTTTTTCTTGAATTTAATTACTTCTTTTACTTTTTTATTTTTCACTAACTTGAAAACCGCACGTATATTGCACGTGTTTATATTTGTTAATATTAGTGTAAAAATAACCTTAGTACTCAAATTTGTCAACATATAATGACAAATAACAGATAATGTGTTAAACAAATATTGCGAATTAGTGTTACGAATAGAGCGGTTTTTAAGATTTCGCACAAATGACCATTAAGTTAGTACTCAAATTAGTGTATGAACAACCTTAGTACTCAAATATCTAGACACGTGCAATGCGGTTTTTAAGATTGCGAATTAGTGTTACGAACACACTATAAAATTTTTTAAGATAAAGAGTTAGTTGTTTGTGAATTTGATAGAATAGTGTCCAGCAAACCAATATTAATTAGCTTGTAAGATGACTATCTTCTTATGGTTTAATAATTGATACACCTGTTTATTTATAGTACGTAAATTAAACAATGACCAACTACATATCTAAGCGATTGGATGGAATCCTAAGGTCACATTCGACTATGGGATGATTGACTTCGATATTGAGTGCAATCATTAAACAGTCTCTAAGGTCGTGATCTTAAAACATGTTTCAAATCATAGATTCCGAACGAGACTGGGTATCGAAGGAATCGCTAAGCCTTGTATGGTTTTGATTTATTTATCGATTTATGTTTGGCTTGTATGTGATGCGCGCTAGTATCTAGATCGTAAATAAAAGATAAAGCATAATAAATGTGGTGAGACCTCGAGGAGAGTTTCATCAAACTTTCAAAGTCGAAAATTCCCTCTTGAATAAATATTAAGTCATATTGGGTTAACTATAAAATGAGGTTTTCTAAATCCAAACCTTCCATTAATAGGAACTAGCATATGTTGTCTACTTATCGATTAAGGTGATCCAGAGTCGCGAAATTCCTTGATTCTTATTTTCTTAAAAACATGACAACGGTGAGGATGGGTCGGGATGTGAAAATCGACCGATAACCAGTTACGGGGATTTCATGACCGGGCCCGTTGCTCCTCATGATTAATAGGTTAGACTTAACGAGTAGTAACATTTATGAAGTAGCAGTGCTAGATAAATGCGAAAATCGAGGCAAAATAGCTTGAAGGTTGTGTAGGGACACAATTGGTAAAAGTATATCTACCTAGGGAGTTAATTGTATGGCCACGAGTCGTGGGTGCAATTAATAACAACTGGGACGTCAAGACCTACTAGGAAATAGAATTTCCCAAACAATAAAAGGGGTTATTGTTTCGATAAAAATAGTGGGAGAACTTTTTTGATAAAAAGTCCAATTTTCGTTAATTATAAGTATGAATTTTAAAACATGTCTGCTTATTGTTGTTTTTAAATTATTTATTATAGCAATTTAAAATCCACAATCATGTACGAACAAACTTTGAGGCAAATCATGTGTAATTCACTCCACGAGACAAGCATGGTTGGGTTTAACAATGTTGGGGAATATTGTTCTTACCTAATCAAGACGATGATTCTGTTGGGATTGGGTAAGATAAACAGCCGTAGGCACAGCGGAATATAAAATTTTTAGGACCTCTTACGGAATCTTGCCAGGATACTACTCTAGGTGTATATATATAAACATAAATAAAACGATAGTATAAGTTTGCACGTTATACCTATCTCCTTGCAAATCCTCGGCTAGCAAAAACGAACTCTGAATTTCTCCTCAGCCAAATCGATCCAAGCTCTGCAGCAGCGCCCCACGTGTTGCGCCTCTACGGGTTGATACACCACAATTACACGAAAATAATAAATCTTGATCAGCTAGAACACAAGATATATTATGATCTAGGATTTATGAACGATTTTGGAACAAAGTCGAAAACGAAAAAAAATTCTTCCAAAGGAAGAACAGGGTTCGGTCGATCACTTAGGAGAGGGAGAGAGAATTTTGCTCTTGCTAAATTTTTGCTTATGGAGTTGTGTGAAAAATAACTATAAGATAGCTACTTATAGTTATCTCCCTAACCTAGTCCTATTAGGACTAGGGCTCTTCTCTCCTACATGGGTCATGGCCCTCTTTAATTTAGAAGACCAAGTCTTCTAATTAATTCATGGCCCAGTTAATTAATTTGACCAGGCTTTATTTAATTTCCAATTAAATAGCCCAATTAATTAACTTAATCTCCCATTTAATTAAATCAGACTCTAAGTCTATTTAATTAAATATTCCTTTTAATTAATTAAATCCAACTTAATTAATTAATCCACAAATTAAATTCCAATTTAATTTATGATCCTGATCCAATTCCAATTGGATCCCATTTTGTTCTAATTGGGTCGACCCAGTCGACCCACCCATAATAATCGACCCAGTCGATTATTCACCCAGTCGACCCAGTCGACTCGGTCGTTCTTATTTCCTCGCTTTTGCTTCATGTGTATTGTGTATGCCCCCGTAGGTTCACCACATAATTGGCCGTGGGTTATAATTAAATATTATTTAATTATTCGAGTAAGACTTACTCTAAATCAATCGAACACTCTGTCGATTGACCATTCCAAAATTAGCACCTCTGCCAATTTGGGAATTCTCCCACACTCCACGGTCGATGTCCAGCCACAAGCCCATGGAGCCCAATCACTGGTGAATTAATTCAGTGAACCTTTTAACTCATTTACAATTTCCGTGTACGCCATAATCTCTCCATCGATCAATCTCCCAGTCGAGACTTAAGGGTATGGTCTTTCATCGGTTTCCCTTTTCTTTTGTCTTGACCTTATGCATTCTGGTCTTGGAATAATTCTCTTTGACTTAATCTTTATGAGCTACTTACATAAAGCCGTCAGATACCTCGGCCGAGGATTTTACCAGAATTAATTTCTCACAGAAATCCATAGGAGAATTTCCCAACCTATCAAGTCGGGTCATGGATCCTTTGTTGATGATATGAACCTGCATACGAGTTCCTCTATACCCAACATGAGTCCACAGAGACCTTCTGGTAATCTCCAGTCAGTCGGAAACTCACATCAAAGTATAGACGTTCTCGCACCAGATAAACCCTATCACCTCAAGTATTTAGGGATCGTTCCTCGTATACTATTGTAAATTGGAATAACTTCAACCCCGATATGCGACTACCGCTTCCATGGTGAGTTATTTCCTAATTGGGGTATTCAGTGCGCTTGCCATCCCAGCAATCCACCCACTTATGTGTATCGACTATCCCAGTCACGCTCGTGGACCCCCGCGTTCTCTAGTTCATCGGAGTATACACAATAGTGAGAGTCTAACCGAATCCAATGATGTCCTATCTCTATTGGATTCTACGACTCTTGAATATATTCTAGATCACGGCCTTGGAGATCAGTCCACGGGTTGTCCCATAGCCCTGTGATCTAAGGACTTTTATCCTTATGCGTAGATAATTATTACATAAGATAAAGTTGACCATATATATAAATGCATTTATTAATCCAATCGAATGGTCCTTTCAATTAAATGCAGCCAAAACAGTTGGCTTGCAGGACACTATTCTATCAATCTCCCACTTGTACTAAAGCCAACTTTTCATACTTCTGATTCCCATTTTAGACAAATGTTTTCGGATGCCTTTGAGGCAATGGCTTAGATAGCGGGTCCGGCGTATTATCCCTTGAGGTGACACGTTCCATCTTTATGTCTCCTCTACCAATGATATAAATATCAAATGGTATCGTCTTAGTTCGTGCTTGGATTCTTATGAGATCTCGACTCCTTCACTTGCGAGATAGCTCCATTATTATCACAGAAGATAGTAATGGCTCGACAATGCTAGGTATTACATCCAATTCCTGGATGAAGTTTTTCATCCAAACACCTTCCTTTGCTGCTTCACTCGCGGCAATGTATTCTGTCTCGGTGGTTAAATCTGCGGTAGTGTTTTGCTTGGAGCTCTTCCAGCTTACCGCACCACTATTGAGGCAGAACACATATCCAGATGTCGACTTGAAGTCGTCTACATTACATTGGAAGCTAGAATCAGTATATCCTTCCAATTTCAATTCTCTTCCACCGTATACCAAGAACAATTCCTTAGTCCTTCTCAGGTACTTCAGAATTGCCTTTACGGCTATCCAGTGCTGCTCACCTGGATCAGACTGGTAGCAACTTGTAACGCTTAAAGCGTATGCTACGTCTGGTCTCGTACATAACATACCATTCATTATGCTTCCTATTGCAGATGCATATGGTACTCGAGACATATTGCTTCTCTCTTCAGGCGTCTTTGGGGCCATAGACTTAGAGAGTGCAATTCCATGTCTCATTGGAAGCAATCCTCTCTTGGATTCTTCCATATTAAATCTTTTCAAGATTTTATCTATGTACTGCAATTGGGAGAGGCCCAGCAGTCCTTTTGATCTATTTCGGTAGATCCTTATACCCAGTACAAAGGATGCTTCTCCCAATTCCTTCATTGAGAATTGTGTAGATAACCATGCTTTAGTTTCGTATAACACTTTCACATTGTTTTCAATGAGAAGAATGTCATCAACGTAAAGCACCAAAATTCAACTGTACTCCCACTGATCTTCTTGTACACGCAAGGTTCTAACATGTTTTTGATGAATCCAAAAGTTTGGATTGTCTCATCGAAACGAATGTTCCAACTTCGGGAAGCTTGCTTCAGTCCATAAATGGACCTCTGGAGTTTGCACACCTTGTGTTCATCTCCTTTGGATGTATATCCTTTTGGTTGCTCCATGTAGATCTCCTTGTCAATGTCCCCATTGAGAAAGGCAGTCTTTACATCCATCTACCATATCTCGTAGTTATACCACGCAGCTATGGCCAGCAAGATTCGAATGGATTTAGACATTTCGACGGGCGAGAAGGTCTCCTCAAAGTCGATGCCTGGCCTTTGAGTGTATCCTTTTGCCACTAGTCGCGTCTTGTAGGTTATTACCTCTCCGTTCACTCCAAGCTTTCGCTTATCGATCCACTTGCAACCCACGGGAGCTACTCCCACTGGTGGATCTACCAAGGCCCAGACCTTGTTCGAGTGCATGAAGTCCAATTCGAATTCCATGGCTTCATGCCACTTTCCCGAGTCTATGCCTAGCATAGCCTCTTCGTAAGTCCTTGGGTTGGTTAGAGACTGTCTAGTCTCACGTAGCAGACCGTAGTACCTCTCGGGTTCTCTACGTTGTCTTTCTGACTTACGAAGTACCGGTGTACTTTCTGATGTACTTTCATGCTCTTGTTCTCCCACTGCCTGTGGTGATGGGTCAGCTTGATCGACCTCTTTGGTCTTTTCAGCTTCAGTGACCTCATCTAGTTCTACGTTGTGTTCCTTCTTGCCTAGCAAGAAATCCTTCTCCAAGAAGTGTGCGTTCCTTGAGACAAACGTAGTTTATCTTGTAGGATCGTAGAACTTGTATCCTATTGAGTTTTCTGGATACCTCATGAATTGCATAAGATGGACTTTACTTCCAACTTATCTCCCACCAGCTTATTCACATAAGCGGGAGACCCCATATGCGCATGAATGCATATGAAGGTACAATACCAAAACTCATATCACGTGATATGTTTTTGGAACTGGCTTCAGAGATACTTAGCTCAGTATCTTCGATTTTCTCGATCAAGTTTTATTTGTTTGAATAAGGAATTTCATGTAAGATTTCTTAATGGACATTTACATGTCCAGAATGCTTGACAACATACAACGTTTCGAGCGGGTCTTACATTTCGAGAATCTAATTCTCTATTAAATAATCAATGGCGTACTGCCAATGCATGTTCGATTTTGAATCGATCCAAATCTCTTACATGCTTTCATTGATTAGGCTCTCTTCTTTATTCCAAAAGTAATTTGGAATTGTACATCACAACGTACTTTTACCCATGAGGGTACTAGAGACGCCTTATCTCCCACTAATGCTTTAGTGTTTCTACCCACTTATAATTGGATTAAATCCATTGCAATTGTTTATGCCTCTTGGTTGCCTAGCAACCAACTACTAAATCTAATTTCCATTAAGCAAGATTCGAAAGTCGGTTACTATGTACAGCATCCCAGTCAAGCTCGACCCAGTCGAGCTCAGTCTTTGAATCTTTTAATTCGGAAATATGTTTTAGTATTCGTGTATCGCCTTTCGGTTTTTACAACGACTCAAGTGTGTGAAATCTTGATTATTTATATTTTATTGACTATGCATATTTTATTTAGTCGATATATGAGTATCCATACTCATTTGCTTATGTACACTTTTTGCGTATAAATCTTATAGCGCAATCAGTTCCAACCATTATGGAACTATCACATCCCTTAAGACAAGGGATGGTATAAGCAAATTTCAATGATCTAAATAATTCATGGCTTTTGATGCATTGAATGCATCAATGAGTGCTTCATCGGGCATCCAACACCCTTATGCATTACTTTAACCATAAGGTTAAGTTCAATAAAATTTAATCATCCCTTATGGGATGAATAGGTTCAATTCCCTCTTCCCTTGATCTTAATCCATGGAAGAATCATTTTGATTGACTTTTCAACTTATCATCCTTACAGAAAAACCTCCAAGGTTATTTCCCTTTAGAGAGGATACATTCCTCTTCTTCCATCTCTCGAGCCTTTTGAGGCCTTTTCACAAGATGTTACTTCCCATTCATGGGAGACTTCATGTTTGCCTTCAAGAAAATTTGGGCTTGAGAACCATCCTCAACCCTCTGGTGAAATTTATCACCTTTCTTATTTGAAGAGTAACTTCGAAAAAAGGCAGCTTGGTGAAACCTATCACCATTCCAGTCGAAGTGTAACTTCGAAAGGAAAAACAATGAAATCTTTGTAAGGAGATTAGTCCTTGCTTGGACTCGAGAATAATTTCTCAAGTTTCGAAGTCATTCAAAATCATTTGGGTTCAGTCAATTTATTTGATTCAAGTATGATGGTAAATATTCATGGATACATAACTTATGATAAACTATCATAAACATGACGATAAATACGCGGCATATTAATATCAATGCATAATTTACAAACATGGTTTTCATTTGTAAATTACTCCCACTATTTTTGTCGAATACTTATGCCCCCATATAAGGTTCGGGAAATAAAAATTTCCTAATGGGCTCAAGGCCCAAATGCAATCGCTCAGTACCCACGACTCGTTGGCCATACCAATCGATCCACTTGGTGGGCGATCACGTCGCCGGTTAACCATCCCAGCTAACCCTTGAGTTCATTCAGCCTCGCTTTTCGTTATGGACCCACGACTCGTGAGACATCCATACTTACTCGCGTTAAATCATGTCCAATACTCGTGAAGAGAAATAGTTCAATCCTAGACGCCCCACGACTCGTGAGACAGTGCCTAGAACCTTGCTATCCTCTCCCTTGGCACTAAACTGTGCATCGAGGCAATAGACATATCATCTTCCTATAGCTCGACCCACGAATCGTGAGACATCAAGATATATTTGTACAATATGCCTAAGACCTAGTAATTGGATAGGCTCGGACCATAGACACCATTCATATGCGCCCGTTAATCGATTTAATATTCTAATTGAGTTTTTAAGTTCAATTGGAGGTTTTAAGTTTTCTTCGTGCGAGGTCTCATCATATTATGCTTTATCTTGTTTATGTGATCTATTCTAAGCATGCAAGACATACATCAAAGAATAATAGTAAACATATATCACCTAGCATTGCACATATGATTGGTCGATTGCCCATCCTATGCGATCCATCACGAGCCACATGATGGACCAATTGGTCAGTCTAGGGTGGAAATTAAATGTCCTAACTATTACAATTTTCAAACCCATACATCATGGGCCTTCTTGTAATATCCACCTTGATTGGGCCTCCATGTAATGAATTGGGCCTCCATGTCCTCCAAGGTAATGGGCCTCCATGTGGATCTCCAAGTCTTCATGAGGTCTTCTCGGCTCCAAGCCTAATCTAAGCTTAGCTTATAAAAATAAATGGCCTATTCTATTACATTCGTTTGCGCAAGCAAGAGCACCAATCAGGCCCATTTAATTACAACCCATAAAATAAATAAACCAAAACTACACAGGGCTTAAGGGAAAAATCGACCAATCCACATATTCACTCAAGAACATGCATAAATTCACATAAGGGCATAAATGTAAATTTACCGGCTCCTTTAATTTTAATTTCACAAAAATTATCCAAGTTAATATAATTTTGAATTGACAATTAATCTCTAAGATTAATTAACTCTTACTTGAGTTCTAAGAAATCTACAACTCTTATCTTGATAAAGTTGGTTAATTAAGATAGTTACAAATCTTCCAAGATTACTATCTTATCCAAAACTCTAAGTTTCCCAATTTTACAAATCTCCAAGATTCCCAAGATAATCCTATTTTGAATAGATTAGTTAACTAAGGTAGTGTCCAAATCCACCAAGATTTCTACCTTATCCAAAACTCCAAGTTTCCTAATTTAATAAGATCTCTAAGATCTTTAATCTTGGTAACTTACTAGAGATTAACTTTAATTAAATCTCTTGTCACAATTGAAACTCTAAGTTTCCTTGTTTAATAAGACCTCTAAGATCTTTTAATCTTGGTAACTTACTAGACATTAATTCTAATTAAATGTCTTATCACAAATGAAACTCTAAGTTTCCTTGTTTAATAAGATCTCTAAGATCTTTTAATCTTGGTAACTTACTAGACATTAATTCTAATTAAATGTCTTATCACAAATGAAACTCTAAGTTTCCTTGTTTAATAAGATCTCTAAGATCAATCCAAGATTCACCAAGGTTCCATAACAACCAAATCTCCAAGATTTTGTTCAAGATTATCCAAAATTCTGCCACGAAAAATTTTTGAACCACCATATCATAGCCGTAATATGTTTCGGGTTCAAGTTGCAATTTACAAAATCAAATTGCAATACATGATGTTCGGTTCAAAATTTACGTAACATTTGCCAAATTAAAACAACATGCATGCCATTATACACATGCCACGAGAATTGTATCTACAAAAGAAAATCAAATTTTTGTGCCGAGCACTAAGGTCGAATTTAATTCTCACCAAGAGAATAAAGTTTCGATTACTTTGTTTTCCTTTTGTTTTGTTTTAATTTGTGTCTGATTCCTTAATTAATTAAAATCAACAGTTTTAATTAATTCAATCCAAAATAAAAATTAACACGATAAAATTTTTGAATCAAAATTTTACATTAACTCTAAATTAACAGATCTACGTTCTAAAACATATACAATTAAAGAACTAGCCACACATAAATCAAACATATGATTTATAAAAACACAGAATTTGCAAATTCATATATATACAAAGCCTAGAGTTGGCTCTGATACCACTGTTGGGATTGGGTAAGATAAACAGCTGTAGGCACAGCGGAATATAAAATTTTTAGGACCTCTTACGGAATCTTGCCAGGATACTACTCTAGGTGTATATATATAAACATAAATAAAACGATAGTATAAGTTTGCACGTTATACCTATCTCCTTGCAAATCCTCGGCTAGCAAAAACGAACTCTGAATTTCTCCTCAGCCAAATCGATCCAAGCTCTGCAGCAGCGCCCCACGTGTTGCGCCTCTATGGGTTGATACACCACAATTACACGAAAATAATAAATCTTGATCAGCTAGAACACAAGATATATTATGATCTAGGATTTATGAACGATTTTGGAACAAAGTCGAAAACGAAAAAAATTCTTCCAAAGGAAGAACAGGGTTCGGTCGATCACTTAGGAGAGGGAGAGATAATTTTGCTCTTGCTAAATTTTTGCTTATGGAGTTGTGTGAAAAATAACTATAAGATAGCTACTTATAGTTATCTCCCTAACCTAGTCCTATTAGGACTAGGGCTCTTCTCTCCTACATGGGCCATGGCCCTCTTTAATTTAGAAGACCAAGTCTTCTAATTAATTCATGGCCCAGTTAATTAATTTGACCAGGCTTTATTTTATTTCCCAATTAAATAGCCCAATTAATTAACTTAATCTCCCATTTAATTAAATCAGACTCTAAGTCTATTTAATTAAATATTCCTTTTAATTAATTAAATCCAACTTAATTAATTAATCCACAAATTAAATTCCAATTTAATTTATGATCCTGATCCAATTCCAATTGGATCCCATTTTGTTCCAATTGGGTCGACCCAGTCGACCCACCCATAATAATCGACCCAGTCGATTATGCACCCAGTCGACCCAGTCGACTCGGTCGTTCTTATTTCCTCGCTTTCGCTTCATGTGTATTGTGTATGCCCCCGTAGGTTCACCACATAATTGGCCGTGGGTTATAATTAAATATTATTTAATTATTCGAGTAAGACTTACTCTAAATCAATCGAACACTCTGTCGATTGACCATTCCAAAATTAGCACCCCTGCCAATTTGGGAATTCTCCCACACTCCACGGTCGATGTCCAGCCACAAGCCCATGGAGCCCAATCACTGGTGAATTAATTCAGTGAACCTTTTAACTCATTTACAATTTCCGTGTACGCCATAATCTCTCCATCGATCAATCTCCCAGTCGAGACTTAAGGGTATGGTCTTTCATCGGTTTCCCTTTTCTTTTGTCTTGACCTTATGCATTATGGTCTTGAAATAATTCTCTTTGACTTAATCTTTATGAGCTACTTACATAAAGCCGTCAGATACCTCGGCCGAGGATTTTACCAGAATTAATTTCTCACAGAAATCCATAGGAGAATTTCCCAACCTATCAAGTCGGGTCAATGGATCCTTTGTTGATGATATGAACCTGCATACGAGTTCCTCTATACCCAACATGAGTCCACAGAGACCTTCTGGTAATCTCCAGTCAGTCGGAAACTCACATCAAAGTATAGACGTTCTCGCACCAGATAAACCCTATCACCTCAAGTATTTAGGGATCGTTTCTCGTATACTATTGTAAATTGGAATAACTTCAACCCCGATATGCGACTACCGCTTCCATGGTGAGTTATTTCCTAATTGGGGTATTCAGTGCGCTTGCCATCCCAGCAATCCACCCACTTATGTGTATCGACTATCCCAGTCACGCTCGTGGACCCTCGCGTTCTCCAGTTCATTGGAGTATACACAATAGAGAGAGTCTAACCGAATCCAATGATGTCCTATCTCTATTGGATTCTACGACTCTTGAATATATTCTAGATCACGGCCTTGGAGATCAGTCCACGGGTTGTCCCATAGCCCTGTGATCTAAGGACTTCTATCCTTATGCGTAGATAATTATTACATAAGATAAAGTTGACCATATATATAAATGCATTTATTAATCCAATCGAATGATCCTTTCAATTAAATGCAGCCAAAACAGTTGGCTTGCAGGACACTATTCTATCAGATTCGAATCAAAAAGATATGTGCTGATTTGACTTAAGAAGATGAGATAGAAATTATTCTCAATGGCTTGTCTGACACATTTTCTCATTTTGTGCATCATTGTGAAATTCCGTGTGATGGGATTAAAACAAATGATTTGCGCAAGTTGTTAGACAAATATGAGAAAGCCCATCTACAGGGACTGGGTCTGAGTGAAGAAAGGGATTGCCCCTTGTGTAAGAAAGATCGAGAACTGAGGAAGTTTGCTGTAAAGAAATTCCTCAAGAGAATTAACAACGATGACCTAGTTATACCCTAGTTATTTCTTTTGATGTAAGACATCTCATAGACCCTCATATTTGTAAAAGTGTTTGCAGGTGATGATGGCATTCCCTTTTCCTTGGGAAGGAGGGCGTTCCTTGGAAGGAAAAGACAAGAGTTGCAACTATACATAAGGGAAAAATGCTTCTGGAGTTGGGTCAAGAAGAATCTAGACTTCACTTACTAGCAAAGTGTTTTACTTTGTTTTTCGTATTAGCATGAGTTTTTTAGTTTTATTTTATTTTTGAGTATTATTTCGAATTTTTGTACAAGTCATTATTGCTTTACCATTATGAATGGAATATTATTTAATTAAAGCTTTTTACTTTGTACAAATATTGGTGTTTTACCGTTATGAATGGAATGTCTTTAAAGCATAGAAATAAAACAATGATAAACAATCAAAAACTTTGAAAAACTATACACTAAATGGAAAAAGGTAAAACAACAAGATAATCATCCACATACTTGAAATGCATATTTTGCACATTCTTCCAAAAGAAGGATTCGAAAGGAAGTTTTCATCTAAAGATCTTGAAACATAGAACTTGGATGAACTCGTAATTTATGAATCTTGTCTCAAAGGAATGATGACCGAAATTAACATTTGCTAGGCATTCTAAAGCATATCAACCGAATAGATTTGATCCTAAAGATCAAACGTGGAGAACTAAAGGGTTAGTTCAAAAGGACGTTACTTCATATATACTTGCGATTATTTTAATCATCAAAGCATATATGTACTTTGTGAAGTACAATTCTAAAACTGTTGGAATATTCAATAGAAGTTTTGGAAATTAAGTAATTAAGTGCATATGTTGAAAGCATTTTGATCTAATCAAATTTGCCGAAACATAATCCATTAATTCCTCGATTATCTAAGCCAGAATAGAATTCTCATGTAGCGAACTAAGTAGAAATCGAACTTTGTTAAACTTAGTCTGAACTTCCTTGTTCACTTTAAGGGATAGCCTCCCTTGACTCTTCAAATGATACTTAGACTAGAACCTTTCGAAATAAGTCCTTACACGGCCATATCATTTATGACATGTCATAATACCCTAGCACGAGAAATTTATAGTAGATCCGATTCGTACAAAATTTGTGGGGTATCCAACGAAATCCATTGGATACCTGTTCTACGACAATGAGAAACGAAAGTTTCTCGGAAGTGCCCGTTCCTCTGTTGATGAAATCCTCGTCAAAGTAAATAGGGAATGTCATAGAACTTGATAAAGTCCAAGATTTGAACTCTTGCCTTATTGATATTCCTTCTTAATTGGTGATCAATTTAATTAATTGTGTTAGCATGTAATTGTTAATTGTTGAGATGAAGATTTTTTTTTAGCTTCTTCTTTATTACTCTTTTTACCATTTTATTATTTTTCGCTTACTAGAAAATTGCACGTATATTGCACGTGTCTAGTTAACTATATGTGTAAATTTGTATAAAATTAGTGTAAGAACAACCGTAGTACTAAAATTTGTCAAAATAAAACTATAATAGATCTTTTTCTTGAATTTACTTACTTCTTTTACCTTTTTATTTTTCACTGACTTGAAAACTGCACGTATATTGCACGTGTTTATATTTGTTTAATATTAGTGTAAAAATAACCTTAGTACTCAAATTTGTCAATAGATAATTTGTTAAACAAATATTGCGAATTAGTGTTACGAACAGAGCGGTTTTTAAGATTGCGCACAAATGACCATTAAGTTAGTACTCAAATTAGTGTCTTAGTACTCAAATATCTAGACACGTGCAATGCGATTTTTAAGATTGCGAATTAGTGTTACTAACACACTATAAATTTTTTAAAATAATTAGTTGCTTGTGAAATTACTCATTGTGCAGCATAGGCAAAGTGAGGCAAATGGCCATTGAGTTAGAAATGAACAAAGCTTGCGATATTGTGGAATGGGGCTTAAGTCAAAAAATACTTATACTAAACAAGCTCAACCAACATCACAAAAAGAGCCAAATTAAAACATTCTTTAAGATCTCACTGTTAGATCACATGTCATCCACAGGTGTATAAACGAGTCTCAAGTGGAGCTTTACAAATAATTATTAATGCACGGGCACACATTGGTCTAGGACTTGTAAAAATATATCTCATTCATATGATGTTACATAATATGTTGAGAGAATTGAATTGGTAGCGAGTTTTAAGTCAATTCTTATTTTTAGTATATAGCTTTATGTGGTCAATATATTTGGTACAACGCTTTGATAAATTATGACACATTTGATACATACGTTAAAAATTGTCATTAAATGGTGACGTGGCAGTTAAGTCTAACTGTAAAGTTGATGTCATTATTTATGTTGACTGATAATTTTACCCAAAAATATTTCAGGCTACTAAAACAACCCCACATCTCCAAATTTAGTAACGATTTTAAGCTATATTATTGCAAAATTTCAAAATTGACTTGAACAAAACCACATGCAGACCAATTTAAAATTTTTACTTATTTTATTTAAATAACTAATTTGATTTATTAATAAATTAAATAATACGTTAACATAAATAAATAAAAATTAAGATAATATTGTTTTCAAATATAAGATTTATATAATTGTATTAATCTATTTAATATTGACTAAATAATAAATTATATAATTAAAAATATTTAATATTTATTAAAATAATAAATAATGAATAATTATAATTTAAAAAAAAAACTAAAATCCAATCCACCTACCTCACCCTACCCCAACCCTTAATCCCACCCCCCTTCCCCCCAAAATCCAGGCCGCCGGCCATCTGGGAATTTGGGGAAGGGAAGGGGCCGGGTGTGGGTTGGAGTTTAGTTTTTTTAAATTATAATTATTTATTATTTTAATAAATAGATTAATACTATTATATAAATCTTATATTTGAAAAGAATGTTTTCTTAAACTTTTTTATATTTATTAAAATATTATTTAATTTATTAATATTATTTATAAATAAAATTTGAATATAAATAAAAATAAGTACAATTTTAGATTGGTCTTATTCGAGTAATATTTAAATTTGACAATAATGCAGACTAAAATCGTCATTAAATTAGGAAATGTGAGGCTTTGGTAGCCTGAAATATTATGAGGTAAAATTATTAGACAACATAAATAATAGCATAAATTTTGCAGTTACACTTAACTGCCACGTCACCATTAACGACAATTTTTAACGGTTTTAATAAATGTGTCACAATTTATTAAAGTGTTATATCAAATATGTTGGACACATAAAACTATGTATAAAAAGTAAAAATTACCTAAAAGTTCAGTAAAAAAAAGGAAATTCTCTCTATAAATATGTTTATATACTCTTAGGATTCAAAGGCTTGATTGGAAAAGGTATCGAACTTCTCCCTGGTGTCCACTTTTCCTGGTTCAAATTCCCAGTCGATGTTATGAATTAAAGATGCCACAATTTTATGTAGCATCAGATTAGCTAATGGCAGATCTGGACACATTCTTCTTCCTGAACCAAAAGGAATAACTAGGGCTGGGCATTCGATAAAATTCGAACCGAACTTTGGTATTTTTTGGTTCAATAATTTTCAGACTGCTGACTGTTTGTCGAACCGAAATTTTCGGTTTGATTCGGTAAAAGCCAAACTATCCAGTTCAATCCAAAACATCGAAAATATATTTTTATGAAGATTAATTTTCTTTTTTCACAAATCATGAAGCAATTAATACTCAATATTGAAAACAGAAAACTGAAATGAAAACCAAGCACATTAACTCAAGCCACTTGTTTAACTAATATATTTCATACTTAAATGAATTAAAAAGGTAAAGCCGTAACTTTTCTTCCATAAAATATAACATACCTATAGCATGGAGAAAGGCAGCGGCGGAGTGGCAGTGGCGGAGTGGCGGACAATAGTGGAGGAAGGAAGCGGCGGATGGCAGTGGGTGAGTGTGAATCTTTGTTAGGGTTTTTTTTTTATCACTCAAAGTCTGAAATTGAAAGGTACGATTCAAGATTGAAAAGTCTTTTGGAATATGAATTAGTAAGTTATAAAGTTGAAATTGAATATATTTGGAAAAAAAAAAAAATCAGTAAATCGATTCGGTTCGATAAACCGACCAGTTTTACCGAATCAAAAGCATATATGCTTCGGTTTTTGGGTTACCGAACCTTAAATTCGGTTCGATAATCGGTCTAGACTTCGATTTTGGTATAGTTCAATCGATTTACCAAATCATGCTCACCCCTAGGAATAAACTCGAAATCTTTGAGGTTCAAACAGATTAGGATTTGACCATATGCTTGATTCTCCTAGTTAATTTACTTTTCTTGGGAATTCAAAATATATGCAATTTTGACAATTAGAATGTGGGATGGACCGTTAGGCGGATGCGGATTTAGGAATTTGGTGTAGTGGGACTAAAAGTTCCATGATAAATTTAATAATTGAAATACAAAAAGATGAAAATTCAATACTTGAAAATATACTAGGAGATATAAAAATGAATAGTGGAGTTTGATATAAAAAAAATTACAAGTTGCTTTAACTACATATAATTCTCCGTTATGACTCCAAAATTTTCGTGGCTACCCTCTGAGGTAGTCACCATTCGTCATGTTAGGGATGCAAAATTGTCCCTAAAAGTGACCTAACATGGCAGATAGTGGCGGAGCTAGCCGTGATTTATTGTGGGGGGGGGGGGGGGGCGCGAAATTTTTTCTAACAATGCATTAAATCAAGAAAATAATAAGGAAGCAATATTATAAATAAAAAAAATCGTACTCTTTTTACAATTACAAATACATATTTTTTTGAAGAAGTGTAAATAAATAAAAAAATATATGAAGAGTGCAATATAAATAAATATAATTATACAAAGAAGGCATTATAAAGAAAATAAAAAAATCACACTTTCTTTACAATTAGTAAGGATCTTTTTTAGGAACAATGCATTAAATAAAGAAAATAATAAGAAAATAACTATATTATAAGAACAATAAAATACCATATTCCTTATATAATCATTAAGAAAGAAAGAAAAATTAAAAAAAGACATAAAAAAAGAGATTAAGAGAGAAAGAAAAATTAAAAGAAAGACATATATATTAAATAAGGAGAAAGAAAAAATAAGGCATGAATATTGAGAATAAAAGAGAAAGAAAGACTAAAAGGAAGCGTGCCAAGGAATATTCGAACCCTGATCCCATTACAAACATAGGGACGCCTAATCCAACCGGCCAAAGTTCTATAGTGTAATGTTTCAACTACTACTAATATTTAATATGAATTTCTTGGGGGGGGGGGGGTCCCCCCTTCCTAACATAGCTCCGCCACTGATGGCAGATGGTGGCTACCCTGGGTAGCCACGAATATTCCAAAACATCTAAATTTACAATTTCAAGTGACACCAATTATATCGATAATTGACCATGGTATTTTTTATTTTTCAATGATATCATCATTTCATATACCACTAAATATGACTTTAACTATAAAAACAACTAGATTATTATTTAGCCATTGATCGTCATTCGGTTACGAAGTCGATTTTTCATTATCTTTATACCCAAAAAAACTCTATCTACTGATGCAACTGCCAAGAATAGAAAAAATATCAATGTCACAAGTTTGTAAATTATCGAGAATGTGGAATATCTTTTAGTTGCAACCATCTTTTTAATTGAGAGAGAGTTGACAATTTTTCTGATTCTACGTTCAAAAGAACGAGCTTTGCTTAAATGTTCTGTAAAAATAGAGTAAGAGAGCGTGAATATGATTCAACATCAACAATGTTATAGCCCATGTTTGGAGATAATTTTCAAAATTGAACATGATTGATGTGGAATCATATCCACATGTATAATTATTATTGGTATGTTGCACCACATGTCAATGTTAACATGGTGTAATAGTTGTAGATATTTTATCTGGGTTGTATAACCACCAATCCCAACATAGGTTTGCCCTGAATTTGAGGCAGATATTTGTAATTTCAAAACCAAGGATTTGGTAGTGTTGGCAAACCTATTTGGCGGCTTAATCCCACTTTGCACTCTATAAATAGGAGCATTTTTCATTTTGCACCCTGCAAACAAATTTATCCCACTTTGCACCCTACAAATCACTCTTTCATTTCAGATTGCACCCTCAACTATTTTCAGCCCATTTAAGTTGTTGGAGTAAGGATAAATTCGTCCATTCATCACCCCAATTTCCCTCCAAAAATATTATAAGGGCAAAATTGACATATCAACATAATAACTTAAAAAAAAAATCTGGAAAATAGAAAACAAAACGATGTCTTAGGGTTTACCATATTTCAAATTTCTCATATTTCTTCTTCAAGTCCTCTCCACTTGCCGTCTTATTCTTTTTTATGTTTGAAGAAAAATGGGTTGGGTGCCAAGAAAAAAGAATGAATTAGGTCCGATTTATGGTAAGTTTATGAAAATAATTGGTTTTTTACAATGTTGTAGATAGTAAAAATTCATCACATCCATTCATACGAAACCTGTTTATTTGCACACGTGTGTTGTTTACTTATCTACTTTATAAATGAGAGGGCCCTATTTTTGTTTGTTTATTTGGGGAATGGAGAAATTTTAAAAAAATATGTGAACATGTGGATTAATTTGGGGCCCTAAAATAGTATTTATTATGCTGTCTTGATTATTATGCTGAATTAAAACTTTTTGGGACCACATTTGCACATATTGCTGTTGGGATTTTACCCAATCGGATCATGAACAATTCGACCCAATTGAATAAAACAGGATCGAACTTATTCGAACCAGTTGCGGAATTCGGTGGATTTTATGTTTTCAATATATTTCAAAAATATTTTACATAAAACATGAGGATCACATAACGAATATTATTTTAATATATGCAAAAGAGAGAGAAAGCAAATCATACCAAAAGCTTCATGTCCTTCGTCTTTTCGGTTGAACTTTGGTGTTAGGATGAGATCAACAGCTTTTCTTGATCTTTTTAACCCTTGATCTTCAACCCCGTTTCTCCTTCTACTTCTACCAGTGGGTGGGCACTAACCTATTAAGTTTGGATAATTAAACTCTAGAAAATTGGAAGAACAAATTTCTCCTTATTTATATAGTGATGGGCGATTTTTACTGTTGAGAAAAAGAGAGATTTTCTTGCTTTTTGTTACAAAATTGTATCTCTCTTAAAACTTCTGTTATTAGGAAAAGAGATATCTCATATATATATAGATATGTCATACATATCCTATTCCCATATTTTTCTCAACCACTTTTTCCTAACTTAATTAGGATTCCATCTCCTTTATAGATAATTACATTATTTATATAAATCTTATATTATGAGTATATCATATATAATCATAAAATGCATTTTCCTATTAAGGAAATTCCTTCACAAATTTAATTCAATAATTAAATTTGATTTAATCAATTGTCATATTTTTAATTGATTAATTCACAATTCATCAATTAAATATCACAATTAATTCATCATGCATATTTTAGATTTTCTAAAATATACCGAGAGTTTAATCATTCTTATTATAGGTTCAATCGTAGAATAATAGGAGCCGGGATTGGGACCTATGGACATGTAATTTCAAGCTCCAATAAATTAAATAATTAATTAATATATTCAATTTATTAATTCCAAGTGACTCCACTAAAGACCTGGAATTGCACTCTTGTCCTTACATTATATTTTACTCGAAAGATCAGAGTGTCCATTGATATAATCATTACATATGATTTAACCTTTCAATAATTGATTCATAATTAAAACTAGGCGAAATTACCGTTTTGCCCCTATAATTATTTCTTATTCCTTAAGTTCCATTAATTCGCTAGTGAACAGTTTGGTTTATAAACATTTTCACAAACCAGAGTACTCGAACTGTTCAGTTCCAGAATTAACACTTAAGGGAATCAATTAACTCAGCTTTCCGCAAAAAGAGTTGGATTCCATATCTGTTGTGCACATTCCCAGCCATTTATCTCAACGGACCTCCAAGACATAAGTGTGTGACATGATTAACAAACAAGTCACTACCTATGATTCAAAAGGACTCGCTGACATAAACAAGAGTTTTATGCCTACTCAGGATTTAGATTAATTCATATATGATTATCGTGTGACATGTATTGAAATCTAAAGTTAACGGCATCTTATAATAGATTTCAATTCATGTCTGGTCCAGTCCTATGTAATCATATTACATAAAGCACCTCCACCTTTAATGTCACAACATCAATGATCCGGATCGAGATCATTGAATTTTTAATTTTCAGTGGACCGTACTAGTAGTAATTAGTTAAAGATCCCAACTTTAACTTACTACGGACTATTTAGTCTATTGCTTATAACTTTAATCCTCTTGTACATCCTTATATGTACAAAAGTCATATTCAATAAATAGACATGGAATTTTCTGATAATTATATTATACTAGATAAAAAGCATAATCGAATCGAATATATGAAATCCAAAAAACCAAACAATTTATTTATTTTCAATTGATAATGTTCATCAAACGCTTTATGAGCACTATACCTAACAATCTCCCACTTGCTCTTAAAGCAAATGAGACATGTCCCTCAAACCTATTCCTGTCAAGTGTGCCTCAAATGACTTTATCGGTAGTGTCTTGGTAAACGGATCCGCAAGGTTATGTTCAGAAGCTATCTTCATAACCGCTACATCCCCTCGGCCTACAATATCCCTTATCAGATGATACTTTCTTTCAATATGCTTGCTCCTCTTGTGACTCCTTGGTTCCTTTGAGTTAGCAACTGCCCCACTGTTGTCACAAAACAGTGTAAGTGGCTGATCCATATCTGGAACTACTTCCAGATCGGTGTAGAACTTTCTGAGCCAGACAGCCTCTTTAGTCGCTTCGCAAGCTGCTATGTATTCGGCTTCCATGGTTGAATCTGCAGTGCTGGATTGTTTTACACTTCTCCAAACTACTGCAGCACCACCAAGAGTGAATATTGACCCTGATATCGACCTTCGATGATCTTTGTCTGATTGAAAATTAGAATCAGTATATCCTATAGGGTTCAGGTCACCACCTGAATACACAAGCATATAATTTCTCGTTCTCCTTAGATACTTGAGAATGTGCTTAACTGCGATCCAGTGATCCAATCCAGGGTTGGATTGATAACGACTGACTATGCCTACTGCGTAGCAGATATCAGGTCTAGTACACAACATGGCATACATAAGACTTCCTACTGCTGAAGCATAGGGAATCCGTCTCATATCCTCTTCTTCCTGAGGTGTCTTAGGACATTGCTCTTTAGAGAGAACAATTCCATGTCGGGTCGGTAATTGACCTTTCTTGGAATTCTGCATCGAAAAACGAGCTAGCACCTTATCAATATAAGATGCTTGAGACAGAGCCAATAGCTTGTTCTTACGATCCCTTATGATTTGGATGCCAAGAACATAACTTGCTTCACCCAAATCTTTCATTTGGAACTGCTCGGATAGTCATTTCTTTATGTCAGATAATATCCTTACATCATTCCCAATGAGTAGAATATCATCTACATAAAGTACCAAGAAGACCACCTTCTTATCCTTGATGTATTTGTATACACAAGGTTCATCAATATTTTGTTCAAAACCATAGGTTTTGATTGTTTCATCAAACCTTAGATTCCAGGACCTAGAAGCTTGCTTGAGCCCATAAATGGACTTAAGAAGCTTACAGACTTTCTGATCTTGTCCTTGAACAATGAATCCCTCTGGTTGCATCATGTAGATGCTTTCCTCAAGATAGCCATTCAGAAAAGCTGTCTTGACATCCATTTGCCATATCTCATAATCGAGGCTGGCAGCAATGGATAAGAGAATGCGAATGGATTTTAGCATAGCTACTGGTGAGAAAGTTTCTTCATAATCAACTCCCTCCTTTTGGGTATAACCCTTTGCCACTAGCCTGGCTTTGGAAGTTTGGACTTTCCCATCAATACCTCTCTTCTTCTTATAGATCCATTTGCACCCAATTGGCCTGACTTGCTCAGGTGGATCCACAAGTTCCCAGACAGAGTTAGAATGCATATATTCTATCTCTTGGTTCATGGCTTCTTGCCATCTTTCCTTATCAGAATCTTCCATTGCATGCTTGTATGACAATGGATCGTTTTGGTTAGTGTCAGACACTAGAAGGCTCTCATTCCTGTAGCGAGCTGGTAATCTTATTACTCTCCCACTACTTCGAGGTACCAAAGGAATATGATTAGGAACTGTGGTCTTTTGACTTGGTCGTTCATCAGTGGTTGATTGTGGTCTATCAATTACGTCAGGTTGGAGTTCTTCTAATATTATTTTACTTCGAGGTTTAAAGTTTGTCATATAGGTGTGCTCAAGAAAAGTGGCATCTGTCGATACAAATACTTTCTTATCTTGAGTACTATAGAACAAACCACCTCTAGTGCCATCAGGATATCCTACAAACAGACACACTTCTGTTCGCGCATCTAACTTTCCAAAATCACTCCTCAGCACGTGTGCAGGACATCCCCATATGCGAAAATGTTGTAAACTAGGTTTACGCCCATTCCACAACTCTAAGGGTGTCTTTGGGATGGATTTGGAAGGTACTACATTCATAATGTAGTTTGCGGTTCTTAGTGCATATCCCCAGAAAGATTTTGCCAATGAGGAGTAACTCATCATAGATCTAACCATTCCTAATAACGTTCTGTTCCGCCTTTCCGCAACACCATTTTGTTGGGGTGTTCCAGGTGATGTGAGTTGGGTTTCAATTCCACGCTCCACCAAGTAATCCTTGAATTCATAACTCAAGTATTCTCCTCCTCGATCAGATCTAAGAGTTTTCAGTGATTTACCTAACTGCTTTTCAGCTGCTGCTAAGAATTCTTTAAACTTATCAAAAGTTTCAGATTTTCTTTGCATTAGGTATAAATAACCATATGGTGAATAATCATCAATAAATGTGACGAAATATTCATAACCTCCTCGAGCTTCCACATTTAAGGGACCACAAAGGTCACTATGTACCAACTCAAGAGGTTCTTTGGCTCTTAGGCCCTTTGCAGAGAAAGGTCTTCTAGTCATCTTTCCCTCAATGCTGGATTCACAAACAGGAAGAGTGCCAACTTTTAACTCTCTTAAAGGACCTTCCTTTACAAGCCTCTTTATCCTTTCGAGGTTAATATGTCCTAACCTTAGATGCCAAAGATATGTATCATCACTTTCGGATATTTTAGAACGTTTGTTAGACCTAGGATTTGCTACCTTAAATAATTCAGAATTATTAATTAATAGTTCGTCAGGCATTAATACGTACAGTCCATTTTCAACACTAGCATTGCATATAAATAATCCATATCTAGAAATAACTATCTTATTATTAGAAAATGAAATATTAAATTTTTGTTCATGCAACATAGAAAGAGAAATCAAATTTCTCGAAAAACCAGGAATAAAATAAACATTGTTCAAAACAAGAAATTTACTCCTAAAATCTAAACGGACTGTTCCTATGGCCTTTGCTGAAACGAACGCCCCATTTCCAACTCTCATGGTCACTTCCCCTTCAGCAAGCTCCTTCGAAGAACTAAGCATCTGAATAGAAGAACAAATATGATTAGTGGCTCCTGAATCAATTATCCAGGTTGAATAATCATCAATCACTAAGCAAGTTTCTAAAACTAGTAAATCGAATTTACCTTTCTTTTGCTCTTTCTTTTCGGCGAGATACTTTTTACAGTTTCTCTTCCAATGCCCATCTATCCCACAATGAAAACATTTTCCTTTGGGTTCTTTCTTCTTAGAGCCTTTGCCTTTGAATTGCTTCTTGGCTTTGGGCTCAGATTCAGACCCACCATTTGCCTTCTTCTTCCTTTTGTTCTTAACAGTTGAGGAAGACTGACCTTGCTCGGTAACATTTATCTCTCTCTCTTGAGACCTTATCTTGGATATGGCCTCAAAAGTTGGCAACTCGTTCAATAACTGAGTCAGGTTATACTCCAACTTATTCATCATATAGTTGGTAGTAAACGGAGCAAAGTCCGGCGTTAGTGACCCAAGTATGATGCTAACTTGAGTTTTATCATCTATGGTGGCCCCATGTATTTCCGCCTCATGCACAGTGTTGATCATGTCCAGCACATGATCTCTTACTGGAGCACCTTTCTTCATCTTCGCATTCATGAATCTACGAGTAGCTTCATGTCGGCTTTGATCAGAAGGTTGTCCAAACATTGCTTGCAGTGATTCCCATATCTCATATGAAGATTCCATGTTTTCATGTTTCTGTCTGAGAACATCACTCATGAATGCTAGCATGTAGCATTTCACTTTGTTGTTGGTTTGAATCCAACTATCATATTTTTCTCGTACAGTACGAGTGGCAGTGGCAGGGGGTTCTGGAGGACATTCCTCTGTGAGAACAAACTTTTGGTTCTCACAAACCATCATAATATTCATATTAGATTTCCATTTTGCGTAATTGTCCCCAATCAATTTTTCGTTTGAAAGTAAAGCAATGATTGGGTTTGAAGAAGACATGATTGCTGAAAATAAATAAACTTAAAGTTTCAATCATACACTCAACATAATTATCATAATTCGGAATAGTAAACGTGATGCATGAATGCAACTCTATAGAAAAACACATAAAACATTTTACTAATCCGCGATAAAATAATGTAGCTATTAATATGCTGCCGTAGGGTCGATCATATTAATACTAAATTAAGTTCGAGACAATCTCAAATTAATGAATGAACTAAAATATCTCATATTTTTCTTTCATTATTAATTACCGCTATTTTTAGTCAATATGTATTTAACTAATTTAAATACACATTCATGAGTGTAACCTATTATTTAAGACTTTATGACTTAACTTAGACTTGCCTCCGTAGGGATGATCAAGCTAAAATACATCAATTAGTCCTATCTCATGGAAGCTTAATCTTGTTATTGACATAAGTTAGACACCTTTCGTAGGGAGGATGCAAACTAGGTATCTCAAGGCGCTACCCATATCTCACTATATTAAACTAATAATAGAGACTGTAGGATATATCCATATGTGTCCTTCTCCCACTCAATATTTATAAAACATGTGTTTTATTTTTAATAAACATCTTATGTTTAATCAATCTAGATTAACTTTACTAGGCTTCTAATCTCTTAGCTAATTAAGGATTAAAAATTAGAATCCAATCTTATTTGGACCTAGATTGTAACGTAGATTAGTAATCCAATCTAATTGGGTAGTAGGTAATTTTAGACATTCTAAAATTGAGGTGGGTCAAATTAATATTTAACCAATCTAATTGGGTCAAAGTTCAATTAGACATTCTAATATATAAAAAGTCATAACTTTTAGTTGAACTTGCTATTATTAATTTTTCCTAACTCAACTTATCACCTAAATAAATAATTGCTTAATTAACTATTAAATCAAACAATTATATAGTTTATCTTAGTTTTCTAAAAACAAATAAAACTACATACACAAAACATATATATCACATATATCTATATGTATGCATGCATAAATAAAATTGTGGGTAATATGAATAACAAGATATATGCATGTACATATTATCGACATAATATAAACAAGCAAATAGGAGCGGATCGGGTGTCCTGGGTCACAAAATTAATAAAACTATTCCTATTACATTTATAAGGAATTATACGTCTTCTGCCCATCTTTCAAAAAGTCTCCACTCTCTATTGATCATGATGCTGATTTTAAAAAAAAAAACTTTGCGTTGGCCCATAATCATTTCAGCCCAATTTCATGTCACTTAATTCCCAATTAAAATTCCTTTGGGCCTTAGTCACGTGAGGTTGGCCCATAAGGTCATAGTGCTATAGAGACATGCCCTCAGCCGCCGCCGCCGCTTCCTTTTCTCTTCCTTCTCACGGCTGCTGCTTCCTTCTCAAGTATGAAGACTTATAGTAATCTAATTATTACAAAAATTCCTATGCCATAAAATTTTGGCGTACAACATAATTCTAAAAAAAAATTAAAACTATGCCTCATATGGGAGGTCCCATGAACACCATAATTCGACAGCTCCAATAATTTAACAAAATTAAATTATTATCCACAATTATAAATCAAACAATCATATAATGCAATTACCCACAATCAATTAAAATAATATTGTTATGGATCGCTCTGATACCAATTGTTGGGATTTTACCCAATCGGATCATGAACAATTCGACCCAATTGAATAAAACAGGATCGAACTTATTCGAACCAGTTGCGGAATTCGGTGGGTTTTATGTTTTCAATATATTTCAAAAATATTTTACATAAAACATGAGGATCACATAACGAATATTATTTTAATATATGCAAAAGAGAGAGAAAGCAAATCATACCAAAAGCTTCATGTCCTTCGTCTTTTCGGTTGAACTTTGGTGTTAGGATGAGATCAACAGCTTTTCTTGATCTTTTTAACCCTTGATCTTCAACCCCGTTTCTCCTTCTACTTCTACCAGTGGGTGGGCACTAACCTATTAAGTTTGGATAATTAAACTCTAGAAAAAT
This sequence comes from Penstemon barbatus, assembly GCA_003313485.2. Lineage (NCBI taxonomy): Eukaryota > Viridiplantae > Streptophyta > Magnoliopsida > Lamiales > Plantaginaceae > Penstemon > Penstemon barbatus. Next base: position 31,916,169 of record CM064883.1, read on the forward strand.
GGAAGAACAAATTTCTCCTTATTTATATAGTGATGGGCGATTTTTACTGTTGAGAAAAAGAGAGATTTTCTTGCTTTTTGTTACAAAATTGTATCTCTCTTAAAACTTCTGTTATTAGGAAAAGAGATATCTCATATATATATATATATATATATAGATATGTCATACATATCCTCTTCCCATATTTTTCTCAACCACTGTTTCCTAACTTAATTAGGATTCCATCTCCTTTATAGATAATTGCATTATTTATATAAATCTTATATTATGAGTATATCATATATAATCATGAAATGCATTTTCCTATTAAGGAAATTCCTTCACAAATTTAATTCAATAATTAAATTTGATTTAATCAATTGTCATATTTTTAATTGATTAATTCACAATTCATCAATTAAATATCACAATTAATTCATCATGCATATTTTAGATTTTCTAAAATATACCGAGAGTTTAATCATTCTTATTATAGGTTCAATCGTAGAATAATAGGAGCCGGGATTGGGACCTATGGACATGTAATTTCAAGCTCCAATAAATTAAATAATTAATTAAACTCATTAATTAATATATTCAATTTATTAATTCCAAGTGACTCCACTAAAGACCTGGAATTGCACTCTTGTCCTTACATTATATTTTACTCGAAAGATCAGAGTGTCCATTGATATAATCATTACATATGATTTAACCTTCCAATAATTGATTCACAATTAAAGCTAGGCGAAATTACCGTTTTGCCCCTATAATTATTTCTTATTCTTTAAGTTCCATTAATTCACTAGTGAACAGTTTGGTTTATAAACATTTTCACAAACCAGAGTACTCGAACTGTTCAGTTCCAGAATTAACACTTAAGGGAATCAATTAACTTAGCTTTCCGCAGAAAGAGTTGGATTCCATATCTGTAGTGCACATTCCCAGCCATTTATCTCAACGGACCTCCAAGACATAAGTGTGTGACATGATTAACAAACAAGTAACTACCTATGATTCAAAAGGACTCGCTGACATAAACAGGAGTTTTATGCCTACTCAGGATTTAGATTAATTCATATATGATCATCGTGTGACATGTATTGAAATCTAAAGTTAACGGCATCTTATAATTGATTTCAATTCATGTATGGTCCAGTCCTATGTAATCATATTTCATAAAGCACCTCCACCTTTAATGTCACAACATCAATGATCCGGATCGTGATCATTGAATTCTTAATTTTCAGTGGACCGTACTAGTAGTAATTAGTTAAAGATCCCAACTTTAACTTACTGCGGACTATTTAGTCTATTGTTTATAACTTTAATCCTCTTGTACATCCTTATATGTACAAAAGTCATATTCAATAAATAGACATGGAATTTTCTGATAATTATATTATACTAGATAAAAAGCATAATCGAATCGAATATATGAAATCCAAAAAACCAAACAATTTATTTATTTTCAATTGATAATGTTCATCAAACGCTTTATGAGCACTATACCCAACAATTGCACCAACTTGCACATTGGGATGGGTTAAAAAATTGAATTAATTACTTGTACCTAGTAATGGTAATGGGATGGGTTAAAAAATTGAATACTCTAGTTATTTATATATATATACTTACAATGGGGATGTCTTTAATGTGAAGATTTGGGGAAAAGGCTTTGTTTGAAACTGGAATAGGGGCAAGTGGGCAGCCCAGAACACCGAGCAAAAGCCTCAAATCTTGTGTTTTGGCAGGGCTCATATTCATATACATTAATGATGGTGATGAAGAAGAGATGCTACATATGTGATACTAAAATAGCAATATATACTCTTGCATTACGTTAAATCTTTTGTTTTTTGGCATAATTTTTTTTTCTTTATTCTGAAATTAATATTTTATATTGTTATGTGTAGATTATGGAGCAAATATGTTTACTATAAAGATGCAACATTCTGGAACATTTGTTCACCGTGATGGGAGGTCTTATATAGGTGGTAAGACCAACTACTTTGATAATTGTGAATCAAGTAATATGAATCTGAAGGCGCTATGTGACATGGCTAGGCAGATTGATCAGAATAACTTGCTGAAGTTTTATTGTAGCATAGTAGCTCCTAGTGATTGCAATAGTTTGGTTGCTTTGGTTATTGATGATGATGTTAAGTGCTTGGTTAAGTTTGTGGATAGGAACTCTGTTGTGGGAGTTTTTATTGATGATTTTGATCAGTTACATACAATGCAAAGTCAAGTAGAATCTAACTCACTAGCAGCATTGTCTGTGAATGTACCTAGAAACCTCATGGAGGAGACTGATACACAAGTCGGTGGGTGGGGGGGGGGGTGTGCTGAAAATGATACACAAACTGGTGGTGGGGCTGAAAATAATGCAAATGATATGGCTGACTTGGAATTTGATCCATCAAGTGGTAGTAGTGAAGAAGAGAGTGATGATGATGATGATTATTTATGTGATGATGGATTTGAGGAGTCTGATTTTGAATTAGATGATGAGCAGTTTGATGAGAATATAGATAAAGAAATTGAATGGGTTGGAATTATGGATGAAAAAGTGCCTGAAAAAGACAAAGCAATTGTTGAGAGCAACACGGAATGGATGATCATTCAGCCATCAAACACTGAAAATATATCTAGAAAAAGAAACAGATTTCCTGATTTCTCAATATATCGGGGTGATGCAGATGACTCTGACTTTGAATTTGAAATAGGAATGAAGTTTAAAAATGCTACAGAGTTCAGAGAAGCGGTGAGAACACATTCTAACAAGCAAGGTAGGCCATTGGATTTACATAAGAATTGTAGGGGCAAAATTCAGGTTAGATGCAAATGCGGGTATGTTGTCTATGCATCTTATGTGTCACAAGTTGACAAAACCTTTCAGGTTAAGTTGATAAAAGACCAGCACACTTGTACCAGAGAACCAACGTCTAAGCATTGCACTTCTAAATTTTTGGCAAAAAAATATCAGCATCACATTAGGAGTAACCTAGAGTGGCCAGTTTATTCAATGCAAGAGATAATGCAAATGGAGAACCAAACATTACTATCAATCTCTAAAATGTATAGGGCCAAAATACATGCTACTAAATTGATAAATGGCTCTGAATGTGAGCAGTATGCAAAGCTATGGGATTACTGTGAGGAAATTAAGAGAACAAATCCAAATACCACAATTACAATCAAATGCAAACATCTGTTGGGTTCTGGGGAAGCTATGTTTAAGAGATTCTATATTTGTTGGGGAGCTTTGAAAAAGGGATTCTTAGAAGGGTGTAGGCCAGTTATTGGGATAGATGGGACTCATTTGAAGACAGAAAGAGGTGGGGTGTTTCTCACGGCAGTTGGAATTGATGGGAATAACAACATGTTTCCCATTGCTTATGCTATGGTTTTGACTGAAAAGAGAAAAACATGGGATTGGTTTCTTGGCCTGCTAATTGATGATTTGGAGATTGAGAATAGTTATTCATATACTATAATATCTGATAAGCAAAAAGGGCTAATTAAAGCTGTAGAAGAATTGATACCCCATGCTGAACACAGGTTTTGTGTAAGACATATGTATAATAACTTCCAAAAAAAACACAAAGGGTTAGAGTTGAAAGATCTGGTGTGGAAGGCTGCTACTGCCACAAGAGTATTGGATTTTAACAAGGCGATGGAGAAATTAAAGGCCACTGATGCTGCTGCATATAAATGGGTAGAAGAGAAGCTCCGAAGAACTGGTCAAGGTCACACTTTAGTACTTGGCCAAAATGTGATCTCTTGTTAAATAATTTTTGTGAGAGCTTCAACAAATCAATTCTGAAAGCTAGGAATAGGCCTATTATTACCATGCTTGAGATCATTATGATGATAATATATAAAAGATTGCCTACCCAAAGAGATAAATTATGAAGGCAAATGGAGAAGTTTGTCCAACAATACAAAAAATTCTGGAAAGAAGAAAGAAAAAGGCACATGAGTGTAGGATATTCTGGAACGGAGAAACTGAGTATGAGGTTAAGGGTTTCTTTGGTGGTGGTGATACTTTTATAGTAGATCTGTCAAATAGATCGTGCACTTGCAAGAAGTGGGACTTGAGTGGGATTCCATGTGTGCATGCAATAGCATGTGTGTTCCACGAAAGGCGACGAGTGGAGGATTATGTTTCCCATTGGTACAAAAAATCCACTTACATTAAAACATACAATCATATGTTGAAGCCAATCAAAGGAAAGGATGAGTGGCCAAAATCTGAACTTCTACCATTAGTGCCATGGCCTGAGAAACCTAAAAAGGCTGGAAGACCAAAGAAAATGCAAGATGAAAAGATCCAAATGAGTTGATTGAAGAGAAAGAAAATGGGAAAAAATTGAAAAGAAATGGCTACAAGTACTTTTGTTCTAATTGTGGATTACAAGGACATAACAAAAAAGTTGCAAGGCTGAACCAAGTGCAACCTCTTCAAAAAAGCCTAAAGTATGTATACATTATGCAATATTGGTTTTATATAATTTATCATGACATATATCCAAACTTTTAACTTTTATATATAGAACCAAAACAAGTCCAAAAATTTCAAGGAAGCAACTGAAACAGGGACTACAACTGATTTGCAGGTATGATCATATATATTTTTTATTTGGGTGGATTTTTAGTATTATTTTTCAAATTAATTTGATGAGGTATTTGATGATTAATGACAGGGTGATACAGGGCCATCTGAATCTGTTGTGACGGGTGTTTAGAGTGGAAGGGCATTTTGTTGTTGCTTGACTGAACTTTGTTGCTGTACAAGGACATTAGACTCCAGATACTGCATTTTTTTTGGCTCGTGTGAAGACTTAAACATATGATGTTTGATGACATTAGACTAGTATTTTGCTTTTGTTCGTCTACTGGTGTAGTCAAGTAAACTTGTATTAGACTAATTTGGAGTATGCTTTTGTTATAATATTTAATCTGGATACAATTTGGGTGCAATTTTAAGTTTCATTTTAATGGTTTAATTGGATTTGTAGTTTGTTTTGTTTCAACGAAGTACTGAGCAACTTCTTTTGTTATGCAATAATTAGCATGATGTAGTTGCTTATATATACAAAAGTGGTGAATATTTATGTATTTGATTTCCGCATAATAGAGTTAATCTACTACAGTGGTGAAAAGATAATTTTCAGTTTTTTTTTTTAAGTTATTATATTGATATGTCAATTTTTGCCCTTATAATATTTTTGGAGGGAAATTGGGGTGATGAATGGACGAATTTACCCTTACTCCAACAATTTAAATGGGTTGAAAATGGTTGAGGGTGCAATTTGAAATGAAAGAGTGGTTTGTAGGGTGCAAAGTGGGATAAATATGTTTGTAGGGTGCAAAGTAAAAAATGCTCCTATTTGTAGGGTGCAAATCGGGATTAAACCCCTATTTGGCTCTAAAAATTGATGATCTTTTTCTCTTTTTCAGGCCCCAAGAATTCCAAAAAAAAAAAATCTCATTTTATGGCAACTTTATCTTCCTTGAAAATGTGGATGTTCACTGGGCATTTCATTAAATTCTAATATAAGGTTAAGTTTGGAAGTCTGTTGAAAACTTACTAAACAAATAACTTTTTTCTGCTTTCTTCCCTAAAGTTGGATACAAATGGAGAAGCAAGTTTTGTTAGATGATGAAAATGTAAACAAAGAAAGGTACAAGTGTTTTAATTATGAATCAAATGAGAAGGTTTGATCTTCTACGGCTTTAGTTTTTCCGAAAACAATTTCAGGATAATCTCACCTGTGTTATATGCAAATGAAATTATCCTATGAGATGTTAATTTGTTGCATAAAATCTCTTGTTCTATCCAATATTTGGAAACAAAATTTTCCATACTGATAAAATAGACTGTCAAAATTTATATGGATGGGATAGTACATGAATAATCTATGCAATAAACATTTCAACAGGAAAATTCATGCCGAATATTTCAAATTATAAGGAGATTATATGCAATAAAAAATTTATGTGAATAATTTTGTGTAAATTTCTGACGACAAGGAAATTTCTTGCATTTACCCCAGTTTTTTAAATGGTGATATAATACTATTACTAGGAAGTACTATATAATGGTTAGGGCCATAGGGGCTGTCCCGAAAATCAACTGAGTGGATTAATCAATTTTGTGAATGCCTTTTTCTTAATTACACTGAATAATAGTATAAATTTACCTTATTAAAAATATTAATATTGCGTAAGAATGATGAAAACTAGACCTGGAAACCTGTAGCGTCCTAATTTGAAAGAGATAGCAATATTGCCAGAGCAAGTATTGTTGCTGCTAAAACAATTTTTGTTCATTTTCTAATTTATTCCTTCTAGTCAAAAGTTATAAAAATTCATACTTTTCAGTTTTCAAAATACCCCTTATTAATAATTGACACCATTCTCTCTTATTAAAACATCATTAACTACTTTTTCTTTTTCCATGAACTCTTTAAACATGAAAACAATTAAAGTTCAATTTTTATTTTGTTTATTTAATCTGATTATTTTCCACATAACAATTAACCATTTTTTTTATTTTCCTTGCACGTGAGGTAATTAAATTGTTCAAAAAAATCAAATTAAATTTGCAAAATGGAAATTCAGATTAAATAAAAATTACCTCTATGGAAGCCAAATGTGTGAGTTCTTAAATAATAATAATATGAAGAAATCAATAAAAGTCTAATATTGTTCCATAGAGGTAATTATTTGCACGTGAGTTATAAATATTAATGGATAATTTAAAATGAATATTAGCTATATCAATTAAAGATTTATGTTGTTGAAATATGAGTTTATTTATTCACAGTTCGAATAAATATCATTTATTGAAAAATTTATTAGAGCTCAGTTTATCATTCTTATCGAATTAAGCCTAAGAATATAGTTTCATAACTTTTAAAACGCAACTCGACTAGATAAATAATATATATATATATATACGAAAAGGCGCCCTCTTTTATTCGAAACGCCTCGTGATCTTCAACCAATTATGTGCTTCAATATAATTACCAGGAGTAAGCGCTATAGCCTGTTTCCAATACTCAGCGGCTTGATCAAACCAAGCCTCCGCAATTTCAGAATCTCCCTGGCGAATAGCCTGTTCTCCCCGGTCGGAATAGGTGGATTAATTCCTTCCCTTAGAACCGTACTTGAGAGTTTCCTACCTCATACGGCTCATCAATTCTTTTGGTGTCCCGTTACCATATCTAATGAAGTTTTTCAAGTATGATTCATGTTTGATTCGACTAAAATTCATTCGAGTCCAAGTAATTTAAAAATCAAACCAAGTAAAATCACAATTTCATGTTAAATTTAAACAATAACTATTGTTTTCACAATTTAAAAAAATTAAATTAAATTGCTCTTGCAAGAGACGATGAAATGTTGACAAGGCAATAACAATTTTCACTTCCTAAATCCAAAATACTTGTGTTTGAATATTCCACATTGAAAATACATAATAATCATTGAATTGTCTAGCAACAAATTAGATGTGCACAAAATAATCTTTCAAACCTTAAGACAACCTACATTCACATAGTTAGCTAAGTACATATGTAAATCTACAAAATAGTTTCTCAGTAATCAAGATAGCCCATATTTAGCTCTAAATGTTATGTGAAAAATAATCAGATTAAAAAAACAAAATGAAAATTCAACTTTAACTGTTTTCATGTTTAAGAATTTTTTCCCTATATAGCCTTTTACAAATAAATATTTCCCAATATGACTCAAACTGAAAAGTATTTTCCTAAATGTTCCCATTCAGTTTAAAATTACACCCATTCAAACACCAGAGCCGCGAGAGTCCCATTCAAAAACCTCTGCCCGCCGCGCTTCTGCCACCGTCCTCCGTCCGCAGTCTCCGTCCGCCGTCCGCCATCACTTCTCCCCAAATCAGGTACTGCTGCTATTTGTTATAGTTATTGGTTTTATTTTTCCGTCATTGAATTTCTGAAAATTGATAGTAAATTGATTGGAAAAATACGGTTGGATTCGGTGACTCAATTGAATAGCTTTTGTTTCTTCTAATAAAATGCCTAATTTATGGTGTAGCATACACCACCCAAGTTAATTTATAAGACAATTACCCATTAGTTACAATTTCCATATGATTGATTAGGAGTTAGCTTTGTGATTTATTGTGATTAGTACTAATTTGTTTTTTTTTTTTTTTCCATTTGAAAAGTTACTTTTGGTAGGTTAAAAACTAAAAAGGAATTTGAATCATCCATTCATATCTGGGCTCGCAGAACTTCTCAATATGTTGTTGAATTGCAAATTCCTTTGACTCCAATTTTGAGTATATTTTGCTCGTAATTAAGTTAAACATGTTGAGTTGGGTGGAAAATTAAATGGAACATTTGTAAAAATAGTTTGACCGTTTAGTTTTTCAAATATGTTGAGTCTACATGTCCCACATTATTTGATAATCTAAATCTAAAGCAAATGAAGAATGGGATCTTTTTGTTTGTCTTACTTATTCATGAAAAGAATACATAAGTGAATGACAATATCTGCTTCGTAATTATGCTTTCATTGCATTCTTAATTTGAGAGTTGGTATTCCTCTGTCTACATTTTGTTTGTCTTGCTATAAATGAAACATTATGTAGGTACTATATATAAGATAAACACTCCTATGTAATTATCTTGAACAAGCTAGCTTTTTTAGACTTGTTTCTTGTTGTCACTTTTACATATATAAAAATATATTTTACTCATGCATATTATTATATAGAACTTTTTCCAATTGATTACTTAATAAATGACATTAACTATGATGATATTTGTTCTATTTTTCAAAACTCTTAATTAATTAGCTATGTATATTGCAACTATGGGATACTCTTAGAAGTTAATACTATAATTTTATTTGATTATTTTTTGTATCAATCGATTTTTTTTTTAGCAGAGATGGACGCCGATCAGTTCACACATACTGTAAATGTTGGGCCTATTGATTCTTTGGTTCTCACTCATCAGGATCATTACCGGTCTACCAATATTTGGCAAGTGGAAGATCTTGGGCCCCTAAAGTGTCGTCGTGGGGATGGATCCATTCCTTGGTCGTCGATTGACAAAAGAGTGGCGCCTTATTTGATTAATGCAGGATTTTATGGAATTTATCGTATTGGGGCAATCAAGTACGACTGGTCATTGGTTACTGCATTGGTCGAGCGGTGGCTTGTGGAAACTCATAAATTCCATCTACCAATCGGCGAAACCACCATTACCTTATAAGAGGCAGAAGTATTACTTGGTCTACCAATTGATGGGGATATTATTAGTGGAATTGATCTAAACCATTCCACGAAAGATTGGCAAGATATTTGCCTCGACTTGTTCGGTGTTGTGCCCCCCTCGAGTGCTTTTGTTGGTAGAATGTTGAATTTAAAATCGTTGATGTAACAATTTCAATCACTACCCCATGATGCTACTGATGTATTAGTGCAATATTTTGCGAGAGCGCTTATTCTAGCATTGAGTGGCGGTATTGTCCTATCTAACTTATCGGGGAATAAGGTAGATTTGAAATATATTCTCTTTCTACCAAATTTGGACATGATTGGCAGCTTCAGTTGGGGTAGTGCGGATCTAGCATACTTGTATTGTGAACTATGTCGGACCACTAAACAAATAATAATCAAAATTGGTGGGTGTTTGACATTATTACAGGTACAACGATTACACCTAAGTAATATATTAATTACATTATATTTTGTATATATACTTATTTTGTTAACTATAAAATAGATTTGAGTATGAGAGAGGATTCGGTGCATGCGGCCGGATATTGAGTATGGCCTTCAGTATGTGCCTCAAAAAGATCCCCCTGGGCCTTTTGGGTACAAGTAAGTATGCATACTTATTATTAACTTATGATTCAAGCACTTGAAAATTAGATTGATTAATTCGATGTTTTTGAACCATAATCCGGTGGCGTCGGCGAAATTGCTAGAACATGTTCCTACTTATATCTTACACGTGTATCGAGACCAACTAGACCTGGTCACTGATAATCAATTTGAGTGGCAGCCATACCAGCTTGAGGAGTTGCCTCATTATTGTCAATAGGGAGAGAGGAGAGAATATATGAAGGTCTAGGGTACCTCTGATATGTTATTACAGAGTAGAGTGGCACTTTCCATATCGGGTGCTTAGACAGTTTGGCTTGTGGCAGGATATCCTAGAACTATGTGGCACCATTATGGCCATACACAATGTTGAACTCCGGGGGTGTAACGGAGTTGATTGGACTGTTTATCACAACGATTATGTGAACTTGTGGGAGGAACGTGACCAGCTCATCGTCATGTCAAATGCAGGGGGATAACATGTAGGTTGTAGTGATGCTTACAAGATCTGGTACAGGACTATCACGAGGGTGTTGATATTAAACCCACACCAAAGGCACCAAAGTGATGTCACAGGGTACAGGGGTACCAGTGGTGGATATGAGGGTTTGGTATGTAATATTGTTTATATATGAGTAATATTTTTTTATATAAATTTAACGTATATGTTTATATCTTCATATAGATTCAAGAACTACAACGGATCAAGCTCTTACTTGGGGAATTCCATATCGACCATGATGCGCAAAATGTGATGGAAGCTCAAGAGCACATCGTAAGTGCTTTAGCCTTAGTTGGAGAGCAAGAGCAACTAGCAAGTCAAGTACCACCAACATATGCGTATAATGCCCCTCCTACAGAGTTAGGGAGGTCGAATTCTAGTCGTAAACGACGGGCAGTTCCACGGGGCCCAGCTCATGCATCTCCTCAAGCTACTTCAGATGCTCTAGCTTAATAATAAGTACCTCCTCCACCTCATAACCTTGGGTTCGTTCCACCACCATGGTATAGACATGGCCAGCATTCTACACTTACCCAAGTTGAGTGCGTTACTCAGGTTGGTATGACGAGTGTTTCTCAGGATGAACCTTCCAATCGTCAAAGGAGGTTGACTCAATGGGAGAGGAGAGCGCCAAATCGATATACACCATCCCAATGACTTTAGTTTAAGTTGTAATTGTAATTATATGAGGCTCATCATATTATCATTTTATTACTAATTGTTATTTAACTTGACTTATTTGGAAGATATTGGCTTACTTTGATATATATGTTGTGATGGTGAATTGATTATGTTTTCGGGTTGTTCTTGATTCTCGTCTCTTAATGTGTTGATTGTTTTGCGTTTTGATATTGTATGAGTTAAGAAAATCGGTTGTTGCACATTATTTGTCCGAAATTTTTTTAGTATAAATCGTTGTTGCTAATGTCGATTTTATGGTAAAATCGACATTAGCAACGTCGATTCTTAAACTCGCCGCGGCGAACATATCACTCATCGCAGCGAGTTTAAGAATCTACGTTGCTAATGCCGATTATAACTTAAAATCGGCATTAGCAACAACGATTTTATACTATATTTTTTTTTTTGGAAAATTTACCTAGACACTCCCTACGTATAAGCATAATTACAAGTGATAGAAATAGTGACCTGCAAGCCAGCTGTATGGCGAGCATTTATTGTAATAAATGAGGAACTATTCAATTTTGATTAATAAATGCACTTTATTAAATGGTCATCTTTATCTTATGTAATAATTATCTACGCATAAGGATAGAAGTCCTTAGATCACAGGGCTATGGGACAACCCGTGGACTGATCTCCAAGGCCGTGATCTTGAACATATTCAAGAGTCGTAGAATCCAATCGAGATAGGACATCGTTGGATTCGGTTAGACTCTCACTATTGTGTATACTCCGATGAACTGGAGAACGCTGGGGTCCACGAGCGTGACTGGGATGGTCGATACACATAAGTGGGTGGCTTGCTGGGATGGCAAGCGCACTGAATACCCCAATTAGGAAATAACTCACCATGGAAGCGGTAGTCGCATATCGGGGTTGAAGTTATTCCAAATTTATAATAGTATACGAGGAACGATCCCTAACTACTTGAGGTGATAGGGTTTATCTGGTGCGAGAACATCTATGCTTTGATATGAGCTCCGACTGACTGGGGATCACCAGAAAGTCTCTGTGGACTCATATTGGGTATAGAGGAACTCGTATGCAGATTCATATCATCAACAAAGGATCCATTGACCCGACTTGATAGGTTGGAAAATTCTCCTATGGATTTCTGTGAGAAATTAATTATGGTAAAATCCTTGGCCAAGGTATCTGACGACTTTATGTAAGTAGCTCATAAAGATTAAGTTAAAGAGAATTTATTTCGAGACCAGAGTACATAAGGTCAAGACAAAAGAAAAGAGAATCCGATGAAAGACCATACCCTTAAGTCTCAACTGGGAGATTGATCGATGGAGAGATTATGTCGTATATGGAAATTATAAATGATAAAAGGTTCACTGGATTAATTCACCAGTGATTGGGCTCCATGGGCTTGTGGCTGGACATCGACCGTGGAGTGTGGGAGAATTCTCAAATTGGTAGTGGTGCTAATTTTGGAATGATCAATCGACAGAGTGTTCGATTGATTTATAGTAAATCTTGCTCGAATAATTAAATAATATTTAATTATAACCCACGGCCAATTATGTGGTGAACCTACGGGGGCATACACAATACACATGAAGCGAAAGCGAGGAAATAAGAACGACCGAGTCGACTGGGTCGACTGGGTGAATAATCGACTGGGTCGATTATTGTGGGTGGGTCGACTGGGTTGACCCAATTGGAACAAAATGGGATCCAATTTGAATTGGATCAGGATCATAAATTAATTGGAATTTAATTTGTGGATTAATTAATTATGTTGGATTTAATTAATTAGAAAGGATTTTAATTAAATAGACTTAGAGTCTGATTTAATTAAATGGGAGATTAAGTTAATTAATTGGGCTATTTAATTGGGAGATTAAATAAAGCCTGGTCAAAATTAATTAACTGGGCCATGAATTAATTAGAAGACTTAGTCTTCTAAATTAAAGAGGGCCATGACCCATTTAGGAGAGAGGAGCCCTTGTCATAATAGGACTAGGTTAGGGAGATAACTATAAGTAGCTATCTTGTAGTTATTTTTCAGACAACTCCATAAGCAAAAATTGAGCAGAGCAAAAATTCTCTCCCTCTCCTGTTGGGATTCGGTAAGATAAACAGCCATAGGCACAACGAAATTTAATAATTTTATAGGACCTCTTACGGAATCTTGCCAGGATAATCTCTAGGTGTATATATATGAATATTTAATAAACGACAGTATAAACAGTTTACACGTTATACCTGTCTCCTTGCAAATCCCAATTGGCAGACGAAGTCAAGTTTCTTCCCTCAAGTTGGTCGATCCAAGCCCTGCTACAACGTCCCATGTGTTGCGCCTCTATGGGTTGATACACCACAATTACACGAAAATAATATATCCTGATCGGCTAGAACACAAGATATATTAAGATCTAAGGTTAGGGAACAAGATTGGAACGAAGAACGAAATCGAAAAATTCTTCCTAAGGAAGAAGGTGTTTGGTCGATTTCTACTTGGGAGAGGAGAGGGAGAGTTTTTCTTGACTTGGCTTTTAGGCTCTTAAAGTTGTGTGTGAGATATGAGACCTAGTCTCTTATTTATAGTTATCTCATTAACCTAATCCTCATAGGATTAGGACTCCAAGTCTCCTACATGGGCCATGGCCCTTTTAATTAGAAGACTAAGTCTTCCTAATTAATTCATGGCCCAGTTAATTAATTTTGACCAGGCTTTATTTAATCTCCCAATTAAATAGCCCAATTAATTAACAACTCTCCCAATTAATTAAATAAGACTCCAAATCTATTTAATTAAATCTTTCTATAATTAATTAAATCCAACGTAATTAATTAACATACAAATTAAATTCCAATTTAATTTATAATCTTGATCCAATTCCAATCGGATCCAATTTGTTCCAATTGGGTCGACCCAGTCACCAATCGACCCAGTCACCAATCGACCCAGTCGATTCAGTCAACCTAGTTGTTTCCTTTTCCTTCGCTTTCGCTTCATGTGTATTGTGTATGCCCCCATAGGTTCACAACATAATTGGCCGTGGGTTACAATTAAATATTAATTCAATTATTCAAGCATTAAATACTTTAAAATCAGTCGAACACTCTGTCGACTGACCATTCCAAAATTAGCACCCCTGCCAATTTAGGAATTCTCCCACACTCTACGGTCGATGTCTGGCCACAAGCCCATGGAGCCCAATCACTGGTGAATTAATTCAGTGAACCTTTTAACTCATTTACAATTTCCATATACGACATAATCTCTCCATCGATCAATCTCCCAGTCGAGACTTAAGGGTATGGTCTTTCATCGGTTCCCCTTTTTTATTTTGTCTTGACCTTATGCATTCTGGTCTCGAAATAATTCTCTTTGACTTAATCTTTATGAGCTACTTACATAAAGCCGTCAGATAACTCGGCCGAGGATTTTACCAGAATTAATTTCTCACAGAAATCCATAGGAGAATTTCCCAACCTATCAAGTCGGGTCAATGGATCCTTTGTTGATGATATGAACCTGCATACGAGTTCCTCTATACCCAACATGAGTCCATATAGACCTTCTGGTAATCTCCAGTCAGTCGGAACTCACATCAAAGTATAGACGTTCTCGCGCCAGATAAACCCTATCACCTCAAGTATTTAGGGATCGTTCCTCGTATACTATTGTAAATTGGAATAACTTCATCCCCGATATGCGACTACCTCTTCCATGGTAAGTTATTTCCTAATTGGGGTATTCGGTGCACTTGCCATCCCAGCAAGCCACCCACATATGTGTATCGACTATCCCAGTCACGCTCGTGGACCCCAGCGTTCTCCAGTTCATCGGAGTATACACAATAGTGAGAGTCTAACCGAATCCAACGATGTCCTATCTCAATTGGATTCTACGACTCTTGAATATGTTCTAGATCACGGCCTTGGAGATCAGTCCACGGGTTGTCCCATAGCCCTGTGATCTAAGGACTTCTATCCTTATGCGTAGATAATTATTACATAAGATAAAGTTGACCATATATATAAATGCATTTATTAATCCAATGGAATGGTCCTTTCAATTAAATGCAGCCAAAACAGTTGGCTTGCAGGACACTATTCTATCAATCTCCCACTTGTACTAAAGCCAACTTTTCATACTTCTGATTCCCATCTTAGACAGATGTTTCTCGGTTGCCTTTTAGGCAATGGCTTAGAAAGCGGGTCCGTCGTATTATCCTTTAAGGTGACACGTTCAATCTCTACGTCTCCTCTACCAATGATATAACATATCAAATGGTATCGTCTTAGTACGTGCTTGGATTCTGATGAGATCTCGACTCCTTCGCTTGCGAGATAGCTCCATTATTATCACAGAAGATAGTAACGGCTCGACTATGCTAGGTGTCACATCCAATTCCTGGATGAAGTTTTTCATCCAAACACTTTCCTTTCCTGCTTCACACGCGGCAATGTATTCTGTTTCAGTGGTTGAATCTGCGGTAGTTTCTTGCTTGGAGCTCTTCCAGATTACCGCACCACTATTGAGGCAGAACATGTATCCAGATGTCGACTTGAAGTCGTCTACATCACATTGGAAGCTAGAATCAGTATAGCCTTCCAATTTCAATTCTCCTCCACCGTATACCAAGAACAATTCCTTAGTCCTTCTCAGGTACTTCAGAATTGCCTTTACGGCTATCCAGTGCTGCTCACCTGGATCAGACTGGTAGCGACTTGTAACGCTTAAAGCGTATGCTACGTCTGGTCTCGTACATAACATACCATACATTATGCTTCCTATTGCGGATGCATATGGTACTTGAGACATTGCTTCTCTCTTCAGGCGTCTTCGGGGCCATAGACTTAGAGAGTGCAATTCCATGTCTCATTGGAAGCAATCCTCTCTTGGATTCTTCCATATTAAACCTTTTTCAAGATTTTATCTATGTACTGGGATTGGGAGAGGCCCAACAGTCCTTTTGATCTATCTCGGTAGATCCTTATACCTAGTACAAATGATGCTTCTCCCATATCCTTCATTGAGAATTGTGTAGATAACCATGCTTTAGTTTCGGACAACACTTTCACATTCCAATGAGAAGAATGTCATCAACGTAAAGCACCAAAAATTCAACTGTACTCCTACTGATCTTCTTGTACACGCAAGGTTCGAACACGTTTTTGATTAATCCAAAAGTTTGGATTGTTTCATCGAAACGAATGTTCCAACTTCGGGAAGCTTGCTTCAACCCATAAATGGACCTCTGGAGTTTGCACACCTTGTGCTCATCTCCTTTGGATGCATATCCTTTTGGTTGCTCCATGTAGATCTCCTTTTCAATGTCCCCATTGAGAAAGGCAGTCTTCACATCCATCTGCCATATCTCGTAGTTATACCACGCAGTTATGGCCAGCAAGATTCGAATGGATTTAGGCATTGCGACAGGGGAGAAGGTCTCCTCAAAGTCGATGCTTGGCCTTTGAGTGTATCATTTGGCCACTAGTCGCGCCTTGTAGGTTATTACCTCTCCGTTCACTCAAGCTTTCGCTTATAGATCCACTTGCAACCCACGGGAGCTACTCCCACTGGTGGATCTACCAAGGCCCAGACCTTGTTCGAGTGCATGGAGTCCAATTCGAATTCCATGGCTTCACGCCACTTTCCCGAGTCTATGCCTAGCATAGCCTCTTCGTAAGTCCTTGGGTCGGTTAGAGACTGTTTAGTCTCATGCAGCAGACCGTAGTACCTCTCGGGTTCTTTACGTTGTCTTTCTGACCTACGAAGTATCGGTGTACTCTCTGGTGCACTTTCATGTTCTTGTTCTCCCACTGCCTGTGGTGATGGGTCAGCTTGATCGACCTCGTTGGCCTTTTCAGCTTCAGTGACATCATCTAGTTCTACGTTGTATTCTTTCTTGTCCACCAAGAAATCCTTCTCCAAGAAGTGTGCGTTCCTCTAGACAAACGTAGTTTGTCTTGTAGGATCGTAGAACTCGTATCCTATTGATTTTCCTGGATACCCCACTGATTTGCATAAGATGGACTTTACGTCCAGCTTATCTCCCACTAGCTTATTCACATAAGCGGGAGACCCCATATGCGCATGAATGCACATGAAGGTACAATACCAAAACTCATATCACGTGATATGTTTTGGAACTGGCTTCAGAGATACTTAGCCCAGTATCTTCGATTTTCTCGATCAAGTTTTTATTTGATTGGATAAGGAATTTCATGTAAGATTTCTTAATGGACATTTACATGTCCAGATTGCTCAACAACTGACAATGTTTTGAGCGAGTCTTACATTTCGAGAATCCAATTCTCTATTAAATAATCAATGGCGTACTGCCAATGCATGTTTGATTTTGAATCGATCCAAATCTCTTACATGCTTTCATTGATTAGGCTCTCTTCTTTTATTCCAAAAGTAATTTGGAATTGTACATCACAACGTACTTTTACCCATGAGGGTACTAGAGACGCCTTATCTTCCACTAATGCTTTAGTGTTTCTACACACTTTTAAATGGATTAAATCCATTGCAATTGTTTATCCCTCTTGGTTGCCTAGCAACCAACTACTAAATTTAATTTCCATTAAGCAAGATTCGAAAGTCGGTTACTATTTATAGCATCCCAGTCAAGCTCGACCTAGTCGAGCTCATTCTTTGAATCTTTAATTCGAAAATTTGTTTTAGTGCTAGTGTATCGCCTTTCTGTTTTTACAACGATTCAAGTGTGTGGAATCTTGATTATTTATATTTTATTGACTATGGATATTGTATTTAGACGATATATAAGTATTCATACTCATTTGCTTATATACACCTTTTGCGTATAAATCTTATAGCGCAATCAGTTCCAACCATTATGGAACTATCACATCCCTTAAGACAAGGGATGGTATAAGCAAATTCTAATGATCTAAATAATTCATGGCTTTAGATGCATTGAATGCATCAATGAGTACTTCATCGGGCATCCAACACCCTTATGCATTACTTTAACCATAAGGTTAAGTTCAATAAAATTTAATCATCCCTTATGGGATGAATAGGTTCAATTCCTTCTTTCCCTTGATCTTAATCCATGGAAGAACCATTTTGATTGACTCTAAAACTTATTATTCCTACAGAAAAACCTGTAAGGTTATTTCCCTTCAGAGAGGATTCATTCCTCTTCTTCCATCTCGTAAGTCTTTTGAGCTTTTCAATGAGATGTTACTTCCCATTTATGGGAGACTTCATGTTTGCCTTCAAGAAAATTTGGGCTTGAGAACCATCCTCAACCCTCTGGTGAAACTTATCACCTTTCTTATTTGAAGAGTAACTTCGAAAAAAGGCAGCTTGGTGAAACCTATCACCATTCCAGTCGAAGTGTAACTTCGAAAGAAAAAACAATGAAATCTTTGTAAGGAGATCAGTCCTTGCTTGGACTTGAGAATAATTTCTCAAGTTTCGAAGTCATTCAAAATTCATTTGGGTTCAGTCAATTTATTTGATTCAAGTATGATGGTAAAATATTCAAGGATACATCATTTATGAAAAACTATCATAAACATGACGATGAATATGCGACAGATTAATATCAATGCATAATTTACAAACATGGTTTTCTTTTGTAAATTACTCCCACTATTTTTGTCGAATACTTATGCCCCCACATAAGGTTCGGGAAATAAAAATTTCCTAATGGGCTCAAGGCCCAAATGCAATCGCTCAGTACCCACGACTCGTTGGCCATACCAATTGATCCACTTAGTGGGCGATTACGTCGCCGGTTAACCATCCCAGCTAACCCTTGAGTTCATTCAGCCTCGGTTTTCGTTATGGACCCACGACTCGTGAGACATCCATACTTACTCGCGTTAAATCATGTCCAATACTCGTGAAGAGAAATAGTTCAATCCTAGACGCCCCACGACTCGTGAGACAGCGCCTAGAACCTTGCTATCCCCTCCCTTGGCACTAAACTGTGCATCGAGGCAATAGACATATCATCATCCTATAGCTCGACCCACGACTCGTGAGACATCGAGATATATTTGTACAATATGCCTAAGACCTAGTAATTGGATAGGCTCGGACATAGACACCATTCATATGCGCCCGTTATTCGATTTAATATTCTAATTGATTTTTAAATTCAATTGGAGGTTTTAAGTTTTCCTTGTGCGAGGTCTCATCAGATTATGCTGTATCTTGTTTACGTTTTTCTATCCTAAGCATGCATCTCATACATCAAAGAATAATTACGAAAAAGTAAACATTCATCACCTAGTATGATATGATTGATCGATTGCCCATCCTATGCGATCCATCACGAGCCATGTGATGGATCAATTGGTCAGTCTAGGGTGGAAATTAAATATCCTAACTATTACAATTTACAAACCCATACATCATGGGCCTTCTTGTAATATCCACCTTGATTGGGCCTCCATGTAATGAATTGGGCCTCCATGTCCTCCAAGGTTATGGGCCTCCATGTGGATCTCCAAGTCTTCATGAGGTCTTCTCGGCTCCAAGCCTAATCTAAGTCTAACTTATAAAAATAAATGGTCCTATTCTATTACATTCGTTTGCGCAAGCAAGGGCACCAACCAGGCCCATTTAATTACAACCCATAAAATAAATAAACCAAAACTACACAGGGCTTAAGGGCAAAATCGACCAATCCACATATTCACTCAAGAACATGCATAAATTCACATAAGGGCATAAATGTAAATTTACCTGCTCCTTTAATTTTAATTCACAAAAATTATCATGTTAATTTAATTTTGAATTAACAATTAACCTCCAAGATTAATTAACTCTAACTTGAGTTCTAAGTAATCAACAACTCTTATCTTTATAAAGTTGGTTAATTAAGATAGTTACAAATCTTTCAAGATTACTATCTTATCCAAAACTCTAAGTTTCCCAATTTTACAAATCTCCAAGATTCTCAAGATAATCCTATTTTGAATAGATTAGTTAACTAAGGTAGTGTCCAAATCCACCAAGATTTCTACCTTATCCAAAACTCTAAGTTTCCTAATTTAATAAGATCTCTAAGATCTTTAATCTTGGTAACTTACTAGAAGAGATTAATTTTAATTAAATCTCTTATCACAAATGAAACTCTAAGTTTCCTTGTTTAATAAGATCTCTAAGATCTTTAATCTTGGTAATTAACTACAAGACATTTATTTTAATTAAATGTCTTATATTATATGAAACTCTAAGTTTCCTTGTTTAATTAGATCTCTAAGATCAATCCAAGATTCACCAAGATTCCATAACAACCAAATCTTAAGATTTTGTTAAAGATTATCCAAAATTCTGCCACGAAAATTTTAAACCACCATGTCATGGCCGTAAATCGTTGGCTTCAAATTGACAAGAATCCAACATTTTGCGATCAACAAAATTCAATTGCAATTTAATACATAAGGTGGCTTCAAATCTTACGTAACACAAAGTAAGCATATATACCAAATTAAAACCACATGCCTACAAAGACACACATGGTCACGTTAACAAAGGAAAAAAAATTGCGCCGAGCACTAAATAAATTCTCACCAAGAGAATAAAGTGTCGATACAATAATTTTGTTTTTCCTTTTGTTTTGTTTTAATTTGTGTTTGATTCCTTAATTAATTAAAATCAACATTTAATTCAATCCAAAATAAAAATTAACACGATAAAATCTTTTTTTTTGAATCAAAATTTTACATTAACGCCAAGTTAACAGATCTACGTCCTAAAACACATACAATCATAGAACTTGCCATACATAAATCAAACATATGATTTATAACACAGAATTTGCAAATTCATATATATATACAAAGCCTAGAGTTGGCTCTGATACCACTGTTGGGATTCGGCAAGACAAACAGCCCTAGGCACAGCGGAGTTTAATAATTTTATAGGACCTCTTACGGAATCTTGCCAGGATAATCTCTAGGTGTATATATATGAATATTTAATAAATGACAGTATAAACAGTTTACACGTTATACCTATCTCCTTGCAAATCCCAATTGGCAGACGAAGTCAAGTTTCTTCCCTCAAGTTGGTCGATCCAAGCCCTGCTACAACGCCCCACGTGTTGCGCCTCTATGAGTTGATACACCACAATTACACGAAAATAATATATCCTGATCGGCTAGAACACAAGATATATTAAGATCTAAGGTTAGGGAACAAGATTGGAACGAAGAACGAAATCGAAAAATTCTTCCTAAGGAAGAAGGTGTTTGGTCGATTTCTACTTGGGAGAGGAGAGGGAGAGTTTTTCTTGACTTGTCTTTTAGGCTCTTAAAGTTGTGTGTGAGATATGAGACCTAGTCTCTTATTTATAGTTATCTCATTAACCTAATCCTCCTAGGATTAGGACTCCAAGTCTCCTACATGGGCCATGGCCCTTTTAATTAGAAGACTAAGTCTTCCTAATTAATTCATGGCCCAGTTAATTAATTTTGACCAGGCTTTATTAAATCTCCTAATTAAATAGCCCAATTAATTAACAACTCTCCCAATTAATTAAATAAGACTCCAAATCTAATTAATTAAATCTTTCTATAATTAATTAAATCCAACTTAATTAATTAACATACAAATTAAATTCCAATTTAATTTATAATCTTGATCCAATTCCAATCGGATCCAATTTGTTCCAATTGGGTCGACCCAGTCACCAATCGACCCAGTCGATTTTTCAGACCCAGTCGACCCAATCGACCTAGTCGATTCAGTCGACCCAGTTGTTTTTTTTTCCTTCGCTTTCGCTTCATGTGTATTGTGTATGCCCCCATAGGTTCACCACATAATTGGCCGTGGGTTACAATTAAATATTAATTCAATTATTCAAGTATTAAATACTTTAAAATCAGTCGAACACTCTGTCGACTGACCATTCCAAAATTAGCACCCCTGCCAATTTAGGAATTCTCCCACACTCCACGGTCGATGTCTGGCCACAAGCCCATGGAGCCCAATCACTGGTGAATTAATTCAGTGAACCTTTTAACTCATTTACAATTTCCATATACGACATAATCTCTCCATCGATCAATCTCCCAGTCGAGACTTAAGGGTATGGTCTTTCATCGGTTCCCCTTTTTTTTTGTCTTGACCTTATGCATTCTGGTCTCGAAATAATTCTCTTTGACTTAATCTTTATGAGCTACTTACATAAAGCCGTCAGATACCTCGCCCGAGGATTTTACCAGAATTAATTTCTCACAGAAATTCATAGGAGAATTTCCCAACCTATCAAGTCGGGTCAATGGATCCTTTGTTGATGATATGAACCTGCATACGAGTTCCTCTATACCCAACATGAGTCCATATAGACCTTCTGGTAATCTCCAGTCAGTCGGAACTCACATCAAAGTATAGACGTTCTCGCACCAGATAAACCCTATCACCTCAAGTATTTAGGGATCGTTCCTCGTATACTATTGAAAATTGGAATAACTTCATCCCCGATATGCGACTACCGCTTCCATGGTAAGTTATTTCCTAATTGGGGTATTCAGTGCACTTGCCATCCCAGCAAGCCACCCAATTATGTGTATCGACTATCCGAGTCACGCTCGTGGACCCCAGCGTTCTCCAGTTCATCGGAGTATACACAATAGTGAGAGTCTAACCAAATCCAACGATGTCCTATCTCAATTGGATTCTACGACTCTTGAATATGTTCTAGATCACGGCCTTGGAGATCAGTCCACGGGTTGTCCCATAGCCCTGTGATCTAAGGACTTCTATCCTTATGCGTAGATAATTATTACATAAGATAAAGTTGACCATATATATAAATGCATTTATTAATCCAATCGAATGGTCCATTAAATTAAATGCAGCCAAAACAGTTGGCTTGCAGGACACTATTCTATCATCTCCCCCACCAGATCGGCCGAACCTTCTTCCCTGTGGAAGATATTTTTCGTTTTCGATTTTGTTCCAAGATCGTTCCTAAAATCCTAGATCATAATATATCTTGTGTTCTAGCTGATCAAGATTTATTATTTTCGTGTAATTGTGGTGTATCAACCTGTAGAGGCGCAACACGTGGGGTGCTGCTGTAGAGCTTGGATCGATACTTGCTGGAGGAGAAACAGAGTTCGTTTTGCTAGCTAAAGGATTTGCAAGGAGTTAGGTATAACGTGTAAACTTATACTATCGTTTTTATTTATATTCATAAATATACACCTAGAGTAGTATCCTGGCAAGATTCCTTAAGAGGTCCTAAAATTTTTATATTCCGCTGTGCCTAGGGCTGTTTATCTTACCGAATCCTAACAGTGGCTTTATAGCCAACTCTAGGCTTTGTATATATATGAATTTGCAAATTCTTTGTTTTTAAATCATATGTTTGATTTATGTGTGGCTAGTTCTTTAACTTTGCATGTTTTAGGACGTTTGTTATTTAACTTGGAGTTAATGGATAATTTTAGATTCGAAAATTTTATCATGTTAATGTAATTTTGGATTGGGATTTAATTGACTGGGTTTGTTTAATTAAATCTGTGAGTAATCAAAACAAATTTTTTTTTTATTGGATCCAACCGCGGTGGCACGTGGCAGCGCACCGCGGCTGGGCGGCCACCGCGTGCTGCTGCCCACGGCAGCGTGCGAACAACACGCTGGCCGCGCGAGCAGTGCACGGCAGCAGCCTACGGGCTGCCAGCCGTGTGCTGTCACGCGCAGCCGCGTGCTGCCGCACGCTGTCACGCGCAGCAGCGGCTGCCGCGAACAGCCACGAGCGGACTTCGTGTCCGCGCGTGTGTTGTCCACGTGGCAGTCTTCGATTGGCCTCGACTGGTTGATTTTTGGTTGGACTCTAATTCTGCCTATTTTGAAAATTCTGGAAATTTTAGAATTTTGGAATATTAGGAAACTTGGAGTTTTTGGATAGGGTAGTTATTTTGTTAGAACTAAACACTACCTTAATTAAACTAATCTAAACAAAATAGGATTATCTTGAAAATCTTGGAGATTGGAAAAATTTGGGAAACTTAGAATTTTGGATAAGGTAAGAATCTTAGAGATTTAGATTACCTTAATTAACCAATTTAATCAAGATAAGGTTTGTAGATTACTTAGAGCTCAAGTAAGAGCTAATTAATCTTAGAGGTTAATTGTTAATTAAAAATTAATTAACTTAGATAATTATTTAAGAATTAAAATTAAAGGAGCCGATAAATTTACATTTTTGCCCTTATGTGAATTTATGCATGTTCTTGAGTGAATGTGCGGATTGATCGATTTTGCCCTTAAGCCCTGTGTAATTTTTGGTTTATTTATTTTTGGGTTGTAATTAAATGGGCCTGATTGGTGCCCTTGCTTGCGAAAAACAAAAGTAATAGAATAGGACCATTTAAATTTGTAAGCTAGGCTTAGATTAGGCTTGGAGCCGAGAAGACCTCATGAAGACTTGGAGATCCACATGGAGGCCCATTACCTTGGAGGACATGGAGGCCCAATCAAGCTGGATATTACAAGAAGGCCCATGATGTATGGGTTTGAAAATTGTAATAGTTAGGACATTTAATTTCCACCCTAAACTGACCAATTGATTCATCACATGGCTCGTGATGAATCGCATAGGATGGGCAATCGATCAATCATATCCTGCTAGGTGATGTATGTTTACTATTATTCTTTGATGTATGTTATGCATGCTTAGAATAGATCACGTAAACAAGATAAATCATAATCTGATGAGACCTCGCACAAGAAAACTTAAAACCTCCAATTGAACTTAAAATTCAATTAGAATATTAAATTGAACTTAAGGGCGCATATGAATAGTCTCTATGGTCCGAGCTTATCCAATTACTAGGTTTTAGGCATATTGTACGAATATATCTCGATGTCTCACGAGTCGTGGGTCGAGCTATAGGAAGATGATATGTCTATTGCCTCGATGCACGAGTTTAGTGCCAAGGGAGGGGATAGCAAGGTTTTAGGCGCTGTCTCACGAGTCGTGGGGTGTCTAGGATTGAACTATTTCTCTCCACGAGTATTGGACATGATTTAACGCTAGTAAGTATGGATGTCTCACGAGTCTAGGGTCCATATCGAAAAACGAGGCTAAATGAACTTAAGGGTTAGCTGCGATGGTTAACCGTCGACGTAATCAACCACCAAGTGAATCAAATAGTATGGCCAACGAGTCGTGGGTACTAGGAGATTGCATTTGTGCCTTAAGCCCGCTAGGATATTTTAAATTCCCGAAACTTATGTGGGGGCATAAGATTTTGATTAAAATAGTGGGTGATAAATTGGAAACTAAATCCACTTTGTGCAAATTCGTGGGGTATCCAGAAAATTTAATAGGATACGAGTTCTACGATCCTACAAGACAAACTACGTTTGTCTCGAGGAGCGCTCACTTCTTGGAGAAGGATTTCTTGGTTGACAATAAGGAAAATAATGTAGAATTGAATGAGGTCACTTAAGCTGAAAAGACCAAAGAGCCACCACCAAGACTTTACGCTGCCCCAAATAGTTAGCCCATCAAGCTGACCCGTCGCCACAGGCAGTGGGAGAACATAAGCATGAAAGTGCACCAGAGAGTACACCAATACTTCGTAGGTCAGAAAGACAACGTAGAGAACCCGAGAGGTACTACGGTCTGCTGCATGAGACTGGACAGTCTCTAACCGACCCAAGGACTTACGAAGAGGCTATGCTAGACATAGACTCGGGAAAGTGGCGCGAAGCCATGGAATCCGAACTGGACTCCATGCACTCAAACAAGGTCTGGGCCTTGGTAGATCCACCAGTGGGAGTGGCTCCCGTGGGTTGCAAGTGGATCTATAAGCGAAAGCTTGGAGTGAACGGAGAGGTAATAACCTACTAGGCGCGACTAGTGGCAAAATGATACACTCAAAGGCCAGGTATCGACTTTGAGGAGACCTTCTCGCCCATCGCAATGCTCAAATCCATTCGGATCTTGCTGGCCATAGCTGCGTGGTATAACGAGATATGGCAGATGGATGTAAAGACTGCCTTTCTCAATGGGGACATTGATAAGGAGATCTACATGGAGCAACCAAAAGGATATGCATCCAAAGGAGATGAACACAAGGTGTGCAAACTCAAGAGGTCCATTTATGGACTGAAGCAGGCTTCCCGAAGTTGGAACATTCCTTTCGATGAAACAATCCAAACTTTTGGATTCATCAAAAACATGTTCGAACCTTGTGTGTACAAGAAGATCAGTGGGAGTACAGTTGAATTTTTGGTGCTTTACGTTGACGACATTCTTCTCATTGGAAACAATGTGAAAGCGTTGTCCGAAACTAAAGCATGGTTATCTACACAATTCTCAATGAAGGATATGGGAGAAGCATCCTTTGTACTAAGTGATGGGGGCTATTTCGCACCCTACACACTGTACGGATCGAGTAAAGAACATAAGATCGATTCGACCAAATCAGACAGTTCGGGATCATCTTATCGACCCGGCCGAATACAGCTCTCTTCGACTAGAAGACTATACTCCGGACCCATGAAGGATATTTGGGCCGAGTCCAATTAGGACTATATTTCCTTGTAACGCTAGGTTTAGTATGATATAAATACCTAGTCAATCATTGTATTAGACAACTCTGAATTACAAGGCAAATACGCCATTGAATCCTGCATAAACTGCACAACTCACTATTATTCAATAAAGAAAGAGCTTTCTCTTCATATTTGTGTTATTTTTTGCGTTGGTTTGAATATTTACTTTCTGTTCTTATGATATCGCTCTTCCTTGAGATTGATCCATCCTGAATAAAGTAACAGAGCCCTATAAAATATATATATTGATAAGCCCCAATATCACAAATTCACTGATACCTTTAACCCGACGAAATCAGGTTAAATCAGTTGGCGCCCACCGTGGGGCTAGGTTAATTGTTCGATCGACACATGGCTCGCCCAAGGAAAAGCGCTCGTATCGGAGCAAGAAGTAACACAACCACCGGTCATAACACATCTGAAGATCTACAGGACGACAATGACAATAACGCTCCCAACACTAACGAGAATTTGCAGGATACCCACCCCCGTCAGCAGGAACCCTCAGGAGGTCTTCCCGGTACAATACAGGAAGAACCGGAAGTCCCTGTGATCCCCGTTCCTCTCCCGGGCGCTCAGGAGAAACTGCGACAAATAGCAATGCTCTTTAAATCACTCTCTCCAGAAGAATTACTCGTACTTGATCAAATTCCTCGAAACGTTAGGGCTGCCAGGACGACTCCTGCTCACAGAGCACCAAGGCAAAACGATCAAACCTCTCAACAAGCTGACATCCCGACAAGCGAGCGGCGCTCGCTACACAGTCCGCAGCAGGGCAATTCTAAACCCTCCGATAACCATCCCCGAAGAAAACCAGGACAAAGAAAACCACAGCCGGGGCGCAGTGGGTCCAAAGAACGTACAATAATCCCTATCGAGGATGACATAGATGATGCAATCCCAGATCAACCACGAACAACGCGATTCTCAGAAAGAGAAATCGAAAGGATGGTGCAGGAGCGACTCGAACAACGCCTACGATCTGTTAAAAACCCGTGGGCCCGAACCACGGAACTCCAGGAGAGCCTTGCGGTCTGTTCTCCCTTCTGCAGAGAAATAAAAGAGGCACAATCCATTGGACAGGTCCCAGGTAGACTACCCCGATATGATGGAACCACTGACCCAGATGATTATATTTTTAGCTTCACGAATATAATGAACTTATACGCCCACTCTGCGGAATTCACCGCCAAGTTAATGGTGACCACATTCGAAGGACTCGCATTGGACTGGTTCGCCAAACAACCTGCCAACTCCATATTCAGTTTTCGGGAATTATGCAATAAACTGACGCAGCAGTTTGCCAGTCAGAAGAGGCAAAAACTCCCGATGAGCTACTTAGGAACCATACACCAACAAGAGGGAGAATCCCTAAGAAACTGGTTGGCGAGATTTAACGTGGAGTTACTCAAAATCGATTCCCCAAATATCGATTACATAATTTCTATTCTCTTCGACCTCACGAAGAATAGGCAGTTCGGAAATGCCCTCAGTCGAAAACAACCGAGAACTTTTGCCGACATAATGAGCTTGGCGTCTAAATATATGACCCAAGAAGAGATGAATTCCTTTAAAGATAAAAACAAAAACAAAGCCACAACTTCAGGCTCCAAACGGCATGATAGGATTCCCGCCCAAAGATCCGTGGATTATGAGCGATCTTTTAGAAAATGCAACGTTTTCCAGCGATTGGAATACAACAAAGCCGACCAAGAAAGGCAACCTAATTTCTACCAAAGACCAAGAAACCCCGAACTACCGATCAGAGGCGGGGTGAATCAAGTAGAACACCCAAGGTTAAATGCTCCGATGGAAGAAATATTGGAAGTTCTAGAAAGGAATAACTGGATCCCCGAAGCGAGGAAAATCGCTCAGCCCAGACCAGGATCTCGAAACTATGACCTATACTGTAAATACCATCGGGCACACGGACATCGAACGGAAAATTGTTTTCACCTTAAAAGAGAAGTTGAAAAACTAATCGAACAGGGAAAACTAGACGACTACATAGAGCGAGATAACCGCAAAAGGGAAAGAAGTAGAAGCCCTCGGAATAATAATCAAAGAAGGAGTTCTCGTAGAAGGTCACCCGAGCATGGTCCTACGCAGGAGTTGAACCACGACCAGATCAATGGGACTATCCATACGATATCCGGGGGACCCGCAGGCGGGGATAGTCGTAACGCCCGACGAAGGACAGCCAGATCCATAATTGGAAACTTGAAATACCCAAAAGAAATATGGACTCTGGAAAACAAGCCATCAAACGACCAGCCCTCAACCTATTCCGAGCCGTTGTCTCTACTTATCACCAGAAGATAAAGTTTCCGACCGATAGAGGTATCGGAGAAATAATGAATGATCACTGTATGGCATGGGATTGCTACAGCACCTCATTAACCTTGAAAGAACACCCCAAATCTATTACCCCGAGCAAAAGAAAACTCGAAGACGATCTCGTTAGAAACAAGGTTGAAATCCCTAGTACTGATCGAATAGATAAAAAGGGAAAAGAACCGCTGGATTTAGCCTTAAAACCCCCAGAACATAAGGATTTAATTCTAGTACAAGGGGACTCGTCCAAAACAACAAGAATAGGTACTGAATTGAGCAAAGAAGGGGAAATAATGTTAATCGACTTCCTCAGAGATAAGGTCGACGTCTTCGCCTGGAGCGCGAATGACATTGAAGGAATTGATCCTCGAGTAATCAAGCATTCCCTAAAAATTGATCCTTTGGCAAAACCCGCCAGACAAAAGAAAAGAAATCATGGGCCAGTAAAAGATAAAATTATCCAAGCCGAGGTAGAAAGACTACTTGAAGCAAAACAAATCCGAGAAATACACTTCTCAGAATGGCTATGTAATGTTGTTCTAGTAGCAAAAGGGGATAAAAAGGACAACAAATGGAGAATGTGTACTGATTTTACCGACCTTAACAAATTATGCCCACGCGACCCATATCCCCTCCCAAGGATCGACTTATTAGTTGACTCAACCGCTGGCTTCGCGATATTCAGCATGATGGACGCCTTTCAAGGGTTTTATCAAATATACATGGATGAACGGGACCAAGGGAAGACTGCGTTCATAACCGAGCAGGGATTATATTGCTTTATAGTAATGCCATTCGGCTTAAGGAATGACGGGGCTACTTACCAAAGGTTAGTAAACTTAATGTTCAAAGAGTTAATCGGAGAGATAATGGAGGTCTATGTAGACGACATATTAGTCAAAAGTATGAACGAAGCGGATCACGTAAAACATCTTGATCGATGTTTCCGGATCTTGAGAAAATACCGCATGAAGTTAAATCCCGCGAAATGCACTTTCGGTGTTAAGTCAGGAAAATTTTTGGGCTATTTGGTACACCAGCGAGGAATAGAAGCCAACCCAGAAAAAATTCGAGCCATAACTGAAATGAAACCTCCCAAAACCATCTCCCAAGTACAAAGCTTGGTTGGGAAAATCGTAGCGTTGAACAGATTCATATCAAAATCAGCAGACAGAAGTTTGCCCTTTTTCCAAACGCTTTGAAAAGCAAAAAACTTTGTTTGGACTAAAGAACGCGATCGAGCCTTCGAACAACTCAAAGAGTATTTGACAACACCCCCGATGTTGGCCAAACCAACAGAAGGAGAACCATTGTATATCTACATCTCGATCTCCGACGCGGCCGTTAGTTCAGTACTAATTAAGATAGAAGGTTCAGAACATAAGCCTGTCTATTATTTAAGCAAATTACTGCAAGGGGCGGAGTAGAATTATTTGGAAATTGAGAAATTCACCCTGGCATTAGTAGTGGCTGCACGAAAACTTCGACCTTACTTTTTAACCTACAAAATCGTGGTTTTAACGAATCAACCACTAAGACAAGTCTTCGCAAAACCGGAAGCCTCCAGAAGACTGATCAAATGGGCGATCGAACTCGGCCAATTCGAAATCGATTACAAACCAAGAATTGTAATTAAGGCCCAAGTGCTAGCTGATTTTCTATTGGAAACCCCGACACAGGCAACCGAACTATCGAACAGCCTCAACGACGATATCTTGATCATAGAAGATTAAACTTGGTTAATGCATGTTGACGGTGCTTCCTGCCGAGAAGGAGGAGGCGCCGTAATCAACTTCACCGGACCAAATAAAGAAGATTTAAATTATGCGATAACGTTGGACTTCGTCGTAACAAACAATGAAGCAGAATATGAAGCGTTAATCGCAGGAATGGAAATGGCAATCAAAGCCAACATAAAGAGCCTTAAAGTATTAACCGATTCAGAGTTAGTGCAAAGACAAATAGAAGGCCTGTATGAGGCTAAGGAATTTAATATGGTTAAATACCTCGCCAAAGTGAAAACACTAGCTGAGAAATTCGAAAGCTTCGGTATACAGAACATTCCACGTTCGGAAAACAAATGGGCCGATCAACTGTCTAAGTTCACAGGAGCCCATGACGAAAAAACCGAAAGGGTGATCAACTGGTTAATCTCTAATACACCAGCGATCGATATCGATGAAACACCGGCAGTCGATATAATGGAAATCGAAGAAGTTGAAGAAAACTGGATGACTCCAATGATAGACTATCTTCGAGAGGGAAAACTGCCACTTGACCAGAATGAAGCTCGGAAAATAAAATATCGAGCTCCAAAATATACATTGGTAGAAGAAAACCTCTACCGGAGATCAGTATCAGGAATTCTTCTGAAATGCGTCTCTGAATCACAAACCATTGATATTCTACGAGAGGTACATGAAGGAGACGCAGGGAATCACAGCGGAGCAAGGGCATTGGCTTTAAAATGACTCCGAACGGGTTATTATTGGCCTACCATCAATAAGGATGCCGCTCAGTATGTCCAAGAATGTCATCACTGCCAAGTCCATGCTAATATATGTCATCGACCAGCAGAAAACATGCACCCAATCCCGGTATGTTGGCCTTTCGATCAATGGGGAATGGACATCGTGGGACCGTTCCCAGCGGCTAGATCCAAGAAAGCTTATGTCCTGGTCGCCGTAGAATATTTCAGGAAATGGATAGAATGCATCGCCCTCGCACGAATAACTCAATTCCAAGTGATCAACTTCCTATGGAAATTCATAGTTTGTCGATTTGGCATCCCAAGGATCTTAATTTCTGATAATGGAACCCAATTCGCGGGAAAACAGGTAATAGAATGGTGTTCGAAACTTGGGATTCAACAAAATTTCACTTCAGTCGGGCACCCTAGAGCGAACGGACAAACCGAAGTAGCAAACCGAGAAATAATAAAATCCTTGGAAAAAAGATTAGGAGCGGCCAAAGGAAAATGGCTTGATGAACTCCCAGGAGTACTTCGGGCTAATCGAACCACAGTCAGGAGCTCAACTGGGGAAACCCCATTTAGCTTGGTATATGGGTCGGAAGCTGTTATTCCTGTTGAAACTCTAATCCCAACGCCAAGAATCGAGATGTACGATGATCAGGAAAATGAAAAGACAAGAGAAAGTGACGTCGATTTAACAGAAGCTTTGAGAGAAAAAGCCGCTGTACGCCTGCAAGCCACTAAAGCAAATATGGAAAAGGCATACAATCAAAAAGTACGCATCCGAACCTTCAAAGAAGGAGACCTGGTATTGAAAAAGGTAGAAGTATCCAAGCATGTGGGAAAGTTACAACAAAATTGGGATGGACCTTACGTTGTCATTGGCGTAGGAAAGAAAGGTTCATACAAAATTGCACACAAGGGTGGAACAGCCTTACCAAGAACCTGGAACGCAGTCAACCTTAGAAAATACTATGGTAAATAAATTTTAGCAGATTATGCTGCTTTGTTTTATTTTATTTTATTGAGTTTTAATCTTTGTAATAAAGGCCTTAGCATACAGTTCAATTATTAAAGATTTTAGCAATTTCTATAAATCGATTGTTTCGGTAATCACTCTTTGGAATTCTACTATCATATTGGTTAAGATCGGGACAAAAGGAGTTAAGTATACATTGATCCGCTCAATAAACACTCCTCGATCCGACTATACAAACGAGTCGAGTATACATTGATCCGCTCAATAAAAACTCCCCGGTCATTATTCACGAAGATTAAAAGACTTTGGGTATTAAAAACCTAAGTCTAAATAAAAACGAGTCGAGTATACATTGATCCGCTCAATAAAAACTCCTCGTTCGTTATTCACGAAGATTAAAAGACTTTTGGTATAAAAACCTAAGTCTAAATAAAAACGAGTCGAGTATACATTGATCCGCTCAATAAAAACTCCTCGGTCATTATTCACGAAGATTAAAAGACTTTGGGTATTAAAAACCTAAGTCTAAATAAAAAAGAGTCGAGTATACATTGATCCGCTCAATAAAAACTCCTCGTTCGTTATTCACGAAGATTAAAAGACTTTTGGTATAAAAACCTAAGTCTAAATAAAAACGAGTCGAGTATACATTGATCCGCTCAATAAAAACTCCTCGTTCGTTATTCACGAAGATTAAAAGACTTTTGGTATAAAAACCTAAGTCTAAATAAAAACGAGTCGAGTATACATTGATCCGCTCAATAAAAACTCCTCGGTCATTATTCACGAAGATTAAAAGACTTTGGGTATTAAAAACCTAAGTCTAAATAAAAACGAGTCGAGTATACATTGATCCGCTCAATAAAAACTCCTCGTTCGTTATTCACGAAGATTAAAAGACTTTTGGTATAAAAACCTAAGTCTAAATAAAAACGAGTCGAGTATACATTGATCCGCTCAATAAAAACTCCTCGGTCATTATTCACGAAGATTAAAAGACTTTGGGTATTAAAAACCTAAGTCTAAGTAAAAACGAGTCGAGTATACATTGATCCGCTCAATAAACACTCCTCGATCCATTTTCAACGATTAAAAGACTTTTGGTATAACAACCTAAGTCTAAATAAAAACGAGTCGAGTATACATTGATCCGCTCAATAAAAACTCCTCGGTCATTATTCACGAAGATTGAAAGACTTTTGGTATTAAAAACCTAAGTCTAAGTAAAAACGAGTCGAGTATACATTGATCCGCTCAATAAACGCTCCTCGATATATATTCAATGATCAAATGAGACTTCTGGTACTAAAAACCTAAATAAATAAAAGAGTTGAGTATACATTGATCCGCTCAATAAACACTCCTCGATCCGTTTTCAACGATCAAAAAGACTTTTGGTATAAAAACC
This sequence comes from Penstemon barbatus, assembly GCA_003313485.2. Lineage (NCBI taxonomy): Eukaryota > Viridiplantae > Streptophyta > Magnoliopsida > Lamiales > Plantaginaceae > Penstemon > Penstemon barbatus. The sequence goes on from CM064883.1 coordinate 31,949,943, forward strand.
TAAGTCTAAATTATAACGAGTTGAGTATACATTGATCCGCTCAATAAAAACTCCTCTATATATTTTCAACGATTGAAAGACTTCAGGTATTAAAAACCTAAGTCTAAACAAAACGAGTTGAGTAAACATTGATCCGCTCAATAAAAACTCCTCGATTTACTCATGACGATTAAAAGACTTTTTGGTATAAAAACCTAAGTCTAAATTATAACGAGTTGAGTATACATTGATTCGCTCAATAAACACTCCTCGATCCGTTTTCAACGATTAATAGACTCTGGTATTAAAAACCTAAGTCTAAACAAAAAGAGTTGAGTATACATTGATCCGCTCAATAAACACTCCTCGATCTGTTCCTAACGATCTAAAAGATCTGCTAATACACCTAAGTTTTGAAGATGAATTGAGTATGAATCCGTCTGCTCGGAAAATGCTCCTCATAAATAAAATTATGACAAAATCAACAAACAAGGAGAATGCAAGGGATAAAAGTAATATTTTATTCATCAAATCAGTTACATACAAAAGTCCTACATTACAAAGGTCTACATACTACTTAAACACCGTTACAATGGTTTAGATGAAATGATCCTTTAGATCGGCGATCTTCACGACAATGTCCACGGAAACACCAATCTCCTCCCTAGTACCTCGTCGATTATGATAAACCACCTAAGAAGCATGCTGCTCAGGATGGTCGACTTCTTTAGTTCGATGGCCAGGGACGGATGATCAAATGTTGTTCCAGATGAAATGAACATTACCAGCCAGATAACCGACAATACTCATTCACCCACAACAAATACTGCTTCTGCATAAGGAGTTGGCATTTTACTCTGAAGCAGCATCTCGCAAGGACTGTCGAGATCAGCACATTTACCAGCCCACCCCGGTGGTCTATCAACCCGGAGGTAACATCCAAGAGCGAGGGTGACTGGCAAATATGAACCCTCCATGTGCAAACAGAAACCACGGACCTCAAATCTGTGAAAACAACATTTGAGGCCTCATGGGACCCGTTAGAACAAGGTAGGGCTTCCATGGGACCCGTCAGTACAAGGTAGAAGAACATCAAGCTATTACAGTATGAATCACGATAATGTGACTTTTTGAATATTATGGGATCTGAAGGCAAAATAAAATCTAAGGAAACTGAGATCTCCATCCTTTTTGAGAAATTGCAAATGAAGAATGCAAACCATCCCCCTATTTATAGGGATATATCTAAGGAATCCAACGGCTGAAAAAGTATTTGATCAAGGGAAATAAATGCGACATTTTAACTCCCCGTAATAAATGCAAGTAAGTTGGAACGGCGCTATCTAATCGACTCAACCAGTCGATAACAAGAGAAACCGTAGATCGAAGCGATCATCGAAATAACACAAACAGACCTAAAGGAGCTCCGGACCAGATAGACTGGCACGATCATACATGATGGTCGATTGCCTGAAAACCTAGAATCCCAAACAAAGGCATACAAGTTTAAGACCGTCGTGAAAAGGATTCTTGCTCGATAAAAGATAAAAGACCAAACCCTCCACCATACGAGGGCCGTCACTGCCTCATACCTCATATGGGTAACCATTAACTAAGCCATACAAGAACTCCTTTGGAGTCCAAGATATCTGACATAGAAATCAGGAGAATAGTCCTCCTTATACGAAACTGCAAAGAAGTCACTGCCTAACATACCAAAGAATTGCTGAAGGAGGTCTGAACAGGTCAGATCTGGCCAAGACCCCTACATTTTCTAATTCCTCCCATATCAAGGAAATGATATAATGATACACTGGCTGAGGAACATATAGTTCAAAGTTAATGCTGGGAAACATAAAGCTTTGGAAGATACTAAAAGGGATATTTTCTCTTAGTCTGATGAAAAGAAAAAGCGGAGTTCAACAGAAGGGGCGATAGCCTCCTTATATAGGATATACGTCACATAAAATCAAATTTACAAGGCATGGAATGAACATCGACCAAGATGCTGAGCATTCCTTAACAGCTATTAAATCGATTATCGATACGAAAGAACCTACTATCTACATTTTGATGTACTGCGCGATTTTGGATATAACTCAAGGGACTATACTGGGTTGATCAACAAAAATTGCATTTGCAGAGAAAACATTATATCATTCAGTTACTTAAAAAGTGACCGAGCAAGATCAAGCTACCTTTTCTCTATCCTGAATTTTCTCCGCAGAGATCAATATCAGATAAGTAAGCTAATCTATGCTGATTATTCCATGATGCTATGTTTATGCATAACAGTAAAATGTGAAAACAAAGTATGTCTACAGAATAAAAATTGAACAAGGCAAGAATCTGCCTACAAAAGATCATAATTTCCAATTTAGTCGTTCTCCCAATACAAAAAATTTCAGCCCGAACAACTACACAAAAGTTGGGCACAAAAAAAAAAAAAAAAAAAAGAGAGAGAGACAGTCCAAGGCCTGCCAGGTCGAACAAAGATCACTGAGAAGAGTTGCCAGCAGGTCGACTAGCAGAAACAGTCCTCCGAGGAGTCAAATTGCCAGCAAACGCCATCAACTCCTCTTGACGCTTTAGATAACCGGCGTCATATCCTTCCTCATAGGACTGCCTTCGAGACTATTCTGCTAGGGCAGCAGCCTGAACCAAGTCACTCTTCTCTTTCTCCCAGACAGACTTTTCCTCCTGCAATTTTTTCAAATCATCATTGGCAAGCTGCAGCTGGAGAGACTGCCCTGCAACCTTCGCCGACTCCGACTCCAAACGACGTTGATAAGCACCTCTACTTATCCAAAGATCATCGTTTTGCACACCCAGCTGGAGTGCAAAGTACTTAGCCTGGAGAAAGAAAATAGTCCTTATGTAACAAGGCAGTCAAAATAAAAACAAATAAAACAATGAAAGATTTGTCCACCTGTTCGCATATCTTCACTAGCGACTGAACAAGGCGTACGTTGGAAGTACCTTCAAGCTTCTTCAACTCTCCAGGCAGAATAGTGCTCAAACCCAGATCTCAAGACAAAGCATCAGGCTTAACAGAGCCCGGAAGCTCGCTAAGAAGAGGGACGTTGTCAGGGCGGGGAGTCGCTGCCCGCAAGATGTCCTTAACCTGCTCGAGAATACAACGATCATCTAACAGACGGGGGGAACCCCTCTCGTCGGGGCTAACTGAGGTTTCCTTACCCGAAGCAGATATAACAGTCCGGCGACCAGGCCTTGACTCGGTTCGACCTCCAGAAGGTCCGCCAGATTCAAAGGAGGCATTAACAATAGTTATATCATGGAACAAAAAATCAGAAAAATCATGGAACACAGGTTGTGTCATAAAAGGATCTCCGCCAACTGCCCCTGCATCATCTCCCCTTAAGGGTCCACTGACAAGCTGGGCGGCAGAAAGAGAAGAAGAAACGGAGCTATTAGGAACCTCTCCGTGAAAAGTACCTTCAAAGGAAGAAGCACCTGAAGTAACGGGTATATTATAAGTCGGCTCCTCATTTGACATATCGCCAAAAGCCACCCGACCAGGGGAAGGCATACTTGCTACTTGAGTGGAAGAAGAAAAGATTGGTTCTGAAAACGATGAGTTTACTACTGGAAAAGGTTCAGAAGGGATAACATGAGTATCAATCACCGACCTAGTTACTGGAGACGAACGAGGAGGCTCCATCGAGGGCCCATCTCTTCGAGATTTTTTGGATCTATTATCCCTAGCGTTCTCACGAGAAGGTCGTATCGAAGTATTGCCGAAAAGATTACTCATGATCGAATTGTTGAAAAGTATAAAGAAAATAACGAGAAAGTTTATCGACTAGCCAAAGAAAAAGTATTCTATTAGAAGAGACGAGTATAACGGTAAATAACAAGTCAAGTTTTTACCTTTTGTATTTATACTACACGAAAAGACGCAACAGGCCTAAAGAAAGGGCGCGAAATACTGAAATATAGCTTTGGAATAAACAAAAGAATTTGAAACGACATACGCATAATGATTACGGCGAAGTAAATGACTTGTCTGAATCATTACATAAGAACACGGAAGGACGCGACTGTCAGAATACGAAAGGTTTATTTCAAGGGGATGAAAAGGTAAAGTTACAAATTAAACCTACGGGTAAATAATTACAAAGATTATTTCAAAAGTCAATATATCATAGAGCCTGGTGGCTATCTGGGATTCTCTGTTCACTACCGACGTTCTCGGTCGTGCCAATATCTTCTTCTTCGTCTTCTGGATCGATAAAAGTATCATCAAGCTCATCGTTAACATCAGAAGGAGGAATCGGTAATGGTTTTCCGAACTCTTTGACAAGGTGAGCCAAAGGAAAACTTTGATATACGACATCTGGAAGCTCGGAAGGAGAATAAACTTCGCCATAACGGTTCAACCGAATATGTGCCGCCTTAAAATACTCCTTTCGACGGTCATCGATCATTTCAAAGGCGACCAACTGATGAACCGCCTTCTTGAAAGTACTCTCCAGAAGAGGATTTACCATCTGATACACCAACGCCGTATGGACAGGAGAGTTAAGGAATTCGCGAATCACTCTTTCATCAGGGTTCCTACCATATCGATCCCTAAGTCCACTAAGAGGGACGTCCTTTTCATACTCCTCTAATGAAGCTTGAAGACTTGATACTTGAGATTCTAGCTCACTAATTCGAGCCGTACTCTGTAACTGGAATTCCTCTAACTTTTTAGCCATTTGATTGGCTTGCTCTTGAGCACGGGAAGTCTCCATAACCCTGTTTATGATCTCCTGGTCTTCAGTCCCCGTAGCATGAGTATCTACGACGGGAACGGAAGAAGACGTTGAGGGACCAACCTCTGAACCAGAAAACTTATGAAGTAAAGCTTTGTTTTTCTCATCCAGAAACTCACATTGTTGTTTCCAGAGTGCAGTTTCATAAGCGTATGAGGCTAAACAAGTCTTAGTCTGAAAAAGCAAAGGAGTAAAACAAGAAATAAGTTAGCAAGAATATCTTCGAAAGAAAAAATATCCTATAAAGCAAGCTTAAAAGGAATTTACCTTTTCAGCATAAAGAGAAGCTCGCTGAAATTTCTCCAGAGGATCCTTCCGAAAAAGCTTGTTCAAATCACGAGTAAAAACCCCGGATAAGAGAACACGAGTCGCCTTATCGACCGCATTCTCGCTTTCATCATGGACAAGAGAATCTTTCTCAGAATAACCAGCGGCTCTCTTCCCCTCTAAATGATCTTCGATCATTTCAACCAAGGTAGGTTTCGGATGATTGTCGCCAAGTAAAGAAAGATCATTGCCAGAACGACCATAATAGCTCCTTTTTCTCCCCACCGGGTTGTCGCTAGGATGAGGCATCGACCAGCTACGACATCCACGAATTCCCAAGGATGTTCTAAGCTGAAGGGGGGATAACCAGGTCCAGTCCCTTGACGAACAGGGGAATCTTGGGAAGAATCTGGAGACTCCTCTCCATTCTCCTCGGACTCATGACTCAACTCCAGCTTTCTCTTCGGAGAAGCTCTCTGCTCGATCGGGATGTTCTCTATAGATTTAGAGGATTTGGACAACACCATTTTTCCCTTTGAAGAATGTCGAGAATTTTCTACCATATGAGCTGAAAAAGAAACAAAATAAAAGTTAGTTTCTCTATATAGAAGATATCATCATAACACTAAACTAAAGTGAAATGCTTACCCAGTGATTCAAATGATGAACTGATTGGAAAAGTATGAGCACTCAATCCCGCTTTACGAAGGAAAGCTTCCCCAATCAGAAGAGCACTCTGATATTTGTTTGCACGCATATCGGGGATTTCAGCGATAAACTGAGCATCGTCAGGAATAAATTCACCAGTCGGCAAGCGACCTCCGTATACCCATTTGAAACCATGATCCCACGAGAAGGGTATAGTCGAACCATCCGTCGAACGAAGATGAAGTAGGGGGCGAACAAAGAAAAAGTGAGATTTCCAAAAAGGGTTGCTAGAAACAGGGGCATCAAAGATTGCTCGACTAGGCCTCTTACTAGCGAAGAAATACCCGCGATTAGAAGAACTGGAAATATTGAACCGGAAAAGTTGCGTAAAGTTACGAAAGGAAGGTTTAAACCCTTTCGCGATCATCAAGACAGAAAAGCAAACCAGGAAGGCCACATAATTTGGAACTAATTGTGTCAAGGACACACTAAATATTTTCAGGATATCAAGGAAGAGGGGAGACAACGGAAGACGGAGGCCGCTATTGAAGTGAGCCGTGTAAAAGGCGCGACATCCTTCCGGTGGAGATGTGACCCTATCAGAAGGGGAAGGGAGAATTATCTCGGAGCCCTCCGGAAAAGTATCCACCGTATAAGCACAAGCTAGGTCCTCAATTGGTTCAGAAATCTGAGGAACAGTACCTTTGCCCTTTTTGGTTCGGGCAGCAACATCCGCATCTGAAAGGATCCGTACCTTAAAAGTATCTTCTACAGGAACGACGAATTCAAAAACTGCAGCTTGTTCGCCCGAAAGATTAGAATGCAACTCCTCCTCGTTATTAGGAGCAACATTCTCCCTAGAGGAAGAAAAAGATTTTCTTAAAGAAGCCATGTTTTCAGATTCTCGAAGGATATAAGTCGATAAAAGGAAAAACTTTATATGATGAACGACTAAGCAAGAAGATGACTGCGAACTATAAGCAAGAATAAAGGAAAAATGACGAACTCAAAAGTCACCTATTTATACTAAGATGAGAAAAGACGTTTCGAACTCATCACAACTAATCACATTCCCGCCAAAAACGGAAGGAGATGAAAAGCCTCCCGAATGGACGCGTGGCGATCCATAATTGGAAAGAGAAAATGACTATCTATGATGTGTAGCACTCTTTTCCTTACTTAAGATTTTTTCCCACATGGTTTTTTCTTAAGAAAGGTTTTTAACGAGGCTCCATTCATAGAAAATAAACAGTCGTAAAGAATTATCTACTTCTACGAGCTTCTATTATCTATACGCTCGAAGAAGTGAGGGAGTACTGATGGGGGATATTTCGCACCCTACATACTGTACGGATCGAGTAAAGAACATAAGATCGATTCGACCAAATCAGACAGTTCGGGATCATCTTATCGACCCGGCCGAATACAACTCTCTTCGACTAGAAGACTATACTCCGGACCCATGAAGGATATTTGGGCCGAGTCCAATTAGGACTATATTTCCTTGTAACGCTAGGTTTAGTATGATATAAATACCTAGTCAATCATTGTATTAGACAACTCTGAATTACAAGGCAAATACGCCATTGAATCCTGCATAAACTGCACAGCTCACTATTATTCAATAAAGAAAGAGCTTTCTCTTCATATTTGTGTTATTTTCTGCGTTGGTTTGAATATTTACTTTCTGTTCTTATGATATCGCTCTTCTTGAGATTGATCCATCCTGAATAAAGTAACAGAGCCCTATAAAATATATATATTGATAAGCCCCAATATCACAAATTCACTGATACCTTTAACCCGACGAAATCAGGTTAAATCACTAGGTATAAGGATCTACTGAGATAGATCAAAAGGACTTCTGGGCCTCTCCCAATCCCAGTACATAGATAAAATCTTGAAAAGATTTAATATGGAAGAATCCAAGAGAGGATTGCTTCCAATGAGACATGAGATTGCACTCTCTAAGTCTATGGCCCCCAAGACGCCTGAGGAGAGAAGCAATATGTCTCGAGTACCATATGCATCCGCGATAGGAAGCATAATGTATGGTATGTTATGTACTAGACTAGACATAGCATACGCTCTAAGCGTTACAAGTCGCTACCAGTCTGATCCAGGTGAGCAGCAGTGGATAGCCGTAAAGACAATTCTGAAATACCTGAGAAGGACTAAGGAATTGTTCTTGGTATACGGTGGAGAAGAATTGAAATTGGAAGGCTATACAGACTCGAGCTTCCAATGTGATGTAGACGACTTCAAGTCGACATCAGGATACGTGTTCTGCCTCAATGGTGGTGCGGTTAGCTGGAAGAGCTCCAAGCAAGAAACAACCACGGATTCTACCACCGAAGCAGAATACATTGCTGCGAGTGATGCATCAAAGGAAGGTGTTTGGATGAGGAACTTCATCCAGGAATTGGATGTGATACCTAGCATCGCTGAGCCCATTACTATCTTCTGTGATAACAATGGGGCAATAGCGCAAGCAAAGGAGCCGAGATCTCATTAGAAATCCAAGCACGTACAAAGACGATACCATGTGATAAGAGATATCATTGGTAGAGGAGACATAAAGATGGAACGTGTCGACTCAGAAGATAATACGGCGGACCCGCTAACAAAGCCTCTGCCTCAAAAGGCATTTGAGAAACATCTGCAAAAGATGGGACTCAAGAACATAAAAGACTGGCTTTAGGACAAGTGGGAGATTGATAGAAATAGTGTCCTGCAAGCCAGCTGTATGGCGAGCATTTATTGTAATAAATGAGGAACTATTCAATTTTGATTAATAAATGCACTTTATTAAATGGTCATCTTTATCTTATGTAATAATTATCTACGCATAAGGATAGAAGTCCTTAGATCACAGGGCTATGGGACAACCCGTGGACTGATCTCCAAGGCCGTGATCTAGAACATATTCAAGAGTCGTAGAATTCAATCGAGATAGGACATCGTTGGATTCGGTTAGACTCTCACTATTGTGTATACTCCGATGAACTGGAGAACGCTGGGGTCCACGAGCGTGACTGGGATGGTCGATACACATAAGTGGGTGGCTTGCTGGGATGGCAAGCGCACTGAATACCCCAATTAGGAAATAACTCACCATGGAAGCGGTAGTCGCATATCGGGGTTGAAGTTATTCCAAATTTATAATAGTATACGAGGAACGATCCCTAACTACTTGAGGTGATAGGGTTTATCTAGTGCGAGAACATCTATGCTTTGATATGAGCTCCGACTGACTGGGGATCACCAGAAAGTCTCTGTGGACTCAAATTGGGTATAGAGGAACTCGTATGCAGATTCATATCATCAACAAAGGATCCATTGACCCGACTTGATAGGTTGGAAAATTCTCCTATGGATTTCTGTGAGAAATTAATTCTGGTAAAATCCTTGGCCAAGGTATCTGACGACTTTATGTAAGTAGCTCATAAAGATTAAGTCAAAGAGAATTTATTTCGAGACCAGAGTACATAAGGTCAAGACAAAAGAAAAGGGAATCCGATGAAAGACCATACCCTTTAGTCTCGACTGGGAGATTGATCGATGGAGAGATTATGTCGTATATGGAAATTATAAATGATAAAAGGTTCACTGAATTAATTCACCAGTGATTGGGCTCCATGGGCTTGTGGCTGGACATCGACCGTGGAGTGTGGGAGAATTCCCAAATTGGCAGGGGTGCTAATTTTGGAATGATCAATCGACAAAGTGTTCGATCGATTTAGAGTAAATCTTGCTCGAATAATTAAATAATATTTAATTATAACCCACGACCAATTATGTGGTGAACCTACGGGGGCATACACAATACACATGAAGCGAAAGCGTGGAAATAAGAACGACCGAGTCGACTAGGTCGACTGGGTGAATAATCGACTGGGTCGATTATTGTGGGTGGGTCGACTGGGTCGACCCAATTGAAACAAAATGGGATCCAATTGGAATTGGATCGGGATCATAAATTAAATTGGAATTTAATTTGTGGATTAATTAATTAAGTTGGATTTAAGTAATTAGAAAGGATTTTAATTAAATAGACTTAGAGTCTGATTTAATTAAGTGGGAGATTAAGTTAATTAATTGGGCTATTTAATTGGGAGATTAAATAAAGCCTGGTCAAAATTAATTAACTGGGCCATGAATTAATTAGAAGACTTAGTCTTCTAAATTAAAGAGGGCCATGGCCCATTTAGGAGATAGGAGCCCTAGTCCTAATAGGACTAGGTTAGGGAGATAACTATAAGTAGCCATCTTGTAGTTATTTTTCAGACAACTCCATAAGCAAAAATTGAGCAGAGCAAAAATCCTCTCCCTCTCCCCCACCAGATCGGTCGAACCCTTCTTCCATGTGGAAGAAATTTTTCATTTTCGATTTTGTTCCAAGATCGTTCCTAAAATCCTAGATCATAATATATCTTGTGTTCTAGCTGATCAAGATTTATTATTTTCGTGTAATTGTGGTGTATGAACTCGTAGAGGCGCAACACGTGGGGCGCTGCTGCAGAGCTTGGATCGATACTTGCTGGAGGAGAAAACAGAGTTCGTTTTGCTAGCTAAAGGATTTGCAAGGAGATAGGTATAACGTGTAAACTTATACTATCGTTTTATTTATATTCATAAATATACACCTAGAGTAGTATCCTGGCAAGATTCCGTAAGAGGTCCTACAATTTTTATATTCCGCTGTGCCTAAGGCTGTTTATCTTACCGAATCCCAAAAAAAAGAACTTACCCCCTGTTGGAAATATTACAGCCTTGACTTAACGGCTGTTAGTCAACTTTAATGGTACACGTAAAATGTCCAAAACGCCCTTAGTTGTTTTTAGTATTTACAAAAAAAAAAAAATCCATGGCCGCCGCTCTCAAGCTCCAGCCGCCATTTTTTTCACTTTTCCGGCGACTTCGGACACGGTTTGAGCTCTATTTGACGGCTATAGACTCGTCTTCAAGTCCTCTACAAATCCCAAGCATTAATTATATGTTCAATGTTTATCCCGTCACTCTATTTTCAGATCTATGAATTTGGTGCGTTTTTCAATTTTACGCCGCCGTCGGCCATGGAGCTTGACCCACAGCCTCCCCTTTCAGCCGTAGAATCCCCTTGGTGTGGCGGTCATTTTGGTACCCACCTTGTCCAATTTGGTGTTGAATTGAAGGTTCCCCATTTCCAAAGCTCACGTTAATGGCGGCTTTCCATCTTCGCAAAATCAGCCCCTTTATCCCAATTCGCAAATTGACCCTTGTACTTTCCCACCTTTATAATATGTCCCTACATATATAAAAAAACTCAAACTTCCACTTTGATTTGGTCAAAATTCACAATTTACATTTCACATGACCCGCACATAGGCGATTTCGGGCTAATTTTGAAATTGGGCCTCAATTTGGACCAAAATTGTCACTGAAGTTGAAGGTGTGGCACCAAATGTGCCAACCCAAAAACATATGGTGTAAAAATGCTAGTAAGCTTAAGTTGTGGCACCAAAAATATAATAATCACCAAGCCCTAGATCCCATAAATTCTCTGGATTTCAAGAATTCGAATTGTGTTATTATAGATAAATTTATTAAATATTAAATTAGATTGTTTTATTTTTTGTACGAAAAATATTTGTTATTAAAGTGAACTTTATTTACCAATTGTGTTATTGTAAATAAATTATTAAATTTTAAAATGATTTTTTTTGTAAGAAAATATATGTTATTAAATAATTGTGTTATTGTAAATAAGTTTAATAAATTTTAATTTGGTTCGTTTGATTTTTGAATGAAAATAAATGTGTTATTGTAAAGTTATTAAAGCATTATTTATCGAATAGTGTTACTGTAAATAAATTTATTAAATTTTAAATTCGTTTGTTATAATTTTAAAATTTAATTAATTTATTTGCAGTACTTATTACACGGTTACAAAGACACCCCCTGTAACACAAAATATATTACAAATACACCCCTTGGGGGCAAAATTGGAAAAATATTAAATATTTATGACGACGTCATCCTTTGCCGTCAAAAATTGACGTCGTAAGGGGTCTTCTTGTAATACTGTTTCGGTAGAAGGGGGTGTCTTTGTAATATTTGCAACAGGAGGGTAAGTTCCTGTAATTAGGCTTATACCCAGGGGGTGTCTAGGTAAATTTCACTTTTTTTTTTCGATAAAAAAATGTGAAACAACCTCTATCTTATCAAATGTGAACCAACCTCGATTTGCTTAACTCAAACAACATATATCAAACTAAGAATTCAACACATCATCACAACCAAAACGTAAAACAATCAACATAATATCCAAAACAATCAACATATTATCTAAAACAATGAAGAACAATCCAAAAACATAATCAATTAACCATCACAATGTAAACTTAAACAAGTTCAATACATAAAAATGTCTCAACTATATCGTCTCAGTTACAATAACATCTATGAAACTATGTCTTATTATTCGTGCATTTGCGACGCGTATGTTCTTCCTTCCCACAAGTAGAACATTGAATCACCCGTTTGTCGGTTTGAAAATCTATTTCATTGCGAATGCGTCTTGATTTTGGTCGACCTTTTTCCCGTTCAAGCTTGTAGTTTGGTTTGAACACCAGACCATAATACTCGTTCCAATAAGCGTCATTTTCCAATGGTTCAAATCTACCACTCCATGTCTCGAATAATTCTCAACGGTATAAAATGATGATTCAAAAGATAAAGGGTCAACATTTTGATTACTACAACAAGCAAGAACATGGGAACAAGGAACATGATAGGCTACCCACTTACCACAGATGCATGTCATTTCGCCAATGCGCACAGTTTGAACATTACCTCCCTTCGTCATTCGACGACCTGTGATTACAGAATAAATCCCACCGCCCCCACATATAGAATTGTTGAAGATTGTTACATGCATACCCCCCAACATTCGAAGTGTTGTGGAGGAGCATTTGATAAACCTTGGGGCTAAATTTATTTTGGGGTTTGGTGTTTGGTAGGCCAATATTTTGACGAGCAAGTTCATCAATACCAAGTCTAGATTGAAAGTAATAAACACAACGATAAAATGAAGTCTCAATAATTGCTGTAATAGGCATACCACGAGCACCTTTCATCACGCCATGGAAAATTTTTGAAATGTTTGTTGTCATTAGGCCATATCTATAACCACGATGCGCAATCATCAATTTTTTTCCGGGAGTTTATCCAACCACTTTCGAGCATCAGGACTTAATAGCTCAATTTGATCCAACACAGTTTGAAACTTACGATCCTGATGTGAACAACCTGCCTTCCACACTAGCCTTTTTAAATTACCACCCGTATAAATTTTGCAAAAATTAGAACGCACATGCCTACCCATGTTTCACATTTCTCCATTTCCTTACTCGGATTGTTGATAATATACCTTTATGGCGATCAGAAATCAAACATATGTTACGTCCCTTCACAACATGTTCTTGCACAAGGTCCAAGAACCAATCCCAAGTTTTAAAGGGCTCGTTTTTTACAATAGCAAAGGCAAGTGGTAATATACTATCATTTGCATCACATCACATTGCAATTAGGAAAACCCCCTTGTATTTTCCATGAACAAAAGTACCATCAATGCTAACAACTGGACGACAGTGCGTGAACGCTTCAATACAAGGCCCGAATGCCCAAAAAACACGACGAAATTTATCCATTTGACCGGGTGGTGGAGGTCTATAGTACTCAACAATTGTCTCAGTATTTTATTGTTTGATAGCTGCAAGTAATTTTGGCAACCTTTGATAAGATTCATCCCAGTCTCCATATATATGTGCAATAGCTTTCTGTTTCCCACACCATGCTTTTTATATGATATTTCTTTAGTGAAGTTATTCTTCACATATTCAACAACGATACGAATTTTCAAATCTGGATCTACCTTAACAAGATTTAGGATATCCCAAGCAATTAACTTAGAGTCCAGATGAAAGTGATATTGGCCTAATCCTGCAAATAAACAAGTATGCGGTCCCAAATAACGTCACTTCCAATAATGCATTCTTCTTGATCAATAAACTAGCACGGAGATAGAAGTTGCACGGATACTATTTTCTATAACAACATATTACTCATGTTATATCAGTGCTCTTCTGTACCTTGTACCGTCAATTCTTTGTGATATGATATTTCTTCACAAAACACTGAATATCATTTTTCGACTTAAAGAGCAAGCCTTTACCTAGTTCGTCACTCTCAGACAATTGAACTTGACTTGCACGAATATCTGTGACATACGATCCTTCACTAATTTCCCTATAAAATTTGCAACCATTGACATCCATAATGTTATCCCCAATATCAGTTTCCTCATTGTCACTGCTACTAGTGCTACTTCCACTGTCCTCATGCATTAGTCTGTGTTCAAACCTTTCTTCATCATCTTAGAATCAGTCTTCAAATCTTCGTTTAATCCACTTACATTTTGAGGCCTAGGAGGACTAACATTTGTGTGTGCTATTTGCATAGTTGTACCAACATCTGATTGAAAAGTTAACGGAACCGGATAACCCAAATCATAGTAAGAAGTTGAGTAATTTAGGTTACCTTCGTCCACATGTGAGTCAACTGTGTCACCAATGTAATGACCTCCAATATCTGTGTCACCAACGTAAGGACCTCCAACTTCTGTGTCATTAACAAACCCTTGACTATCTATCAGATTTATCTCCAAGTATAACTGTAAACTGCCTATCCCCGAAAAATGAGTAAAGACATCAAACATAGCTTCAACACCACTATTATCATTAATGGGAAGTGCAATATAATTAGCTGTGACACGGTCAAATGAAATAGGATATCTACATATCACTCCCAACCTAAAGTCCCGTTTGTTTAGTTAGCTAACTCTGTACAACTCTGTTAGTAACTTCTAATAACTCCATCTGCTATTCGCCCTAAGGGGTCATTTTGGTGGAATATCATACTCACATCTATTAGACGAGTTTAATATATTTCCTTCTCAATAGCACAAAAACGTAACTGGTAAGCTATCCATTACAAACCTGAGATTATTTAAAAAAAATTAAATTACCTTTTGAACAATTTTAGTGAATATTCATATTTATTTATCCACGTAAGATCAGATATAAAATGGCTAATCATATTGTTGAGTAATATATTCTAACAATCTCTAAACTAAATTTCATAAGTATAATATAAAGAGAACAAAAAGTGAAAAAAAAAAAATAAAGTAATACATACCTTTTGAATATGAAGAATATTGATATGGCCTCAAGGGGAAGAATTGAGCAATTGACGAATTATTGTAACAATTATTGATGGATACTTTGTGATAGTTGCTGATAGAGAAGAAAATCGCGTGCTTATTTTTTTTCTTGAGTGAAACCGCTGAAATGGACAAAGAGAGTGAAACGGCTGAAATGAAATTCTTTGTCCAGAAAGGTTTTTAACTTAGGGCAAAGAATCACTATTGCTAATAGCGATTCTTCTGAAGAATCAATGTTAACAATATCAATTCTTCCCTGGATTAATTAGTGGCTAATTAATATAACTAATAAGAATCAATGTTACTAATATCGATTTTTATTAAATTTAATTTTTTTTAATTATCAAAGTTGACTGATAAATCGATATTGGCTGTCTCGATTTTACCTTAAAATCGATGTTGCCAACAGGGATTTTATCTAAAAGGTACATTTAGGGAAATACTTTTCAGTTTGAGTTAGGGGTGGCAATATGGATCAGATCCATGGATCTGAACCAAATCCGATCCAAATCCAAAGGATCCGATCCATAAAGATCCATTAAATATTCACTCGGATCGGATCTGGATCGGATCTTATATAATCTGGATCCAATATGGATTCACATATACAAGTCATGGATTGTGATGGATCCATCAATAGATCCTCTGGATCCACCAATGGATCCATTGGATCCATCGGATTCACTATTGGATCCAAATTTGGATGAATTCAAAAGTAAATGTTACCAAATTTGGATGAAAATTGTAATTTGACCCCAGATTTTTTAAGAACCCAGAAATTACAATCCAGTCCATAATTTAATAAATTAATTTTTTTAATTCGGACCTTGATTTTCATGAACAAAATATGCACTTTTGGTCCCTAAATTTTTGGATATTGCAATTTTGACCCTAGATTTGCAAAAACTCAAGAATTGCAATTCAGTCCAGTATTTTAAGAAAATTAAAAATTTCAACTCGGCCCCTGATTTTCAGAAATTCAAATTTGTACTTTTGGTCACTCAATTTTTGAAAATTACAATTTGACCCCAGATTTTTTTGAAAAACCAAGAATTGAGTTTTAGTTCAGAATTCTCACAAAATTAAAAAAAAAATCAATTTGGCCCAAAATTTTCAGAAATCAAAATTTACACTTTTGGTCTCCCAATTTTCAAAAATTACAATTTGACCTTAGATTTTTGGAAAACCCAGATTTACAATTCAGTTTATGTCGGAAGATTAAAATTTTCATTTCAAAACCTGATTTTCAGAAATCCAAAATTTCACTTTTGGTCCCTTAATTTTCAAAAATTGCAATTTGACCCCATATTTTCAAAAAAATAAGAACTGCAATTCAATCCATAATTTACAGAAGATTAAAATTTTCAATTCAGCACCTGATTTTCAAATATCCAAATTTGCTCTTTTGGTCCCTTAATTTTCAAAAATTGCCATTTGACCCAGATTTTCGAAAAACCCATAGTTCCAATTCAGTCCAGAATTTTCAGAAAATTAGGATTTTCAATTCGGCCCCAGATTTTCTGAAATCCGAATTTGCACTTTTGGTCCCTCAATTTTCAAAAATTATAATTTTGCCCCAAATTGATTTATGCGATTTTATCCCGATATCAACAACAAGAATTAACTCATAGAGCAAATTATAAGGCACGATTGAGAATTTCAAATAACACAAATGATATATAACAAACAATGGATTTCAAATGAATGGATTTGAAATACTTTGTAAGAAAATTAATCCAAACAAGATATTGCAAATGAATGGATTTCAAATCATTAGAATTTCAAATCCATTCATTTGAAATCCTTAATTTTTTGAAAATGTAGGGTCAAATTGCAATTTTTGAAAATTAAGGGACCAAAAGTGAAATTTTGAATTTCTGAAAATCAGGGGCCGAAAATGAAAATTTTAATCTTCGAAAATAAACTAAATCGTAATTCTAGATTTTTCAAAAATTTAGGGTCAAATTGTAATTTCTGAAAGTTGAGGGACCAAAAGAGTAAATTCGGATTTCTGAAAATCTGGGGCCGAATTGAATTTTTTTAATTTTATGAGAATTCTGAACTGAAATACTTGGTTTTTAAAAAATATGAGGTCAAATTGTAATTTCCAAAATTTGAGGGACCAAAAGTGCAAATTTAAATTTCTGAAATCAGGGGCTGAATTAAAAATTTTAATTTTCTTAAAATACTGGACTGAATTGTAATTCTTGATTTTTCAAAAATTTGGGGTCAAAATTGCAATATCCAAAAATTGAGGGACCAAAAGTGTAAATTTTGTTCCTGAAAATCAGGGTCCGGATTGGAAATTTGAATTTATTAAATTTTGGACTGAAATGTAATTCTGGGTTCTTCAAAAATCTGAGGTCAAAATTGCAATTTTCAAAAATAGGGGACCAAAAGTGCAATTCGAATATTTGAAAATAGTAGCCGAGTTGCAAATTTGAATTTTTTGAAAATTCTGAACTGAATAGGATTCTAGGTTTTTTTGAAAATTTGGGATCAAAGTGTAATTTTTAAAAATATACAATGTGAATATTTTTTTAAGTAGATTTCAAATGACTAGTTTTAGGAGGAATTTCAAATCCATTTAAAATTGACTGAAATCCATGACGGATCCACTGTGGATCCGTCATGGATCTATTCGGATCCATGGTGGATCCGAAATTTTTTCACCCGGATCCGATTTGGAACGGATCCATCATTATGGATCCATTTAGGATCCGATCCATTTGAGATCCGATCCACAAGGATCCGATCCGGGTGGTCCATTTGCCACCCCTAGTTTGAGTCATATTTGGAAAAAGATTTGTGTAAATGGCTATATAGGAAAAAACTCCATGTTTAAAGATTTATTGGGAAAAGACAAAGTAGTTAATGATGTTTTAATAGGAGAGAGAATAATGAGTTGTTAATTATTAAGAAGGGGTATTTTAGGAATTGAAAATTATGAGTTTTTATGACTTTTAACTGAAAGGGGCAAATTAGGAAATGGACAAAAATTGCTATGGCAACAAAATCCTTGCTCTGGCAATATCGCTAGTCATTTGAAAGAGTTTTCATTCGGTTTCGTGGGTCTCGGTTTGAAAAAAATAGTTTGGGTGGTTTCAGTGGAACCTTTGAAACCTCATTTGGTTAACTTTGTGGTTTTAAAAAAGCTAAAAACCCCGACTTCCTTGAATTGGGTTTGGAGAAAATATTAGGTGGCAGGTGTCAAATCAAAGTTTTATAGGTTTTATGAGTTTGATTATGTGTTTCTTAATATGTTTGTGATGAGTTTCATGAATCTGAGGAAAATTATTTTAATGAATTTTGCTCGGTCTTGCGAAACCCTTAAGACCGGCCCAAAATCCATTAACATATGTCTATGTACGTAGTTCAATATATCAAACCAACATTTGACATGTGAGTTTCAGATAATGACCATTATGGTTAATCTGTTTCCAATTTTCGCTCATCTAAAATTTCATATATATTTCTATAAGTCCACCTTACCTCTGGTTGTACCTAAAATATTCTCTCTTAATTTCGAGAAGGTAGCCTCTCGAAATAAGGAATGATCCGA